>CM073494.1:27492500-28692500 GCA_037074585.1 Biancaea sappan | reverse complement strand
GTATTATTACAGAAGATCATGAAGTTGCTGATGTGTTTCTACGCCAAGTAGACAGGTATTATGTACTATAACTTGTGTATGTATATATTTTCATTAGAAAGAGACGGAGGATGGAACTTATTTCACTTAATTTATATGTTTTGCAGAATTTCATTATTTACGTGAGTGTTAATATGTGGTCTTTTATAGATTTATATATTAGAAAAGAAAAAAAAATCCTTTTCTTTTGTAGAATTAACTGCTTTACAAGACATCAGCACATTGTGCGAAGTCAGTAATGTTTACGGTGTTTGCCATCTTTTGGCAGTGCTGCTGTTTTTCACAATGCAAGCACAAGATTTTGCGATGGGGCACGATTTGGACTGGGTGCAGAGGTATGTTGTTCACATTTTCGTGATTAATTTGCAATGTCTAAGGTTGTTGATTTAATTCGACACTCTCAATTGCTTTATAGGTTGGAATAAGTACAAGCAGGATTCATGCTCGGGGTCCAGTAGGAGTTGAAGGATTGTTAACTACAAGATGGTATGAGCTGGTGGTCATTATAATATGACAGGACGAGTAGAAACCTTCTGTTTTTAACATGCAATTAGCTACCCTTATGGGACTGTCTGTTAGTTAATATGATTCGCATGAATAATATGAATCACACTTACATGAAGTATAAAAAGACAAATGTGAAACATTTTTGAACAACCAACGTACAGACAGGCCTGTGAGCAGTCATTATATCTGATATTGCAGTTCAATTGTCATTAATAGTGTGCATATTTTGAATATGAAAGAGATGTATGATTCGCTGCTCCAAGATTAATGAAAGTAGTCAAACATGATAACCGAGTGCTTTGTGAGAAATAATGAAATATATTTCATAAGATTATTCGAGTACAATTCTAACGCATACATCATTTCCATTGTGCAGGATACTCAGAGGAAGTGGACAAGTAGTTGATGGTGATAAAGCAGTTATTTACACCCACAAAGATCTTACTGCGTGATCCTATTTTTTGCTGTTATTCTTCCTATCATGGCGTTTCACGTGATCGATAGCCACCGTGTATGATTTATCTAAGAAACTATAGTAATTACTGTCTTGGCTTGCAAGTGCATCTATGTTAAGAGAAATGATACTTGTTAGCTCAATAGTTGTAAATGATACTTGTTAGCTCAATAGTTGTAGTTGGTTTTGCTGTTTTATTGAGAGATAGCTTCATGTACTTATTTTTTGTCTGTCTTTTAGTTTCATTTGTTCTTATTTGTTTTCTTCACTTTATCCTATATTTTATTTGCGTTCTTTGATTTCATTATTTTAATTTGGTTTCTTATTTTTTGTCTGTGTCTTTTAGTTTCATTTGTTCTTATTTGTTTTCTTCACTTTATCCTATATTTTATTTGCGTTCTTTGATTTCATTATTTTAATTTGGTTTCTTAACTTTATTTCAGGTTTTACTTTCATTCTTTAACTTTAATTCTTTTCAATTTACTTGTTTAACTTTACCTTAGTTTCACCTCCATCCCCATAGTTTTGTTTTCTTCTCATTTAAGTTCCTTAACTTCCATACACAGCTAAAATGTTTCCTACCATCTAATAGTGTCAAAATGTAATAGAAATAAGTGGTAACTTAGATCTCCTGTGTCATAGCCACTGAAATTAAAAGAACATAATAGTTGTAGTCAAAATTAGAGCAATAATATAACGATAAATAAGAATTGAGAAGATTTCATAACATGAAAAATGCTTTTTAAGTAGTGATAGTGTGATAGAGATATAATAGGGAATTGATTAGTGGAGTTATGGTCAAGAAATGAGATAAAACTTTTTAGTTAACCATATTTGGTGTGTTAAATTGAAGAATTTATTTTTGCAAGCTGAAAGATCAAATTACAATAAAATAAACTTAAAAGACTAAAGTGAAGCTTAAGGTAAAATTAAGAAAGTAAATTGAAATAAAAAAATTAAAAAATCAAAGTGAAGCTTTTAAGTAAAATTAAGAGGTTAAATTGAAATAAAATTAAGGTTCAGAAATTAAGATTTGAGATAAAGTTGAGAGGCTAAAAATGATATTTTAAACTTTGTTGCATGTCAAGCAACAATGTGAGGCTGAAGTTTAACTCAAAAAAAAAAAACAATGGTAACTTTGGCAATCAATTTTCCCACAACTCAATTTTAAAACTTTTTGTAACATATTTTGAAATTAAATAAGTTGTGCAAATTAAGTAAGGCACGTTGTAATCAGTATGTCGACAATGAATTATCAACAAGAATCATTCAATATTTTCTACAGTTGAATCTTGACAAATGACAATTGAACTAATTTTTGTTTGCTTTTAAAACAAATTTTAATTATTGTATTGAAGTTTAAACTGTCAATATATCCTACAAGTTAAATTTAGAATACACACAAATTATGCCTTACTAACATTATGCGAGACAGCATAAACATATTAATATTGCATTTTATAAAGTTTAGTAGATTTTTAAATTAAACGGTACAATCAAAGTACATTTTCAGCATCAAATAGTAGCAATCGGCAGATTAACCGAACAGTGAAGAAAATTAAGGCCTGGTCACAATTTAAAAAAAACAATGAAAGATGTTTAGCACATTGTTTTCAAAAAATATTTTTAGAAATAGTTTATAAAAAATCTTTTTTAAAAAATAAAATAATAAAATGTTTTTATATGTTTTTAAAAATATTATTCTAAAAAAATTAGAAAAATACAGTGGCATGTATGTAAATATTTAAGTTCATTAATAATATTTTTCTAAAAATTTGTTGCGGAAAAAACATACTTTTGCAGCACAGGACCAAATCTAATTGTATTATTTCTCACCTGCCTAGTTTTTATATCAAGATTTGTATAATCTATCTTTTATTATCACTTTTAGTATTTATTTTTTTTTTCATTTTATAGATTTGCACCAATTAATTTATCTTAATAAAAATATAATTATTTTATCCCAAAAAAAACTTGTATCAAATGATGTTTTATTCTTGTTATTAAAACAAATTTTTCAAACACAATTTTTTATTTTCTGGAGTTTTAAAATTGTTTTCAAAATAAATTATGTAAGCAGATTTTTTTTCATTTTCAAAGTTAATTTCCAAAACAAGTTTACATAACCTGTTGACAGAATAAAAAAAAATAAAATCAAATTCAAACAGGCTCTAAGATTTTCAAGTATCTAAAAAAAAAATTCTATGAGAAATTCACTTAAGAAAGAAAAAGAAACACGTAATTCAACAAATTTAAAGGAAGCGATAAACATTAAACAGCCAATACTTGAATTAGTCAGACCTCAAGCTCAGCTAGTAAAATTACCCTCGGGAAGAGTGGGGAACAAACAATATATCAGATATAATCTACTTATAATAAAATAAACCATAATAATACGAACATGATTAGCTTTCCCTTCAATTATAGTTCATAAAAAACTAGCAGTATAGTCCACGCTTTCATCAAATGGGTGCATAAAAAGACGTGACAGTTTATGCTTCAATGAATTTCTTGAGCTTTTTCATCCACACCAAGTATTCTCTACTGTCCTTGTTGATCATGAACTCGTGCAAGAAATTGACTGTTCTAGGTTTGATTCCTCTAATTTCCAAATACTTGTGGAAAGCCTTTTGCAGGTTGTCATCCAAATCTCTGGAAAAAAAAGAAGAAGCAGAAGATGTTCATACGAATTAAAAGGAAAAGAAAACAAAACATTTAATTGCAATTAAGGACTGATAGATGAGAGAAGAAGGCCTTACTGGAAGTCTGGTCCCTCGTAAGCAATTTGGTCCTCTGCGTTTTCTGGATTCTTTACACTCATGCTGTCAATAACGATTTCATCCGGGTAAGCCATACAACTGAACTCTAGAAGGGGTCCACCATTCTTAGAGACACTGACTACAAGAGGGACGCACGACTGACTGGGATTTTCACTATCATCATCACCACGATTGTCCTCGTTCTCCCCAGTGACTAGATCAGGCATGTGAACCTCAATTTTTATATCTTCGCCTTGGTATTTTCTTTTAAGTATTATAATCTGTCGTCCAGGACTATCAACAATTTCAAAAGGAAAATCACTTGGTACGTCTTCAACCTGTCTCCCAAGGGGAAAAAAGAGAGGGTGTTGTCATGCCCACCCATTTGAAGTGCAATATTCAACAACAACAATAACAAAGCCTTATCCCACTAGGTGGGGTCGGCTATATGGATCGCACGACGCCATTAAGCTCTATCAATTTGAAGTGCAATATTGTTTAAGATAAATACTAATTCTCAATAAAATTATCTTAAAGAATGCCACAGCTACAGCATCAACACTTATAGAGAAATTAATCCCCATTAGCCTGTACTTGTTATTGACTGGCAGGGAGACAAGGTATAAGTAATCAGAAATCGAGCAATTTCAAAGAGGTTCGTCAATAGAAAAGTAGTATATATCATAATGAAATAGAAAATACATATTTTTCTAGGTAAAACTATTCCAAAATTCAATTCTAACAATTTCAAGTATCAACCTCATGTGCTGCCCCAAATACCCAGTAATTACAACTGTGTAATAGACTAGTGCTAAAACAATTGAATACGACAGTGATTGCTCAGCCATAAGAGAAGAGAAAGAGGATAAACAAACATAATGACTATATGAGGACATCAGTTCTAAACTCACCCAGACATACAGTTTTCCATCACCTTCACCCATTTTTCACTATTAGCCAAAATGCAAGAATTTCAATTAAATCGGAGCGACCTATAAGTTTGGAATAAATCAAAGTATGATAAATGATGCACCATTTTATTTCTTTCCCTCACAGTGGGAAACCAAATAAACTATGAACTAGGAAGAAAAATTAGAGATGTCGACTCTTTTGCTGAAGAAAATAAAGAAAAAGTACCAATCTGATTACTGGCAAAGGAAACATAAAACGGAACCAAGATCGAATTGACGAACTTGTAAGCCAATTGCAGCCAACCAAGTACTACAAATTTGTACAATTGAAGATTGATTTTAGCAGCAGTAACACAAAACCTTTAAGAAGCTTAACCTATACAGATATTTTTCGTCTTCTGAGCAGCTCATGTCTGACCATGTCAAAGAATTGGGTATTAGAATTCCTTCATTCTTCAATTATTTTCCAGATTCCCCAGTTGACAGCTAGCATGATCATCAACAAAAAGCTAAGACAAACAACATACCCTGTGGTGGTCGTCGGTCTCCTCGGCGTCACGGATTTCGGATTCAATCGCGCGGAGTAAGTTATCGTCAGAAGGGAACTTCTTCAATTCCGCAGAAGAGAAGTGAAAGCTAGGGACGAATGTGTTCATTGATGGGTTGCGAGAGAGTGTGGCCCGGTTGATTGCTGTGCAGAGCAGAGGATGGTAATTTCTGTGGGTCCTAAGGAGATAAGCGGCAAGAGGCCTCAGAGAAGAAGCTGACCTACGAAGAATAGAGTTGATCGCCATTTCCGGCGAGTAAAGAAGAGCAGAGAATGCGAAGGGGTTTACACCATTACGAGGGTTTTAGGTTGGGCGCTATAAACCCTAAACCCATCCAAATTTAGGACTCGTCCACAGCACGAGAGGTTTTAAAAGGTTTTTTTTTATTTGGACAAAACTTATATTTTTATTATTAAGTTATCTAATTAAAATATTTAAATATATAATTTTTTTAATTAAACTACTATAAATATATAATCTCTGAAAAATAAATGTATTTCTTACAACTTGAAATTATATTAATTATTTTTTTAAGAAATTTTTATACATTTTTTAAAAAAATTAATAATAACAATATAAGAAATTATATATAAATTTTGTCATTTGTTAAGTGTTACCTATAAAAGATTACTGACAAACGTGGTATAAAATACAAATGTGTGTTTTACAAAATTAGCTTATAAGTTATCTGAAAGCTTAAAAGCTAGCTAAAAGTTTATAAGCTAATAATGTTTAGCTTATAGTTAATAGTTGAAGGTTAAAAGCTTATAAGTTAGCTTATTGAATTAAAAGTGTTTGGTAAAAATAGTTGTTAAAATAGTAGACTTGTCAAACGAGCTTGACTCGGTTTAGCCCACTTTAAGAGAGGCTTAGCCAGCCCATATAAAATTGGGCTTACATGGCCCGGCTCGCGTAACTCACGAGTTACCTGGGCTTAACCCATAAGTAACCTGTGTAACTCGCTGAAGTTTTTTTTTTTAAATATATATCATATATTATTACACTTACTTACTATCACTAATACTGAAACACAGATCTAGAAATTTCCTTTGAGACTTCGAGTTCCTTGCTTCCATCTGAACCCTAGCTCCCCAATCCTCCTCAGCACCTCCTTCGATTCGAGTCCCTGCCTTCATCTCTGCTATCATCATTGAGGTTAGGCAGACTCCACAATCTTCTTCGAAGAATCGAAGTTCGAATCCTAGGTAGGCGCACTTTGTCCCTACTTACATATGAACCTTACCTCCCTAATCCTCCTCGACGACTCTTTCAATTTGAGTCTCTGTCTTCGTCTCTGCTGTCATCATCGAGGTTCGTTCATCTTCGCCATCTTCTTCAAAGAATCGAAGTTCGAATCCGAGGTAGGTACTAATGGGTTTGCTCGATCTTCCTCTTCCTCTGTCGTGCTCGAGGGCTCTACTCATGTCTGAGTCTGTGACCGTGAAACGCCAAGTACACTGACTCTTGTCTTTGTTAGTATCTTGTTTCTTAAGGGTTTGCTTCTTGTTGGTTGATGGAGATGGGGAAGTTGAATATAAATTTAACTGATTAAGTTAATGTGCATTTTGAATAAGAATTTCTTTTTGAATGTTTGATTGGTACTGTGAAATGGAAACATAACAACTGAACTTGTGATGAAATGGAAACATCACTTGGTGTCATAATCAATCTAGAAAGTCATATTTCCTTTATGTGTAATAAAGCTGCATTTGATGTTTGAATGTTTGATCAGTACTGTGAAATGTGAATGACTAATGGTGAACTAAAGTTTGAATAATTGAAATGTTTGGTTGCAAATTTGCAAAGATGAAATGTTAGTGACTTCAAAAAAAAAAAAGGTTGGCGGGTTAGCCCGTTTAACTCATCGCTCGCACATGGATGGATCGAGCTACTCATTTTTTAGCTAGTTTAAAAACGAGTTGGCCCAACCCTGCCCGTTTTCAAAGCAACATAAGGCGGGCCAGCCCGAACTTGCTGGGCTAGCCCATTTTGACAGGTCTATAAAATAGTTGAAAAATGTAAAATGATATAAAATGATATATATTTTATAATTAAAATAAACATATTATTTTTATTTTTAATTAAAATAACTTAAATTATTATATATATAAAATTCATAATATATATATATAACAGTGAGAGAACAATATAAATAAATATTTTTTTTATTTTTTAAATTACTATATATATATATAGTATTTTAATAAAATGATAAGGGTAACATAGGAAGAAAAGTACAAAAGCTATAAACTACTCAAAGTAGTATTTCAGAATAAGTTATAAGTTACTGAAATAAACTCATTTACCAAACACCTCTAATAAATTTATAAACTAGTAAGTTAATTTATTTTGCCAGCCTAACACAACCAAAGTATGGCTTCACCTAGGTTTAATTTCATGTTTTGACTCTTTTTCTTTTGTTTTTCTTTTTAGATTTTACTAAAGTGTCTTTTATTTATTTGACAGAAAATCAATATTTTTTTTAGCTTTATTAAGCCTAAAGGATAAAGCTTTTTTAAAAATTGGGATCTCTAAAAATTGAAATTTTGTTGTTTTTTTGGAACAGTCAGTACTGTTGCAATTAATCAATGTTAGATCACATTTATATTTTATAAAAGCTTATTTGGAGTCCAAAATGTGATTTTAAATACAAAATCAATTGTTTAATTTGGTATTTATCTCTCCTCTCACAAAACAATTTTCTTTTTAAATTCATGTTTGGATACAGCAACTTTAACTTGATCTAAAATCAAATTTGCTCAAATTTAATCTAAACTCACATTTAGACTTTATTTGGTAAGTCAAATAAACTAGCTTATTTAATTTTGGTAAATGAGCTTATTTCAGTAGTTTATTTTGAAACATTATTTTGAGTTGCTTATAACTTCTGTATTTTTTTTTCTATTTTACCCTTATTATTTTTTTAAAATACACATTATATCCTTATTATCATATACATCCCCTTTTCTCCATCACCTTCTGTATCCTCGTCCGTTGTCATCTAGTGGAATTTGCCCTCGTTTGATAAAATCTGTCACCATTAATAATAATAATAATAATAATAATAATAATAATAATAATAAAATTATATATTTTAATTAATTATATATATACTAATTTAAATTAATTTAATTAAAAAAACTAATATATTTATTTGGTATTATTTTGGAATTATAAAATAATAAAAATATTTCTATGTCTTTTTATGTCATTTTACATATTTCAATCTTTCAGCTACTTCAACTTGTACTTTTATCAAATACTTCTAATTTAATAAGCTAATTTAACAACTTTCAACTTTTAGTTAAAAATTAACTTATAAGATTTCAGCTAGTTTATTAATTATTTTTTGCCAAACACATCTCTAGACTAAAATATTCATTCGATGTTTATACTTCCTTCAATTTTCAAATTAGAAGTGATTTATTTGTTCAAGTACTGTTTGTGAGAACAAGTCTGCTATTTGTCTTTAAAGATAAGTAATATGTTTATCTCTCTGTGAGTCGTTAGATCTGAGATCCAATGATCCATATTTCAAGTGATGATTTTTACTTTATTTAAAAATATATATACTAAAATTTGAATCGTTGGATCTGAGAGTTAATAAGCCATATTTCAAGTGGTATTTTTACATATTTTTTAAAAGAATATATACTAAAATTTAGTCTGTTAGATCTCAGATTTAACGACTTACAAAGAGACAAACATGCTGCTTGTCTTGCGTCTATTCTGATTATTTGTGGAATCTGATAGAAAGAAAGAGCAAGTGAACATATACTGGGTGATATCAGTAGCGCATCTGTTTGCATCAAAATCTTATTTTATTTGAATTTTAGCAGTTTCATAAACTTAATGGAATTTGAAGAGCGGTACGATTGGTTATGGTGGTCCATTGGCTAAGCTAACTTACAAAATATGCACAGAAAGTGAAGCCTCGATTTCACCTTAAAGTTATGTGATTTTAGGAGAAATGCAAATGTAAATAAAAGATTGAAAGGTAAGAAAATTAAGAAAAAGTAACAGAGGTTTAAAGTATAACGTGATAAATCATATGATTTTATTGATTGAAAAAATAAATCATATGATTTTTTACATGTTAACTTATGCGACATTTTTTTTATGATAGTTCATGAAAATAAAGAGTTATGCTTAAAAATTTGAAGATTAAATTATAATTAAGTTATAGTTTAAGATTTAAGAAAGTTATAGTTTAAGATTTAAGAAAGTTATAATTAAGCACTGAGATGCATCCAAAAACGTATTACATACACAAAAAACAGAAACCTCTGTCTCGTATACTGTCGCCATCTTGGTGAGAGAGTTCATACATGGACAAATTTACGGGCCACCCTTCCTAATGCATCCCCACGTTTTCAGGGATAGATCATTATCAGTAAGTGCTGTTAGCGTTATTTTTATATATGTATATTATATTTATTTATTTTATAAATAACTTATAAAGCTAATAGATATATGTGTGGAATGACATATTAATATAGTATATGTATATTTATTTTTTGGGGTGTAAATATATTAATGCTATTTTATTTAAGTCTATTAAAATCTTCATTAATTTGTATCAAAGGACCTATTCAATATATATTTGTGTTAGTTTGAGATGTTAATGAAAATAATAAATGTGTAGATACTCGACCCTAAATAATAATAATGATGGGGTGTTATTATAAAATGAGTTAATCTATGGGTGTCGATGGACATGGGTAATGGTGTTGACAATATTTATTTTATATATATTATTTATTTTATAAATAATTTTTTACTCTGACAATTTATTTGAGTGGACTGACATATTAATATTGTATATCTATGCACATTTTGGGACATATATATTTGAGTGCTATCTTTAATTAGGTCCATAATATGATCTTATTGTATTTTGTGTTGAGACTTATTTGATATATTTTAAGAGTTGGTTTGGGGTATCATTGTAAATATTTTGTGTGTAGATACCCGACTCTAAATAATAACAGTGATGAGGTGTTATCATAAAAGGGGTCAACCCATGGGTCGACCCAATCCATGGGTATGATGGTTTGGGTAGTGGTTCCTTAGGTTATATAAGGTGCTTGTTTTGGTGACTTTGTGGGTGTGAGTCATTTTGGGCATTCCATTAGACCAAAATAATGAAAGCCTCTTATACTCTCCTAGAAGAGCCTACCCGCAATTGATTTCCGCGCTACGATGATCAAGGTACACTCATTATACGTGTATTAATTATGTGTTCTTGTTGATTATCAAGATCTACAAATAATATATTCATAAATTAAAGTTTTCCGTATTTGTGAATTTTGTGAATCTTGACTGTTTGATTTGTGTTTAGACAAAATATGCTTTCAATTGGTATCAGAGCTAGGTTCTGATAATCAACATGAACCATCTAAATTGAGAAATTTGAATTTGGGTTCAAATTTGAAAATTTTGTGGTGAACCCTATTTGTGCATAAATTTTGATTTTGTTAAAATTAGGAAGTTTTAGGGATCTTTGATATTAAATCTTTGATTATATACTAATTTTGCACCTGATTATATAAGTTTTTCAAAGAACAAATCAAATTTGAGAGAAATTTTTGTAATTGGGGATTTTTTGGGATGAACCCTAGAATTTGAAATTTCCTAATTAAATGTGATTTTGGGTCTTTTTCACCAATTATATTCAAGTTTCAATCAATTCTTTCAATATGTTTGAGTTGGAATTCATGAAAATGTTGTTTTGGATGTTATTTTGAGATTTTTGGATGAAGAACATTGTTGTTCATTTTGAAAAGTTTTCCAGAAAAAAAATGATTCATTCAAAAAAAAAATTTCTAGATTTTTGCACTGTAGCGTTATTGTAGATATGGTACTGTAGCGGTTACTTCTCAGCACTATTCATAAATTTATTTCTGGTACTGTAGCGTAGAGTTGATTGTTGACTTTGATCGTTTGAATGTTGACTTGATAGTTGACCATTGACTTTGACCATTGACCATTGCTGTTTAAATTTTTTTTTTCACATCTCATCATTTGTGTTTTCTCATGAATTCTAATCAATTTATGTTATGTTTTCTTGTTAGAATTATATTGATGTAAACTATTTGGTTACCAAAGTAGCCATTTTAGGTAAAATTGATTTGATTTTTAACAAGAATATTTATGAAATGTCTATGCATATTAAATATCCCAAAGGAGTTTAATTGGCTAGGCTTAAAATAGTTAACAAATGTAAAACATGTTTGGAAAACTTGCTTAGTGTGTGTCGGCCTAAAGGAAGGCATGTACTGAGTAAGTGTATTTGTTCTACATTGGTTACATACATTTGAGTGGAGAGTGCCACTAACAAACATTTGTTATGTCCAAAGACTAACAAATGTTGATGTACTAAGCATCTCTAAAATATGATTGAAACTTTGTATATGGCTATTGTATTTTTACACTAATTTTGTTAATAGAGTTGTTGTATTTCACATGTACAATTTGATGGATATATATAAGTATCTTTCTGAGCATGATCATTGGTTAACTATATTTGTGTAGAGAGTACCACTTACAAGCATTTATTCTATCCAAAGACTAATAGATGTTGTTGTACTAGGTATCTCTAAATATGATTAAGACCCTTGTGTGTGCATGTGAATAATGAGTTATCTCCCTAATTTGTATTAATAGAGCAACTGTGTTTCACATGTACAAATTGATATATACGTTGCATATACATATATGAGTATGTGAGTTATTAAATACACACAAGTGTTGTCCTGAGCATGTTATTTATTGTCTTTTTATAGTATCTGCTACTATAAATGAATTTGCCCATTTTAATATTATTCTTGTGCTTAATTGCACAAATAGCAAAAGGATGAAATGAGCACATTATGTTAGTGCTAGTTGCTTAGATTTAGACTATGCATTAAGAGTTGAACGCCCAGCAAATCTGATCAGTAGTGATACTATTATTTAGGAACTGAATTTGAGAAATGTGAACGTTCAAATTGCATGAGTCTATAGATCATGCAACACACCATTTCAAAATCCATTCATGGTGGATTTTGAAACAGAATGATGCTAAGAGTTTTCTGTAAGCAATCTCTAACTTATTTGCTCTAAACGAAAGGGTAGAAACTAGCATTATTTTGTCTTAATTAGTTTCAATGAGATACAAGGACAAAAGAAACATAAAGGAGTGCATCATATTTGTGCATTTGGTTTTAATATTTCTTTCTCCTGAATGAGCTCATTATGTGTAAGAGTAAGAGAGATTAAAACATAACAAGGTTGAGAGTATTCACTTAGGATTCTATTCTGGTATAAGGAGTACCTCTATAACAAGAGGGTATAATACTCTATAGAAGGACAATTTAGTTCAAATGGATATATATTTTAATTTTGTCAGTTCTTAAGTTAATTTAGTTTTAATACCAATGATATTTGATAGGTAGATTCGCGTACAGCTAGTCATTCAAGTATATTTATACAATATTGCATAAGCAGCCAAACGTCAGTTGATGGTGAAAGACACATATATAAAGAGTAATGACAATCAGGTGGCTGTGGACACTATCAGCTTATTTAGCTTATTTAGATTATCTTTTATGGAATTAACGAACATTAGATTTGGAAAAAATTTTTGTAGTATTGTCTTTTAAACGAGATTTGTTTTATTTTCATGTTTGAAACATTTAGTATTTTCTTAAATTCTAAATGGTTATTTGGGTTCGTTGATTGATAATCTTTATAGTTTAAAATGTGTGAAAACTGATAGCTATGTGAATATGCATTTTACAAATTTGGTACTAAGCCTAGATTGACTGAAGATGACATAGGCATTTGGGGCATATCTCTTAACAAAGTATGCAAAGGTTTATCTCAAATGACATTCTACAAGCATCCAATATTGAAATTTTGGATAATTGTGTTGAATGCATTAAGGACAAACTGTCTAAAGTTAAGAAAATAGATGCTACTAGAGCTAGTGAGACTTTGAAGTTAATATAACCTATATGTGATTCATTCCCTACAGTTTCTTGGAATGGACAATGGTATTTCATCAACTTCATAGGTGACTACTCTAGATTTGAGTACATGTACCTGTTGTATGAGAAGTCATAGTTTTTGAACGTGTTCAAAGTTTTCAACAAAAATTAAGGCCATTATATCTAATCGTGGAGGTAAGCTCTATAATATCTACGATGGATTAGGTAAACAACGTCAAGGGCCTTTTGCCAAGCATTTTGGCTTAGTGTTGGATTGTGCTACAATACACCATTTCGGGGACTCCTAGTCAAACTAGTGTCGTTGAGTGGCATAATCCTACTCTTAAGGGCATAGTCAAAAGTATGATTAGCCGTTCTTCTCTACCATAATTGTTTTAGAAAAGGCTCTCAAGATTGCTGTGTATATCCTTAATAAAGTACCTGGTAAAGCAGTATACAAGACCCCATATGAGTTTGACAAGCAAGAAGTCTAGTGTTAAACACTTGCATGTCTAGGGTTATCCAGTTGAGGCTAGGCCATATAAGCCTAATGTGAGAAAGCTGGACTTAAGGACTATGAACTGCTACTTTGTGGGATACTCTAAAAGATCAAAGGGTTTCCTGTTTTATGACCCTTCTACCCAGTCCTTCTTGGAAATTGAGATTGCCAAATTTTTTGAGGATGTTGGTCATAGTGAGAGTGATTAACTAAAGGACATTGTGTTTGAATAGGAATACATGAGCATTCCTACTATAGTCATAGGAACACTTGTTTAGGTAACACTACCTGAGACAGTTAACATATGAATGAGGGAATTATTGAAAACACTATAGTCATGAGAGAAACATCACTCCTATTCAGGACCAAGAGATTCATTCTCCTGAACCTGAAGAACAACAATAACCTCAAGTGATTTAGAGCTACATCAAATGGATGTGAGAACAACTTTTTAATGGAGACATTGAAGAAATAATGTACATGGTCGTAGAAATTTGAATCTAAAGATTCAAAGCACTAAGTATATAAGTTGAATAAATCCATTATGGTCTTAAACAAGCATCCTAATAGTGGTACTGAAAGTTTTATGTGTTGATTTCAACTTTTGGATTAACAAAGAATCCAATTTACTAGTGCATATACCTCAAGTTGAGTGGGAGCAACTTTGTGACACTAGTTCTGTATGTCGATGGCATACTTTTAGCTAGTAATGATATGTCATTCTTTGCATGAAACAAGTTCTTTCTTTCAAACAAATTTGAAATGGAAGACCTTTGTGTGACATCTTTTGTTATGAGGATTGAGATCCGTTGGGATCGTACTAAACATACTTTGAGTTTCTTGCAAAAGACATACATTTAGAAATTTCTGAACCCATTTCACAAGCAGGATTGTGCACTAGGATGACACAACCGTAGCCAAAAGTGACAGATTTAGCTTGCTTCAATGTCCTATATTGGACATACATATGAAGGAGATGGAGAAAATTCCTATGGGAAGTCTTCTATATGCATAGGTGTATATGTATCAAGTTTTATCATATATTATGGGAGTATTAGGCATATATCACAATACCCCAGACATGGCTCATTAGGTGGGAGCTATATGGGTTATAAGGTATCTTCATAGGACGAAAGTTTACATGCTCATATATTGGAGGTCAAATCAATTTGAGATCATTGGTTACTCTGATATTAATATATTAATTTTGTGGGATGCATGATAGACTATGTGCTCATGCTGCTGAAGAGCTATATTTTTTGAAAAGTGTCAAACAAACACTCATAGCTTCTTCAACCAAGTGGGAGAATGCATAGCTTGCCTGTTGTGAGACATCCATTCAGGTAAAACAACCAGAGTTTGCCTAAGTCTAATCACATAAACATTAAGTTTCTAGTTGTTAAAGAATATTCAGAGTAATGTTGTGTTAGTAGATCATGTGGCTATTGATCATATGACTGCAAAACATCATTCTAAATATTAACCATCTAAAATTCTTCATGGGCATGTGGCTCATATATGTTTACCACCTAGAGTTTTTTCATGGGCATGTGGCTTATATATGTGTGGTAAAAATTTTAGATGATTGAGTGTATTATACAATTTTTATGTACATCATTATTGGATATCTATTTGTGGTGTTTATATATATGAATATGCATTTTATATATATGTGTGTGTGTGTGTGTGTGTGTGTGTGTGTGTGTGTATGTGTGTGTGTGTGTGTGTGTGTGTGTGTGTGTGAAATACTCTGAACATATGTGTTTTGCTTTTTTGTGTAGTTTTGTACAAGCAGTTTAGCGTAGAGTTGAGAAAGTGTAGGAACCAATTGAAAATAGACATGTATGAAGATCCTTGACATGTAATTTCCATGCTACACATCCAGACTTGATCTATGTTGTTGGCTATATTAGCACTGTGATCACTGTTGGATTTAGTTTCAATTCAACTGGTTACGAAAGCCTCTTTGGTTCTATGCTAGTATAATTGATGGACCAGATTGTTTGTGATATATCTGTTTAGATAGTAAAGACAATGAGCACTATGGGTTTTTATATATGTATAGTATGTGCATATATAATTTCATAATCATATGTCGTCTAAGTGGAAAAATTATTAACAATATTTATTTTATATATATTATTATATATATATATTATTTATTTTATAAATAAGTTTTTGCGCTAACAATTTATTTGAGTGGATGACATATTAATATTGTATATCTATGCACATTTTAGGACATATATATTTGAATGCTATCTTTAATTAGGTTCATAATATGATGTTGATGGACCTATTTGATATATTTTAAGAGATGGTCTGGGGTGTCATTGTAAATATTTTGTGTGTAGATACTCGACTCTAAATAATAACAATGATGAGTGTTATTATAAAGGGGTCAACCCATGAGTCGGGTAAATATTTTGTGTGTAGATACCCGACTTTAAATAATAACAGTGATAGGTGTTATTATAAAGGGGTCAACCCATGGGTCTACCCGACCCATGGGTATGATGGTTTGGGTAGTAGTTCCCTAGGTTATATAAGGGGCTTGTTTTGGTGACTTTGTGGGTGTGAGTTATTTTGGGCATTCCATCAGACCAAAATAGTGAAAGCCCATTATACTCTCCTAGAAGAGCCTACCTGCAATTGATCTCCGCACTACGACGATCAAGGTATGCTCATTATACGTGTATTAATTATGTGTTCTTGTTGTTTATCAAGATCTATAAACAGTAGATTCATAAAGTTTTCTGCATTTGTGAATTTTTTGAATCTTGACTGTTTGATTTGTGTTTAAACAAAATATGCTTTCATGTGGTTCTCTGGATTATATGAGATTTGGTTCGCTTTTGGACTTTATGGCTCATTTGGTTTTTCATCAAAAAAAAAGTGAGTGAGAGCCACCCTATATCTTCCTAGAAAAGCCTACCATCTTTGATTATGCTTTTTGGATTTGCAATGGATCAATGTATGATCTTTAATATTTTCATTTTTGTGTTCTTATTACTTGTCAATATCAACAAATAGTAAGTCATAGAATTAAGTCTTTTTCCACATTTGAGTTCTGTGGTTTTTACTATTTGACTGTTGATTATGCAAATAATCCTTTCAATTGGTATCAGAGCCTGATTTCTGATGAGTAATAAGGACCAAGTTTGTTTCAAAATCAAATTTGAGTTCATAAATTGAAATTTTTGTAAAGAACTCTATATGTGTAAAATTTCGATTTTGTTAAAATTAGGAAGTTTTACGGTTCTTTGGTGTTAATTCCTTGATTATACTTTATTTTGCAACTGAATATGTCAATTTTTTAAAGGAATTAATAAGATTTGGGTGGAATTTTAGAAATTGGGGATTTTTTTAGATGAACCTTAGAAATTGGGATTTCATAATTTCATGAAATTTTGAGTATTTTTGGGTATTTTTCACCATTCATTTGATGATTTTAATCAATTCTTCAAATATGTTTGAGTTAAAATTCATGAAAATAGTGTTTTGGATGTGATTTTGGAATTTTTTTTTTTGGATGAAAAACATGAAGCACGTACTGTTCATTCTGAAAATTTTTCTAGAAAAATTCTAGCAGATACTGTTCATAAAAAAAATCTAGATTTCGTGACTCTAGCAGTTACTATACGATCATTGTAGCAATTACTGTAGTGTTAACACTTACTGTTCATCCGTTGACCATTAACTGAAATTTTTTTGAATTTTTCTTTTAAATCACATCATATGGTTTTTTCATGAATTCTAATCAATCTAAATTATGTTTTTTTGTTAGAATTAGGTTAATATAAACTATGGTTACCAAAATAGCTAATTTAGGTAAAGTTAGTTTAGTTTTAACAAGAAAACTGTGTAAAAGTCTATGCATGTTAAATATTCTAAAGGAGTTTAGTTGGCTAGACTTAAATTAGTTAATCACTTCATGACTTATTTGAAAAACTTACTTGGTATGTGTCGGCCTAAAGGAATGCATTAAGTGTGAGAATTCTATATTGATTAACTATATTTGTGTAAAGAATGCCACTAACAAACATTTATTTTGTCTAAAGACTAATAGGTGATGATATACTAGGCATCTCTAAAATGATTAAAACCTTATGTGAACATGTGAATTTTGTGTACTATCTCTAATTTGTTAAATAGAGTTATGTTGTGTTTCACATGTTTAAATTCATATATACTTTGTGTATGGTGTATATATATGAATTTGTGTATTATTAAATATATATATATATATATATATATATGTGTGTGTGTGTGTGTGTGTGTGTGTGTGTGTGTGTTGTCCTAAACATGTTATTTGTTGTTTCATTATAGTATATGCTACTATAAACAAATCTTCCCATTTTAATATTATTCTTGTGCTTAATGGTACAAATAACAAAAGATTAAAAGAAGACATTGTAATAGTATTAGTTGCTTAGATTTAGACCATGCATTGAGGGTTGAACACCCAGCAGAACTGATCACTAGTGATACTACTATTTAGATAACTGCATTTGAGAAATGCGAGCGTTCAAATTGCATGTGTCTACAAATCATGGAACGAACATTCTAGAATCTATTCGTCCTGGGATTCTGAAACAGAGTGATAACTCTATTTTATAGAGTTATTTAACCTATATTTTATTAATAAACTGAGTAAAATAAATGCTCTTTTTCTGAACTTATTTAGTCTTTTTAATTGTTTAGTTTAATTTTATAGAAAATTAGTTTTCCTTTATGATTTATCTTATGTTTTACAATTTATTTTGTTTATTTAGTTTAGTTTAGGATTTATCATTAAAATTTATTTGTTATTTTTTAGGATTTAATTTAATATTTAAAATTCGTTTTAAGTGATTTATATTTTTATCTGATTTTATTTTTGAATTTATTATTATTATTTTATTTTATTAGAATCAGATTTGAAAGAAAAGGAGGAGGATTATGTGAAAAAGGCATAGTTGGACGTAAAGAGAGTGCTAGATACGTTGTGAAAGCAGCTAGACAATTAGATGCATCTCTTCTTCATTCTACTTCATCTTTTCTTCTAGTTTCTTTGGTTTTGATGGCAAACATGATTTCTTTTGTTATTATGGATGTTTTATTTGTCATGAGTGGCTAAACTTTCTTTGTTAAGGGGAAGATGTAGCTTTTATTAAATGCTATGAATTGAGTTTTTGATAATAGTCTAAGTATTTATTTTTCTCATTGAGCAATTGTTTCTGTGTTTACTGCTTTTTCAAATTGATTACTTGAAAATTGATATAGAGTTTATATAAAGAATTGAAAAATTCATATATTGAATATTCCTATTGAAATAATTGCCATAAGCAAATTTGATCTAGGAATAGATAAATTCCTTATGTAGTTTTAATTAAATTCATCTATATTTACTGCCTTTTCCTAATTTGATTTGTTTAAGAAATTAGAGAATTAGATTAGGATAAGAGTGTTAATTCACCAAGGAATTGAGTTTTAATTATAATTGAGAATTCAACCATCAATATAGAAATTGAAAGCTTAGATCAACATGGAAACTCACTCATATATGGATATGGTAATGAAATCTGATCCCTAACACTCAGATAATTTACATATTCTTAATATTTACCTTAGTTTATTTGTGTTAATTTTTGTTAATAATCAATAATTTAGTTAATTGTCAATTATTTGATTTAGTTTAGTTTAATCTCACACATTTTTAATCGTCTAGATAGTTTAAGAATAGAAAAATTGGTACTTGACTTATATAATTCTCGTGAGATCGACATTTTACTCAACTTCTATATTATTTGTTAATTCGATACACTTGCTAATAGTTTTTTAGATCAACACAGAGTGATGTTAAGAGTTTTTTGAAAGTGATCTCTGACCGATTTGCTCCAAACGAAAAGGTCGAAATTGTCACAATCTATTTTGGGAACATAAATGGCACGGAGAAGGACTCTGTCTACCATTATAAACCTAACCTCATGCCATTAACATGTGAAATAAATATAACATATAAGGTTCCTTTTCAATCATAATGCTTATAATGGAATAATTTAATACATGAACAGAAATTAAATCATAAGTGTAATTATTCTAATCCCTTTTTACAACCAGTACAAGATTGCTAGGTGTTCTATCTAATTACAGAGCGACTTAGACACTCAACTTAACCACCAACTATACCATTCAGTCGATCCAGTAAGGGTCGAGAAATTAGAGAATCCACTACTCCTCATATAAAGACTTGCCTATTAACATAGAAGCTGCAAGGGGTACACCAAAGGAAGGGTTGAGTATAAAAATACTCAGTAATGGAAAAACAACCATAAATTAAAATGAAGCCTATGTACCGCTCACAAGGATGGGACCTTGGACAAGAACCCATCCACAGTTATTCTTAGGCCAACATAATCCCTCAATACATAACTAAATAGTTAGATAAAGGCAACATATAACGACATAGATATCATACAAGGTTAGGACCAATGACAAGAGGCCCAACCTAGCATTTTATACAAAACACGTATGCAAACATGACACTCTTATCCAAGATGCAGCAATTGATACATATATAACACATATATCCAACATGAGGTTTAATCATCGTAGATATCACATTTAGAGAACTTGTCATGTGCCTACTTACAGGGAAGTGGACAACCATAATCACACCCAAAACCAACTAATAAACACAACTATATATATATACACACGTAAAAGTAAAGTAAAGTCTTCACATAAAATACACATAAGTAAATAGTTATTTAATTCAACACAAATCTAAATTTTCAATATGTCCACCGTTCTAGGACATCTGTAATTTTAATGAGTCCACCATTCCATGACATCTATGATTTCAATATTATTCACCGTTCCAAGATATTCATAATTTCAATATTGTCCACCGTTCCAAGACATTTATAATTTTGAGCCACCGAGACTAAATCACACAGGGAGACCACCGAGGTCAATCTATAATAATTAATATAATTTCCTCTTGGCAAAGCCTCAAAATTATAATTCTCTCTTGGAAAAGTTTCAAGATTATAATTGCCTCTTGGCAAAGCCTCATGATAATGAGATGTATATGGATCTACCATAACTGTCAATATAACTCAATATAGTTAACTGTGGTTTAGCATACATAACATATGCCTAATAATAAACTCTAGCAACAAGCAAGATGGAGTAGAAGCTCCCTCACTTACATGTAGTCCACAACATAGTCATGAGAATATCTCTTTATGTATATTTACCTTTTTCCTACTTAAGTTAAAGGTAAGCCCTTTTTAAATAATTAATTTCTCCACATGCTCTGATTAAGATCAATTTTCAGACCTTAAACTTTGTGAATTTACTGGGCATCAACAGTCCAAAATTCCCAAAATTTATAGACAACATCCCTATTATGTCTAGAATCTCAGATAAAAATTTCAAAAGGAAATTCTTTGATTTGCTCCCTTGAAACTACTAAAACACAGCTACTGCCCAGACTGCCTCTATAGCTTGTGTAGCCTTTGTTTTGCAAGCATTTGGCCCACCAAAACAATTTCAAATCCCATGAAACTTGGTAGACACATAATTTAATGTTATGACATCTTTCCATAAAAATTTTAAATTAAATTTTGACCTTTTGGACAGTACAACATAGCTTTGAATAAAATTGGTCAAAATTGTTTTAGTTTAGAGGTAGTTTTGGTTTCTCTAATATTTGACCTAGCAATTGCTTCCCAAACACTATGAAAATGTCTAGTCCATAACTAAACATGCCAAGGAATGTTTCATAAAATTTCAAGCCAAAAGGACTTGATTTAGGTATATTTCTACCTTAGAAGGTGTGCCAATAGAAAATAGGTCTGATTTTTGGGAAACAAAGCTAATCAACTGAAATTGAAAGGTTTAGTGAAGTTGGATTCCAATAAAACTTTGCTTTCATTTTCCATGATACCAAGGAAAGAGGCATACCAAAATTTTAAGTCAAAAGGAGCTTATTTAATAATTTATCTAGACCATAACTTCAAAGCAAACAAAGATAGCAAACACCTGAGCAATTTTAATTCTTTACTCATAATCATGCACATTTCTTAACCTTTTGCTACTAAATCAAAATAGCATAAGTTAGACTTAATCTATAATCTTCCTACAAAGTTTTCAATCACTTCCTTCGACTAGTAAAGCCCAACATCCCCAAATTTTCTTACTTAAGTACTTAACTAAACTTTCTAAATCTCACTTTCATATATTCATAAATCCTTAACATTTCACTCAGAATTTCCATTAAAGATATATTACATATATGTATACTTTCCAGCAGCAGCTCACGCAACACATATATACATATATTGCTAGATTTCCTTTTATTCAATTCCCAGCACAAGAACAATACAAGATAGATTCTAAAATCAGAAAAATTACAAAAAGAGATCATAGGTTAAGTCCCCCTTACCTCTTAGCTAAAACTCTCCAATCGTTCCTTTCCCTCACAAATTCGTTCGGTTGCACTGTCACCAACAGCCATATTTCTTCATTCCTGTAGTCATGTCGTTCCTGAGCTGTGAGTAGCCATTCCGATGACCTTCAGCGCGAGCAAGCAACGGCAACGTAGGAAGGATGACGAAACAGCTCATGCGTCTGCCTTTCTCATTCTAGGCCATTCGTTTCTGTCTTTCCATGGAAAAGAAAAGAGAAGAGGAAAGAGAGTGGCGGGAGGTCGTCACCGGTCAAATCCCGGCCAGATGGTAGCAGAGGACACAATGTCCGTTAATAGAGCTGCTCCTCATTCCTCACTCACACCCATGGTCTCAGTTTCTTTCTTTCTCTCTCTTTCTCCCCTTCACACATTCACGAAAAGGAGGCATAGAGTGGCTTCTTCAGGAAGCTTTTGGGTGTGAAGGAGAAGAGCACACTTGTGTGGCTCTCATTACGCCATGTGTCCACCCTTGTTGTTTTAATTGCACAAGACACTCTTCCTTACTTTGTTAATTCACTCGGATCCCTAAGAATTTTGTAAAAATTCTTAATCACCTTCAAAGACTCAAAATTATTTTGTTTCTCCCTTGTATTATTTTTCCCAAATAAATTCAAGAACTCCACTTTGTTTGACAGTTTCAAACAAGTCCCAAAATTATTATCATTATTTTCATTTAATTCCTTTGCTGAGGATTTATTTGGAAATTTCTCATAACGAAAATTAAAGAATTACAATATTTTTATGTTTTCACTAAACTCCAAATTAACCCTAAAATTTTCATATATGAACATATAATGAGATTAATATCTTCATAAAGTGAATTTAAAATTTACAGGTATTACAAAAACTAGCATTATTTTGTCTTAACTAGTTTCAATGAGATATAAAGACATGAGAAACATAAGGGAGTGCATCATACTTGTACATTTGGTTCTAATCTTTCTTTCTTTTGAATGAGCTCATTGTGTACAAGAGGAAGAAAGATTAAAACATAATAAGGTTGAGAGTACTCACTTAGCATTCTATTCTGGAACAAAGAGTTCCTCAGACAAGAGAAAAAAAAAAAACTCAAGAGAAGGATAGTGTATTCATGGGATATCACAGTATAGGGGGAAATAGAAACAAAATGCGGGTATTATTTATTTCTTTTGCAAAAAGGATATGTATTTTAACTTGGCCAGTTATTAAGTTAATTTAGTTTCAATACCAATTATATTTGATGGGTAGATTCGTGTACAACTACTTGTACAAGTGTATGTATGCAATATTATGTAAGCAGCCAAATGCTAATTGACGGTGAAAGATACATCTATAAGAGTAATGACAATTGGGTGACTGTGGACACTATCAGCTTATTTAGCTTATTTAAATTATCTTTTAGGGAATGAACGGATATTAGATTTAGAAAACACTTTTGTTATACTGTCTTTTAGACAAGATTTGTTTTATGTTTCATATTTGAACAAATATAGATATCCTTGTTCATTTTGTAATGAAACATTCATTGTTTTTTTAAATTCTAAATGATTGTTTCTGATTCATTAATTGATCATCTTTATAGTTTAAAAAATGTAAGAAAAACTGGTAGCTATATAAATATGCATTATGTAAATTTGGTACTAAGTCTAGCTTGACTGAAGATGACACAGTCATTTGAGGCATAGCTCTAAACAGAGTATGCAAAAGTTTAGTTAGATTACATTCTACAGGTATTCACTATAGAAAATATGGATGACTATGTTGAATGTATTAAGGGAGAACTGACTAAATTTAAGAGAACAGGCACTACTATAGCTAGTAAGACTTCGGAGTTGATGCAATCTATATGTGGTCCATTTCCTATAATTTCTTAGAATGGACAATGGCATTTCATCAACTTCATAGACGATTACTCTATATATGAGTACATGTACCTGTTACATAAGAAATCTTAGTCATTGAACGTGTTCAAAGTTTTCAAAGCTGAAGTTAAAAATCAGTTAGGTAAGAAAATTAAGGCCTTCAGATCTGACCATAGAGGTAAGTTCTATGGCATATAGGACGTTTCAGGGAACAATGTCTAGGGCCTTTTGCCAAATTTTTGGCTAATTATGGGATGTACCATGCCGATGACTTAAGTCAAAATAGGCACAATCTTACACTTAAGGACATGGTGAGAAGTATGATAGGTCATTCTTCTCTATTAAAGTCACTTTGGGGTGAGGCTCTTAAGATTATGGTGTATATCCTTAATAGGATATTGAGTAAAGTAGTACAAAAGAGATCATACAAGTTGTGGATAGACAATAAGCCTAGTATTAGTTATTTGCATGTCTGGGGTTATCCAGTTGAAGCTAGGCTATATAAGCCTAATAAGAAAAAGCTGGACTTAAGGATTGTGAGCTACTTCTTTTTGAGTTATCCTAAGAGATCGAAGGCTTTCAAATTTTATGACCTTTTGACTAGGTCCTTCTTTGAGACCAAGTATGTCAAGTTTATTGAAGATGTTGGTCATAGTGGGAGTGATCAACTTAAAGAAATTATGTTTGAAGACAAATACACCAATATTCCTATTATGGTCACGAGAACGTTTGATCAGAAAACATTACCTGAGATAATTGTACCTGTAAATGAGGAACACATAAAGAACACAATTGATACAGAGATCTCTCTTATTCAGGCCCAAGAGATTCATTCTCTTGAACCTAAAAAACAACAATAACCTTAAGTAGAAGTGCCTTTGAGGAGATCCACTAAAGAGAAGAAGAGTGTTATATCAAATGATTATGTCATTTTCTTATAAGAGCATGAATTTGACATAGGCATGTAAGATGACCCAGTCATTTGCAGGAAATGTAGTAATTCTCAAAAGGGGATAGATACCATTAGGGAAGAGATAAAATCCATGACTAATAACGAGGTCTGAGATTCAGTAGAATTACTACGTAGTGCAAGACTGATTGGTTGTAAATGGATATTTAAAATTAAACAGGACTCGAGTGGTGATATTGAAAGATATAGTATATGTCTTGTAGCCAAGGGTTTCACCCAGAAAGAGGGCATTGACTATAAGAAAAACCTTTTCTCCAATTTCTACGAAGGATTCTTTTAGAGTCATGATGGCACTTATAGCTCATTATAATTTTGTTGAGCATTCTGGCAAGTGTACCAATTGCACAAGTAATATAGTGTAAAAATGAGTAAAGAGTTATCAGCTCTACAGGGATTAACGTGCTAAGTACCCTAGAAATTTAATTGCATTAGTTAGGCAAATTAAATTGGATTAAAGGTAGCACTAATTGAAAACTAGGAAATAAATTCGAATGAAAATTAATTCAATTAAAAGACTTAGGGCTACTAATCCCCTTTTCTCATCCTAAGAATTGCTAACTCTCTCTAACACTTGTGATTCTAACCAATTATATACTTTACTCTTAGGTTTTCTAATGGCTTAAAGCGATTCTCCTGAGCCTAAATTAAGCCACTCAATTCTAACATAATCCCTTATGTGAGTTTAAGCCGAGTAAATACCAACCTAAATTGATTAAATAAGGTTAATTAATATCCCTATTAATTAACAAGTAAAACCCCCTAAGTTCTATCACTCGCCTTAATCACTCAGTGTTCTACCAACATCTCCCTTTCCCGAGTTCGATGAAAGCAACTGACAAAATAGAAAATGGCCAGTTTTACAGCAAGTATATAAAATATATAAATGATAGGAATGCATTAATTGTATAGAAATCACAATGTTAGAGAGAAAACAATTCCTAATCAGAGAGATTAGGTTTATAGTAACCTTAGTACAAAAAATCATTCACTCATGGCTCTAAAACTACGGAAAGCAGTAAAATATAAAGCAAACTTCATGAATCCGAGGTTGGGTTGACGAAAATCGAGCTTGATAAGCTTCGGGAATGGATTCCTCCTTGTCCTCTAGCAGAAATCGACGCCTCTCCTCTGTCTCCAACTTAGAATGACCTAAAAAAAGTGTTTCTGGCACTATTTAAATCAGTGCAGGATCACGAAAGGCATAAAAGAAAGCTTAAAAATATGTTTTTTTCGGTTCCACCGCTACAGCGGTGAAGATCTACTGCTATAGTAGTGGCCGGTAGAGAAGACGGCTCCAAAATATTTTTTTCAACATTCCACCACTATAGCTGTAGATTCCATCGCTATAGCGGTGGGAATTCAGCAATCACTCTAGCGTCTTCAGAATTTCAGCTTTAACATTCCATCTTCTAACATGAACTTCTCACCAACTCAACCTACAACAAAAACAAAAAATAACACTATTAAACAACAAATCTAAAACATGAAATCATTTCATTTATTAAAAGATCAAAGAAAAGTAAAACTAATCTAAACTACTCAAAACATGGGTTAAAAATCACAAGCCAACAAAAAAAGACCAAGAAGAGATAGGATTTAGTACCAAAATGGTACTAAATTGAGAACTCAACACTCCCATAAACTTAAACATTTGCTTGTCCTTAAGCAAAAACTTTCAACGAGAAAAATTTTGAGAAAAATATGTGCAACCAGGAATATGTGCAACTAGGAGGAGTAAAGATCTGAAAATGTGAATTAAAGCAAGCCAAGCCTCATCAAACCATTACTCAAAAGATTTAATTCAAGAGTTTGCAATCTTAAGGATTCAATAACAAGTGTTAACCAAACCACAAGAAAACTTGAAATCAAAGCTCCACCTCTTGGAATAGTTTATAAAATCAAATTGACAAAAATTCCAAGACTAAATTACTAATTTGTTCTCAAGGGCATCGTTTTATTTCGATTCTCAAAGGCTTCACTATTTTGTTCTCAAAGATATAGCTTCCTTGCTTTCCTTATTTCCTTTGGAAATTTTTGCAAATTTTCTCATTTTTATTTTAATTATAAGAGCCTACCCCTTATTGAAACTTTCAGCTATCCTCTTATTGAATCTTTTTTTTTACTAGCCCCTTATTGAACTTTTTTTTAATATATGAATATGATCTAAAAACCATTCAAAGAGACAAGAATATGACTCCTGTTTTTTTGAAGTGATAAGGCTAACACTTATAAAAATATATAAAACTTAAGATTTGCAAACTTAAGAGGTGAATCTTACATATATATATATATATATATATATAACAAGATTTGACTTGCCAAAGAATTCCAAACTTTCAGATTTCAAAATTTTCAAAAATTTTCCTCCTATAACACATGCTTATGGACAACACAAAATTAACCAAAATTTTCTCAAAGAAGAAACTCATCAATATGTTAAACCTCTCCCCCAAACTTAAATTTGACAATGTCCTCACTATCTCAAATCAGTACAACATAGGAAAAGAAGTGAACAAGCAGCACAACAATAAGAACAAGAAAAACTACAGACAAAATAATCAAAGCCAAAACAAAACAATAAAAACTAAAAAGCAATAAAACTTAGGTTGCCTCCCAAGAGCGCTAAGTTTATAGTCTTTAGCCAGACTTTACCATGACGCCTATGCTTAAGGTGGATCTTCCAATTTCTTTTACTTCTTGAATGCTTTCAGCTGAGTGACAACATTGTTTGCAATGTCAGAAGGTTTGAATTTCTGGGGATCGTCACTAAAATTTTTATGAACCTCTGAACTTCCTAGAACTCTCTTTGTTCTTTTCTCCACATTCTCAATATACTCTAAACAATCTTTACTCATCCCATCATGAAAGTGCCCGTGAGGTTCTTTATCAATCATCTTCACCATGTAGCACTTCTCTAGGTCATCAGAAGTTTTCATTCCCTTGTTCATATTAAAGGTGACCTCTTGATCATTAACCATCATAGTTAACTCACCTTTATGAACATCAATTAATGTTTTCCCAGTTGTAAGAAAAGGTGTTCCCAAAATGATCGGAATTTCCTTGTCTTCCTCATAGTCCATGATAATGAAGTCAACTGGAAAAATCAACTTATCTACCTTGATAAGCACATCCTCAATGATTCTGTTCGAATAGCACATCGAACGATCGGTTAGCTGAAGAGTCACTATGGTGGGTCGAGCATTCCCCAAACCCAGTTTCTTGAAGATAGACAGTGGCATCAGATTCACACTGGCTCCCAGATCTCACAGTACCTTTCCAAAAAAATTGTTCCCAATATTGCATGGGATCACAAAGCTGCCCAGATCTTTCATTTTGCTAGGCAACTTCTTTTGGAGAATGGCACTGCATTCTTGAGTCAGAGCAACAGTTTCAAATTCACCCAAGCGCCTTTTTCTTGATAGAACATCCTTCCTAAACTTTGCATAACTAGGTATTTATTCCAATGCCTCCACGAATGTAATGTTGAAATGAAGTTGTTTCAAGATCTCCAAGAACTTCTTATATTGCCAATCCAGATTAAACTTTTTATGCCTTAGTAGATAGGGCATTGGTGGAATAAACTTTTCAGCTCTCAAATCTTGACTGGTATTTACACCTTTTCCTTTAGCACCCGAAGTATCTACATTCTCAATTGCCCTTTTTTAGGGCTTAACAACTTTTTCATTCTCTTCTTTAATGGTCACCCCTTTCTTCTGATCACTTGATTTTACAGTATTAGGGAGCTCTTTACTACTCCTTAAGGCAGCATTACAATGCTCTCTCCCCTCCCTTAGTGGGTTATATTCAGTGTCACTAGGGAGATTACCTTATGGCCTATCGTTCAGAGCAAAAGCCAGCTGTCCCATTTGAGTCTCTAGATTCTTGATAGCCACATTCTCAGTTTAAAACATCGACTCACTTCTCTCCATGAATTTCATAAACATCTCCTTCATCGAAGGTTTCTTCTCCACTTGAAGTGGTGGAACTCTATTTTAAGGAGAGTAATTATTATGATTACCAAAACCAAGAAGATGAGAAGGCATACTAGAAGATGATGAAGCTGGAGGATTTAGACAATGATTGTTACTCCAAGAAAAATTGGGTGATTCTTATCCCCTAGATGATATGAGTTAGAATAGGAATTTTGTTGATTTCTCTGAGTATTACCCATGTAGTTTAGTTGCTCCATCATAGTTGACTCATCACAATACCCATTATTATGTGCACCTCTACAAAAATCACAGTTAGCCTCAGGAGTGGCTACTGCATTCACTCTAGTTGTCTCTTGTTGTCTTGAACACGACATGTTGACTTTCTTGGTCAATGCTTCATTATGTGCCAACAGAGCATTGAAGGTATCCAACTCCATAATCCCTTTCTTCAAATTGCTCCTAACTCTAATGGAAGCATTTTGACTAGCCTCCATAGTTTCAATTATTTCTCGAGCTTGTTCAATCGACTTAGACATCAAAGCATCGCCAGCTGCGGTGTCCAATTTATCTTGAGTCTCATATATGAGACCACTGTAAAAAATAGTTAGCTGCTGCCACTCTTAAAGACCATCGATTGGACATTTCATCCGTAAATTCTTGAACCGTTCCCAAGCCTCATATAAACATTTGCCTTCATGCTGATAAAAGGCTGTGATCTCATTCCTCAATTTGATTGACCTTGAGGGAGGAAAGAATTTATCTAAAAACTTTTTCTGGAGTTTATTCCAAGTTGTGATGCTCCTTCTCGATTGAGCGTTCAACAAACTCTTAGCCATATCCCTCAAGGAAAAAGGAAATAGATGGAAACGTATGGCATCGTTGCTTACTCCATTAAGTTTAACCATATCACAAGTATCCAAAAAATTTATGATATGGTTGTTCGGGTCTTCTGTGGGACTCCCCCCAAACTGATTCTGTTGGACCAAGTTTATCAAGACAACTTTAATTTCTAAGCTATTTGCACCAAGCAGAGGTTTTACTATACTGGAGGCATGTCCAGCATTGTTGGGTGAGGCATAGTCCCATATTACTCTATTTTCATCTTGTTACAAGTTTGCAACTCTATTTCTTCCATTGTTTTCTGTGCCACCCAGATTTATTATCCTTTGCCATTTCTTCTTGAGAACTTTGCCCCTCTTGAAATTTTCTTGCCTTAGCTTCTCTTCAAGTTCTCCTTGCAAGCCTCTCAATTTTAGGATCGAAGAAAAGATTAGAAGTGTGAGTGATACCTCGCATACACAGTAGAAAATTACCAGTCAAAAATGACAAAAAGGAAATTAGAAAAATAACTCTAAAAGCAAAAATGACTATTTAAACAAAAAAAAACAAAATAAGAAAATAAAGAAAAATAAAACAAAACAGAAAAATGTCTAATCTAGCACCTTTAAATTTCTTAGAATATTAGCTAAAAACCGTTAGTCCGCGGCAACAGCGCCAAAAACTTGTTGAGTGTTCTGGCAAGTGCACCAGTCACACAAGTAATATAGTGTAAAAATGAGTAAAGAATTATCGTCTGCACAAGGACTAACGTGTTAAATACCCTAGAAATTTAATTGCATTAGTTAGGCAACCCAAATTGGATTAAAGGTAGCTCTAATTGAAAATTAGGAAATAAATTCGAATGAAAATTAATTCAATTAAAAGACTTAGGGCTACTAATCCCCTTTTCTCATCCTAAGAATTGCTAACTCTCTCTAACACTTGTGATTCTAACCAATTATATACTTTACTCTTAGGTTTTCTAATGGCTTAAAGCGATTCTCCTGAGCCTAAATTAAGCTACTCAACTCTAACATAATCTCTTATGTGAGTTTAAGCCGAGTAAACACTAACCTAAATTGATTAAATAAAGTTAATTAATATCCCTATTAATTAAAAAGTAAAACCTCCTAAGTTCTATCAGCCACCTTAATCACTCAGTGTTCTACCAACATCTCCCTCTCCTGAGTTCGATGAAAGCAACTGACAAACTAGAAAATGGCCAGTTTTTACAGCAAGTATATAAAATATATGAATGATAGGAATGCATTAATTGTATAGAAATCACAATGTTAGAGAGAAAACAATTCTTAATCAGAGATTAGGTTTATAGCAACCATAGTACAAAAAATTAGCCACTCGTGACTTTAAAACTATGAAAAGTAGTAAAATATAAAGCAAACTCCATGAATCCGAGGTTGGGTTGACGGAAGTCGGGCTTGATAAGCTTCGAGAATGGATTCCTCCTTCTCCTCTAGCAGAAATCGGTGCCTCTCCTTTAAATCCAACTCAGAATGACCTAAAAAAGGTGTTCTGGCGCTATTTAAATCAATGCAGAATCGCGAACCACCACTATAGTGGTGAAAGGCAGAGAAGAAAGCTTAAAAACATGTTTTTCTAGGTTCCACCGCTGTAGCAGTGGCTGGCAGAGAAGATGGCTCCAAAATATTTTTTTCAGCATTCCACCACTATAGCTGTAGATTCCATCGCTAAAGCAGTGGGAATTTAGCAATCAATCCAGCATCTTTAGAATTTCAGATAACATTTCATCTTCTAATACGAACTTCTCACCAACTCAACCTACAACAAAAATGACAAATAACACCATTAAACATCAGATCTAAAACATGAAATCATTTCATTTATTAAAAGATCAAAGAAAACTAAAACTAATCTAAACTACTCAAAACATGGGTTAAAAATCAGAAGTCAACAAAAAAAGACCAAGAAGAGATGAGATTTAGTACCAAAATGGTACTAAATTGAGAACTCAACAAATTTGGAGCTATATTAAATGGACGTGAAAACAATATTTCTCAATGGTGACATTGAAGAAACAATAGACATAGTACAGCTGGAGAACTTTGAATGAAAGATTCAAAGCATCTTGTATGTAAGTTGAAGAAGTCTATTTATGGTCTTAAACATTCATCTCGATAATGGTACTGAAAATTTGATGAGGTAATTTTATCTTTTGGGTTCAATGAGAATTTGGTTGATCAATGCATATACCTCAAGATGAGTGAGAGCAAGTTTGTGATATTACTTCTGTATGTCGTTGACATACTATTAGCTAGTGACGATATGTCTTCCTTGCATGAAACCGAGTCCTTTCTTTGAAACAAATTTGAAATGGAAGACCTTAGGAAGGCATCGTTTGTTCTGGGGATTGAGATTGTAGGGATCCCACTAGACATACTTTGAATTTATCGCAAAAGACATACATTGAGAAAGTCTTGAACCAATTTGACATGCAATATTGTGCACCGAGTGATTCTCCCGCAGCCAAAGACAACATATGTACCTTGCTTTATGTCCTAAATTAGACATACATATAAGGGAGATGGAGAAAATCCCACAAGTTTTGGCTATGGAAAGTATCTTGTATGCACATTTGTGTATGCGTCCAGTTTTGGCGTACATTATGGGAATATTGGGTAGATGCTACAATAACCTAGACATGGCTCATTACGTGGGCGTTAAATGGGTTATAAGGCACCTTCAAAAAATGAAAATTTACATGCTCACATATCGGAGGTCAGATCAGAGATTACCAGTTACTTTGATATTGTTTTTGTGGGATGCATGACAGGCTATGTATTAATGTTGGCTGAAAGAGCTATATTCTTAAAAAGTGTCAAACAGACACTTATAACTTCTTCAACCAAGTGGGAGAATTCATAGCCTACCTGTTGTGATGCATCCATTTAAGTAAAATAACCAGAGTTTATCCAAGTCTAATCACATAGACATTAAGTTTTTAGTTGTTAAAGATGTTCAAAGTAATGTTGTGTCAGTAGATCATGTGGGTACTGATCATATAACTGTAAAACATCATTCTAAATGTTTACCATTGAGAGTTTTTCATAGGCATATGGCTCATATATGTGTGGTAAAAATTTTAATGATTGAGTGTATTTTATAATTTTTATGTACATAATTATCAGATATCTATTTGTGGTGTTTATGATACATGAATATGCGTTTTTCATATATTTTTGTGTGTGTGAAATACTCTGAATATATGAATTTTGTTTTCTCATTTAGTTTAACATAAGTTGAGAAAGTGTAGGAATCAGATGGAAATAGGCATGTATGAAAATCCTTGACATGTAATTTTCATACTATACATCCATGTTTGATCTATGTCGTTGGCTATATTAGCATTGTGATCATTGTTGGGTTTAGTTTCAATTCAACTGGTTACAAAAGTCTCTTTGGTTCTATATTGATATAGTTAATAGACTAGATTGTTTGTGATTTATCTATTAGATAGCATAATGTGTACACTTTGGGTTTATATATATATATATATATATATATATTAAAATAACGCTAACAAATCTCTCACTTGAATGACATATGATTATGAATTGTATAATATATATAAATATATATATATATATATATATATATATTATATTTATTTATTTTATAAATAACTTATAACACTAATAAATATATTACAAACTGACATATTAGCATGGTATATGTATATTTATTTTTTGGGGCATATATATATTAATGCTATTTTAATTAAGTCCATTAAGATCTTCATTAATTTGTTTTCAGTGACCTATTTGATATATATTTGTGTTGGTCTAGGGTATTAGTGAAAATGAGTAGATGTCTGATCCTAAATAATAACAGTGATGAGGTGTTATTATAAAAGAGGTCAATCTATGGGTTAACCTCATGAGTCGATGAACATGGGTAATAGTTCCTGAGTTATATGAAGTTTGATTCACTTTTGGAATTTATGGTTTATTTAGTTTTTTCATCAAAAAAAATGAGTGAGAGCCACCCCATATCTTCTTAGAAGAATCTATCCTCTTTAATTTTGCATTTCAGATTTGTAATGGATTAATGTATGCTCTTTAACGTTTTCATCTTTGTGTTTTTATTACTTGGTAAGATCAACAAACAGTAGATCATAGAATTAAATAATAAATCATAAAATTAAGTCTTTTTCCGCATTTGAATTCCATGATTTTTATTGTTTGGCTGTTGATTATGCAAATAATCCTTTCAAGTGCAACATTTCCTTCATCTTTCACCACCACCCACACTTGAAATTGTATAATGAATTCATGATGAGCTTTTTACCTCGTAAGTTTTATGGATTGCACTTCTTACTCTACAAACTTTTTTTTTTTTAGTTCATACTCAGCAGCCCCCAGACACAATACACAAAGAGGTTTTGGTTTGAATCATTAATATTAAAAAACTCAAAAGGGCTTTAGTTACTTTAGTTCGAGTCACAATGAATTATAAAAATATAAAACTTTTTCAACATTAATTTTTTTCATTCATAAAGTTTGAACTCAAAATAAGAATAAATGACAAACCAATTAAACAAATTAACTTTGATAAACACACAAAGAAGTAAGTTTAAGATTTTGCGTAAGGGTATTATTCAGAGAAATGGAATCACCTGTTATTTATGCTTTTGGGAAGTGGGGTTGGGAGGAAAGTAAGTCTAGTACATATTCATCAAATAATAATTATTAACCCATCAAAATTGTCAAATAATCTTACAAAATTCATGAATATTGAAATTTTAAATTACTTAATTCTATTGGATGAATCTAGCTTAAAAGTATCGTATTAGGCACACGTTGATTTAATAATATCAAGTTGGAAATAGTTGTGTATGACTGCTCATGCCCTGATATTTTGGTGGACCTACACACATGATGGACCTGGTACTATGAAACAGACAACGCATTGACAACATTAATGCACATTGGGCCCCAAAATAAGAAAGCTTCGTAATAAGGATCATGATATCAGCGATTTACTGCATTCTTGCCCATGATTTTTTTCCAAACAAGCGTATACCAAAGAGGCAAACACTACATAACTCAGAGGAAACATCTATCCTAGTGGTTCAGCACTTAGTCCTTTGAAACAAGGTTTCGGTTGGAATTCAGCTATGAGAAAGTATTACAGTTTTAAGGTTTAATTTAGTTTAAATTATATTAGTTAAAACTTAATGTATCTTATAATATTAATGGTTCAAAAAAAATTTTAAAAAAATCCGTTAACTTGGGAATAGAGATATTACCTACTACCAGATTATTGCCCCTAAATTGTTTTACCCCAGGATGTTAAATCGGAGAGTAAATTCTTGGTTTCTTGCAGGTATAAGTTGCATTACGGAAGGAAAGCAAATTAAAAATGTTTTTGTATACATGCAGTGCTTTTGGGATTTTTTAATGATACGAGTCATATCTGGAAATAAAAAAGACAAATAAGAAATCGAAAAAGAGGAAGTGGTGAGATCTCTTGGGTGAGATTTGTAAGTTTATGAGCATGAAAATGTTGACTTTCTAAAAGGGGTTTATGTGCAAATTACTTTCTGCAAAAATGTTGTTATTACTACCAAAGGTAATATTAATTAACACCTTGGGCTGTTTTCAGAAAACCACCTAACCATTTTCCTCTTTTACACCTAAGTAAAAATAGAAATCAAGTAATGTACATAATTATGTTGCACAAAAGCGTTTGAACTTATCAAAAGATTACACAACTTTTACACATAAGACCAAATTATGCCCTTTACAAAAGACACCTTACAACATTGTAATGACATCACTAGACGAAACTGACTTATACACTGTAGGGTAACAGAAAAGACATGGGATGAAAAAGAAAGAAAGAAAAACAAAGGAGCCAACATAATTCAGACTCAACAACTTGCTACCTCCTACCACTTGCTACTTATTTGAACTACAGAACCTCACATGACTATCTCTGGCTTCAAAATGCTGGACTTGATCTCCTTGTGGGGCAGAACCACACCACCATTGCTGTATATTTCATCACATACATGGACATCTTCGCCGAGAATGGTCATGTTCTCCACACGAGCCCACTGCCCAACAGTGGAATGCCAGCCAATGATACTGCTGGATATGCAAGCATGTTTCTTAATCCGGACTCCTCTCATTACTGTGCAGCGTGAGAGACGAACACCTGCCTCGACTATGCAGCCAGGACCAATGGCGACATCAGGTCCAATAAGACATCCTTCACCAATTTTGGCAGTCTCGTCCACTATGACATTTCCAACAATGTGATAGCCACTGGCTAACTTGGAAGAAGACTTTTTCCTCAGTGAGTCTAAATAGAGTCTAAGGCCAGTAATATAGTCCCTTGGTTGTCCAATGTCCATCCAAAATCCAGGGAGGACCATTGCATACAGCTTTTTCTCAGCTGCTATCTTTGGAAACACCTCTTTCTCGATAGAAGTGGGCTTCAGTTGAATCCGATCCAAAACTGACGGGTTCAATAAATAGATTCCAGCATTGATTTTGTTACCAACAAACAACTTGGGCTTTTCAACAAATCTCTCAACCTTCCCTGTGGTCTCTTCCATGACAACCACACCATATTTTGATGGCTCATCGACCTGCACAATATATGGACAGATGACATTGAATGCTCTAACTTGACGTTAAAATTTTTGGTAGTTTGCAATTACTTTTAGCACTGTTACCTTTGTTACCATTATGGAAGCCTCTCCTCCATGGGATTTATGGAATTCAATCATCTCTTTAAGTGGGTACTCACTGATAACATCACTGTTGAGAACAAAAAATGGCTCTTTAGAGTCATCTATCAGTTTGTCCCTCGCAAGAGCCAGGGGTCCTGCAGTCCCAAGTGGTTCAGTTTCCTGGGAACATGTGATCTTGATGCCCAGCTTTGCCTCGAATTCCTTCAAAAAATTCAACATCACCTGCAGTAGGGAGTGACCAGTTAAAACAAAGAAAATTCAGCCACATCAATCTCTTTAATCATTGACCAACTAATGTGGCAAGGAGAGGTTAGATCCTTACCTCTGGTTGGTAATTGATAGCTAATACCACTTCAGTAACTCCAATAGCCTTAAGAGCCTCTATCTGAAAAATTAAGTAAATCAAAATGTGAATCAGTAGGAAGATCGATTATCCCATTATTCATGCATAGAAATATGTTCCTAGAAAGAGATAGGATTTACAGCAGGGGGAAGGTGGGGAGGGAACAAAATCAACAAAAGATCCAGAATAGACAGTCATTACACCACCTAGTGAGACTTGAATACCTTCTCCTCAAGGTTCAAGCAAATAAACTACTCTTTCCTTCTTCATGCGAAAAAGAGAAAAGAGAGAGTGGGGTTTTCCACCCTCTATCCACCAAATATAGATTACTGAGGATAGAAGACAGGCTATCAAAAGCAATGTTGATTAATTCAAATCTGGAGACTCAATACTTTGACTGAACAAAATGGCAGACCTAATTCAACCCATCATATTTGGTCAATTTGGGAACCATTCTTACCACCAGCCTTGATATCTTCCATTTTTAAAGATGTGACAGATCCTCAACATATAGAAGATGAATATGTTAGATACTGCTTAAAGAAGTCATTCGTCAACAAAGCACATCTCCATTTTACTGCTATAGCATAACAGAAATAAGACTTCTAGAAAAGAGGCTTCACAAAGTCTAACCTGATGCAGGATCATGGGTTTGTTAGCAAAATCAACAAGAGGCTTGGGGACACTGAGTGTCAATGGCCTCAGCCTTGTTCCAAAGCCTCCAACCAGAATCAGGGCCTTCATGTTGATATTCTTCTAGCTTTCCCTGTAAATTATATAATTAAAGCAGATCAACAAAGGATAGCAGATAACACAATCTCAGAACATGAGCAGACTGATTCCACTCTGTCCTTTAAATACTAATGGCAGGAAAAGAAAGAAGAATTGCCATGGAAGTTGAACCTGAGCTGACGGGTCTTACGTTGAGCGTGGCACGGATTCTGCTAAAAGCAGAGAATAGGAAGAAAAACCAGTCTGTCAAACAAGCTTGAAACATAAGCACCCAAAAATTAATGCTCAACCAAGGGGAAGCAATCAAAACGCCCAACTATGTGGCATTGAAGAATCATAAAGCTACAAAGGAAAGTAAAAATCATGGAAAGGCTTAGGTGGATATGTAAACAGACAAAATCCACCTCTAAACCAGCTAGAGTTCTCAATGAGAATGACAAAATGGTTTACTTGTGGGGCAGGTATTCCATAATGATATCATATCTAAACTGGAAGCAAGGAACAAGGTAATATAGTGTATACTGCAGATAGTCCAAAGATCATGCTGCTTTTTTCTTCCAGTGGAAGAAGATTTCAGATATAGAGATCCCTTTAGAGCAGAGCACATTGCTTATTTACTTTAATTCAGGACCTCAGAATTCAATCAGCCAACGGACAAGGGTGTTTACCATAAGAAAGCTGAAAGAGAAAAGTAATACCAAAGTAATCTTCTAATGCTAAACTGCCTATTCTGTAACCAAAAATTTGAACTAGAAATAGTGTCAAAAGCCATGGAATTGATAGAATTAAACAAAAGTTTCTGTCAGGTCATAAGAATTAGTAAGAACAAGCAATTTTGACGTTACCATGGGGAAAGCTGCTTCTTTATGTTGCTCTCGGCATAAATTTCTAAAGAACATATACAAGGGAGAAGAACAGTTAAAAAAATCCTTATAGAAACTAATTTAATCAGCTAGACTTACTTTTACCAAATAAAGGGTTCTTTGTCCCCCAAATTACTCTATCATAATACTGCTCTCACAAAAGCTTGTAGCAAAGAGACCAATTCCAGGAAAAAAAGAAGTGACATTACTCAACAGACAAGCAATCAAACGCACAAACGACAAATGGGGGAAAAAGCAAGGGAAAAAAAGAGAATAGCTACACTAGCACCAGATCTGAGTAGTTAACACAATTTCCTTCACTTAATTAATTAAAAAACAAGATTACAGCATAATTCAAGCGTCCAAGCATCCAAGGAAGCTAAATGTAAGCAGGACAGACAAACATTGTGATTAAATCATCGGATTTGATAAACAACAAAGACAGTGATCATGAATTCAACACAAATTAGACAAACGTATATGAAATCAAACCAACGCCAATCGCATTGTCGGATACACTTCAATCCGACACGAAATCACAAATCGCAATTACCTTAGAGTAGATCCCTCGCAGAAGCAAAAGCCCGAAGTAAGCGGCGTTTAAGGCTCAATCTCCAGCGAGTCGACGTGGTGATTCAGGCACCCCCAACGGTCTGATCGTCAGGGGTCTGAGCTGTTGAAATGGCGTTGGTCGAAGAAGAGGTCCTTCGCGTCCTCCTTTTATATACGCGCCAATCATATGTAGCTACAACGCACACGCCGTCTTCGGTCTTCTTCTTTTCTCTTTTCTTTTATTTCAGTTTTAAATAATCTCAATATCATATCCACAAGGCTAAAATATCAATTTGACCCCCTAACTTTATCTCAGATTTTATTTTTGTCCCTTAATTTTATTTTGTTTAAATTTGATCCCATTAACTATACCTTCCTTTAATTTTATTTCGTTTCATATTATTCTCTTAATTTCACCTTTGGTTTCAATTTATCTCCTCGTTGACGTACGCACATTAATCGAAAAGACGTAAGAGCGTTTATTGGATTAGAAGAATGATATAACAAAAGGTAATAAATAAGGAGATAACACAAAATAAAACACAGCATTTAAGTGACAATAAAAAATATTTGCTATGACTTATAGAATTCAAATTTGACAAGAGATTGTTAAAGTTAAGAGTCACTAAAAGGTTGCATAAAACTTTTTGGTTAAGAATTTTGGTGGTGTCAGAAAGAAATATATAAGTAATTTTTTTTGTAGATTAAATAATCAAATTAACACAAATAAAATTACAAAATCAAAGTGACATGCTGAGATAAAGTTCAGAAATTAAATTAAAACAAAATAGAATTAAAAAATCAAAGTGTAAATTGAAGTAAATTTAAGAGATCACACTGGAACAATAAGGATTACAGCGAAACATGAATTAAAGTTAAGGGACTAAAATAACATTCTAGGCTTGTATATAAAAAAATGGAGTTTATGATGAATTATTTAATTGGGTTTAGTGAAACTGAAGGTAGGCTTTGTTTGGAGGGAGAGTGTCGGTGTGGCTTCCTCGTTGTTTCGGAAATAGGCAGCTTTCGCTGTGGTTTCAATTTGTACCTTTTACACAAAGGCGCATAATTATGGTGCTTTTACAAATACTTGAAATTTCCTTTTTTTTATTTTAATTAAAGTCAATAACTAGTTATTTTTAATTAAGCTATTTAAATTATTTAAAATAATTAATAAAAAATTAAAAAAAATTGATTGAGACACAGCGTGATTCAAACCTTGTCTCAGTTGAAGTGAAAAAAATTAATTAAAACACGGCCTGATCTAAGCTGTGTTTTAAGTCGTGTTTCATTCAAATTATAAAAGAAAAATATTTGAAATAATGCCTCCACCATGCTGGATGAAGAAAAAAAAAAATGATGTGACTCAAATGATATTAAATCAGCAAATATTTTTCAAAACATAACATATGGCCAAAAAAGCCTGCATTTTATGGATAATTATGGGAAGGACTGAGGAATAAATGAGATTATCATGAGACAAACAGGAGAAAGAGGAAACGCTTGAAGAACATGATCCAACAATAATTAATTGGTAAAGTGGGGTGCATATTCCCTTAGATGCTTCATCTCTTTTGTTTTCAAGTAATAAAATATTTATATAAAGTTATTTATATTTTTACCAGCTAATTTTTTATTAAAAATAAAATATGTATAAAAAAATTAAAGAATCACTCATATGGCACTAAATTATGATAAACATTTATTATGTTTTAAATAAAGAACTTAATAATAAATATATAAAAAATTGCATGTAATATTTTACTGTAACAAAAAGATTGCATATTATAGTGTACAGTCTTCCAGCGAAAGGGCGACTGATAGTTAAATGTTCTACACAATTTCTATTTTTTCAAATAAATATATTCTATAAAATAAAACTCAATTATATTAATAATGACGAAAATCTTAAAATATAATACTAAGAAAAATAAAGCGTTCATATTTGTTTTTTAAGTTTAACTAAACACTAAATTAAAATTATTTGTTTTTTTGAAATTAAAACATGTTCCCTTTGCATTTCAAACCTGTCAAATTTTTCCACATCACGAGAGTTCTGAGTTTTTTCAAAAAGAACAAACAAAAGGCTTCACTTGAAAAAAATGAACTTTAAGACAAAGATATAAAATCTTTTAAATTTATCACTAAAATATAATGAAATTTAAAAATGTTATAAGCGATAAACTGAAAGACTTAAGCCAAAAATAAAAAATCTGCAAAGCAAACAAATATATAAAAAATAAATATTGGTCAAATTCATTATAAAATTTGATACGATTTTTTTTATTTATAAAAAGAAGAATAAGGAGGACATCAAAAGAAAAGGCATGATGGCCAATTCAACTGAATAATTGGTGAACTATCAAGTCTTTAATTTAGTTTGGCTTGAAAACCAATAAACGTTTAAATTAATAAAAATCAGTTGAATTGGTAAAACCAGTCGATTCGATGGTTCAATCAGTTTAATTTTGTTTTTGAATTTTTACTAAATGTTATTATATATTTTTAAAAAATTTTTAAAAAATAAAGTTATTAAGAGAAGATCTAAGACTGATATATATATATATATATAAGAAAAAAAATACAAATAATAGAGACGGGATAACATTTACTCTGGAAGTTTATCAAGCCTGGAAGCTAGAAATCTATTCTTAGGAGTTTGAGAAAAATAGTTGTTCTTTTGTTTACTAAGGTTATTCTTTAATAGTAAAATAAAAAAGCAATTCCTTTTAAATTTATGGAGTAAAAAAGATAAAACGTTTGACGTTTTTAAAAATCTAACTTCTAAAGAAAACATGGTTTAAGAATAACGCAGCTGTGCACATTTATTATAAGGCTGATTGGATCAAAGTTTAATTGGGTGGTCTTAATATATATTTATATTGTTGAGTTAGATTTAAGAAGATAAAAATAATTGTTGGTTGGGACTTGTGAGAGTTGTGCAGGAAAGCATTTCGTGTTCACATTGATGCACCACATTCCACATTCCACATACACAAACGCAAGCCACGTTTTGCTTTTCCTAACTACACAGATCCATAAAAGGCTGCATCATTCATCATCAATGCCATTAACGTAAGGAAGACGATAAAAATAGTACCATCACATAGCTACCTTGAGAAGCCTCATCAACAACACACCAAGTAGACACAAGAGAGCTTGAACATAATCATAAAACTCTTTGTTCATTATTCAAATCAATTATATCTAATTCAAAATCTGTTAATCATGATTATTGAATGAGAGAAACAAAAATTAACTAGATTAAACTTGGATTTTTTTTATGGTGCATAAATTAATTGGAGGGTGAAATTCTTTTTAAAGCATATTTAAAGTGATATGAAGTCAGAGAGAAGATTGCGTTTAGTTTTCATGCTTAATTAAGCCGCAGAGAAATTGAATCTGTGGGCTTGGAATATGAAGGGTTTTAATGAGAATGAAAATTTTCCGTTTCTTTATATTGCAGTCAAAGATTGGAAGGTAAAGTGGGGATTTAACGTTGTAAACGGCCAAACTGTATGTAGGCGTTGACATTCGATTTCTAGTTTGACCAATTATCAAATTTATATTATATAAATAAATATTATACATGGGACGAATATTAAACGCCTGATCTACTCTTTCATTTCAGAAAGATATAAGGTATAGGTGACAATATCTTAATTTATCTAATATTTATTGAATATCTATTTTTTACTATCCGTATCTTATTTGATATTTGATATCCATGGATATCAAATAATTTATTTTGGCAATATTACTAAATATTTGAAAATATCCAAATCATTTGTCAGTCATATTTTTTGAAAACGAATCAGCTACAGACACTTAGATATTTTAATTTTTTATTAGTCACGATTTTAATCGTAGCTAGAATTTAATTAGCCACGTTTTTAACCGTGGCTAAAAAGCTCTAAAACCTCCAAATATTGATAGTTGATCTTGATCCCCTATTTTCCACTGGAGGCAATTTTGTTCCAGCCATTATAGAGCAATGTAAAAACCTCTTTTAACAAGGCTTCAAATTTAGTTGACCACTTCTTAGAAGACTACCTCCTCTCACTTCACTCAACTCTCATTAGTCGGTCTTAAGTAAGGTTTTGGATCCAAACTTGTAAATAGACAAAAATTAACAGAACTTTATAAATTGTGATCTGCGGACTCTAACCATCAAATTAGAAGGAGCTCAGCGAAGTTTTAAATCCAGGTGTTCTAATCAATATATATATATATATATATATATAATGGATAGTCAATTGGGTACCCAATATCTATATATATTAATTTAATTATTGGAAGAGGTTACATAATAATGAAATGGTACCTAAGGGCAGTGTTGATGAGATGCGTGTAGATCATGACTCTTTGGATCTTGTAAGATACAATTATATAAGAACTTATGTTTTCAAAAGTATTCAAAGCACATCAAGTCAAAACCTAACCAGTTTTAATATTCGACATTTGATCAAATCTTATTAAAACTAATTTAGTTTCACTTTTATTAAGTATTAATTGAACAGTTTAGTTCCTTCTTAATTTTAGATTCCAATCGAAACCGAATGGAATTAACAAATTGTTAACATAATTTTATATTCTGTAAATCACAAAAATTATATTTATAAAATCAGTTTGTTAGTTTCATTTACTAAATACTAAGTTGTGTAAAGATTTAAGATTTATAAGTTTTGATTTATAGAGGTTAACTGAATAATAAGTGGTGGTCGATCATTTCATTTGGTTTGATAGAATCATTTTCAAAAAAGCGTTCAGTATTTTGATAAATGACTGAAATTTTATTTTCTCTTATGAATGAGATATTTCTCAATCTCACCCTTCATAAATTTGGTTTCTCTCATATGCGTGTTTCTTAGTTTAATTTTTACAAATAAAATTGTTATAATAACATCTTTAAGTCAATTTGTTACAAAATGAAATTATAAGAAATACGATAACATAATATATTTTTGAAAAAATAACTGTGTAATCACTATTATATAACATATAGATTGTAGTTAGTTTTATTGATAGCAGATTATCAAGAAGACATTATCGATAATGATTTTTTTTGTGAAAATACTAAATTAAGAAGCATTTTTATGAGAGAGTAAATTAGTAAAAAGTCCTATATATATGTGAAGGACTAAAGTAAAATGATAATTTTATCAAGAGCCAAAATAGAGTTTTATTCTTTGATAAATTAACTCTTTACTTCAATTTGATTTCACTTTATAAAATCATGGTTGAATTGGGGCAAACTAATAGTGAATGACTAATTCCTTTAAAATTTATTGAACATAAAAGTTAAAACTCTTTTTAAATTGACATATTTAGAAGTCAACATTTATCATTTATCATTTATTAGATTCAAATAGTTATTACTATTACCACCGGTCAATATTAAGTATTAAGTAATACCCATATGTGTTTAGATAATTGATAAGAAGGAAAAGCTTTTTACCCTCTTCCTATATTTAAAACGGCAATGTTTTCACAATCAGTAAATATAAGAAAATGATTATCTGAATAAAAAAAAAAGGTATGACATGTAACAATTAATTAAGAAAAATGATGAATTTGTCATGAAAATAACATATAATTCAGGTCCTTTTTCCCCCCTCAAAATCATGCCTTGGAGAAAATTTATCCTTTTAGAGGTACAAGTTTCTGGGACATGATAATATGTCATGATTTATCTTGGAGATGGAGGAAAATGCTGTGCATGTGTTCTGAAAAGCTATGATTCCTTTCCATGGAGTCATATTTGAAATCCTCCTCATGAAATAAAAGGGTGGCTCAACAATATGACTATGAGCAGAAGTGATGATTCAGGCTTGGAGTAAGGCCATTGCTAAGTGGTACTTAATTTGCTTGTACCACAAGAATTTTTAATTCAATCACATTCCTAATTGGAATGTCCATTACATAAAAATGCACCATCATTAATTGGGAAAAGGACTAATTATTTGATTAGAAATAGCCATTTTTAAACAACTTTCTTTTTTGGTACACAAAAATTAAGTAGATTCAATTTCTATTTTATTTTTACTTTTTTTTAAGTGTTAGATAGAGGAGTAAAATAATGTTACTTCAAAATTAGGGGAAAATAGTGATAAAGATTCTTAAATTTTGACTCATTGCTTCCTGAATTTTTAATTAAAGAAATTAAGTCTCTACATTTTTTAATTTCTAGGAAGTATGTTGTTTAATTTCTTCCTAGTAATGTTATTTTTCTTGTCAAGTTAGACCTATCATATGTCAAATCTGATGGATGAAAAACCTAATATTGGCCCGTTTCAATAGTTGTGCTGATGGAGTAGATCCTAAATCATTTGATAGGCGTTGGTGTTTAGTAAGATGTTGGACTTTTTAATATTGTCTGATTGAGATGAAATAAGTAGAGTCCATATGAGTTTCACCTCGATTTCTCAACATCAGACGGTTTTGGACTCCAACTCTTAACAGAGGATCCGGGCGCGATTGAACCAATAGATGACAAATGTTCAATTTTTAAAATGTCAATTTGAGAAAATTTTTATATTTTATTAATTCATTAAACTTGAAAAAAGATAACCTTCTATCTCATCGAATATGAAAATATCCTTAGTCAAAACTAAAATTTGATAAATGAAGAATCTAAAGTGACAAAAATTTTGGACATTTTTAGAGTCTAACATGTCGAGAGAGCTATTATTATCACTGAGTAATTGGATGGAAGGATTAAGAATCTAAAGTGACAAAAATTTTGGACATTTTTAGAGTCTAACATGTCGAGAGAGCTATTATTATCACTGAGTAATTGGATGGAAGGATTTAGTAATCCAAAATTTAAGTGACTTTTTTGTATTTTTTTTCCTTAACGATTGAACCAATAGATGACAAATGTTCAATTTTTAAAATATCAATTTGAGAAAATTTCTATATTTTATTAATTCATTAAATTTAAAAAAAATGAACCTTCTATTTTATCGAATATAAAAATATCCTTAGTCAAAACTAAAATTTGATATCTGAAGAATCTAAAGTGACAAAAATTTTGGACATTTGTAGAGTCTAACATGTCGAGAGAGCTATTATTATCACTGAGTAATTGGATGGAAGGATTTAGTGATCCAAAATTTAAGTGACTTTTTTGTATTTTTTTTCCTTAAAATTATTAATCACGATACTCTTGATATTTATTAATTTCATAGGGAATTTTTTTAACTAATTTCTTAGAGATTCAACCTATTACTGCCTTCAAAGATTTTTGGTTGCTAAAACAGTAGAACTTAATTTAAATTTATTTATTTAACGCATTAAATCAATCGGCTTTAGTTATATATAAGTTAACTCTAAATGTTAAAGCCGGGATCGTTTAAATTAGAGGTTGCATCTTAGTTTAATTTAATCACATCACTTTATCTCTGTTATAGACAAACCATTAAATCATCACTAAATTAGGAAGTTAATTTATTTCTTAGCATTTCTTTCGAAAACGTAGTTGTAAAAGAGAAGTTTGGCTCACATATATATATTCACAAAAACATCTTTTTGGCCTAATGAAATATTTATTTGATATTTCATTCCATTTTTTTAATTACCAAATCAACTATATATCTGAGTCATGAGCACATACTATTCAATATATATATTCGGAGCCTATAACTTCTTACTATACTACCTACATCTTTCACCACTAAATCATCACTTAGTGACTTTAGATAATATTCAATTATAAAATGAACCCAAATTATGATTAGTGACTAAGGGGATGTTTGATTGCACTTATTAGAGTTATAGATTAATTTGATTCTCTCATTTTATTTCATTAAGTATTTTTTTAAAAATTTTGGAATTAATTATTGATTTAGTTCCTAAAACATTATGACTTTTTTAATTTGATTCTTATAAGATTATGACTAAATTATTGATTTAGTCTTTGTATATTGTATTTATCTTAAATTGGTCATTTTCACTGTTAAATCATAAAATATACCATTGTTATATCTCAAATGTTTTGTTGTTAAAAGTCACTTTAATTAAAAAAAATTAAATTAAAATAAACATAATCTTTTAAAAATTAAATTGAAACATTGCATCTTTCAGAGTCTATATTGAAATAATGATAATATTTCATGGACTAAATTATAATTTACTCTTTTTTAAGTGCTTATTTATTTTAAATATATCTTATTTAATCAGATCTCACGAAAAGTCTTTAAAATTTAAACATTAATTGCTTCAGATATTAATTCTTTTATTGAAATATAACTGATGTGTACAAATGTTAGAAAAATAAATTGTTTTAATTATTTAATATTTAAATATAAAAACAATCATATATTTACCTGAACTCATACCTTTTAATCCTTCCAAAAAAAAACTCCCTCTAAATAAAGATTTGTGTTATCTCACATAGGCATAATGAAGATGTGAAAGTGCTGTCATCACGTGCCATTGCCAGGCTGTCAAGTATCATGAACATGATTGGTTAGGCTTACACATCACACAACTCATTCCAGATCATGTGTGGATGCCTCTTCTTGCAATGAATCCTTTTTAATCAGAGTGATTTTGCACAAAGTGCCAGCAACGATTAGCATTTTGTTGCCAAAAATGGACATTCCATTTGCTTGATGCAATGTGGCACCTACATCACTTACCCATTATGTATCTTCCTGCTGTTCTCTTGAGCTTTCCATAGAATATAGCTAATCAAATTGTGTTCTTATATTTTTTTTATTTCATTTCCCAAACTTCTTTCTAATCTTTTAAATGACGTATACGTAAAGGTGTGTAATGGGGCGGATTAATCTATCAACTCGCTCAACCTAAACTAACCCATAAAATTAGATTGAGTTGACAAATTGGTTCAATTTTATTTTTCGTAAACTGTCAATTATTGATTCAGTAATAAACTTATAAATTTTCAACTCGCTGAACTTAAACCAACTCACGAACACGCCCATTTTTTTTATTATAGTACTCATATGCTATGCACTTATTTCGTATGTAAAGTATAGCATATTATTTAGTTTCCTTTGTAATATTTTTCACTCACAATAATAATATATAGCACCACATATAATATTTATCGTCTTAAATATTTACTAAACCATTAACGAACTAGTCATTTCATTTAAAAGTTTGTTATTTCACCTTTCATCCTAGTTATAATAAACACACAAAAAAAATTAATTCTATATCAAATTATAGATGAGATTTTCTTCTAAAAAGATATAATTATGTAAGGCTTAATTTTATTATTTTTTTGTTTATTTTTTATTCTAGCATTTTAAATTAAGTCTACCATTCTTTAAAAAAAAAGACTTAAATCCGTCAAGCTGAACCAAACCAATCTATTTGACAATGAATTTAAGTTGAGTGAGTAAAAATATCTCAACTTAAACTAACCTAACTCGTTTCTTTTTTGTTGGTTCGATTTTTAAAATTCCTTCAACCTACCCTTCACAGCCCTACATATAGAATAAGGATTAATATGCCACTAGATCTAAATAGTAGTTTAATGGTGAAAGAAGTGAGTATTTAATCTCTTGTTTCGTCACAAAGAATGTCAGATTAATGATGTTAAACAAACTCTTTACACATACTATGAAATAGAAGTTAAAAATAAATGTAACACAAAAAAAAATTGAATCAAAATAAAAAAATAAACTTAAGTAACTAAAAATACTAATTTAATAAAAATATTTTGAATTTATGAAAAATGAGAAAAGAAAAAAACGGAATTTTGTTAATCAAATTGATATGTTAGTATATATTGTTACTATAGTGGTCAAGTTTGTAATCAGTTGCTCGCATCTGTGGATACATGACAAAGTAAGGATTTATGAATTTAAAATAATTGACAAAACTATTCACTCCCTTCACTATCCAATTATCACTTAACAGTTAACAGCTTAGTTAATTTACTTCTTTAATATGATCATATGCAAGTAATTATTTAAATTAAAGGATCCACAATTGTTTCTTGATATTTTGACCTAAAATTAATAAAAAAAAATTGATATTCAACCTGTAAGAGTACATTTTTATGCATATTACATACTCCTGTCTCTTTTAACCATAGTCATAAGAATTGGATTGGACTAACTAGTTTGTCCAATTAAATTGAGAACTAGTTCGGAATGACTCTTAAAACCAATGAATAATCGAACCAGTTGAATCGGGTAAAAATCATTGCTAAATGAACTAATTGAACCGATCCAATTAATTTTTTTTTAAAAAAATTTGCTTATTCTGTAATTAAGTAATAAATAAATTAATATTACAGATCAGTCAATTCTAGTGATGTCAATATATTGGTTTTTATGAATTTGCTATTAATGAATATTATATTAATTAATAATATTTTCTTATTATTTGGTCATTTTTTACTGTAAACTTTTGATTGTAAATGTTGTTTTGTGTAATTTGATATCAAATTTTATTTTTGATTAAATTTGTAAATTTATATTTATAGTCTTAATGTATATTTTTTTAATATTTTAAAGTAGATCGATTTAACAACAGTTTAATCATGGTCTGACCACTGACCATTGAACTAGTAACTTCAATCTTCAATTGCAAAATGAAAATGCAACCTTTTTTGGTTTTTTTCATGACAATGGGATTCGAAGTTTAGCTCCTAACTCTATAATACCCAATTTTATACTACTTGAACTATAAATTCAGTGATGAAAATGCAACTATTGTTAAGTTACATCAGATCACAATTGATAATATGAAAAGGAAAGCTGAATTAATGGTCTAAGACAGCCCTATTGAAGTTGTTGACTGAGGAATTGGAAAATTACCAGCAATCTCAGCCTAAAGCACCATCTCTTCCAAACTCGAAATCATTTCCTTCTAAGCCTTTGTTTTGAGAATTGAATTGACAGTTAGGCCCAACATCCTTTTTAGGGATGAATTCTGATTGCTACGTCTTCAGTTTGCACCATTTTTTTACCTTAAGAAGAGGTTTCTATTATTTATCCGATTACAGCTGTTTAAATTTTAAGAATGGCAATAGTTTAATTTTTAGATATGCTAATTTAGAAAAGGTTTTTTTTTATATCTAATAAATTTAAAATAGATTAATTTTTTATTTTATTAAAAAAAATACTCTTAAAAAAAAAGACAACGGGTAAAGTTTCCTATAAATAAATGCTATTTCGAGAGACCCATTTTTTTTTGAGTAAAAGTACTTTTTAGTTTTTGAAAAATACATAAACTAATTATTTAGTGTAACAGGGACTACATAACTAAATAATTAATCCATGTATTTTTCCAAAAAAAAAAACTCTTTCACTTATCTTTTTTTTTTTCATTGTATTATGTTGAAGGAATTCATTGGTATGCAGAAATTTATAAGATAATATGCTGAGAGAAGTCAATGTGATTGTGAAGTCTGAAGGCCACATCAGATCTGCATCGGAAATTAATTATAGTATTGTCGTAGAATAATATAGCAATTAAAAGGATTCTCGGGAATTTACAACTAAAAAAAGGGAGTAGGTAGCATCTTGCATAGTTGCATGTACATATTTAATATAATAGTTAAAATCAGTCAAACCTGCATTATTGGTCCAAGAGTTGGCAGATGACATGGTAACATCAGAGTTTATGTTTCAGCTTCATTGGCTATCCAGGAATCAATCACCATGAATTCAGTGTGTTATGTGTAGCAGTACTCATGGAACTTGTGCAAGAATCTCAAAGAGTTTAAACATATTCCATACGTAAATTCTCGAAGAGTTTAAACATATATATGTTAGATTTCCTTTTAGAACTTCACCTTTTGTGTGATGACATTTAAGAGTTTAAACATATTCCATACGCAATAAAGTTTAAGTTAAGAAAGGATCAATTGGGTGCATTGGCCCCAAAAAAAAAAAAGGAAAAGAAAAGGGAGACAAGTGTAAATTAAGCACTCTTTCCCCCTTTGTCTGCTACGATTAGAACCCCTTTTCTTGCGTTGCAAGCCTCCCTGTATCAGGTTTTGGGGTCTGTCGCTCCTCAACAATGAATAAGGATTTTTTTGTTGTTACAACAGAGTATTGTTTTTATATTGAGGTATTTTTATATCTGGTGAGGTAAGTTTTGTCTTTAATTCTTACTGTTTAATCCAAAATAGACGGTGAATATAAGAAATAACACTATGCTATAACAATAGACAATTTCAATTCTTCAATGACAACCCTTTACCTTATTTTAGCTGTCTTTTTCCTTCTATTTTTAGATTTAATTTTTTCTTGTTTTTTTAAGAAGTATTTTTCTTGTTTAAAGATGGTTCCTTCTCTCGTTAAAGAGTTCCTTTTTTTTTTTCTTCTTAAATAAAAGTTTGGCTGAAAATTTGCAACTCATTTCCAAATTGGACAAATCTCTCCACTTAGGATTCTCCAAAGAAAATAAATGTATTGCCTCTATTACTACAGCTTGTAAATGGATGATGATGATGCTAGTGTGTTGCACAGGTTTTTGGTTCTTTTTCATCAACGATATTTCATTTGTCCCAAAAGAAAAAGTGTAAATTTATTGAAATTAATTTAATCATTTTATTGGAAAAATAAAAGGAGCTGCATTAAATAGTAGATACATATTCCCGTTGTTTTGGGACAAAAGAAACATGTTCTAGGACAAGCTGTTAAAAAAAAAAAAAAAGGGCCAAACACGGCCAATATGAAAGGAGACAAACCCAACTAATGTAAAAATTCAAGTGACAGCCTAGCCTGGAGCTTTTATAATTATAACCATGGAATAAAAAATTCTCCCCCCACACACCCCCCCCCCCCCCCCCCAAAAAAAAAAAAGGAAAAATCTTCATGGAGCAAATGAGTGAAATGACCATTTTGTTCTGGCCAAAAAACGACCAGCCGTTTATGTTTTCATCTCACATATAGGGAAGAAACTTCAAATACTATATTCGGCATGCCGACCTTAGCAGTATGACTGACTGACTGCCTCCAAAACATAGAAGATGTCGCGTTGCTCTCTTCAAATTAAAGCTCATAAACACAAAATAGAGCTGCTACAACACAGCTCAGGGAGAAAATAAAGAATCTAGTATGGCTTTCCTTTGCCTCAGTATGCTTGTAGTGGTCAAAGCCCTGAGAAAGTGAATCATGGACACTGTAGCTCCTCCATGATAGCCAACTCATTACTTTATTAGAAACTGCCACTGGACATCATCTGCTTCAAATTGTCACAGTAACACAATAATCCTCACTTAAATGACAAAACCGACAGAAACATCTTGACATAGTAAATATAAGAAATGGGTAGACAAGGATGACATGAGAGAATCTAAAGAGATGCAACTGAAGATGATGTGCTTTGGAATAAATGCAGTGTAGCTAAATATCTAGAATGCATGCCATTACTCAAGAAAGTCCTTGGTCCTTCGTCTAACAAATTGACAATAGAATTCAGACTAAATAAATCACTGCGAATTACACAATATCAATGTGGTAAGCAAATTTCTTTATCCTGCGAGATAAGAGACCACGACCACTGAGATGTGTAAAGCTGCTTCCTGTAAATCAGAAAAGTATGCGAGTCTGGGAATAATACTAAGATCAGAAAAACGAACAAGCTGGGAATAACCGAATGCTTCCATCGTCAGTCAAATTAGAAACAAGAAATCAGAAAGCACTGAAATTTGCATTTGAAAGATCAAACCCATACATTACTTGGTGCATTGTTCCACTAATCTAAAGAACCGACCCCACCCATAATTACATGTACTCTATCTCCCAAAGCATTTATTACACTGCACATTTGATACAAAAATAATATACACAATGAGATGACATGTTACACAGCTGAAAAGGACCAAATACTTCCTTCCCAAACTGCTAAACCAGAATAAAACTCTGGTGTTGTTAAATCACGGCGATTTAAACCATGAAAAATACCTGCATATATTATGTATATGTATGCATAACGCCACTGTATGTACATATACATATAACTTCATGATTTACCAATCAAAAGATCTTCTAACTAGCAAAATTGGGTCAACGCCTCCAAGAAGCCCTGAATTCAAGTGGGTGACTCCGCTAGAAGAAGAGTATGCCACCAGCCACATGCAACGTTTTTAGGGGTACATCCTTCAATGGTGACTTGAGAAGGAATGTTACGGTCAATCACATCTCCAAGGCCAAGCTGCCACACCCAGAAATAATATAATGGGGAAAAAAAATTACACAAGCTAAGAACACCATGAGCTCAGAACAAGAACACAACTCTTTTTTATCATTAAAAAACATATGTAAACAGATAGAAATACTAAATATGTTCATTTCTTAAAATATAAATAAAAAGGAAATACATAAGAAAATTGTAAAAGCTTGATAAAAGTACCTGTCCGTATTTGTTCCATCCCCAGCAAAAAACTTTCCCATCCTCTTTAAGAGACAAAACAAAAACAGTGTTATGTGCAAATTAAGAAAATTTGACATAAGAATTTCCACATATTTTATTGCCAACAAAATCTAAATCCAAAGATCAGAGTACAACAAAAGTAAACACAGAATTTAACTGTCCGAATTTGTAGTGTTGTTGCTATGAAATTTTTTATGAAATAGGATTCGTCATCAAAGCCCATGTTATAACAGTTTACATTTACTATCCAAGCCAACCCTCAGCAAGAATCATTTGGTTTGACTTGCCATTGTGGACTTTACAAGACCAAACAATTTATTCACCTCTAGATCATTCCAGTGTAAGTTGTAGCACAACGCAAGCATCCCAAATTCATTCCACTTGGTTGTCTAGTCAACAGGCAAGTCAACTAAACTTTGAGGACAAAGACCATACTCAAAACTTCTGGTAGGCCATTAAAGCATTTATTGTAAATGAACAAAATGGGAAATGTTGCGTGTTCAGTAGCTACAGTTCCTTTCCAAAATTTTATTGTCAAAAAAGGAATGGACTATAAAGAAAATCCGACAAGTACTGAAATCTTACAATGACTTATAACTTTGTTACTGACTTCAATGGTGGAAGGCAAGCTCCACTTAGGTTGTCATGAAAATGACATGAGGAGATCTGTGTGTTATAATATACCTGTTATCACAGCATTATGACGAGCCCCACAGGATACACTCTCAACATGCCTATTTTCCAAGCTCAGACAATCCAGCAGCCTTGGTAGAATCTGCTTCAAAATTCATGATAACACTTAAAAATTATAGTAGAGTCCCTCAATAATATAGTTTGTGAACATGACATGCATTGTGAAGCTTTAGATTACAGTAATTAAAATTCATGAAGTACAGAGAATGAGCCTTTTCATTGTTAAATTAGAAAAGTGAAACTTAGTGTTAGATTGTGCACTGATAATTTGGCTAAACAAAGAAAACCAGTAAATCATAGTAGGCTGGAACAGATACAGTTGCAGCATTATTTTTGCTTTCATGATAAGCAGAGTGGGAAATATATGGGATGATCCTAAAGTAGGGCTTACCTCAGCTTGATCATCACCAGTTCCCAACTGCCCAAACTGGTTTCCACCAAACGCATATACATCACCATCAGCAGATATACAGACTGTATGCCATAATCCTGCAGCAACTCTCTCTATTCGGAGACCCAGCAAGGAAGATACGCATGTCGGGCTTAGCTCATCATCTGTACATCCTTGCCCACACTTAGCCAAAGCAAGTAGACACTAATTTAGTATAACAGGCATAAGAATTTATCAAGCAGGACAGTAAATAGCAATGATAAAATAAGTAGGATAAATATTGTAAAGGAATACAATAAAATTATCCCTTGCTAGAGTGGATCTCATCTTCAACATCTACATTGCTTTTGTCCACCACTTTCTACTTTACCTACACGTCGATCCTAAAGAATGGTCAACAATTGAGAAGATCCAAGCAGTACTTAGATAAGTAATTCAAAAAGGTATAATTCAGTTTGATCCTTATACAAAAAAATCCTTGGAACTAACATAGTAGAGACTCACAATCTTTGGAAAATCAGTACAATTTAAACCAGGTTCATATTGTTTCACATTGCTTGCAGCATTAGCATGCAAAATAAACAATGAGATTTGGCGACTTGCAAACTGAAACAATTCTGACACAATTAATATAGGTAACTCCTTCCACTTTAGAAGCTGGAGTATCTGAACAGTGGATGGCCCTTATCAGGTCATAGGATGACTCTAAAAAAAGTAAAAATTACTTCAAATGAAAATAAGGTGAAAACTTCCCAGTGCCAATTATAAGTCATAATAGAAACTTATACAGTATTCTTGTCAAAATTTATTAAAATATTCTTTTTAAGTAAAATCATTTCTCAAGACGAAAAACATCTTGGCAGAATTTTTATGTTCTAAACAAATTAATGGAAAAGAATTTAAAAATAGAATTGTTCCTAAATTCTCTTCTTTTTGAAAACCTTTTGATTTTTGTAAGCTTTCAAAGGTATCTATCTAACATGCTCACATAACCATATATTATGATTACCCTCCGCCCCTCTTAATATTGCCTTTTAGGAGAATATGTAAAATTGTAAATTAAGATGATAACAGAATCTCTCCCGCCTATACTACTATGCATCCGTAACTCTACAATTATCAGTTACAACTAACATCATTTAACTCTGTTCCAGGTACCAAAGGCTCCCCTATATCTGGTGAAAGGGGGCAGAAGTAGAGGAGTGGAAGAATCACAAATAAACCCTTCCAAAAAGATTGAATCATAATAATCAATAAAGGAACAAGACTGCTCTAAGGGAATTAATAGAGGACTAAATACTTTCTACACTTTAGAAATGTTTGTCTCATAGATGATCCAACAGATGAACTACTGTTTCTTCCCCCCCCCCCCCCACCCGCCCAAACCAAAAACAACCACCCCCCCAGGGGACTCCCAAGGGTTGTGAAAGGAAGTTCTTGTTCTGCCCCAACAGGATTCAGGACCAGGCTGTGTTTCCTACCAATAGGGCCCATGTGAGATGCCACTGCTTGGCACACTAGAAATTATTTAAAAATCACTGATGGAATCTACTTTTGAGGAGAAGTGGTGCACATTTATACTTTTGCAACAAGCTTTTAACGAAATTTGTTAGGTGGCTACCAAAATAAACATTTGGAATATGCTGATGACAGAATAGAATGAAAATGTTCAGCAAGTTTCATTGGCAGAATATAATATGCACTTTGAGCAAAGCAAAAGCTCCGTTGACATTCCTAGTTTACCTGTCCATACAGACCCCAACCAAAAGTAAGCAAAGCTCCAGCATCTGTCAATTTACCACAAAGGTATAGGAATATCAACATATATAAAATTAAATGTATACAAAATAAAATCATCTTTCAAATTAGATATGCCACAAAGCAACCTATTATTATTATTTTTTTTTTTATAACTGTAACCGTCTCTAAATCTTAATTCAGATAGACAAAAATAATATAAATTTTCTAGAATTTATGGACCGTTATATTGGATTCTCTCTCTGTGTCCTCACTGAATCTTACAGCTCTTGGTCTGACTATTCCATTTTATGTGAAACTAGTTTTCTCTTTATAAGCACCCTCATGGGAAACCCCACGACATTTACTAGTAAAAATGCTTTCTTTACAAAGTTTTGGATATTATCATTTTGGTTCTCTAAAGCAACTAAAATACAGATTGTCCATAAAAAATGTCCAGTTCTTGTACTGAATAATGGATCAAAACATGTACCTGTAATAACTGCACTGTGACGACCTCCACAAGCAATTCCCTTGACGTAATTCCCAGGAACTCTAAAATTCTGTCCCTCAGAATTTATGCTTCCTTGAGCAAGTGCTACAGATCTATCTTTTCCATAAGCAGATGAATCAATGCAAGGAACAAGATGAGGAGAGGACACCATGCGTATTCTCGAGCCTAAACCAAGCTGCCCTTCACCTCCATAGCCCCAACCCCACACCTGCCCTATATCTGAAACTTTCAGAAAATTAAAATAAATAGCATGCCTTACACTACATAATTGATCTTCCACATAATTAAATGTGATACTTGAAACAAACAATGATCACAGTACAGTAGAGGGGAAAATAGCATATATCAAGTCTTCGGCTTAGGTGTTCATCATCGTCACCTGACAATGCTAGGGTATGGCGTCCGCCAGCAGCGACACTTGTTATCCTTACACCAGAGTTTAGTGTGACAAGGCATGGAAATGCTGTCAGAGTATCATCACCAGATGTTGAGCTTTCAGCTGTTTGCTTTGCTGAAGATACTCTCCTTCGCTTTGTACTTTCTTCTCCACTAGCATTGGAGGCAGTTCCTCCAGTAGATCTTGAGCCTTGCGAGCGAGGACTTACTGTAGCAGAACCACTCTATATCAATTAGCACTTAGCACTGACAAAAGGAAAGTATTCTGTTTTGGACTTTTGGTCATCATAAAGAGGCAAAACACTTTTCTTCTTTCTTTGTACGCCTTGGTTAACTTAGACCTCTTTCTGAGTGGGAGAGGTAGCTGTAGACAAATGGCTGTTGTAAAGAGGTCAAACATACCTTGCTCTGTCAATGATGAAGTCTGCTTTTCTGATTCATCCTTTTCAAGACTTAACCCGCTTGATGCTCCACCAAATACCTTCCCAGATGGAACACATTCCTTCCATCCCCATGTGTAGACTTCGCCACCATCTGCAAAGGAAACTTGTAGAAAAAACGCGAGGCAGAAAACTTTGCTTTGTGGAAACTATTACCTAGTTGGAATACTATTTCCTGGATCCACTTTGGATAAATTACCACTGAAAATTAACAGCAAGTGACATATGAAAGCCTGGAGATCATTTGCAGTATTGGTTTGCTCTCATACTTTAGACCTTCCTATCAATCTCATCATATTGTGTTGTTCTTTATTTTTCACTTTTTCCCATTAAACAAAATAAGGAAGTCAATCTTACCTGTAACGGCAACACAATGTGCCCATCCAGCTGCAGCCTTGATGATTGAAGCTTCAGTTGGAAGAAGGAAAGGCTCCGGAGTTTCCTTTACAATTAAACTAGAATATGTCATTTAGCTGACAAAGAATCAAAAGAAGGGGGGGAGGGGTGGAATAGTATCATGTTATATGGTTATGCATTACCCCATGCTACCCAGAAAGAATCAAAAGAAGGGGGGGAGGGGTGGAATAGTATCATGTTATATGGTTATGCATTACCCCATGCTTCCCAGATGTAACATAGCTTTGACCTAGATCGTCTGTTGAACCCCACGTGATGAGCTTTCCTGACTCTGCTTGAGGAAGAACAGATTAGCAACATATTATCCTTTATGTAAACAAATCCTAATAAGAAATATCTAGTAGAAAAGGAGCGGCACAGAGTGGTGGAGGAATATAAAAACATGCACATGACAACAGCCTTGAAAGTTGAAAATAAAATAAGGAAGAAGAAAAGGCCTGGGCTTAATTACAAATATAATCCAAAAGAAAGAAAGAAAGAAAGAAAGCTGCATCATACGGATGGCATTTCCTTATTCGAGGCAATAAATGTAAGGAGTAGTGGAGTTAGTGGAGTAGTAACACCTAGTAGTATAAATCATGTTTAACTTGTTTAGTCTAGAAAAGGATTTTATGAAATAATAACAACACTTTCCATGGGAGTAAGGAGTAGGAAATTGATAATATTAAGTAAAACTAGTTCGACTCTGCATTAAAGATCCCACAAAATGCAGGAAGCCTCTTAATTTCATCTGCTTAGATTTGACCAAGCAGACAAAGTAACGATGCTAGGCAGAGTGGCAAGAAAGATAAGAATAAAAGAAAAAAAGAAACTTCTGCAAGAACAATTTAAGCTCAAAACGAGTAATTCAGTCGAACAAATTCTGTTTGGTCACCAGAGAGATATTGATTGATTATAAACAATTGCTTTGGAGCCACGAATACAAAAATGTGACTAACACAATGACATCGCTATGAAAGCTTGGGCGCTTAACTCGGTTGAAAAGAAATAGCAAATGCAAAATTTGCATTTGAGAAAATCTGATGGCAAGAAAAAACAGCGGCAAATAGCATAATAAAAATCACTGGAGAGCAACAAAAGAAAACGAATTAGAGAAACAAAGCACCGCACCAGATATAGCCATGGCGAATCCACAACCACCACCGCAAACATCCTTCCAGGAGTAAGCAGCGGGACCAATCGACGCCGGAACCTTAACAAGCACCGGAGTCAATAGCGGCGACCTCTGCGGCAGAGCTCCAGGAAGATAACCCCACATATAGACCTTGACCTCTTGCAATGCCATCGCGTCACCTCCTCCTTCATTTCCCTCGCCATTCATGGCGATTTTAGAGAGGAAATGAAAAAATAATTTAAACGAATCAAAATTCACAGTACGGCACAAGGTCAGAAGTTTTGCTTGGGCTTCTGAATTTCTGGCAGTTTCCGTTTGTTAGTGTAGGCCAAGAGAAAGAGGGTGAAGTGTAGGTGGACTAAAGAGTCTACGGAAAGTGCCCTAATTTCTGCTGGTGCATAAAAAGAGAGCGTATCATTTTCAGCGGAACGGGGGTGCCACGTCGGATGCTCACGTGGTTTGATGTACACGTGGCATCGTGCTGACCCCTAGATGTCTCGGCCATTTCTGGCCACGAGTTTGGCCGAAGTTTCTGGAAGCCTCAGTGTCATAGAACTATCGTGGCAGCTCTGGTCTCTCGCCTCGTGGTAGCCCTGGACGCTAACTCCAATCATTATGGTTGCCACGTGTCCACAAGACTCGCTGGGGTCTTCGGATAGTGACGTGTACTCGGTGGGCTCGTTAACTGTTTTGGGGCGGTTTGTTTTGACAATTCAGATAGCCAGTGGAATGGTGGAATATGTAATGAATTAATTTACAATTTTCAACATAAAATAAATGTATATATACTTTTTACTTTTAATTAGTACATGAAAATTCAATACACTCCAACTAATTTGAACTGAATCATACTAAATTGGCTTAAAAGATTTCTTAACATTAATTTTTTTATTTATAATACTCAAACTTAAATTTATTTAAAATAAATAATATCAAACTATTTCAACCAATCAAGATTTTACTTTTTGCACTTGTTGCACTTATGTCATACTCCCACAGTGTAACATAAGTTTTTTTCTTTTTGGCATAACATCACTTATTTTTTTTCATTTTTCTCGCCCAACATGAGTGCAATATAAGTGCAAAGAAAATTTCCTCACCGCCAAAATAGATATATACTAGTAAATAAAACATTGATATATTCCAGAAAAAAAAAGAGTCCAAAATAAATGGCATTGCAATAAAAGCATATAAAAATATGTTTCATAATTAAAGTTATTTTTCTTCCCGACCTCAGGAATATTTTAACGAAGTTGTAGCGACTTTTTTCTGCCACTGTTCTATCTGTTCCCTCCCCTCATGCATATTGAGCTATTTTTTATCATTCGCACTATCAACCTTCGTCTTCTAGCTATTTGATCCCCACTTTTCTCTTTTTTGGTTTTTGCTAGACTCAGTCTCTCTTAATTTTCATTCACTTTCTCTTTCATTAGAAATATTCAAACTAAACAAGTTAATCCAAACAAAATTATACATATCAAAAATTGACCAAAATTTTAAAAAAAATTTAAATTAATTTTTAAAATATGACAATCAAACGATTTGGTTTGATTGTTAGATTAATTCAGTTTAATTCAATTAAAAATAAACCAAATCAAACTATATATATATATATACATATAATATATATCATATATAATATATTAAAAAAAATTCAGTACACAAGACATAAATTTTATTTCTTATCATAATTAGATGTCAATTTGATATATTGTTACAAATTTATATACTAATACTAATTCATTGAGGTATAATTTAAATTATTAATATACTATCTAAAGTGAAAAAAGATAAAGTTATGAAAAAATTAAAAATAAATATTTATTGTCTTCATAAAATAACATTAAGCATAATAATAAAAAAATTCAAATATTATAAAAAATTTACAATAATTTTTTTCTCAAAATCAAACCATCCAACAATTCAAAACGGAATCTTTAAATACCCTACTTTTCATATTACTTTATGAATTATGAGCAATCAACACGCACATGCTGGTGACCTGCGAGTGGTGACTATAGCTTTCAGCGTCTATTCTAAGTGCTACTCATCAATGGAAGATCTCAAATTGAAAGCGAAGTCCAATACTCTTTGTTTTAAAGATTTTGTGATAGTTACGTTAAGATTTTTCCGGAATAAACAATAAAATTCAATATCAGTGTATAGTCTCCTGAAATTTGGTTAAATTATGTGTAATATAATTTTTTTAATTTTAAATATTACACTTAACTGTTTTGACATATCGATATATCTCACAAAAACCTCTCTTTCAATTTTTATTTTTGTCAAATTAACTAACTTTTATACAACATGAACCTGCAGTTTTATTTTAACACGACAATAGAAACAATTAAATTAATAACATTATATATATATATATATATATATATATGAAACAATGACTTTATTTTTAATATAATAGGAACACTTGTTAAATAATTTTATTATTAGAAGGAATATCTGTTGTGCAAAAAGTTTATTTCAAACAAAGAATAAATTAGAAGTGAGTAGAATATAGTATTCAAAACTAAACGTGGCTGTTTCTTTCACCTGGGCCAAATGTTTATTTTCAGTAGTCTTATGATTATTATTATTATTATATTCTTAAATAATTTATTTTATTTTTAATGAAAAGCATGAATTGAATTTTAGTCATTATCAAATTGAATTTTGAGTAAAATTATTTATTGATAATGATTTAAGTTGTAATATCATAAAAAAAATTAATATTACAAAAGTACAATAATTTTAAAAAAATAATTGATACATAATATAAAATTATATATATTAAAAATTATTTTAAACATATATAACGTAACTTTCTTATACATATTATTGGAGACTTCCAAAAATGAAGTGGCACAAGGACATACACCAACCGGTTCTGAAAAATAGACGTTTGTGGTTGGTTCCGTCCAACAACAAACGAGAATTAGTTACATTACAACTTCTATCACTCTCAAGTGTGTTTTTTTTTTCAAAAAAAAAATATATTACGAGCAAAATAAGGAAAAATTTGTGAAGTTCGCAAGCTTCTTTTTTTTTTCATATTTTTTCTGTGGATAATTATATATGATTGTTGATAATTGCATGAACAAATAACAATGAATTCAGCCCAACCAAAAATACAGTTTGGAAGCTTTAATTATGCAACTGTCACTATTAACGACCAACAAAAAATGACGTGCTATTATGAATGGCACTATTCGTACTTTTAGGAGTCAATCAAATGAATTATTTAAGACTTTAACTTTTATGATTAGTCTTCTTTCTATAAACCCTAGAAATTCTTCGAATTGACGCTCTTGGTCGTCAGCAAAATTTTTTTAAAAAAAAAAAAAGAAGAAAAAATATCTTCACCATCTGCTTTTCTCTTTGTTATATTGATTGCTGTTAAAAATACTCTATCTCTATTTGTTTGAAGAGTTAAGCACATTGGTTGAAGAGGCCAGCATGTGGACTCTGACCGCTTTCATTTGTCGGATCTCGGCCCAAAGCCCAGCCCAAATGAATACTGATATATAGTAGGGACACGTCACCCCCTTAGGCCGTACCACTTCGAGCCACTATTTTTTCCAGGGATGGGCGTATGGGACATGGGGACCTTCTCATGAATTACTGCGAGACATGGGAAATGGGCCACCCTTGACAATGTGGCTTGCAAGCTCTGGGCAATAATTGCGCATGTTCAGGACAAAATATAGCGTGGTTAATAATGGCTGAGAGCAATAATTGCTGTGGTCGGGCCCATGATAAGGTGATGGGTAACTACCCATCCGTCGTCTATCAGGTACAGCTTCCGTGGAATCGTGAATCACCACGAGAAGCATTAATTATACATTGACACTTTGAGAGTGTGGACCTCAGTTCAACGACACAGGAAATTCGTATAATCAGGAGCATTGTACTCCCCTAGTCGTGAAGTACCAGATCATGGCCCATTCAGTTGTAACCGTTAGATGTTTTACCGAGTAATCATTAGATGGATTCAGTTGGGTGTTGTGGAGAACACATGTGGGCAATGATTGGGTGTTGCAACCTGACCCCCAGATTGTCTACACAGTACTTTTTTTTTTCTTTTCTTTTTTTTTATATGGATCGGGACCCACTTGAGGTTATAGGTTCATCTCATTATTTTGACAATCCCTCCAGATCCCATCTAGAACTTGCACACAGCCGTTGGATGTTCTCGTGAAATATGTGCCCCTCTTTTTTTTTTTTTTTAATATTATTGATGAATGTCTGCTGTATGAAGCCGATAGTCTGGAGGAGATTTTGAGGGATTGGATCCGGAGGGAAACCCCTCTGGAAAAACAGGGCTTAAGAAACTGACACAACATTATTGGTCAAAGCAGTCACGTGCTTCCCTTGTGAAGTTCCCTACCAAATATTTAGTGCCCACGTGGATGGTGACCATACTTTAACATCGAACTACTATTCAGTTTTCAAATAGATTGAAATTCAATTAGAATTACCACTGTTCTACGGCATCATCCCTTCTCTTCACTCAATTGTTGCACTTGGGATTTACTTTGCTGCTTTTAATTTGACTAACATATTCAAGGTCATTGGCACATCAAATGCTTTAAAGTGAAACAAATTATGATGAAACTTGGACTTGAACTAAATTATTTGAGATTTAATAACAAAAAAAAGTGAAACAAATATAATATCTCCTATGTCTGAATTTTTTTTTTAATATACGTGACAGAATCAACACGGAAGTTACTTAACCACACACCAGTGGAAAAGCAGCTTCCTCCCAATATAATATGTCAATTACTAAAATGTTGCCAATTTATGATATGCTATCTTGAATCCATCCTGATACTAATACCAATTTCATATAAAATATATTTACGATATAAACCCTTCTCCTGACTCAACTAATTTCTAAACACTGGGCATAAATGATATGTATATCAAATTAGGCAAGCGGTTCGATAAGAGAAACAAGATAAACCAAATTTGAATTTTCCCAATTTCTTATAAAACAGACAATACTAAATTTACTAAATTTGAAGAGAGAAAATGTGGGTAAAACCCACTCGAGTTGTAAAATTCACTCAAACGATTAACTCCCATGTTTTTCATCTTTCTGAAATTGACACAGGATAATGTTTTAAGAAATTGAAAAGATATCAATCCTGATAGACCAGTATCCTCCTACACCACTATCCCCTCAGATTTTAGACTAGTCACAGCCAAAATGTCACTTGAAATAAAATAAGAGAAGTTCAAACTCTATCAGATTTAAAATGAAGTCATTCTTCCTGAAGATGATTAACAATACAAAGACATAAGCTATTTACGTTTTATTAATGGCATCAAGCATGATATACACTACGACTACATTAGAAACTGTTCTATTGTCATACTATCATTGAAGCTGCTCTCTACAAAGCAGACCCCTAGTCAAGTGTGAACTTTGACAAGGAGTTAAGGCCAAAAACTTCACATACAAAATGACAAACGCTCATATAGATAGGCGGTTTCAGATCCAACGAAATCATCTTCTGTCACAGTTTCAGCCTCGTGACTGTGAACGGCAATCTACATCCGCCTCCTGACATTCCTGCCATTTGGATTAGCCAATTCGTCTGCAGTTCCATCTGCTAAATCTTGCCCATATATGCTACTGCCACTTCTTTTCCGGCTTAATGGCTGACTTGAATTCTCTTCAGCAGATGCAAATGTCTCCAGCAACTCCAATAACATTGAGGGACAGCTCTCTTTCAAGTGCATGAAGGCTTCAGACTGCATTACCACTGTACCCAAAAAAATATATATAAATAAAACTTCAGCAGGTCTTCCACTACAAGGAACTGAATGAATTCCAAGATGCATAACAATAATGGGATATATTGTCGCAAGCAAAGTTTAAATGATATACTATACAGATTGGAAAATATCAAGCACCAGCATAAATATGCAATAAATTACATTCATCTCAACAACAGACATTAAAACAGTGACTAGGTTTTGACAATTCAGTGATTTTTGGTAAGCAGGAACGTAAAGAGAAAGGCAGAAACGTGAAATTATATTCTACATCATTTTCATTTTCTAACTCTATGCATGAACTGAAAGTTTCAGTAATCACAATTTAAAATTACCTTCTGAAAATGTTTCATCCAAACACTATTTTTATGCACAGACAGACAGACAGAATTGTCAAAAATGAAAAGTTTTGGGTAGGTGGAGTATTTGCATAAGCACAAGAAGATGAGCTGCCATATTAATGGCTTCAATAGCTTAGAAGTAATCAGATACTAGAATTATAGAAACTTGAGTCTATACATGCATGTTGATGTGCGTCAGTCAAGTTCTTTAACATCATGATATCAACTTTGTTATTGAATAATAATTGATAATTGATAATAAAAAGAGAAAATGGTAATGACATGTTTTAGTCATCCATTATACATGATTGAAAAAGGGTATATAAAATAATAAATAGAAGTTGAGCCAATTTTTTAAACATTAAAAGGTACATGTATACAATTGAGATGGCACCCAAATTTCAAGGACAATTTAACTCATACGTTTAAACTAATAAATGAAAACCCATAGTTTTTATTATAATCTAATGCACCCCTTCATGTGAAAGCCCTTTGGGCTTGAAATATGACCAAAGCATGGGCCCACCAAAATTGTGCCAATATTTCATTTGATTATGAAGAACGGGGACAGAGAGGGTTGAACTCTTAAACACTTGGTGGCAAGTCAGACAACTAAGAAGGTGGCACCACATTAACAGCAGTACTTTCTTAAACTATTTCAAAGTTTAAAGAAGCCAACGATAACAACGAATTGCACTCCAATAAAATCCAGGTATCACAGCATGTGCATCCTTCAGGCTGAAGATGCAAGGATATGGGCACAAAGAATTGCTCTTTAATAAAACATGTGCCAATCACGTTGAATAGGTATATGATAGGTATCAGGTAATGGAATGGGTGTAATGGGCGTAGTGTGTTTTTGCTGTGTGTCAGAATAGGTGTAGTGTGAGTGTGAGTATGTTATTAGTGGGATTCTGTTAGAGGGGTAAAGAGGGTATTCCTATGGGACAAGTTTATTATAGAAGGAGAGGGGAGAGAGAGAGAGAGATAGGTGTGCTGAATCATAGTCTTGGTGTGTATGTTGGGCAATTAATTTACTTGGGAAATTGCTGTAGGAGCCTTGGCTCTGGACAGGTATTTTAACCTGCGGTCTTAGTTTTTCCATTCAATAAAAACTTCATTTTCCTTTGGTTTTCATCAATTGGTCTAACCTGCCGCTATCACCATGCCTCCAAAACCTGCTAAATGTCCTAATATCTCTGCAAACTTGGAAGCTATGGGTACCAAAATAGATTCTGTTGAGACTTCTGTTGCTGCTTTAGAGACCTTTTTTAGGGACTCGTTCTTGCTTATGCAACAGAAACAAGATGCATTACTCAAGGAACTCCAGCGTTTAACAAGTAAATCTTCTATTTCCGAGTCCATTCCTACCACTGTGGATGGGTCATCATATGCTCTTCTTCGTCCTTTGGAACGAGAGCCTAACAGTCATCCTCATGCTGCCCACTACGACCCTATGCATGAGTATTATGATGAGTTTCGCCTCTCCGTCAAGAAGGTGGAACTACCGAGCTTCATTGGTGTCGACCCTGTCGGATGGATCTCTTAAGCTGAGACATATTTTGAAGTTCATAATACCACTAACGAGATGAAGATTAAGTTAGCTCGATTGTGCATGGCAGGCGCTACGATTCACTAGTTTAACTTGGTTCGTGAATTGGAGAAGCATCTATCTTGGGTTAAATTTAAGCGATCCTACTCCTTCGCTTCGTCGGTAGTATGTATGACAATCCCTTTGAAGAATTGAAGGTCCTCCGCCAATTGGGGTCTGTTGCTTAGTACGTCGACCAATTTGAGTTGGTTTCCTCCTAAATTCCCAAACTGGCAAAGTCGCAATACGTGGATCTTTTTATGGGGTATTATGCATTGACATCAGGCAGCGCGTCCACATCTTTTGACCCACCTCTTGCCGGGCAATCATGTAGATTGCTCGAGATGTTGAAATGGAGATTGGGTCCTCTGATACGTCTTATTCATCTATGGCGACTTCCCTTTCACATGCATCTACTGCGCTGGGTTCGAGTTCATGTACAACATTTGGGCCATATTTTTCAGGCCCATTTCCTACAAGAATTAGGTCATTCTCCTTCTCAAGCCCAATTCTCCTTCTCAAGCCCAAACTTCAGTCCACTTAAGTCAGCCGCATCGCATGAGTCATTTGGTCTCCATCAATGATCGTGTGCGTCTGTGTCTGTGGCATCTTTGACTGCTCCTCCATCACCAATGCCAACTCAGACAACAACAATTAAGCTTTTCGAAGGGGATCAACAGGGGCTCCAAGAGAAAAGCAAGGGAGTTCGGCATTTGACTTACAATGAGCTGATGGACCGTAAAGCCAGAGGGTTGTGTTTATGTGGAGAACATTTTCATCCCCTTTACCAGTGTGCTAATAGCCGGCTCAATCTGTTAGTCTTGGCTGATCATGAAACCATCAACGACAAAGACGAGGTCGTTGCGTCAAAACCAGAAGATAACGGTATAGGCTAATTGAATTATTATTTTCTTTATCTCAGCCTTGAGGACAAGGCTAATTTTAAGGGGAGGGTATTGATAGATATCAGGTAGTGGAATTGGTGTAATGGGCATAGTGTGTCAGTTATTAGTGGGATTCTGTTAGAGGGGTAGAGAGGGTATTTCTATGGGACAAGTTTATTATAAAAGGAGGGAGAGGGAGTGAGAGAGGTGTGCTGAATCATAGTCTTGGTGTGTATGTTGAGCAATTAATTTCCTTCGGAAATTGCTGTAGGAGCCTTTGCTCTGGACAAGTATTTTAACCTGTGGTCTTAGTTTTTCCATTCAATAAAACTTCATTTTCCTTTGGTTTCCATCAGTATCTCAGCAGCTAAGGCAGTTGAGACACTTAAAAATTACTGGCAAGTCATAAACAGCAGTGCTCCAGCTGCTAAGAGAAAGAGTCATCCTTTTGTTTAATTCAAAATTGCGAATGTGAAGAGTCTCACTATTATACAGGAGAGTTTATTTTCTCTTAAAAACACAAAACACGCATAACATTCTATGTCATCTAAAATTTCTACAAGACAGCCTCTTTTTGACTAGTAATATTATAGCAGATGTATTTATGGTAACTAAAGCTAAAGGTCTTCTATGTTTGGCGTAGCCATATATATGGGGGTTGCATGCGGGATGTCAAGTGTATTTTAAAATATCCTACAAAAAGGCCCTATTCTTTGAAACGGTTGCACTGGTCACGATGGGAAGGATGGAAATTTAAAAACTTCAACAATTATGCTATTGCCTTTTCCACATTTGAACCTCACTCAATCATTTTAAATGTTTCTACCAGCACTTTGAACCTACATATGAAGTAATTTTATTATTAAACAAGCAAACATCGTGATACATCAGGTAAAAGCCACAGCAAGACATGACCCATAGGTCAATGCCACAAGTACTCTCCCCTAAATTCCACTGACAAACTTCTGCAATTTTTCTGCCACACTGCAAGGCAACTGAAGTCACTTCCCACACAAACAAATTGATCTCATCAACTTTGATTGTACATTTATGCAAAAACATTGATTCAAGAGAGCCTTATAATTTACAGGCAGTCTAGCATGTGCGAGAGATACAGACAGCTCAAACATAGAAAACCATGAAGCTCATAACAGGATATCTTGTCAAAGATGACAGGAAGTATAACAACATTCCAAAGACCAATGCCCAAAGAAGGAAGGAAAGAACTTTTAACTCAATGAATTCCCGTAGTAGAAGTACAACTCAGGGTATCTGCTCAACTACAAAAATCAAATGATTAACTAGCACTGAGTGATCCACCACCTTAAACCTACACATCATTTGCATAGGTAGAATGAAAAGAAAATACATATAAATAAAAAAAGATCCACAATTTCTCATAAACTCACAAGTATATAATGCATCAATTTTTTTTAGGATTTTCAATGATTTATATAATTAATCATTGTTCTCGTAGCCTCCAAGTCCACAAAATAAGATGGCAATGATGAAAGCAAAGAAAGCAATTGGTATTGCAATTGTAGTTCTATCACAACAATTCATAACAGTATCCATATAATTGACATATTAAACATGTACCAACTTATAAGACACAAACTAACAACAGTGAAAATGCAATTGATTTGCAGAACAAGTCGAACCACCAAGAATGTCAATATATGTTATGCCAAAAGAATCCAAATTTAACTGAATATCAGATTTTTATGTTCATATTCTTTTGATAACACGCACCTCCCAAGTTTGCTGGATTAGCAACAAATTTTAAACAGATGGATTTAAGCTGTGGACAATTATGTTGCTCAGCCAGGGCAAGTGTTGTTGCCACAGTGTCTGTATTGATTTCTTCACATAAATTTGATTCACATAACAGTTTCAGCCGATCAAGATTATACAGATCAGCGGCAGCCAATAGATGCTGCACCATGACTGTTTGTGAGCACACGGGTGTGGAGCCCATAACCTCATGGATGTCAGGAAGTTTGTCCGTATAAATGAAGAGAAGCATTGCCTGCAAAGATAGATAAAAGGGTTTTCACTCAATCATACTTGCTTAACATGAAAGTAGGGAAAATGGTTCAGTCTGAAATTGGCATAAATGGCAAAGACACTAGCTCTAGAAACAAATATCTAAAGAACCCAGCCAGAACTTAGACTATAATGATAGCACAGCTTCTAAAAACAGTGCTCAGTATTCCACAAAGGACTTCTGACTTGCTGTTTTCTTTATATGAAACATTCCCAATACAACAAAAAAGTAACCTCAAACACTTATTATCACACCAAAAACAACTTTCTTGGAAAGACGGATCAAATGTCTGCTCTCCACTTCACAACCAAAGCAAACATGGGGGCAGACCTGAAAATGTTACTATCTGCAAGTCTGAACAACATCTATGATTCCTGAAATCAACAAGCAAGACAACCATAGCAAGGATACAGCATGCCTATGCTTATCAAGCAGGGATGTTTAATGTAAGACAAAAATTTACAAGAAAGGCCTTTCTATGAACTATAAAGGACTTAAACCAGCAAAGTACAAATTTTGATGTCAGATAACAACATTTTCTTTAAAAACTTCATATTCCTTGTATCACCAAGTTTTTTCCAGTGTGTAGAACTTGAAAAATAAACTCCTTTGAAGAAATTTCTCAGGCGACCAATGCAGCATGGTTTCATAGTGTAGAACGGCTCTTACCGGAACTTCTTCACTCAATTATCAAGATTAAAGCTACTTTCTGCTTTCACTTGCCGATGACTGTGCCTTTTCTCTTTCTACGTCCCCTAGACCAGGACTATTATGATAAAAGCTATAGGCATCTTACCTCTTTCTTTAGGCGAGCTTATTCACCATTATGTCTGCATACTCTATTACTCATAGTGAGTCGCTTTGTCCTCCTGTGTAGATGTAGATATAGAGGCACCTTTTTCATTGTCTGGTCTGTCTATCACCACAAACCTAGTGATCTCACTTCCAAGAAGATGCAAAGCTAAGAGTCAAGGTGCGGGTTCATATGATGAGATGGATTTTGAAAGAGTCGTGCACTTATGTTTACTAAACAAACAGGCTCAGTAGTTCCTTTAAGTTCTTCGAATGGAGGAAAAGGGACGGATGAAATTCCCAATGGTATCAAACTCGCTTATATGATTGCCTTCACTTAACTTGAGTAGACGACAATTGGAAGTCCCTTTTGGTTAATATAGTCGCTTGATTGCTTATCTACTAATACAATGAACTAGAATGACTTTCTTTCCCATTTAGAACTTCAGATTTGTGTTAGTCGTTGGTTCGATCTCTGGATGTGCATCGGCAGCCCCCTTTCCATTGGTAGTCCTCCTAAGCTGATGGGCTTTACCTGAAGATAAAGTAAAGAGACCTACTGACATAGATTAAGCAGGTACTAGATCCCCCGTCTTGTCGAAGAATCAAATCCTTCGTCCTTGGGATTGACTGTCTTCTTTACTTCGACATATGTAGTCAACCCTAGCTTGCTTATCTACGGCTGCCATATTCCGTGTAACTTAATGAATTTGATCCAATCCAATAAGCCAGTAAGCGCCAATACAATATAATTAGAATATCCTATAAAGAGGTGGAATCCTATATATAGTCTTTCTTCAATTCCTGCAGAATCTGATGCTTTCTCTTCATTAATTAGAGGGGTGGTACTCCAGTTGAGTCAACAAGCCCCATGTAGGGAAGAGATAGAGCTTTGATAAATCTTTATGCCAAGGATTGCCAGAGTTTCTTTTCTTGACACTTCCCTTGACTCAACCTTTTGATTCATCCCAAGACTCGAGAGATGTTTTTAGAAAGATACAGAAAAGACTTTCTATCAAAACAAGATAGAAGTATGTTCCAGGATTGCAAAAGCTGAACTCACATGTTACCATTGGCAGTGCAGCAGTCCTATAAAGGAAAGTTCAATATTCAATATACAATTCCATGAGATTCCCCAAGGGGAACATAGTAGCTCGACTGATAAGGAGAGGGAAGGGGGACTGATTCTTGGCTTTCAAGGTCAGCTATTTCCTGAGACTTCTCTTTGAATAAGTAGAGAGATCCCTAGCATAGTCTCATCTGAAAAATAAACTCCTTTGAAATTTCTCAGGCACTCTCTTGATATACCTAGGATACTTCTCAAACAGTAATTAGACACGAAACAAATTTTAAAATTTTCTAAACCAAAGGAGATTTCTGGCACTTTTGACATGATGATAAAAAATTGTTGTTAGTGTACCAAGAGTATACCAATGGTATACTCATGGTAAATATAAGTAGACTATCTGTGATGTGTTGGACAGTTACTTTATTACGCTGTGCTATGTTTTATTTTCTTATGTTTATTTTATATTTATTTGTGTGGTTTATGGAAGTTGTTGTTCATGTGGGTGCTGTTCATGTGGGTGGTTTTTAGCAGTTATCGTGTCTATACCATTTATGTGCTCTGGTGAATGAATGAAGAAAATATTATGGAGCATTATCATTACACTTGGTGAGTTTACACTGAGAGATTGTTGGTTCTCTCTCTAATTTGAGCCAGCACAATAGGTAGAAAGAAGAACAAAAACACATTCTCCTCTCTTTCCTTGTCTGACTTCACTGCAAGACCCATAACACGATCCATGTCTTGGGACACAAACAATTGTCTTTATAAGAAGCAGGATTTGCCCATCCTCCTTGCATGATATACTCATTAAAACCTTTTGATGCGTAATAACACTATTTTGATGGTGCTCTTAACTGTTCCTTTTTTATATCTGCATCTTTCTTAAGGTTAAGTACCACTTTTTGTGAACTAATTCTGTAAAAAGGTGAGCCCTTTTCCTCTCATTTCATAGAATTTATGATTTATCAAATAGAAATTGAATAGATGCATACTGAAATGGGAATCATAACTCAGACCATTTTTCTTTTATAAACAAGAATATGGTGAGTGACTTCCTATGGTCTGGACCAAGAGAGACCACAAGGAACCTCTTGGTTAGCATGTCTAAAATAAGAAGGGGTTTGGAAATATCATAAATTCTATGAATGAGAGGAAAAGGGCTCAACTTTTTACAGAATTTTTTTTTTATCAAAAAAAGAAATATTATTAAGGATATTATTAAGGAAGAGAAAGATACAAGGAGAAAAAAGGAAACAGAAAAATCAAAGGAGGAGGATAAGATATCCTCCCAAAAATAAAAAATAAAAAAAAGAAAACCGCAAGGCCAACCCAAAAGCCCAACAACAAGGCTAATATATTAAAGCCCTCCAGTCCTTAAAAGCAACATCGAAAGGCACCCCTTTAAAAAACCCATTAGCCGACACCCACAAAGTAGCAATGAAGCGAATTCTATAACAACAGAGAAGGCAGCTGCTGCTGCTTAAAGATTTTGACATTTCTTTCCATCCAAAGGCACCAAACAGTTGCAAACAAAGCCGCCTTCCAAAAAGTGGTACTTAACCTTAAGAAAGATACAGACTTAAGATAGGAACAGTTAAGAACACCATCAAAATAGTGTTATTACTCATCAAAAGGTTTTAATAGGTATATCATGCAACGAGGATGGAGCAAATCCTGCTTCTTATAAAGACAATTTTTAATCATTTGTCCCCTCCTGCTACACCTTTCAATTACCCAGAGCTTTCTGAAACCCCACTTAGGGTTTTCATTCTTCGCATTTTCTTCCATTTTCACTCCAATGGTTCTTTTGTCGTCCTCCAAGGTTTTAGGGTCGTGCTTATGATGTCCATAAAACCTTCAGGAACTTCTGAATTAGAATGAAATATGGGTGACTTTAAGATGTTTTCAGACTTGGGCTCCACCTCGATTTCAGGATCAATTAGTGAAACAGTTAATGGGTCTCACCAATTTATCATAAAGGGGTATTCTTTGGCCAAAGAGATGGGGGGCTAGGCAGTATATAATGAGCAACACATTTAGTGTTGGTGGCTACGATTGGGCAATTTATTTCTACCCAGATGGTAAGAACCCAAAGGATAATTCCATGTACATTCCGATTTTTTAGCCTTGGCGAGCAAGGGAACCGATGTTAGAGCTTTGTTCAAGTTGACGTTGGTCGATCAGAGTGGGAATCCCTTGGAAGCACACTAACTCCAATACAATGTAATTAAGAGCAAGTTGCCATCATCATAGTGGTTGAGATACTAAGATTGGAGTTAACACAACCCATGCAAGTCTTGAAAATTATTCTATCAGCAACACACTTTTTTCTCCTTTACTAGTGTAAGAGATTGTTTCTGGTTTTGATCATAGGTGGATTCCAAGCAAGGTGAGTCTTCATTCTGTTATCTATTTCCTCACTTCTATCAACTAGCACCATATCTCCATCTATTATAGTTTACCATTCGCAAGGTTCCTTTTGCTCTTGAAACTTTCGCAATTTAAAACCTTGACGACAGAAAGGTTTTTGACCTCACTACTTGCTTGTGAAGAATTGGAGAATTGAAGAGTATTCTTTTTACTCAATCTTATGATTACAAGAGAGTAAACTAGGGTTTATATACACCTAGCTAGGGCAATAAAAAAGGAAAAAAATAAACCCTAATAAATACAAATTAATCCTAATCAATCATAACAATGAACAAATCAAAAGGCAAATATTTACAAGAGAAATAAATCAATCATCATAATAACAGAGAAAAAATAGAATCCCACACTCCCCCTCAAGCTAGGGAGTAAATGTCAATCTTTCCCAGCTTGGATAAGAGATTGTCAAACTGAGTTCTGAGAATAGCTTTAGTAAGGATATCAGCTGTTTGTTGATGTGTAGGAGTATAAATTATCTCAATAATCCCTTGCTCCAACTTCTCTCTGATGAAATGACGATCGGTTTTCACATGCTTGGTTTTATCATGATAAACTGGATTCTTTGCAATCTGGATTGCTGCTTGATTGTCACAATGGAGTCTCATGGAGGCGGTCATTGGAAGCAGAAGCTCTTCCAATACTCTTCTCAGCACTACTTCTAGACACCACAGACTATTTTTTACTTCTCCAGGTAACAAGATTACCCATAGGTACAATATCCTAAAGTGGACCTCCTATCTGTTAGGAAGCAAGCCCAATTAGCATCTGAGAAAACTTTAGTACTTCTATTGGCCCCTTTTTTAAAAAATAGACCCTTTTCCGGGTGTCATCTTCAAGTATCTGAGTATTCGATTAACAGCCTCAAGATGTTCTTCAATAGGATTATTCATGTACTAACTTGCTACACTTACAGAAAAACTGATGTCAGGTCGAGTATGAGAGAGATATATAAGTTTTCCCACAAAACGTTGATACATCCCTTTATCAACTGGACTAGAGGACTCCTTTGAGCCTATTTTGTTGAATGGATCCATGGGGGTATCAGTAGGTTTACACCCTATCATTCCTGTTTCTCTCAAAAGATCTAAGGTGTACTTCCCCTGTGAAACAGAGATTCCTCTACTAGACCGAGCTACTTCCATCCCAAGGAAATATTTTAAAGGACAAAGATCCTTGATTTCAAATTTATTACTTAGGAACTTCTTTAAGTTTGTCACCTCTTCTTCATTATTTCCAGTAACTACTATGTCGTCCACATATACAATGAGGATAGTGGTTTTCCCCCGAAGAGAATGTTTGATAAACAAAGTATGATCTGTCTATCCTTGAACATATCTCAGCCTTTTAATTACCCAGGAGAACCTTTCAAACCAGGCCCTTGGAGACTGTTTAAGGCCATGAAGAGATTTCTGAAGTTTACACACCATATGAGAGTTATTTGATTTTTTCAAACCAGGAGGTATCTCCATGTAGACTTCTTCTTCAAGATCACCATTAAGAAATGCATTTTTGACGTCAAATTGGTCAAGCTTCCAATCAAGGTTTGCAACAATAGATAGGAGAATACGAATGGTGTTTAACTTTGCTGCAGGAGCAAATGTCTCCTGATAATGTATACCATAAGTCTGAGTGAATCCTTTTGCCACTAATCTCGCCTTGTATCTATCAATGCTCCCATCAACTTTGTATTTGACTGTGAACACCCACTTACATCCCACAGGTTGCTTTCCTGAAGGTTTTTTAGTAAGAATCCAGGTGCCATTTTTCTTCAGGGCATTCAACTCCTCGTTTACAGCCTCCCTTCATTTTGGGTGTTGTAGTGCTTCTTCTATGCAAGTTGGAAGCTTTGTGCTATCCAAATTTGTTGTAAAAGCCCTGAAGGTACTGGATAATTTCTCATATAAGACACGATTAGCAATGGGATGTTTGGTGCATGACCTAACTCCCTTTCTCCAAGCAACAAGAAGGTAGAGGTCAGATATAATATCAATAGAGAGTTCAGATTCCGGTATACCTTGAGTGACTTGATTGTTCTCCCCAGGCGTTGGATATGGGTCAAATTGGCAATCTTCATGAATTATCTGCTGTTGCTCATTCTGATTTTGCTTCGGACGCCTTGAATATACCTTCAACTCTGTATTGCCTTCATGTTTATGAGTACTAGGCGCCTCTGATTCAGGTGGGCAGGTAGGTAACCTTTCAAAGTCAGGTGCAACAATTCCAGCAAGGTAGTAGTCCAAAACTGATATTCTCCTGGTGTCGAGTTCTCCCCCTGAATATGAGTTTTGGGGTAGAAAGAAGTGTGTTCTAGAAAGGAAACATCCATGGAGATATAAAAATTTCGTGACGTTGGGGAATAGCATTTGTAACCTTTCTAGTTAGGGGCATACCCAACAAAGATGCATTTCTCAGATTTAGGATCTAACTTTCCTCTATTTTGAGATAGAACATGTACAAAAGCACAACAACCAAAGACCTTAAAAGGAAGATGGGTAACAAGTCTATTGTTAGGAAAATGCTTTGAGAGGACCTGACATGGTGTGTCAAATTTCAAGGGACGAGATGGCATCCTATTAATTAAATAGGTAGCGGTCAACACAGCTTCACCCCAAAATTGATGGGGAACATTATGGGTGAGCATTAAGGATCTAGCCACTTCAAGGAGATGTCTATTTTTACGTTCCACAATCCCATTCTGTTGAGGCATGTAAGTGCAAGAACTCTAATGCACAATTCCTTACTCAAGGAAAAAATTCTTAAGGACTGAATTGAAATAGTCCTTAGCATTGTCAGACCGAAAAATTTGAATTTTGGTTTGAAACTAGGTATGAATCATGGTGTAGAAATTTTTGAAAATCTGTGAGACTTCTGACTTATCTTTCATAAGAAAAACCCAAGACAAGTGTGATCATCAATAAAAGATATGAACCAACGTACCCTAGATATATTTTGGATGCGGGATGGACCCCAAATATCACTATAAATGATAGAGAAATGATGGGATGGTTTATATGTATGACCAGGATACGAATTTCGACAATGCTTAGAAAGTTGACACACTTCACATTCAAAAAACTTTGGATGTTGACTAATGAAAAGAGAGAGAAACATTTTTGATAAATATATAAAATTCAGATGACCAAGACGATGATGTCACAACATAACCTTATCATTATCAAGGCTATTAGGACTATCCGCAACATGGCATGTCAAAGGTACTTGATTCCCGGCTTGAATTTGATATAAACCATCAACCTCCTTAGCATTGCTAATCGTCCTCCCCAAATCCAAATCCTGTAATAAACAACCAGATGGGGAGAATTTAACAATAGAATTCATATCCCTGGTCAACTTACTAATTGAAAGTAAGTTGCAGGATAAATTTGGAACTAATAGAACAGAATCAAGGGTGAGAGAGTCTGAAATTTCCACTTTTCCAACACCAATTACAGTGGAGAGGGATCCATCAGCAATTTTGACCTTGATATTTGTATTACAAGGTTTGACATCTCGGAGTAGGGAGGCATTACCAGTCATATGATCTGAAACCCATGAATCAACAATCCACATTGTCGAGTTTGAAATTTTATCTTGAAAAGCATTTATAAAAATACCTTTCTGGGCACTGGTCGCAACATGTGTAGGTTTTTCAGGCATTGAGGTGACTAATCCATAAGTAGCCATGGTTAGAGAAAAAAAAAATTGACAAAAATAGGTTCTAGAATACCACCATGGAATTGATGAAGGATAGCACGGATATGAGCCTAAATGAGTAGAACAATACACTGAAGCTTCAGAAGAGCTGCAATGGCGCCAGATCACCCCTGGTTGATGAACAACACACGGACAGGTGCCTAAACAAACAGAACAAAGATTGGGTAATGCTTTACAGTGGCCGGTGACCGTTTCTGTGAAGAGGCGCTCTCACACACCAAAGCGTGGAAGACGTGGCTGAGGAGGCGGAGGCGGCAGCGGCGCGTGTGAAGTCCGATGATGCTTCGGTCAACGAGGACATGCCAGCGATGGTGGTCTAAGGCTGACCCTAGGGTGGTCCAGCCAAGATAGAGACTTTGCAAGGTCTCTAGGTTTTCGCACAGTAAACCAACGAAAGAAAACTGAAGGAAAGATCAGAATAATCCTCTGATATGCTCTGATACCATGAAGAATTGGAGAATTGAAGAGTATTCTTTTTACTCAATCTTATGATTACAAGAGAGTAGACTAGGGTTTATATACACCTAGCTAGGGCAATAGAAAAGATAAAAAATAAACCCTAATAAATACAAATTAATCCTAATCAATCATAATAATGAACAAATCAAAAAGCAAATATTTACAAGAAGAGAAATAAATCAATCATCATAATAACAGAGTAAAAATAGAATCCCACAGCTTGCTTAGCTCGAACTCCTTTAATTGTACCAGTTGGATGGATAGAAGGATTTGGACTTAAATTCTTCTAGTCCTTTACTAGCTTAGTCTTTTCAATATTTGACTCGAACCCTTTCAGCTAGAGTTTGGTTCTTACCAACCCTTCTTGGAGGGCAAAAATTTGTGAAGGTAAAACATTCTATTGGACTGCACATTAACATAATTATTCTGTTAGCAGTGCATGGGCCATATAAAGCCTTATTTCCTGGAATATGTGTGGTGTGATATAGGAGTTTATAGATGATTTGTCACATATTTCTTTACCACATAGCTGTATGGAACCTTTGGAATAAGCTTTTACCATGTTCGAGGAATAGCAGGTTTGCATAGATACACTAGAGCATTTTTTGTCTACTTGAGTGCGCTTTTATTGTTAAGGCTTAATATATTCGAATTGAGCTCAATGCTAGAATTTTGAGCCAGTGCTCCTCTTAGTAACCCCTATGTTTATCAGCGGCACACTCATAGCAAATATAGGAAGACTGGTAAAGAGCAGCAGTGGAACAACAATATTTCAGAGTTCAGGCGCCTTAGCACCAACACTAGACACAACAGAGACCTGGCAACTAGGCACCTAATTGCAGCCTCACGGCTGTTATTTTCCCTGCAGGAGTTTGTTTTTGTTTTCTTTTATTTTCTGTAATTTCAAACTATATGTTATTATGTTTCTGTGTTATTATCTATGGGTAGTTGCTCTAATGTGTTTTTTTTCTGCAGTTACTATAATTTAGGAATTGGGTAAGGGAGGTTAGTGTTGGGTTCCTTAATTTTCTGGGGTGGTTACACCTCTCTCAGATTGTATTTATAAATGTCTTAGAACTGATGTAAGTGATAAAAAAATAAAATAATAAAACAAAATTAAAAAAGCTATACCAAGTTTGAGTTTTACAATCAAGAGATTTTGGTTCTCTCTTCTTAAAACAAACCACCACCACAGTCCCATAACAAGATCCATAACTAGGGACTTTCACAGATCCTAATCCTTATCTTTTCTTTGGGACAAAAGTACCTTCTAGAACTTGTAGGTTAAAGCTCATAATTTCTTAAGGGTGATGGCTTTGTCAGAATTCAAATTGCAAAGAAGTTGGAAAGGGCTTCTGAGCTGATGTTTTTCTCTTATTTATGCCACACAAAAAAAAAAGCAAAAAAAAAAAAAAGAGAGGGAGAGAAAGAAAAGAAGATCTCTCTCTCTCTCTCTCTCTCTCTCTCTCTCTCTCTCTCTATCAAAAGAGTGATGGCTTTGTCAGAATTCAAATTGCAAAGAAATTGGAAAGGGCCTCTGAGCTGATGTTTTTCTCTCATTTATGCCACTAAAAAAAAAGTAAAGAAAAAAAAAAGAGAGAGAGAGAAAGGAAAGAAGATCACTCACTCACTCACTCACATACTCATGTATAGGAAAAGCCAAATGCTTAAATCACAAGTTGTATGTAGCACCACAGAGGTGCCTTAGCACCAGCCAAGGCTCCAGCAGCCACATAATTTCGACAATGCAGTTCTGTAAGTTATTTATCACTCACTCACATACTCATGTATAGGAAAAGCCAGATGCTTAAATCACATGTTGTATGTAGCACCACAGAGGCACCTTAGCACCAGCCAAGGCTCCAGCATCCTCATAATTTCGACAATGCAGTTATGTAAGTTATTTATTTTGTGCTTTTTGTCTTTTTTTATTGTGTTTTTTTTTTTATTTTGTAATAGTAGCAGTCGGGGGTCAATTTTCCTCCACTTTTGCTAATTTAACGGAAGTTAGTGCCATATTTCCTTATTTTCTGGGATGGTTACACTTGACACCTTAAATCAGATTGTTTTTAAACTCTTTGGAATTAATGATAGAATATCAAAAGTTATTTCATGTTTCTCTGAGTGAAAACTCGAGATTGTAGGTTCTCTCTTCCCTCATGAACCAGCACTAAAGGTAGAAGTAGAAGAAGAAGCACATCTTCCCAGCCCCCTAAACCATGTCATACCAGATCTGACATTGGATCATCACATCCCACAAGCATATCAGTCTCTAGGGACCCTAACAATTTGGTATCAAAGCAGGTGGTTATGGCAGAACAACTCCAACAACAATTGACACATTTACTGAATTAACTTCAAGAAGAATTTGCAGCCAATCTTGCTCGATAGGAAGCCATCATAGCCCGATTAGACTTGCTGACTCGTGAGTTAGTCACTTCAAAAAAGGAAACAGGTTCAGCAGATCATGGCAGCCATAAATGTGGAGAAAAGGACAAGTCAGGTTCATTGGGATCTAGTTCTGCCAGAGGATCTACTGTCCTAACAACTAATAAGTTAGATTTCCCAAGATTCAAGGGTCAAGAGGACACCCTAGGCTGGCTGAATCAGTATGAGCATTTTTTCTGCCGTGAACAAACACCAAAAGAATAAAGGGGCTTCATACCATTTGGAAGGAAATCCACAAACTTCATACCATTTAAAGACAAATACTTCTCAACTCTCTTGTGACGAATTCAAACACCAATATCACCTGCGATTTGTACCTCTAATTAGAAGCCATAAATTGGGGGAATTGGCCAACTTGAGACAAACAAGAACTATATGGAGAAGTTTGAGTAATTGGCTTCAAGGGCTGGAACACTGACATAGCCTCAAAAAATAGAAGTATACATTAGTGGCCTTGTTGAACACATAGGCATGGAAGTGGACCGCCAGAACTGCATAATCCTCCACACTTGATCACTGCCATTAGTATCTCTAGGCTTCATGAATGTAAGGTACAACCCCTGCATTCACAGGTTTCCAATGCGCGTAGAACCAAAACCCCAAATCCTCCACCCCAGCAAGGACCCAAATTTGTCAAGCAATTGACCAAGTATGAGATGGAGGACAGACGTCTCAAAGGTCCCTATGTTAACTGTGATGAACCATTACTAGAGGGCCACCATTGCAAGAAAGCCATTTTGGATTGAATTGGTTGAAGAAGAGGATGAAGAAAGGCCCCCAAGAACAATATGAAGCTTGCAGCAATACTTCCCTGAATTTCCACTTTAGGACAAGTGTGCACTGAAGGGGAGAGTAATGCTATTCCAAAATTGTATCTTATTCTAGAATCCATTTCCTCTTCTAAATGTTTTGACCATGCCTCAGGCACAAAATAAGAACCTTTCTAAACGGCTAAATCTTCTAAACAACTCAAATCATTGTGGATACATATTAAACAACAGCATGCCTTATAAGGACTAACAAGTCAAAAATCCATTGCAATTAATGAAAACAAAGAAAAGGAATATTATTCCCAAACTCTAATTATTTGAACAAATAAATTTAAAAAAAAAAAAAATCAAGCAAAGAGACAAAGGATGTTGATTTCTCATGGCATGTTCCTGATCATTTTGCTCTTTAGAGATCACAAATGGAAGTTACTAGAGTTAAAAGCACTACCTTGAAGATAAAGGGCTCAATATCCTCTAATACCACTTCTTCTATGCTAGGATCCCCAACAAGTCCAAAAAACTGAGCTCTAAACACAGGAGATCGGGCAGCAAGTATCAACTTATGAGCTTTGAAGCTTTCATTACCAACTTTGAAAACTATGTCACAACCAACTTCAGATTCTAACAATTCCTTAAAATCTTGACCCATATCAGACTGTAGTAAAAAAACACTCTGTTTAGCTCCCTCAAAACGAGTTTTGACAACACCAACAGTGCAATGCATGATGAGGCAATCATCTTTCAGGTACTCAGAAGTTTCCAATAATGTTCTTCTGAAAAACCGCTTGTAACCCCTGAAATGAACAAAGAAAGGTGCATTAAAAACAAAACTTCAAGCCATGTCATTATAAATTATAACAGAAGACACTCTTTCTTCATGTGCGCAAAGCATGATAAACAGATAAAGTTTAACATTTAGTGGTAATATTTGATAATAATTCTTCCACTTCAGGTTGTAATATGCACCAATCACAAGACAGAAACACCTACCAAATAAATACAAAAGATCCATTAACTATGGCTGCTACTAAGCTTTCAAAATGCCAATTTCACACCTAACCTAACTAAAGAGGATCAAATTACCAATTTGTAAAAAACAATATTAAATCAAAGATAGTTTTTAAGTGTAAAACTAGAAATTAGATTACCCTTTCACCAAAAACCCAAATCCCAACAACAAGCCAATCAACATTATACCCTGTAATAAATTTATTTCAGATTGGCAACACAAGACCATAAAAAACTAGTCCAATGATACCACTTTTTATGATTAACCAAGAGAAAGTTTGAATGGGATAGTGCAAACTGTATGTCAGATCATGCTGGTATTCAACAATTTATTCGCGAGTCCCCACTAAAACTCAGAGCATTGAACCAACGTTCTTCTTTAAAACACCTGTTCAAATACATTTCATCCTTTATAGACACTTTTCTCCCTAGAACCCCATTTTTAGTAGCACAAAAATCGTACACTCAATTTAAACCCGTAAACCACTAAAACTGTAAGAAACTATTCCAAGTTAAAAATGCCACAAAAATAAGACAAAAAGTAAAGAGTTGACAATAAACTAGATTCATACCACATGCTACCTCTATACTTCAATGTATAGGGTCCACTCTCCAGGGGGCGATCAAAATGGCTATGCACTTTATCGTTGCCCTTCCCACTCTGATCGACCAACGTCAACTTGAACAAAGCTCTAACGTCGGTTCCCTCGCTCGCCAAGGCTATAAAAACCGAAACGTACATGGAATTATCCTCTGGGTTCTTACCATCTGGGTAAAAATAAATCGCCCAATCGTAGCCACCAACATTAAATGTGTCGCTCATTATATACCGCCCAGCCCCCATCCCTTTGGCCAAAGAATACCCCTTTATGACAAATTGGTGAGACCCATTAACGGTCTCACTGATTGACCTTGAGATCGAGGCGGAGCCCGAGTCTGAGAACGGCTTAAAGTCACCCATATTTCATTCCAATTCAGAGGTTCCCGAAGGTTTTAGGGACATCATAAGCACGACACTAAAACCCTAGAGGACGACAAAAGAACCATTGGAGTGAAAATGGAAGAAAATGCGAAGAATGAAAACCCTAATTGGGGTTTCAGAAAGCGCCGGGTAATCGAAAGGTGTAGCAGGAGGGGTCAATGAAGAATGAAGATGGTTCCGTTAAGGCCAAGCCGGGTGACCTTAAAGAATGAAGATGGCTTGACAGACTACAAAAGGGAGGTTTTCTCTTTCCCTCTTTTTTTTTTTGGGTTCACAGAGAGAAAACGAAAGAGAGAGAGAGAGGCAAGAGTACAATCGAACAATCATAAGGAAGAAATCAGACACGTTCCTTTTTCCTATGTTTGCAGTTCAACTTACAAGTAAGAAAGAGCGAAGGGGCATGTCTGATAAATGAGTATGACTACTGTTTATTTTTTTAATGCAAACTTTTTATAAAAAGTTATTTAAAAAGAACTAGTATTAAAATTACGTGAGAAAATTTTATTAAGAAATTATATTATAATCTTAATTTACTAAATATTATTTTGTATTTGTATCTAATCGTTGGAGGCTTAGAATAATTATTTCTCTTTAAAATTATATTTTGCTTCGTTCAATTAATACTTAATTGCAAAATTATATATGAAATTTAAAATATATCAAATATTTTTATAAAAGACTAAAAAGAGTGTTAATTCCACCAACATTTGAAACTAAATACCTATTGAGCATTTTCAAATGCAATAAATGAAAAAGACTATAATTATGCTTTGGTAGATAATTTTTTTTTTAATATAGTCATTTATAGATATTTATTCTCAAAATGATCCATTAGAAATAAATTGTGATCAAGTTGGTCTCTCTGTTAATCAACTATTTAAAAATTTAACAAAAAGTGCAACGTGGACCCTTAAATGCTAATATGTCAAAATTAAGCATCATGTCAACATACTAAAATTCTATTTTGATCCTTCCAAGATGAACATTTTCTTAATTTGATCCCTTATAAATGTGTTATTCTCAAAATAATCTCTTACGAATAAAATCATTATTAAGTTGGTTCCTCTTCGTGCCAATTGTAATGAGGAAAGAAGATTGCATCCCAAGATTTTTTTTCATTCCCTCCCTTTAATTAAAGAATCCAAATATGACCATTTTTCCTACACTCAAACATTTTGTCACCTGCATGTTTGTCTTGTTCAAGAAATCCTTAGTCTAGAGTGCTAATTTCTGCATTCTCCTTGGCAATGTCTTGTTCTCCAATGACCTCTTCTTTTTTTATTAATAGCATCAAACGAGCCAACTCCAATATGTCACAGGCTAATTACATGAAACGGGTCAGACTATTTATTAAATTGGCCAACTTTTTACGCCCATACCCACATGCATGGCTTGCCTCAGTAAACAAGTTGATCAACATGCCGCTCTTTTTTTTAACTAATAAAGTATTAATTTTTTTGGTAAAAATTTCAATAATTTTTATCATAATATAATTTATACTTGTAAAATATAGTTTATTTACTATTTTTAAATTATCAATAACCTTGATTTCTCATATTTTCTTTTTGAATCAACTATATTATATGCAAATTTGAAATTTCTACGTTCATTTAAAAAATTACAAAATTTTTATATTTAAATTTGCGATATTTATTAAATATGATGATATAAAATATGAAATGTGATAAAATGAGATTTTGTATATAATATAAATTAAATTAAAAAAAAAAAGGGATAGCCTAAGGCAGCTTGTCCTCTGCCATGTTAAATCATATACATTTTATTCTATGCATGATGTCATCTTCTTCTTTAGTGGAGCGATCCTGTAATTTTTGTCTTACATGATGTTAGATATTCTAGCAATTTGAAGATATTATCCTTCAAAGATGTAATATTGAGAGGTCATCTTCTTCCTCTTCGATGACATTTTCTTATTCTCTAACCGTCCTCTCTCTCATGCGATGTCTTCGTCTTCCTTTGTAGTCATTATAGCTTGAGATTCCCCTATACTATTGAATCAATCAATTTCTTCCGTGCAATGCATAGTTTAGGTGTTCTCAGTTTTGTATCAACTTAATATTGTTTGATTTTTTGTTTGTTTTTTATTATCAAAACCTATTACATGTCTTTACTTATTTCTTGTATATGCTATTAAATTTTACTAGCATTGTCCCTATGAAATTGGTATGAGGTAGACTTATGGGATATAGTTTACTTTGTGGTAATGTAGAAAGGTTTGCCTTGAGTTGCAACATGCAACTTAAATATGTGAGTATGACCATTGCAGGGAGGCGAAGGGCTTCAATTTTTTTTTCTTCTTCAGATGATTGCTTCAAAATTGTGGTTTATTATATTTTATAGTGAGGATTAATTTCAAAAAATTGTTATTAAAATATTTTCTTTTCTACATTTCAAATAATACACCAAACAAAGTAATGGCCAAGGATTATTGTCACACCCTGAACCTACAGGGTATGATCAGCATGGAAGGTGAACAGACATCCACTTGCTTAAGCTTCACTCTAAGACATGGCTAACTGAAACTTCACCTTTACCTACATCCTTAAACATGTCGTGTAGGAAAAGAAAGAGAAACACATAGACACATACAAATGCGATCAAACATGAGTTTTCCATTTTTTGAAAGATTCATGTTTATATGCATACATATATAAACACATATGTAGAATGTTTAGTTTACCACCGTCCACTAAACACTACGTAAACATAAGGCATAGCCACTAATATGCTAAGTACATTTCAAAATCAAATCTAACTACATCGAGTTAGAAGATAGGGGGCCCTGCTTGTAGTTCATAGATCGAGGAACTTCTAGATTCGGACTACTATACCAAACTTGACTATATACCTTCCATCATGAATTGCTATAGAAGACTTCCCACATAAGTGATGTTAGTCTATCTATCTGAGGGACATAACCTCTAACACATGTGAAACATGTAAATAGAATAAGCTCTACGTTCAGTGAGTAAATAACAAGCCTATGCTACATTGGAATAAGCATGGAGAATTAAATAAAATATGTAAAAGATAATGAGTTAAGTTTTATAGAAAAGTTAAGAGAAATTATTTTCAGTATTCAAAAGTTAAAAGTAAAATGGATTTCTTGGATCTAAAGAAAGTTTAAGATAAAAGTTTGAATGAACAAAAATGAAATGTTTTCATAGTGGTTAAATAAAGTACAGGGAACAAATAAAAACTTTATAACAAGTATAATAATAAACTAATGGCAAGAAATAGAGAAAAAGTATAAATAAAATAATGAAGATAAAATCAGATAAGGGCGACTCTTACTAAACAATAACATATGTGTGCACACAGCTCGCAAGGGTAATCACTATCAAACATGGACACATAATCCATGAAAGGTAAGCTAATGAGAACAGACATGGACTCTAGTCCACAAAGCTCATACTGAATATAACATATCCACGTGTGTTGGCCTGTACACGGGGCTAGCAACACCCCTGCTAGCTACTACTATACTAGGGTGCACCAAGGGTTAATATGTAATATCTGTAATATTTTGTTGTGACTTGGATAATATTTTTATCCTATTATGTGTTTTTGTGTAATTCTAAGGATCGGTTTGAAATTTATAAAAATGATGATAATTGTGAATTTGTGAGATTCTTGTTTGGAATGTTCTTACCTTGTGTAATTATGTACGTGTGAATGGTTATGGTTATGAATAGAATTCATTAATAAATGGAAAAGTTATCATGTGATGTCCGTGGTTATGAGGTATTACAAAAACACCCTTGTGTAAGGACCTAAGTGAAAATGCTGAGAAACACTTGTAATTTTGAGGTAATGTGAGGGAAGATGGTGTGTTGGCATTTTTGTGAGTTATAGATCCATTTATGGCAACGTAGTCCCAGTGTGGTGTACAATCCGTGTATGAAACAATTGTTTTAAGAAGATTACCAATTTTACCCTTAAGACCATGGTTACCTCACCTTTAGGTTGAAGGGTGAAATTGTCTAAGTGGATATTTATGACTTAAGAGTTTAGCTTCTCAATTGCACGCCTCAATTAGACCCTTACCCACACACTTATCTCATTCCTCTTACGCATCTCTCACTTCCTCACTAACACAAAGCATTCAACTTCACTTCCATCCTCTTCTTCTCTGGCGAGTTGTGACTCGGTGACCACCATTACTATAGGAATCTCTTAGATTGAGGTGTGAAATCCCCAAATTACTCTCTCATTTTCGCACATTGAAACCCTAACCTTGTGTAGGTAGGGAAATCCTGGATAATGGTGCTTAAAGTACGATTTGGGGCTTTCCTTTAAGCATATAATCTACATAAGTTAAGGTTTGTGCTGATATGGGTAGAAGAAAAGATGGAAGAGAGTTTGGATTTGAATATTTCCTAGAAAAACTTGAGATATGTTATATAACCTCGTGTCTACTATTTTCTTATGTTAGGATAGTTTTAGGATGCCAAAAACATTATTTGAAAATGCCCTCTTTGATGTTTTAGATATAGGTGATGGTTTGGGATCAAAATGGAAAGGTTTTGGGTCATTTTCGAAGAGTTAGATGTGTGCTTAGTCGTGGGCACCCACTTGGCTAAGAGTTTGGCTAGTGGCACCCCAAGCGCCACCAATTGTAAGTGTTGGCCAAGAGTTTCATACTTAGGCACCCAGGCGCCATGACCTGAAGTGAGTATATGGATTGGGAGGTCTTGTGGTGCCCTAGGCACCAAGACTTAAAGTGGTCCTATGGCTTGGGAAGGGCTATGGCACACTAGGCGCCATAACCTAGGATCTTTATATGTGATTAAGTGTTGAGAAATTTCTTTGGTTGCTCCGTAGGCGCTTGATTAGCTCTCTTGGGTGATCAATCGTGGTCGTTTGTATAAGTAGTTGTAGCTCAAAATCTACGTGAAGGATAAACACTACTCCTATCTTAAATTTGTGTGATTGATCTATCTCTAGTATTTATGAATTGTTTATGAGATATGGTAATGTTACACTTGTGATGATGACAAGCTAGAGGTAGAATTAAATGATTAAATTCAAGTGGAAAATGGGTCTGTGTGATGAGAACAATTGTTGTGAATTCTAATGTGATATTCAAAATTATGGATGTGCAAATATGTATATTGAAATGATGGATGTGATGTGATTATGAATTATGTGGAAGCATGTGTGGTAGTACGAGGCCTATATAGCTAAGTAAGGTCTGTGTGATTGCCAACTGCCTATGTGGTGATAGTGCACTTATGTGATGGCGTGAGGTTGGCATATTAAGTCGCCTATGTGATGGCGTGAAGCCTAATGACACACCTATGGGTGTATGGTGCTTGTGCGACCCTAATGTGTCTGTATGTGGTGGTGCAAAGCTTATGTGGCATTGTGATATCTTGTGTGTACTTGTGGTGCTTATTGATTGTATGGACCATTGTTATGTGTGTTGTGTGATATTATGGATGTCATGTAGGTGGTTATTTGATGATGTAATTTTTGTATGAGAATGGGACCTCCCCAAAGGTCCTATCCCTATGAGTGGTACACGGTAATGTATTTCTTCGTTGTAGTATAGTTGTTTCTCACTGAGTATTATATACTCATCCTTATTTTGTGTACCCCTTTGAAATTTTATGATTGCCAACAAGTCTTCGTGTGAAGAGTAGCGGAGTCTACAACCCCTTTTACTTTCAAGGTCGGGGTGTCTTTTGGGAAGTGATGTATCACTTTGTAGTTAAATAGAACTCCTGGGTTGTGATGTGAATGATGGATATTGTGGTAGTAGGATTTTGAAAACTCAATAAGCAGGTAACATTATAAGCACATGTATAGAGAAGAATATAAATAATTAAGTGTAGGGCCAAAATAGAACATATAAGCCGGGCACTCATCACTCTATTCCCAAATATGCGAACCTCTTAGGTCATATCACTTTTACTTGGGTTAGCACAATACAGCACTCCCAATGTCTATACCTCATTGGACATTCTATACCAATCATACCCTAAACACAACATTCACATCAAGCACAACTCATGCCATAATCAAACGAGTTCATTCTAACTCAACCAATCAAGAGTTTCATCTTACATAGGTCTACGCTCCCACAAGTTGCTAACTCAAGAGCTACATCAACGTAGATCTCTATTCCAACAGATTCATCACTTGAGAGTCTTGTCACATAGGTCTTTGTTCTCACGAACTAATCGTCCAAGAATCTCATCCACATGGATCTTTGTTCCCATAAGTTCATCATTCGAGAGCTTCATCAATGTAGGTCTTCATTCTCACAGATTCATCATTCAAGAGTCTTGTCACATGGGTCTTCGTTCCTACAAACCATCTATCCATAAATCCCATCTATATGGGCCTACGTCCCCTACAAGATGGCTAACCACAAACACATACTATGCATAGCATATATAATATTCGAAATCAAAACTGCACTCAAGCAATTTATACACACAATTTAAGTCTATGCATTACATAATTTTAGATTTCACATTCATATCTCAATCAAGAAATCATAATGACCTAGCATCACCTCTCGAGAGGATTACAATATCCTATCTCAACTTCCTCAACCTGGGTTTCACGTTCCTTACCCCTCAAGAGAATGGCACATCATAACCTCCTCAACTCGAGCTTAAATAGTTCTACCTCTTAGGAGAATGTCCCATCTTGGCTTTCTTAACCCAAGCCCAATCCATAGCCACAACACAATACAAGAATCACAGTGAAGAGAATATAATGATCAACTCAACTCATTTCATTATAGTGCCTATAATCTCAAATACATGTTTCTTTCTCGTGTATATACATGGATATTCAACGATTCAATTTACTTTTTGGTTATACATATATTATGTTACAAGTTCTTAGGTCCCTAAGACTCCCACTACTTAATTGTATAATGTTGTAAGCACAATATAGAACATGCAAGTTTAAACCCAAACATACCTCGTGCTTTTCCACACACACACAACGTATTATTATGCATACACGATTAATATCTATGAGCAACATGGTATCTATGTTATTTGTACATACAAGGTTTTTCGTTATGCATCATAAGGTGTCAAGGCATTCATGACACTAACAATTATGTTTAAATGCATGAGTTCTAGTCTACCTTCATAAATAACCAACTCATCACCATATCTTATCCTACTTTTATATATGACCTCTTTGTAAGGTCTTATCCCATAAATACATACTTAGCTAACCCAACAATTCATACACATAATAGTCAAGCACCCAATCATAACATGTCTTTTAAAGACTCTTCCCTAAGCTAGATATACTCCCAACAATCAACCACCAAATGGATTTACATTAAACAATTACATACATGACATGTCAAGTTATATGCTCTATTCGAAAGCCCTACACTAGGGCATTTTCAACATTATAGAAGAAGGTTTCATCACATTACCTTGTTGAGGTCTTAACCATTCTTAAACATCGTGCATTCAGCTCATTAATATAATAATTTTACAATAATTTAATTGGGATTAACTACTTACCTCAAATCTAAGCTAATTTACCGTTTCTTGAAGCTTGATCAAAGAGAATATGTCTCATCATGATTTGGAAGTAACCCATAGTGATTCCCCCATGAAAAGGATGCAAAAACATGTTAAAGATTAAGGAAAAGAAGCTCACAGGCCACTACAGTGGGAATCCCACTGTTAGAGTGCCCAAAGTGTAGTGACAAGGGTCGCATTTTTCCACTCACCGTTGCAGCGCCCAGCATAAGTGGCCATACATGTTTGTAGCCACTATAGTACCTAGTTGTGGCGCTGTAGCACCCACTTCTGCAGAAACACACGAAGTGCTTCATTATTCGGCCTCTATCGTTTTCATTCCCAACTCAATTCAAACATTTTCTTTCACTCTTGGGTCATTAAATGCAAGGTTTAAACAAGCAAAATTGTTCTAAAAGCTTGATTACACAAAAGATTCAAGATTCAAAACCATTTTTCCAAATATTTTCTCTATTTTTGAGTTCTTTCTTTCTAGATCAGATTTCACCACTAAAATCAAGTTTCTCTCTTATTTTAATCACCCAAAATATTAGGAACCATAGGGAGGAATGTTTGGAAGCAAGAATAACAAGTTTTGAGTCTCAAGACACCCCTAAATCACCAAAATTTTCAATTAGGGCACAATGTGCGAAAATGAGAAAGGTTGGGAGAAAACTTGTCCTTACCTTGATTTCCTAAGCTTCCCGACGTAAATGAGACCTTTTGGATGGTTGGAGTTACAGAGGAAAACAAGAAGGACGCAAGGATTTGGTGATTAGGGCTTGGTAGGTGAAGAGAGGTATAAGAATGAGAGAGTTACAAAAGGGAGATAAGAGAGAGATGGAATGAGGCGTGTGTATGTAAGTTGTTTGATGTGCATGAGTTTGTATGAGGTTGGGGTGTCAAATTACCTTTTTACCCTTCAACATAAAATAAGAGAACTTTTAGGTCTAAGAGCTAATCATAGAACTCCTGTAAAAATAATTTACACTAACACCAAAACCCTATATCAACAAAACCACCACATCACAGACAAGTTCACCATACATACTTGCCAAACATTTCCATCTCACCATCATTTCCATTAAAGCCCAAAAAATTCAATTTTATTCACTTTGATCTATCTTCAAAGCTCATGGACTTAACATCCTCCCCTTAGTTCCTTGATGGCAATAATCTCTGTTGTCTACACATCTCAAAACGCCACACCACTTCTTTTACCTTAAACCATGACTTCTCTTCACTTCCAAACTAGTTCCCACCCAAGGACTTCATTGCATAAACTCCACACTTTAATTTTTTAAACCTCAAATTTATAATACCTCGGGTGTTACAACTATTTCAAATTATTCCCTATAATGGTTAACATTGTGTATAGAAGGAAAAATTGTGAAACATGGATTGATTGTGAATGACAAACTTGTGATATTATAAATGATCAAATGTAAACTTTCAATTACTCATATTATCCTGTTATGGAAATATTATAGTAACCTTGTCTTGCATAATGAAGGTGCTAAAGTTAGACTTATGATTGTGGTGTAAGATCTACCTCCATGTCGGTCAAGGGCCCAAATTAGGACGTATAGGTCCGTTGTTAGCAATTGGCTTTAAATTCATACTTCCACCGAAAGTTTTAAAAGGACAAGAAATGAAAGATTAATCAAAAGTATAATAAGAAAACAAACTATCCCCATGAACAAACCATAAATTTCATCAAAACAGACAATCAATATCTCAACTCATGATCAAATAGCAATAACCTAATTTGAAGTATGCTATAATCATTATTCAAATAATCAATTTCCTCATAACAAATGTTCACAACAGTTTAAACAAAGTTCTAGAATGGTTCAAATCCTATATCGTCATACAAATCTTGCTTAGTTTCCCAAACATTCAGAACGGAGACCATGATTTGCTCATGCTTGTCCCAAATCAAATAATTTCATATGACAATTTAAGAATTAAATAGATTAAAAAGGAAATGATTTAGTTCAAGATTCATAAGAGGCATATCAATCAAGGCTCTAAAACATATCCAAGAAAATTTAATCTGTACCATAGAAGTTGTAACATCCCACATTTTCTTTCACTCATGTTATATTTTCTTTATTTAAGTTAGAAATGATGTTAGAAATTAGTACAATATATTTTTGGATGCTTAGGAGAAAGTTATAAAGGAAAGGCATGAGGAAATTAGGATAAATGAGTTAAGAGTAAAAGGAAAATAAAGTTCTAAGGAAATCAGTCAACTAATAGCATAAGGGATTAGACCAGATTGCTGATATCTATAATCGGTTGACTAATAAGGAGAGATCAGTCGACTGATTATTCTTTGTTAGGCTAAAATTTTAAGTTCTGAAATAATTAGTCGACTAATTAGGATGGATCAGTCGACTAATTGTGCATCAGTCGATTATTAGGAAGTAATCAGTTGACTAATGGACTGTTAGAGTGCAAAAGTAAGTTGGTATTAACTAAAAAATTAGTGAAAAAATTTACCTAAACACACTATCAAGCTAATAAAGCTTAGAAATGAGAGAGTAGAGTTAAAAATAGGATTTTCACAATAAAAGGCTCTTTAGACTCTTTTAGAAGGAAGAAGAAAGGAAAAAAGAGTAAATTCTGAAATTTAGAGAAGAGAGAGAGATAAAAAAAATGTGAGGAGCAAGAAGGAGAAAGAGAAGGAAGTTTTAATAGAGATTTTAACAAGAAGATCATAAAAAGGTAAGTTTTTAACTTGATTCTTCTAGTTTAGATAGATGCTAGAGCTTAAAAATGATAGAATAGGGATTTTTAGGCTAAGGAAGGAAGGAAGAGGAAAGAGTTGGTCTAGAGGTCGAAGAAATGAAGAATATTAGAGAAGAACTAGATGATACCACATCAATTTTAGGTTTAGAAGAATTAAGGTAGCTAGTTTTTCATAAAAGCAAAGTATCTGATGTATTTGTCATGCTTTTGTATGATTTATGAAGTATTTGCATCTTAGAGTTTTCCATGAACATATTGAACCATCTTTCTTTTGAAAAGTAAAATTTATATCCTTATGGGATGATAGAACCCTAAAAACTCCCCGTGAGATGAAAAAAATGTCTCATAGGATGTAAAAGTTCTCATGGGATGACAGAATCCTAGAAATTTCTCATGCGATGATAGAAATTTCTCATGGGACATTGAGTACTTTTCTTGAGAAAGAACTAAAGTATAGTACACTATATTGAAAGGAATAGACCATAATATAGTTATGTATTCATATTAGTTGTGTTTCATGGAATAAGTTTTGTCTTTGAAATTTGCTTTTATGACTGAAATGGTTGTGGTAGTTTCATAATGTATGCTAACTACTGAGGTTTTATATCTTACCTTGTTTTGATGATTTTACCATTTTAGGGACTGAAGTACAAAGAAAAGAGAAAAAAAAAGTTTATGATGTGTTAGATAGTTGAATCACTTTCTTTTGATGGCATTTTGAAGGAATGTTGTGTATTGTATATAGATGACAAAGTTTAAGAGTTGTTGTAACTTCAAAAAAATTGTAATTAAACCTTTTGTGTTATGTATACGAGAAAGAGAACTTACAAGAAATAGTGAATATATACTATATATATATATATATATATATATATAAGTAAAGTTGCTTGTGTTATTTCTCAAGTATCATTTTATAAAATTTGAAGTTTAAGACATATCAGTCGATTGATACCTCTCTGTTTAGATTTATGCAAATTCGAAGACTATCAGTTGACTGATAATCATAGATCATTCAATTGATAGCCTTATGTTAAGTGCAAAATTTTATGATTTAAAATATTCCAAAATTCACTTATTTTCATGAAATTGGATATTTTGTAATTATTTTCGGAAAAATATCACGTTTTAGACCAAATTTCCCTTTATTCTATACTACAATTTTTAATTATTTTCATAAATACATAAAATTCTAGTAGATGTTACAGAAGTGTCATTTACTCACCGAAATCCCAAACTCTAGTTCCATATCTTGAATTCTCTTGTAGCTCAATTTCCTTCAAGAAGAGTCCTTATACGGCCTATTTCATGAAATCAGTTGTTAATACATACTTTAAGGTTTAAACTCTACTCCATAAACTCTTAACCAAATAAACCCCTAATGTTTAAATCACTTGACTCCTAATTAACAACCTAAGCTTAGCCCTAACTTTAATCCTAACCTAAACATTATTATAGAAGACCTAACTATGAATTGAATATAGAACTTACCTTAAGGGCCAATATATGATAATTAAATATGTAAACAACTCCTTGAATGCTTGATTATAACTTCTAAACTCTAGATTACTAGAAAGGAAAGGAGTGGGTCATAAAGAAATTCAAAATAAAATATTTAGAGTGTAAAAGAGGGAGGAACTAACTTACCCAAAGCAAGGAAGGCCCTAGGGAGATGGTGATTGAAGGAGGATGGCTTGTGCAAAGGAAGTTCTGATGAGGAGCAACCATTCCCCTCCTCTTAACAGTTAAATAAAGAGCAGAAGAAGAAGAGAAATGAGATGAAGTTAGCATGGAAGAAAAGAAGAAAGAAGTAATGTAAGGTACTAGTTGTGAAAATTACTCTATTACTCTTATCCTTAAGAGTTCAAGAGAGTGGAGGGTAGAAATATCTAGGGATAAAATGGAAAAAATATATTAAAATCAATCTATTCTCAAAACTTTTAGGTTTTGATGATTGATAGGTTGGAACCTGTGGGTTGATCACTAGACCTACCGGTCAATTGGTTTCGCCTAGAAAAAAACTAAAGATCTCTACCCAAGGTTACCTAGTCGATTGCTAAGGACTGGGCAGTCAATTGGTTGGAACAACTTAGAAAAAAGGGGAAAAAAAAGAAAAAATAGGATTAAGATAGGAAAATTCTAACCTCAACTTAGATCCCAAAGATTTACATCAAAGACGTAGTAACATAAGGAAATCTCCTGAAGTATACTAAATGCTTTTTCTGTAAAGGAAACTAGGTTAGGGATATCACAATTATATCATCCCAAACATACTCATAGGCCTCCACCATTCCATTTCGTTAAATTTCATTCTTATTTTCATTCATATCCCCATAAATAGAGTAAATTATTATTTTTGTCTTTAAAAGATTAATTCATTATCAATTTGGTCTTTGAAAAATTATTTGTATCAATTTAGTCCTCGAAATATCCACCTCCAATCAATTTACTCCCTTTGTCCACATGGTTAGCAACCCACTAACAATTTTGCTAAGGTGGACTCAACAACACACACCTAGCCATTAAGAATGACATGGCACACCACCAAGATCACTGACATGGCCTTAAGCAATTGAAGAAGCACACTTCAAGTTTTGCTCATATGAACCTTGTAATACCTGTGATTTTTTTATTTTATTATTTTTCCTTCTTGAAATGTTTTCCATAATTATTTTTGCTTGGTATGGATGGATTTCTTGGATGTTGTGATAATTATGTGAATTATGGAAATTTGTATGACTTCTTCAAGATGGTCCTTGTGTAGGACTTATGAGAAGGGAATAGAGAATTAAATTATTAAATAAGCTATAAATTCTATGTGTTGGTAAATTGTGTATTAATGTGTGACATAGTAAAATTTTCTAAGTATGAAAAATATAAAGTGGGAAGGGACACTAAGAGAAATTTAAAAGAAATTTTAAAGAAAAAAAGGGATAGAGAAGAAGCAATATAGTGGGCCCCTTTTTCTTATTCTCCCTCCCTCTTAACTATCAAGTAGTATGTGTGTGTGCCTCTTCTATTCCTTATTTTCTTCACTCTCTCCTTGTGTTGGTTGACTGCATGAGGCTGAGGGAAGGAACTCCTCAGCTGGTCTAACTTGAAGAAGCTCCAAGTAAGCTTTGATTTCTCTTCTTTCCTTTCCATTTTTGTGTAAGCCAGAAACCCTATGATTTCAATTTTGGTTTTCTAAAGTTATATTTTGTTTCAGTGTTCCCAAATGTTTCCCATGTTACATTTCGGTATTTAAGAGCTTTAAAGATGCATCTTGGGTGGTTAGACTTCATTTATGAGAAGAGAAAGGGAAGTTGTCGTCATATATGTTATTAAATGTTGTCACGTATGAAAAATTGAGAGTTTCAGTGACAACTTCATTTTTGACTTTGGCAAAGATTTAAACGTGGTTTTTATGATGTTCAACCACCTAAAGGCTGAGTTTTAGTGATCATGGAGACATTAGGACACAAGGGGGTGGTTTGGGAGTGAAATAGGGAAGTTTTCTGAAGTATGTGGCTAGGTCAGACGTAGGCCCCCACCAAGCAGAGGGTTATATAGGAGTTCAGTGTGGTTGCCCTAGGCACCACTAAATAGAGGGCATTAACCAGAGGGTAGGCAAACCATGGGCTCCAAAGGTGCCCACAGCTAGAGTTTAGGAGAGCTTTCCTGTTGAGTTTTGGTGCCCAGGCACCATGGGCTGAAGTCCCCTATGTGCTATTTGGTCTTAAACCTTGTTGCTTTGTCTCTAGGTATTCCCGTTGGTGGCTTATACGTATAGCAAGTCCTTTATATTTACATTTGTTATGCTCTGGACCTTAGGTGAGGGACTATCACTATTCGAATTTAATAGATGTTGTTTCTTTAAATTGTGAAATTTGCTCTCTTTATATTTCTTAAATTCCCTATATTAAGTGTGAATTGTCTTAGGAGGATGTTATACTTAAATAAACCGCATAAGTAATTTTATACAATTCTAGAAGTGATAAACTTTGTGCTTCTTGTGGCAAATCTACCTTGGTGAGAGTACGTCATATACATATTTCTAATGGATGTTTGCCTTGTACATATCATGTCTACATTGATAAAGTAGGTGATGAATGATTCAATTGTGAAAGATTATATTTCTGCCTTTGCTTGGGTTAGGTAGGCAAAGGTGAAGGTCGTGGATGGTCAGCATATATATGCATATTCCTTTGGGATACCTAATCTCTTTAACTCTTGAGAATGTCATCTGGGTGATGGACAGACAATGATAAATTTTAATATAATCATACTTGGTGGTGAATGTCTGTGAGATGATGACAAATGGGAAATTCCTACACCACCCAAGTATGAGTTGGCCTCAATGGCCTCAAGCTTCAATGAAGCTTTGTGATGGATTATCTATTTACTCATGTTTGAAAAAACACTAATTGAAATGGATGTGATTTCTACCTTATGCTCCTTTAGTCGTTTTGTTTAATAGTGAAATCCTTAGTATGATGTTTGAGCTGGAGGATGGGAATAATACGGGTTCCCATCCCCATGCAGGAGGTACATGGCAAGTTATATCTTTATAGTGTTATACTTCACTAAGTTTATTACTCACTCCTTTTTTGTGTTCTTTTTGCAGGCTTTGTTGTAGCTGGGGAACCCTCTTGTCACCACACCTTTTATGCTAGTTGGTGGCTCTTTTGATATTTTTAGGAAAGGGAGTTTGTGCTATAATTATTAGTAATGTTTTAAAAATTAAACCGATCATTGAATTGATGGAAGCATTGATTCGAGGGTCAATGGTTGGGCTGTGGTCGAACTGGTGATACTTAAAAAATAATAAAAAATAAAATATATAATTAAAAATATTAAAATATTTTACAAAATTAAAATTTTTATAAGAAAAAGATGTTAACTATTAAATGAAAGAAAGAGTGAGATGAAAGAAAGAGAAAGAAGGAAAGTAAATGAATGAAGGTCCCAAAGTGCATCACGTGAATTGAGACTTGAGTGATGGAGCATGGTAAAATGACAAAATAGAAATTGATTCATTTACCAATGGAATTAAGTATTAACACCAAAAAGATGCTTTACCAACTCCTCTGCCCCTCTTTCCATCACTTCCCTTCCATTTCTCTCTCTTTTTCTCTCTCTCTCTCTTCGTGTAGCTCTCTGCCTCTTTTACACTATCTTCCTCTTTTTCATATATTTTGTTTGCTCTCTCAGTCTTTCACTCTCAAATCTCACTTTGTCGCAAAATAATAAAATTTCTCAACCATCATGTGTTCTTCTTCTTCTTCTTAGGTAGTCTTCTTCTAATAGAGGTGCTTTTGCTTCTTCTTCTTCTTCTTCAGCCACACAATGATAACAGCCTAGTGCTCCTCCTCCTTATCCTCTATCTTCTTCTTCTTCTTCTTCTCCTTCTTTCACTCCAACGTTTGTGTTCTCTCTCTTTCATCATCTAAAGTTTTTTTCTTTTGCCACATATTACAGCTTAAATCGGTTTTAAGGAAAAAACCACCGGTCAAACCCAGTTCTTGACCAAGTTTGACTAGTTCTTTGATCCATCAATTCTTGGCCATGTCTGAACCGGACTAGGGTCCGGTCCCCGATTCAACCAATTCGGTCCGATTTTGCAATCAATGGTTATTAGGACTTATAGGATCGGTGTTGTGTATTCTTTTGTGAAGAAATACATTTCTTACCACAATGGATGGTTAGGCTTTGTTTAAATCTTTCCTTGACTTTATTTGTGATAGGATAAGGAAAGCCGGAAAACGTGGGCTTCTTTTGTAAATTGAATCATTTATGGTATAAATGTTTTAATTATCATTTTGGCTTTCGCTTTTTACTCTTATGGTTAGTATTTATTTTGTTATTTTGTTGAATTCTTATGTCGATTTAGGCTTATGGTCATGGGACAGATCTCATACCATGCCAATCACCTGACCCAGCTTGGGGGGAATGACAAACATGTTAAGCTTTGTTGAAAATTAATAGACACTCATTTTAAAAATTATTCAATTTCATTGCATTCTTATTAGTATAAATAGGAGAAAGAAGAGAGAGCATGAGAATTCATCTGCATTATGAATTTGAGTTCAAAAGTGATCTCATATCATAAATAGATGTGACAATTCAACTAAATGCAAATTGGAACCATTAATCAAATGCCTGTCGACAATTTTTGTACATAAAACAAGAAAATGCGCATGTAACCATATTCCATATTTATCCAATTGGAAGAAAAACTCTCTTTCTCAAAGCTAGTCTCATCATTTTCTCTTTTGCCCTCATTTCTCTCTACTTATATTTTTCCCTATCCTACCCATCCCATCACTACCATAAAAAATTACTTAACCATTACTTCATACAACAAGACATTGATGTTGGCACTAACCATAAAACCCACCAATACTATGTTTCATTCAGAATCAGCAGCTTTGCCAAGACTTGGCACACACGTTGCCACCACACTGAGCTATGATGATAGTGAAATGTGATAAGAGACTTCATCTAGCTAGATCGAGAGCCTTTGGAGAACAATGTGGCTAGAGTTAGAGAAATCACCATTATACACTATCTCAACGAATACATCATCGTTCAAGGATACCTTTTAATATGGCTCATGCTTGATGATTCACATAGCACACATTGTGAAGAAGAGCTTTTGAGGTTGGGATGAGTAATGTAAGGTGGTTTGTGATGAGATATGACAACACAATGGAGCTACTCAAGATTATTGACAACTGCATTGATCGGTATTAATAATTTTACAAACCCAATCAAAAAATTCAAGGCTGTATCGATGAGATTGGTGTACAAGTTACTAAAGAGCTTGGCTTTCATCAGTGATTCAATTATCAAACTTACTGCAACAAGATTAAGATTGTCATTGTAATCATCATTGTAGCAACTCATGAGGACCAACAAGGATATCTAATTAATTGTGGATGTAAACTCTTCTAGGTAATCATGAAATTTGAATATGTGTTGAAAAATGAGGAGAGATATTGTTCATGATATTATTTTCATCTATTATAAGAAAGATATAAAGCTTCTATCTTTGGATTAGCTAGCTTCTCTGTTTAATAGTGTTTGTTTATTAGGAAAATTGAAAAATAGAACAATAAGGCCTTGTTTGCGTAAGGTCAAAAAAATAAGGGATGAAGACATGGAGGCAAATTGTCTATGTGCTCTAGAAGCATACTTTTTCAATTGCTTAGGGCTATGTTAGCGATTTAGGTGGCATGCCACATCATTTTAATAGATGCGTGTGTTGTTAAAATCCACCTCAACAAAATTGTTAATAGGCTGTTAATCATGTGGATAGAGTAACAAATTGATTAAGGGTAGATCTTTTAAAAATCAAATTGAAACAAGCAATTTTTCAGGGATCAAATTAATAATAAATAAATCTTTTAGGGATCAAAACAATTAATTTACTCTTATAACTGTTTAGGAGGCCAATTGAGTTTTAGATTGATTATACAAACTTATGAAATTTCTTGACCCTTAGGGGATGTTTGGTATACTATTAAGTGGAGGAAAGGGAATCTCATTCTCATCTACAATAATAAAATTCATTCCTTCATAAATGCTAGGGAATCTCATTCCTTTCTTTACTAACTGAGTGAAAAGTTAGTTTTGCCCTTTCTCAACTTTTCAATTTTTAGATTTGCCCTTTGTTCACCAAATCCCCATCAAAGCATCTTCACCAGATCCCTATCTGCCCATGAGCTCATCGTCCTCCACCGCTCAGCCACCATGCCATCACCATCGTCCCGCACAGCTCATTGTCAGTCCTTATAGGTGAAGAAAGAGGTAGGTCGGACATCATACTATAGAGAGAGAGGAGATGGAAGAAGAAGGAGGAGGAGGAAGACAACTGATGGAGGAGAAGAATGCTGGGAGGCGGTGGCAAAGAGAGAGAGAGAGAGACGATGAGTAGAGAGAATGATAGGTTCAACTGCAGAGATGAGGGAAGAGACTAACAACATTAGGTTTATTTTTTAATAAAAGGTATTTTAGTAAATTCCCATTAAAATCATTATATTCCCTCATTTTAAAATATCATACCAAACATACTATCTTATTTGTTTCCATTTCTTTTTACATCATACCAAACACACTTTCTTCATTCCTTTCCCTCTCCAATTCCTATTTCCATTCCTATTCCCTTTCCTTTAAACACCCAAATTTATACCAAACGGGCCCTTAATGATTAAGATTTCTCAACCTTTAATGATTTATGCATTAAGGCTTAAGCATGAGCTACTATTTCAAGTGGCAACCAACATCATTATTTTAAAGGCTACAAGGATCTACATCATTAGTTTACATAAACCAATATGGTCCCTATCATGATTAGTTGTTCTATTGTTAAGAATTTGCTAATTTGCATAATGGGGTATCAAGGTATCAACTTTAGTGCTTGTTTGGTTTTGCAGTGAGCTATCTCCAATGCCCGTTCACATATGGTAACCTAGTTTTGATAAAAAAAAAATGACAATGTTTATGTAATGCCTGTGGTTTCAAAATGCTTTGGTTAATAAATACCCTACTTTTCGTATTGGTAAATCCTAAGGATTTGGATTAAAACCTATCTTTATCAATTGTTTGATACTCTAATTTTTTTGTTGAGTTCTAATTGATATATTTATTTTATTTAAGTGCCAAAATGGAAAGTGGAGTTAAATTAAGTGTCCTAGTGTGTGATCCTTATTCTTGTATTAATTCATGTGTGTGGATGGTTTTGTGCATGGATAACACTTAGGGATTGAGATGGATTGGTTCATGATGAAAATATATGGTAATTAAAGTTTAAGGACCCTTGTGTAAGGACTAAAGTGAAAAATGTGATTTCTAGTGTGTGATGGGAAAAATTATTATTTATATGTGCCTTGTGTTTAATTTTGTGGTTTTTGCTATGGGAATTAGTGTATATGATAAATGTGTTGCTTTATGGCTATTTAAATTTAAAGAAGGATTTTCCTTTTAATTAGGACTAAAGTGGTGAGAGTGCTATGGGAAAAAAATGATTTTATTTACAATTAACATACCCTTTAGCCCTAGTTCATGTCATATCTCTCTTTTCTCCATGTGTGGGCTTGCATTCCCTTCTTTCTCTCTTCCAATTTGTCTCCCTTCATGTTTTCTTGGAAGCCCGACATGAGTCTAGCATCTTCTACGTTTCTCTAGCCTTGGAGGAGTGGAATCTAAGGTTAGTTCTTAAATTTTTCTGCTTCTTCTTCCATTTTCACAACTTATGAACCTTAGAGTTGATTTGGGTAAATTTGAGCAATTTGGGGTGGTTGGTGTCTTAAATCTTTTGCTATTACTATAATAAAGTGTTGGGAAAGCTAAATTTATGATTCATGACACTTGAACATAGATTAAGGAGTGTTAATTGTAAATAAAATCATGGTTGCTGTCATAAGAGAAGACTTGCTGTTAAAAGGGGAAAACGTGTTAGGTCTTGGTATGAAAGAGGGACGATTTGGGAGTGAATCTTACAAATAATTTGATTTTGATGTTTGGGGATATTGTCTAATGATTGAATAACAATTCCCAAACCAAGAATTGTGAAAAATGGTCAAGAAATGAGTTGGGACCATCCAAAAATCGAAAAGAACTCATTTTCACTAAAACAGGGCATTTCTGCCCAAGTGCCAGCGGTGAGCATTGCAAAGCCAATGCTCAATGCTGGCATACCAGAAAGAGAGATTTGAGTGGTGAGTCCAGCGCTCAGCACTAGTGAGTGGATGCTCAGTGTTGGGTTGCAGTATGTTTTAAGGTCTTTTTTCAAATGGTCATAACTTCCTCGTTTGAACTTCGATTTTAGTGACTTATATATCATTCGAAAGATCTTTGAGTCTAGTTTTAAATGAAATAAGTTTCATTCAAAAATCCTTTACCTTTTAGAAGATATGACCAAAAGTTATAAATTATGACAAACATTTTCTTGTCTTATAATGTTGACGTCTTTTTTATGGTTTTCTCAAAGGGATTGATTCTTTAACATACTTCCTACATCAATAGGGACTAACCAATGTAGATAAGCATAGCTCGGATCAAATGTTAGGGATAAAACACCACTTTCATGTTAATTGCGTGATCTTGTACTTACTCTATAAGATATTAAATTCTTTGTGGCATATGCTAGAAATTGTTGTGTGAACTAATACATGATCTAAGAATTGGAGAATATTTTGGTAAAAATTTGATAATGAGGAGCTAACCCTACTATCACCTATTTATACACTTAGTGCCCTTACATAACTTTGCTTAAATTGGAAGACAAACCTTGGCATGATAAAATTATGATATGTTCAATGGTTATGCATTATTATATAGGGGCAAAGGTTGTGTTGCAAATGGAATTGATTTATCATGACTCAGCATAACGAGAGTTAATTTTGTTCTATAGGATTGGAATTCATTTCTTATAATTGGTAAGTTAGGCTCTTAAGTTCGAATTCACTTTACAATGATTGAATTATGCTGGGTAATATTACGTGTGAAGGATCTATTATCTACATGTGCATAAATTGTGTAGTTTATGCATGTACGGGGAGCTTGTGTGGCTCTCCTTGGTATTTTATATGGGTGACCCCAATTGCATGTAGTGGCGAATTGTGGAAAGAGACCTAAAATAATTGTTATAGGTGGCAATATGATGCATTAATTAATTATGATATTCTCTACACTTGTCATTTTGTGATATGTTGTGAATTGCATAATGAGACGAGCACCATATTGTTTGTGTAGTCTATGAGTGATCTATTTATGGCTAGAGTTGAGATTCTCTTTACGCTAGGTTTATATGTTTGTTTTGCATGCCATTTATAAATATTGTGTGATATTAAGAAGCCTATTTGGCTCAGTTGATAATAGATTGATGGTAGTACGAAGAGCTATGTGGTCCTCTCGTACTATGATTAATAATATTGAGAAATCTATTTGGCTCGGTTGATAATGATAGATTAGTGGTAGTACGAAGGGCCATGTGGCCCTCTCGTACGATGACTAATAATATTGGTAAGCCTATTTGGTTTGATTGATAATGACAGATTATTGGTAGTAGGAAGAGCCGTGATGCCTTGTTGCACTATGATTAATGATGTTAATATAAGCTTGTGTGGCCCTCTCTACTATGAAAAGGCTGGATGGGATGAGGAGCCGATGGGGCCTTCTTAGATTGTGACCTATGCACATATGGTAAATGATAAGAACCTAGTAGGATGCATGTGTGGCCTTCTCCACTATGAGAAATGTGTACATGAAAGGAAGCCTGTGTGGCCCTCCTAAATATAAGTAATGACAAAGGAATGAAATCTCCCTGTATGGAATAAGTTAAATACCCTTGTGGCGAAATTGATTATATTTGTGTATGAATATAATATACTTTCTGCAACTGATAGAATAATTTTGTTGAGTTTAATTGTATTTTAAGGTAAACTCTGGATATAAATGTGTGCTGGTAAAGTGTGTACGAATATGTATATGTACTGAAACATGTTGGTGGCTTGATTGTTTGTGTAGCGTATATATTGGATTGTGTGTGGAATAGGTCTACAATGGTGGGTAAGGCTACTTGAGGCCCTACCTCTGTAAGCGATACATGATTTGCATTTTTATCTTGTTGATTGATTTAGTTTTCACTGAGTATCCTTATACTCACTCTCTTTATGTACCCTTGTAAGACTTTGAGTATCTAGTGAGTTTCTTTATGAGGAGTAGCGGAGCCTCTGAATCTCCAATCCTTCCAACTTTGGGTTGTTGTTTTTGTATTGAATTTTGGTGGGTTGAGTCACTCTATAGTAGAATAGAACACCTAGAAGTTTTGTGAAAGTTGTATAATGTTAATATTGATTTGTAAATTCCTAGTACTTTATAAATGTGATATGACCATTGGGAATTTACATTTACATATTAGCTCTTATTGCATTGTCAATCTGATGAAAATTATTTGGAATTGTCTTGGTTTACTTATATGATTATGTTTTATTAGGTTTACAGTGGTGGTGTGAGATCCACTTCCGTGTCGGTCATTGACCCGGATGGGGGTCGTGATAGTTTGGTTCTATGGTAACTCAAGAATAAAGAATTGATTTTGCCGCTTAACCTTGTTTTGCCTCAATGTGTTCTTCCTTTACTTCTCCATTCATCCAAACCTTTGTTTTTACTACCTCTTCTCTCTTTATCCCTCAAATGTCATATTTTCTCAATTTCTTCCAATGCTGCCAGTGTTGGTCAAAATCATATAAAGTTTAGACAGTTTAAGACAGAGTCGACATAAATCTAATGTGGAGAGAAAGAGAAGCTTGAGAACAAAATCTTCTCAACAATATATTAAAATACCTTATCATTACCGGAGAGTTATGCAATTATATCGTTCCTCTTCACTTTTCAATGTTCGATTTGCATGCAAGTAAGATTGAGGAGATTTGATTTGAAAACTAAGGTTTGTGTGAGGCTGTGGGCAGAAATCAAAATTAGTTGAAAGTCAGTTTGAAGAATATTGAATGAAATTGGGAAAGTGGAAGGGGAGAAAGAAAGTCGAAGTGTGTGTTTTAGAATGGCACTGTGTGTGTGGCTTTATTCAATGATTAGGAAGGAGAATTAAGAATTAAATATATTAGAATAATTATGAATGGAGAGGGACACATTTGGCAAAGTTTAAAGTAAATTAGAGAAAAAATTGAAAAGTTAAGTGGAAAAATTTAAAGGGAACACGTTTAGATTTTAAGTTCCTTTGTAATTTTTTTTTGGTATTATTTGCATTTTGTTCATTTTAATTATATATTTTTATTTTAGCCTTTACTTGCAATTAGGTCAATTTTAATTTGAAGACCAAACAAAAAATGAAAAAAAAAGAACAAAAAGAACAAACAAAAAATAATCCATAACTAATTTTTCTTATTTTCTCTAGCATGACTTTTTTTAAATAATTATAAATAAAAGCATTTGAAACCAAAAAAAAAAAAGGAAAACCAAAAAAGAACAAAAAATAAAAAAAAATGCATTTTATTAAAACATTGTTATAATTGATTACATTACAATTAAATGAGTGAAAATGAATTATAAGGGTACATGAAATAATGAAATATAAAATTCATGTTATTTATGATAATTACACATTTAAAAGTACTTATGCTAACCAACATCCAAACAAAATCACATTTATGATCTGTTCAAACTTAGGTTTACTCTCCTGTTTTCTAAACATAAATCATGTTCACCCAAACTTAAGTTTTTTTAACTATTTTTCAAAACACACAGTAGTTATGTAAAATTAATAGTAAAATGCAAAGGATCAAATGAAAATTCTAGCGAAAATATAGAAAGTAAATCAAAGTTGAATTTGATTTGTAAAACAAAAACAATTAATTAGCTAACAAACATAAATGTGTTAGCAATAGCATTACAATAGAAGTTGATTTTTGGCTCTGGTTTAAAAACCAAAATAACTTGTAAAAAAAATCTAAATTAAAGATTAAAAAAGATATAATAACTAAATGTATAATTTAGGCAATATTGTTAAAGTTGAAATATCTAATTATATTTTTTAATTTTAATTGTATCAAGGCCATACAAGGAGGTTCGAATTGCCTATTGTTAGTATTAAAATTGGACTATTTCAGTATTTAGCCACAAAATTTTAATCGTTCAATTTAAATAAGATAGTCATGATCAAAAGAGCAAAATGAAAAAAAAAACACATTGTCTATTTCTTTTTTTTAATTATGGCCGTATGATAAAAATAGATAGTCATAATTTTGTGACTAAAGAGTCTAATTTTGACACTAATTAAAGACAATTTAGAACCATACAATAAACTATATATTGAAATAAAAATATTTTGATCTTGATACATAAAAAATTTGCTTACATTTCTTTTATTCCAAATTTGGTTATATTAATTACTGTGAATTAGACAAGATTGATGGAAAAAAGTGTGTCTTTCTCATTCATAGAGCTATGATATATATACAAAGGTTATCATTAATACAAACAAATCAAAATCCTAAATAATCCCTACAATTATGTTTATCAAGCTATCCCTATAATCATGTTATTTAGTATATACAATCTGTAATGTAACACTGCCCCTCAAGCTGGATCATAGATATTAATCATGCTCAACTTGTTACAAATGTAGTTAATGCAAGCTCCATTTAAGGCTTTGTAAAGATATCTCCCAACTGGTCTTCTGTTCTAATATATATTGTAGTAATAAAATTTTCTTCAATCTTTTCACGAATCAAGTGACAGTTGATCTCAATATGTTTAGTTCGTTTATGAAACGCATGATTAGAAGCAATGTGAATAGCAGCTTGGTTGTCACACCATAGCTTTGTTGGTAGTGGGACGTCAAAGTCAACTTCTTTCAACAATTGGTATATCCATACAATTTCACATACTGAGTTTGTCATAGTTCTGTATTCTGATTTTGCGATAGATCGAGAAATTACATTTTGCTTCTTACTCTTCTATGAAACTAGGTTCCCTCCTACAAATACACAATAACCAGTAGTGGATCTCCTATCATCCTTGCACCCTACATAGTTTGCATCAAAATAAACCTCAAACTTAGTGTGTCCATGATAACCATAAAATCATCCCTGACTCAGTGCTCCTTTTGAGTAGCAAAGGATTTACTTTTGAAGTATCCAATGGTTGACAGTTGGAGAGGACATAAAGCGGCTGGCCACACTAACTGAATACGAGATGTCAGGGTGAGTCACAATAAGATCATTCAATTTCCCCACAAGTCTCCTATACCTCTCAAGATCATGAAATGGCTCATTATCGTCTTTTGCAAGTTGTATGTTAGGGGTCATTGGAGTATTAGATGGTTTAGCCCTCATTTTCCTGTTTCTTTCAACAAGTCAAGAACATACTTCATTTGAGACAGGAAGATCCCCTTCTTATTTCTCATAACTTCAACCCCTAGGAAGTATTTCAAAGGTCCCAAATCCTTTGTCTGAAAATAAGAGTGCAAGAAAGTCTTGAGACCATAGATGTCTGAACTGTCACTCCCAATAATCACAATATAATCAATATATACCACAAGTAGAATGATGCCATTCTTAGACCGCTTGTAAAACACTATATGATCATACTTGCTTTTCTTCATTCCATATTCCAAAACAACTTGGCTAAACCTGCCAAACCATGCCTGAGGGCTCTGCTTCAAACCATACAATGATTTTCGAAGTTGACATACTTTTCCATACTCCCCCTGAGCAATAAACCCAGATGGTTGCTCCATATAGACCTCTTCCTGAAGAGTACAATGAAGAAAAATATTTTTAATATCTAACTGGTGCATCAGCCAATTATAAGTGCCTGCTAAGGAGATCAATAGTTGAATTGAGGTAAGTTTGGTAGCTAGAGAAAAAGTATCTAAGTAATCAATACCATAGGTCTAAGCATAGCCTTTCGCAACAAGACGAGTTTTCAAATGGGCCACAGAACCATTAAGATTGACTTTAATTGTAAATACCCACTTGCATCCAATAGCTTTCTTGCCAACAAGTAAATCCACTAATGTCCAAGTGTCGTTATGATCAAGAACATTTATCTCTTCTAGCATGGCATGAAGCCATCCTCGATGGGCTAAAGCTTCATGAAATAGATGTAGAGTCTAGTTTGGCCAAAAACAAACAAGAAGTCGAAGACAAGTGATCATAGGAAACAATAGAAGAAATAGGATAATAACATAGATGTTTACTTTTGCGGAGAGCAATAGGGAGGTTAGGAGTAGTTGAACTAGGGTCTGACGACAAAGCTGATGGTGGAGTGTATGAATCTGAACTTGTAGTGAAAGGTGTTGAAATTTATATAATATATATCCTATTTTGGATTAGCATTAATCAATTATTAAATATCATTATTATATTAACTATATTATTCTGATATATAGCATTTAATATATGAATATTATAATTGGGCTTTTATATTGTGAGTGGCCCGTGATGGATTGGGCCAATCACAAAGCATGTTGAGAAGTCCCTACTCTCGTCTGATATTAAATAGACTAACATCCCATTAATCAGTCTAACCCTAGACAGAACTTATCAGACAGAGAGTAGTACCACTCTCACACAACCCTAAAAATTTCCTCTGTTCTACTGTTCGAGATGGACAGCGCTATTATGCCAGGTACATGTTCTGTTCATCCCTTTTATGTTCTGTTATTTAATATGCTGTAGTTTGTACCTACACCGATCTAGGATTAGAAAATTAATCCTGTTAATTCCTTCAATGGTATCAGAGCTTGGTTGGTAGTACAATCTATGGCTATTAATTAGCAATTTAAATCTGATTTTCGAAATTTCTTAAAACCCAAATTTTAAAACAAATTTTGTTTGCCCTAATTTAGTGGGTTAATCTCGAAATTGTTTTAGGGCTTTGATTCAAAACATTTTTGCAAATCATATAAGTGAAAATCAGACTGTATGAACAATTTTTTAGGGACTTTAAATGATTTTTTCTTATTTTCGTTTTTCCCTAAAAAATTTGATTTTGATTTATCCCAAAACCAACCAATGTTTTTCGAAATTGATTTGGGATTTCTGTTTTATGCTATTGTTCGAAGAAGATAATCTGAAACGAGGTTTTTTCATTGGCGTTTTTGAGAGATCGAAAACTTTGTTTTAAAAGTTTTTTTTCTCCCAAGTTTCGATCATGGCCACTCCACATCCTGACCTTATTTCAACAAATTAATTGAGGGATTCTCACTTTCGCATGATTTCGAACAAAAGCCCTCAAGAACCACTGCTTTTCATGGCCATATGTAGGAGAAGAGGAAACTTGACAAGCAAGGTACACTCCTAGCTTTGGCTTGTTATGAATCAAATATGATTGATGTTGCTCCCAATACTTGGTGGTTTGACTCAGGTGCAACCATTCATGTTGTGAATTCTTTACAGGGGTTCACAAGCCTGAGGAAGCCAAGTGATGCTGAATCCAATATCATTGTGGGAGATGGAGCTAGAGTATCGGTGGAAGAAATAGGAGTAGTTACATTGCTTTTACCTTCTGGACATACTTTATTGTTAAAAGACGCTGTTTATGTACCTTCTATGAGAAGGAATTTGATTTCAATTTCAGCTTTGGATAAATATGGCTACACTTTTGAATTCAGTAATGGAAAAGTTTTTATTCGTTTTAATTCTGTTACTGTCGGTTCAGGAGTATTATGTGATGGGCTTTACATGCTGAATTTGAACAATATGTCTGTTAACTCTGTTGTTGGAAATAAGCGTAACAGGACTGATGAAAGTTCTTCTATGCTGTGGCATAGACGCTTAGGACACATTTCTAGGCCCCGGATTGAAAGACTGATTAAGGAAGGCATTCTTCATGATCTCAATTTCTCTGATTTTGACGCTTGCATCGATTGCATTAAAGGCAAGCTCACTGCCAAGACTAGGAAGAAAGGAGCAAATAGGTGTGATGATGTGTTGCAGTTGATTCACACAGACATATGTGGACCTATTACACCCACTGCTATGGGTAGATATAGGTATTTCATTACCTTCATAGATGACTTCTCGAGATTTGGTTGGATAGATCTCCTCCAAGAAAAATCCAGTTCCTTGGATGCCTTCACATCCTTCAAGGCTGCTATTGAATTAAAGACTGGAAAGAAGATTAAATGTGTGAGGTCCGACAGAGGAGGTGAGTATTATGGTAGATACAGTGAGACTGGGAGAAATCCAGGACCATTCGCCAAATTTCTCGATGAATGTGGAATTGAAGCTCAATACACTATGCCTGGTACTCCTGAGCAGAATGGAGTTGCAGAGAGACGTAATCGGACACTCATGGATATGGTAAGATGCATGATGAGTCATACATCGTTACCAGTTTTTCTTTGGGGAGATGCCTTAAAGATAGCTGTGTACATCCTTAATCAGGTACCTAGCAAATCTGTGCCGAAAACTCCCTACGAACTGATGAGTGGAAGGAAGCCGAGTTTGAAACACTTTCACGTGTGGGGTTGTAAAGCAGAGGTTAGACCCTATAATCCTCAATTGAAGAAGCTTGATCTTAAAACTATTAGTGGTTTCTTCATCGGCTACTGCGTGGGCTCTAGAGGTTGCAGATTCTATTGCCCTTCTTATTCTACGCGAGTTATTGAGTCTGACAGAGCGATATTCTTTGAGGATGATTTGGATAGTGGGAGTCATACACCACGACCAATCACTCTCAAGGAAGATCGGACCACAGCTCCAGCGTCGCCTGTTTTACTTCCCATGAATATTGTGGTTCCAGTCGCTCATGATGATGATCAGACACTTCAAGGAGGACATGATGTAGTGGTACCACCTGTTATTGAACAGAAAACTGATGATGCTACTGAAACAGGTGTAATTGCACCGCAAGATGTAGTGTCACCGCCAAATAACATTGCAGAAGCACCTCTATTGAGAAGATCTCAGAGAGTACGCAAGCCTTCTATACCAGTTGATTATGTGGTGTATCTTCAGGAGCATGAGTTTGATCTCCATAATGATGACGATCCTATCACTTTCCAGGAGGCTATCTCTAGTTCTCATGCTTCTGATTGGCTGAATGCCATGCATGATGAATTAGCTTCTATGTCTCATAATGATGTTTGGGATCTTGTAGAATTGCCAGATGGTTGCAAACCGATTGGGTGCAAATGGGTCTTTAAGACCAAGCGTAGTCCAGATGGAAAAGTTGAGAGGTATAAAGCTAGACTAGTAGCGAAAGGCTATAGTTAAAAGGAAGGCATCGATTATAAGGAGACATTCTCACCAGTTTCTACGAAAGATGCTTTTCTGGTTGTTATGGCTTTAGTAGCTCACTTTGATTTAGAACTTCACCAGATGGACGTAAAGACAGCCTTTCTGAATGGAGATCTAGCCGAGGATGTCTACATGGTTCAGGCTGATGGTTTCATTGAGCCAGGTAAAGAGCATTTGGTTTGCAAACTTAAAAAGTCCATTTATGGACTAAAGCAGGCATCCAGGCAATGGTACTTGAAATTTGATCGTGTTGTCACTTCTTTTGGCTTCAAGAAAAATACTTCAGATCAGTGCATTTATTTGAAGACTAGTGGGAGCAATTTTATAATTCTTGTTTTATATGTCGACGATATTCTGCTTGCAAGCAGTTGTGTTAACCTTTTGACTGAGACAAAATTGATGTTAAATAGCCACTTTGATATGAAGGACCTTGGTGATGCTTCAGTTGTTCTAGGCATCCAGATTTACCGTGATAGGTCACGTGGCATTCTTGGATTGTCTCAGAGAGGATATATTGAAAAGATCCTCAAGCAGTTTAACATGCATTCTTGCTCCCCATGTGCTGCACCTGTTCAGAAAGGTGACAAACTATCTAAATCTCAATGTCCTCAAAATGATTCAGAGATATCTGAAATGAGAAAGGTCCCATATGCTTCCGCTGTTGGCAGTTTAATGTATGCTCAAGTTTGTACTCGTCCCGATATCGTTTTTGCAGTTAATGCTTTAGGGAGATACTTGAGCAACCCAGGTTTGGGTCATTGGAAAGCCGTGAAGAAGGTCATGAGATATTTGCAGGGAACCAAGGATTACATGTTGACCTACAAGAAGTCTGATCAACTTCAGGTCATCGGTTATTCTGATTCTGATTTTGTAGGTTGCCCTGACGACCGTAAGTCTACTTCCGGCTCTATTTTTATGATGGCAGAAGGAGCTATTTCTTGGAAGAGTGTTAAACAGACTCTTACAGCTACTTCTACCATGGAGGCAGAGTATGTCGCTTGCTATGAGGCTACTTCTCAAGCCGTGTGGCTGAAAAACTTAATCTCTGGTTTTCACATTGTTGAAAGCATTTCTAGGCCACTTGTGATATACTGCGACAACATTGCTGCTGTTCATTTCTCTCAAAACAACAGAAGCTCTTCTCGATCAAAGCACTTTGATATCAAATATCTGTTTGTTAGAGAGAAAATTCTGGAGTTTCAGACTCGTATTGAACATCTCGCTACAGAATACATGTTGGCGGATCCACTAACTAAAGGCTTAACTGTTAAAGCTTTTCAGAATCATGTAACCCATATGGGATTAGTTAAGTCTTTTGATGTTTTAGGTTAGTGGGAGTCTGAAATTTTACATTTACTCAATTGTTATTCTTATGAGATATGTATGAGATGACGTCACTTTTGTTATCATATCTCTTTTAGCATTTTCAGATGCTTGGACTATTCTTGGATTGCATATTTCTTTTAATTAATTATGCTTATCCATATTCATTATTCTTTATATGAAATATGGACTTTTATTTTGTATGATTTACTTCCCTATCGGATACTATTTCTGCATCGTTAAAGCTTACGTTTCTTGACATGTGCTATAAATATAGTTGGTATTTTAGCCTTAATGATTATTGTATTTTAATAATTGACTATTGCTATCCAAGTGGGAGAATTGTTGAAATTTATATAATATATATCCTATTTTGGATTAGCATTAATCAATTATTAAATATCATTATTATATTAACTATATTATTCTGATATATAGCATTTAATATATGAATATTATAATTTGGCTTTTATATTGTGAGTGGCCCGTGATGGGTTGGGCCAATCACAAAGCCTGTTGAGAAGTCTCTGCTCTCGTCTGATATTAAATAGACTGACATCCCATTAATCAGTCTAACCCTAGACAGAACTTATCAGACAGAGAGTAGTACCACTCTCACACAACCCTAAAAATTCCCTCTGTTCTACTGTTCGAGATGGACAGCGCTATTATGTCAGGTACATGTTCTGTTCATCACTTTTATGTTCTGTTATTTAATATGCTGTAGTTTGTACCTACACCGATCTAGGATTAGAAAATTAATCCTGTTAATTCCTTCAAAAGGTTGTCATGGAGTGTAGACATGGACAATAGATGGCCAAGAAGACTCTAAAGGAGATGTAGCCGTGAGAAAAGGAGAACAACAGACAATATAGACTAACAGATCATTATCCTCCCTTAATCATGAGAAGTGGAGGAAGGAGAGAAGAAGGGAATGTCTTCTTGAAAGGTAACATCTGTAGAGACAAGGTAGTGTTGAAGGGTAGGGGAGAAACACATATATCGCTTCTGGAGATGAGAATAACCAAGGAAAACACATTTAAGGGACATAGGGTCTAACTTTGTGACTTGAGGTCGGGTATCCCGAACAAAACAAATAATGCCAAAGATATGAAATTTAATAAGGAAGACATGTTTAGATGGGAACAACACAGAATAAGGAATTTTCCCATCAAGAGTAGAAGATGGCATCCGATTGATTAAAAAACATGATGTTAAGACAACATCAACCTAAAAAGGTTTAGGAACATGCATTTGAAATAAGAGAGCTCTAGCAACCTCAAGTAAGTGTTTATTCTTTGGTTCAATGACCCCATTTTGATTGGGTGTGTCAACACAAGAGGATTGATAAAGAATGCCATGCTAAAGATTGAAAAGAATCAGATAGTTAATCTTTGGCATTATCGCTTCTCAATGTTTGAACAAAAAACATTAAATTGCGTTTTAATCTTAGCACAAAGGTACAAAAATGTGAAAAAAACCTCAGCGATTTTTCATCAAATATAACCAAGTGGCACGAGAATTATAATTAACAAAAGTAATAAAATATTTAAAACCATGCTTAGACACAATAGAACAAGGATCTCAAACATCAGAATGGACGAACTCAAAAGGGGATGTAACCCATTTATTAGCTCTAGATCCCAAGGGGACACGATGGTGTTTGGCAAACTGACATGACTCACAAGGTAAGGAAGATAAGGGAAAGAACAAGGGCTGAACCTGTTTGAGAACTGAGAGAGACAGATGCCCCAAATGATAGTGCACCTCGAACCGAGATAATGAACTAGAACATGCCAAGGATCTTAGTTCCTGAGTGTCAAGAATATAGAGGCCTCCATATTCATGTCCTCTACCAATAATTTGCTTTGTCGTAAGATCTTGAAAAAGACAATAGTTAGAAAAGAATAAGACACTACAATTTAAGGTACTTGTGAGTTTACTAATGAAAATTAGATTAAATAAAAAATTAGGTAAATTCAACACTGAGAATAAAGATATAGATGAGGTTAGGTTAACAGTACTAGAACCAAGGACATAGGATGTGGACCCATCAGCTATAGTCACATGAGAAATGGTTAGGATTACCTGTCATGTGGTCTGAAGCACCAGAGTCAATAACCCAACATGGATGGGATTTACCTGTATCAGCAAACGCAGTAGTAAGAGTAGGAATTTTTAGTGATTTTTGATAATGAGTGAACTTGACAAATTTATCAACAGAAACCATAATAGTCTTATCAGAAGTTGAGGCAACAACTTCTGCCATAGGTGAAACGATTACACATGACAACCGAACCCAGCAAGCCAGCAAGAATGCTGGACAAGAGCAAGCATAAACCAACAAAGAGCAACCAAACCCAAACCCAAATAACGAGAACAAGTGACCAAACCATAGGAAGTCATTGGAAAAGGGAGGAGAATGCCGACGAGACAGATCAGAGGCCAAAGGGACGTCAAAAGCGTCATTACGTGCTTGCGCATGGATCTCGTAGCAAAAAACTTCATTGGTGCGTAGATATCACACACGTTGCCAATGGCTACCGAACTCTCCTGGTTGATTGGCCGATGATGTTTGAATGCTCTAGAGAGGGCGGTGAGAGTAAATGAAGTGCCCTGTCTTACGTACTCACGAAACCTCACCGAAAACGTATATAAACGCACACTCAGCTTTCACAAACTCTGATAAAAATCTAAATTAAACTCATAATTCTACGCTAATGTGACCAAGGAAAATGGTAAGTAGTTTAAATTTAAATCTCAATTTTTGAAAATAAAATTTAAATAACTCTAGAAGTATTAAATTCTTCTATGATTAAATTTTTTTTCAAATAGTTAACTTTACTCTGTTGATAAAAAAAAACTTTAATCTCAATCACAAATAAGTAAATAACACAAATTAATTAGTGTTTCATTAATTAATTTGTGTGTTTAAAAAATATTTGATAAAATTTAAGTTTGAAAAAATTATAATTTATAAAATTAATTTAAAAAAAAGTTTTAGATTTACACAAAACATAATTTACATAATTAATTTTAAAAAACTTAAATTTGTATAAATCATAATTTATAAAAATAATAATTTAAAATTTTCATTTGAAAGTAAAATCATAATAAAATAAATACTTTACTCAAATTTTGACAATGCTGTAGAAATCATAGTTTATATAATAGCAACCTAAAAACATACGCACCCTTTTGCGCACATATCAACATTTTTCAGAGTAGTTCTTGCTCTTTCTGTTCATACTGCATCAGTTCATAGATATTCCGTTTACCGAGGTGTCACCATAGCAAACCATTTCCTCTGCCGCCTCAGCCATTCACGTCCTTTTCCAAGTCTGCAATTACTGCTAGCCATAATGCACACGCACTCTCACTCTCTCCCGAGCTAGCTCCCTTCTCTTCCATCGTCTTCTTGGATCCCACGGAAGGAGGAGAAGTTCAGGGTACAGCAAGATCTTAGACTCGAACCGAAACATGAAAGCTCCTATCAGTGGTGATTTGTTTAAAACATCTTCTGTTCTCAAGATCGCTGCTTTCTTTTTCGTAACGGTTACTTTCTTCTTCTTGGGCAAGCACTGGGCTGATGGGTCGCAGCAGATCATCTTCTTCACCAGCAATAGCCAAGAGCAAGAGCCCGCGGTCTCGACGTCCCCGAATTATAACAAAATTTTCAATGTCTCTGCCCTCATTGGCCAGAATCAGACCCAATCACCGCCGGAGAAAACCCTAGGGGCAGCGCCCCCAGTCCCACCGCAAGCTACCGCTCTCCCTCCGCAAGCTACCGCTCTCCCTCCGCCGCCGCCGGGGGATTTGATTAGGACATTCGGGATCGTCAACGAGAATGGCACGATGTCTGATGACTTCGAGGTTGGGGATTTTGATCCGCAGCTGGTCGATAATTGGGTCAATGAGACGCAAGTGGAGACACAGGAGAGTTCCGCGTCTGCTCCCCAATTCACAGTAAAGAAGTTTGGGTTATGTCCGCGGAACATGAGTGAGTATATTCCTTGTTTAGATAATATGGAGGCGATTCGGAAGCTAAAATCGACGGAAAGAGGAGAAAGGTTCGAGAGGTTTTGTCCTGGGGAAGGTCGAGGATTGAATTGCTTGGTTCCGGCGCCTAAAGGTTATCGTACCCCTATTCCATGGCCCAAAAGCCGAGATGAGGTATTTTTGCATTCGAATTTATTGCTTTTTGAATGGAAATATAAAAGCACGAGTCACAAACCCTTATTCTTTTGTTATTGAAATTGAGTGACATGTGATCTGTTCTTTTAGAAAAAAAAAAAAAGGATATCAGAACATGATGACTCTTTTCTATTCGCGCTAGTTTGGTCAACAATAAAATTTAACGAGCATGCTATTCTGCAAGTATTATGTGTAGACAAAGAATTCTGATGACTTATATACTTTATGTTGCACTTCCTTTTTGTTTTCCTCTCTCCTTATGAGGTTTCTTGCCTTTCTTGTGTAGGTATGGTATTATAATGTTCCACACACTCGTCTCGTTGAAGACAAAGGGGGTCAAAACTGGATTTCTAGAGACAAAGATAAGTTTAAATTTCCAGGAGGTGGTACACAATTCATACACGGGGCAGATCAATACTTGGATCATATTTCTAAGGTTTTTATATACTTAGATTTTAACTTAATCAAACAGATGGGTTTATCACTTAAGTTTCTGACGTCAATCATCTTCATTGTAGATGATTCCTGAAATTGCATTTGGTCAGAATACAAGAGTTGTTCTAGATGTTGGTTGTGGTGTGGCTAGTTTTGGTGCATATTTCTTTTTGCGAAATGTCCTCACTTTGTCCATTGCTCCCAAAGATGTTCATGAAAATCAGATACAATTTGCACTTGAGCGCCATGTACCTGCAATGGTGGCAGCATTTGCAACTAGACGCTTACTATATCCAAGTCAAGCTTTTGATTTGATACATTGTTCACGCTGCAGAATCAATTGGACTCGAGATGGTATATGCTTATTTTCTCTTATATAATGTGTCGTTGTCCTTGGTGATAATGGTGAAATAAATAATATGGCAAAATATAGATCAGCTAATCAAACTGAAGAGAGCAAGTTGGAATTGCCAATTTTCTTGCTATGTAAAATCACTGTTTTCATTGTGATGCTTGAAATCTATCTCCTCCTGTTATCTTTTGGTTAGTGCAGTCACTATTCTGGAAGCCCAAATTTATCCTCATAATGTGTTACTATTGGGGGAAAAAAGTTCCAATTGTAAATGCAGATTCAGTGTCCTGTTAACCCAACATTATTCTCTTAATGAAAATAAAAATAGGGCTGTTTCACTTATTTGTGTGAAGTATATTGTATATACGTAAACTCCATTGTCTCTTATGGATCTTCAGAGAGATTGGAAGGCTCTTTTGAGCTAGAGCTGAGGAGAGTGTGTTAAGTTTCATATTTTTTTTTTTTGGGAAGACTCCTTGTTCTCATTTCTTTGTACTTTTCCCCTCTTCTTTTCTTGAATAAATTTTCTTTTCCTCTCCAAAAAATATACCTAAACTCCTTTATCCTTCCACACTTGTCTGAGTTTTTTACTTGGAATTTCTTCTTATGGGTCTTCTCATTTTTACTTGTCATGAAGATGGGATGTGGCTGCTTGAAGTTAATAGGATGCTAAGGGCGGGAGGGTACTTTGTCTGGGCAGCCCAGCCAGTTTACAAGCATGAAGAACTTTTGGAAGAACAATGGGAAGGTATCATTGAAGGAATTTTCCATCAATTTGAATTAATTAAAGGTTTTTGGCAATTGCTGTAGCCTGTAGGGTCTGCTAGTTGGTATTACTCAACTTTGCACATTTGATTAGTATTAGCTCCTGACATGATACGTGCAACAAATTGTTTATCACTTTGTATTCCTTTAGTGTCTCAGAATGCTTGACGGAATTAACATGTAATCTGTTAATGATCACATATCATAATTTTTTTTATATACTAATATTGGCTTTTTCGGACATAATATAATAGTGTCGTTGATCCATATTCATGAGAGATTCGACAAAGTTTTACGTTGGTTGTCGAGGGCCTAACACAACCCTCCTCCTTTACCCGGGCTTGGGACCAGCTATAAAACATAGGTGGAGTTACCTTGTTTTATAGCCATTTTCGGACATAATATATGCATCAAATTATTTGTTACCTTGTTTCCCTTCAGTTTCTCAGAACACCAGATAGAATTAACATGTAATCTTTAAATGACTGCATATCATAATTTTGACCTAAACTTTTCAACAATTCATTTGTCATTCAAAAGCAATAAAATTATCTTTTTGCTTATAATATGTTTCTTTATGTTTCATTTATCATTGTTTTTCTTAGTAATGATATGACCTCAAAGGTCTTTGAGGAGAAGCATTTGAAACTGTTATGATGTCAGATATCTGCTTATCAGCTTGCATGGTCATTCTTTAAAGAGTTACTCTGTGATGTACTGACTCATATATTAGGGTTGGTCCAGCTCTGATTAAATAATAATGCTGTTTGTATCTATGATGTGTGTAACACTGGAAATCTTCAGAGATGCTTAATCTTACCACTCGTCTCTGCTGGAAGTTTCTGAAAAAAGATGGATACATTGCAATATGGCAGAAACCTTCTGACAACAGCTGCTATCTAAACCGTGAGGCAGGAACTAAACCTCCACTCTGTGACCCAAGTGATGACCCAGATAATGTTTGGTATTGTGTTCTTGCCTTCCTAATCTGCATATGACAATATGACATTTTTGTCCAATTATGATTATCGCCACAGAAGATGTGTAAATTTACAAGCATTATCTATAATATAGAGATTTCCAGGATGGAGTATAAAAGAAGATAGGTTGTTGTTAATGTAAATTGATACAGCCTAAAGATACTAAGTTGAGATGTCTAGTTTCTTCATTGATTTTGAAATGTGAAATTACTTTTACATTTAGGTAAATCTGTTGAAGTGTTAAAATTTGAGCTACACTAAGATTATAAAAAAATACCATGCATCTAGAAGATGTTGATAACATTATGCATCTATGTTATCTCTACTCATAAGACTGCATTTGGACAATAGTAAAATGCTTTTTTTTTTTTTCTTTTTGTTATGCATCCCTCCATTCTATAAGTGTGCTTTAACCAGTAGGAGAGGATATATCCCTGTGGTTGGTTGTGTATCAGTTGGAAATTTATTTATACAAAGGGAATTTGTCTGAGGAGGGGGGTATTTCTATCTAATTTGTGAAACAAGAGGGATGATGAGTTTAATTTAGACAAACATCAGGAAAGGTGATTGTAATTTGCATTAAAAAGAAAGTCCATGCACCCTGTTTAAAAATGATTGCTTGTTTGGGATTTCCTTTAATAAACTCATAGTGTACCGTTGTTTGAAACAAGCCTACCTTTCACGCCAGCTTTGGAAAGGAAAAACTGATCAGAGTTGTTTCAATCATTATTGGTAAATTCATTATTTGCATGATTAATTTAGGTACGTTAATCTTAAAGCATGCATCTCTCAGTTGCCTGAGAATGGATATGGAGCTAATGTTACGAAATGGCCTGCACGATTGCAAACACCACCTGATAGGCTTCAAAGTATAAAATTTGATGCCTTTATATCCAGAAAAGAGCTTTTTAAGGCAGAAACAAAATACTGGGATGAGATAATAGCAGGCTATGTCCGTGTATTACACTGGAAGAAGATGAGATTAAGAAATGTTATGGACATGAAAGCGGGTTTTGGAGGGTAAATTATTTATCCTATTTACATTTTTGTTATAAACATATATATATTTAGGACTTTCTGATTAGTACATTCAATATTTTGTGTTTTGCAGATTTGCAGCTGCCTTAATTGATCAGAATCTTGACAGCTGGGTTATGAATGTTGTTCCAGTCAGTGGCCCAAACACCTTGCCTGTTATATATGACCGTGGGTTGATTGGGGTTATGCATGACTGGTATATTTCTAATGTAATTTCTGTCTAAACATATATTAATTATTATCGTTGTTGTATTGAGGTTTGTAAATTGTAATTCCACACTAGTTATCTTGCACTAATCTTGCTTGACTGTACCCCTTTAAAGGAAGGGGGAAGTGGAATCCCCTTCCAAAACTGCCAATGTCTTTTGTTAACTTTTCAGCACGTAATAAAATTTCACTCTATATAATTTATTTTTCAGGTGTGAACCATTTGACACGTATCCGAGAACGTATGATTTACTTCATGCTGCAAACCTGCTTTCTATTGAGAGAAAAAGGTACCTCTTTCTCTAATTGTCACAATTTTGATCTTTCTCCTGGTTATGACTACTGTATTTGATTGTTAGGATCCATTACAAAAGAGAGTTTGTTTAAAATATTTTAGCTTAACTTAGAAGATGGCATTACTGACGTTAGTAGCGATAAAATTTTAACCCTTATCATTTGTTTATATTTTCCATCTCATTAAGAAGCATCCTTTAATTGCTTTGCTACTCTTAAAAAAAAAAAATAGAGAAGCAAATAAGGGCTTAAGGATGATCCTTGATGTAGGCCAATTTTAATAGGAAAGTTTCTAGTCTCCTCTCCAGACGTTCTCACACTAGTCGTAGCCCCCTCGTACATATCTTTTATAGCTCTAATATACGCAACCCGTACATCTTTCTGTTTCAAGGCTTTCCACAGCACCTCTCTTGGTACTCGATCATAGGCTTTTTTCAAATCAATAAATGCTATATGTAGGTCTTTTTGTTTACTCCTATTGAGGAAAAAATAGTTGAAAACCATTTAAGATGGTTTGGGCATGTGCAAAGAAGACCATTGAAAGCGCCAGTTAGGAGAGTTGAGCAGATGGTTTGGAGCCCTGTGAAAAAAGGTCGAGGAAGACCAAAAAGGACACTTAGAGAAATTATTGAACGGGACCTTTTAGTAAATGAGATATCAAAAGAATTGGTCATTGATAGAGCTCAATGGCGTCGTGTGATCTATGTAGCCGACCTCACTTAGTGGGATAAGGCTATGTTGTTGTTGTTGTTGTTGTAGAGAAGCAAACCAGAGTGATGTGTTTTGGATACCCGGTCCATTAGTCATCCTTCTGCACCTTAGGTGGCATTTGGTATATGGCTATTCTAATTTCTCATGTTGCTTGGGCACCTATATATAAAGAGTTTGAACTTGAGATATGTAAAAAAAGAAGATAATAATAATAATAATAATAATAATAATAATAATAATAATAATAATTATCCCTGTATTATTTAAAATGTACAACACAAATTAAAAATTTTGTATGTTTGATTGTTTGAAATATCCATACATCTTATAAATTGGTTTCCAGCTGCTTGGGAAATTAAATTTCTCATGTACCAAACAGCCAATGTATAAATTAAAGTAAGCAAATGTGATATTCTAGATTTTAACACAAAGTCCAGGGAATCTATCACCTCAATACTTGTAATGAAACATTATCTTATTTCATTTTCCATTTAGAACATGTAATTCAAGTCACCATTATATGAATTGAAACTTGGATAGTTGTACTTGTCTTTCCGGTAGAATACGTTTTTTTCTTTCCTTTTTGGGGAGGGGGCAAGATTGTTGGGAGTGCTTGCATGGTAGCTTTTTTTAAAAGAAAAAGAAGTATTTATTATCTGTTCTACCTCACTGCTTAGATGCAATATTTCATCAATTATGCTTGAGATGGATCGGATACTAAGACCTGGTGGGCGGGTATATATCCGGGATTCTCTTGCCATCATGGATGAACTTCAAGAGATTGCTAAGGCAATGGGCTGGCACGTGACATTGCGAGAAACATCCGAGGGGCCTCATGCAAGTTATAGGATATTGGTTGGTGATAAGCACTTACTCCGGGCTTGAAGCCATGAGGTATAAATCATACTGGTATTTTCTTTGATCAATGGAAATAGTTAACACAGTCGCACCCATTTGAGAAGCACAGAAAGTAACCGCTTCACTTCGTTACTAGCCGGGCATTTCTTTATTATTGATACTTGAAGTCTGATACCAAGAGCTAGATAAGAATAGAATGCATCATCTAGCTTATTTGTAAATTTCAACTTTTGTTTGTGCAGTAGTTTTTCGTTAGCATTTGTTTTGTTCATTGATGCTTATTGCATATATTAGATTCCATGTTAAACGGGATTAATTTGGTTCTTTATATTATTCTTTACAGCAGAAAGATTCGTCCTATTGTATGTCATGTGATTGCTTCTAGCCTTTGATTCATGTGTCTTTGTGATGGGTGTGGATCCTCTGCTTGGAAAATAACAAGTAGAGGGATGCTTGGAGTTTTAGCAACGGCTAAAACTTTCAGCAACAGTTTTTTTTGTTGCTAAAAGTTTTAGCAACAGTTAAAATCGTTGCTAAAACTCTAAGCACAAAAATTCTAAGCAGAGGATCCACACCTCTTTGTGATGGGGCTGAATTAGGATGAATATAAGTTATTCAGAGTTTAAGTATTTGTTCTTTCTTGAATTACAAGGGATCTATTCCCAAAAGGCACACTCAAGCTTTTGTTTTTACGTAATGCGGTCTCTAGTGTTATTGACGTCTAAACTAATTTGAACAAAGTAATTATATAATAACAAATATACTATATTGCTGATTTAGTCTCAAAAGATTATTAATTTCTCAATTTAATTCTTAAAATATTAAGTGTTTTAATTTAGTTTCTTAAAGATTATATCTTTCTCAATTTAATTAAATTGTAAAATCTACTATGGTTAAATTTTAAATTTTATTGACTAAAGCTAAAGTGATTTTGACAAACAAGGGATTAAATTGACACAGATTTAATTTTTTAAAGATTAAATTGAGAATCTTTTAAAAATTAAATTAAAATAAATTATAAGTTGGTTTTATTTTTTTTGAGATTTGTTCTGTGGTCAAATAAAAAAGAAAGAAAAAGAAAACTGGAGGGTATTTAAATACTTTTAATAATAACATGTTGCTCCTAAGACTAAGGTCGTAACTTGGTCATTCATTATCAACCTTTGATAATCGCGACTCTAATCAGCAATTGTACCAATAGATTGTTCTAATCCACTATGTAAATATGAAACTCTTTGAGAAAGATATATCTAATGGACAAGTTTATGCGCTTTAAATCTTTCTACTTTTTATAAAGTGAACAAGAGATTATTTTTTTTGGTAAGATAGAAAAAAAAAAAAAGGCTAACGGAGGTGCTCCACACCCAACTTATCTCTAAGTAGAAACGAACCCATTAAAGAAGGAGGGTCTTTCCAAAGCTTCCAACTAGATCTCTGAGAAGAACCATACTTGGCAAGGAAATTTGCACAAGTATTAGCCTCTCTATAAACATGGGAAATCTTGACCATCCACTGCCTTTGTAGGAGGACCATAATATCATGAAGGAATGAACCATATCTATGCAAGCTGTGACAGTCACCATCCTGAAGGAGAGAAACCGCCTCCAAAGAGTCAGACTCACATTGAATCCTTCTAACACCTTCATCCCAAGCAAAATTCAGGCCATTTTTCATAGCTAAAAGTTCAGCATGAAGCACATCACGAGGACCTTTATTGCATTGACTTTTTTATAAATTTTGTTGACAGAAAGATTAGTTAAATAATAAGATTAATGAGATAGACAGATAACTGTTACCTTTTGTTCTGCGACTATTTTCATGCATCATACAAATTTTATAATTTGATTTTGAAATGTAGATAAGACATAATTATATTGATACACTGCTTGACTTTTTTTTAGTTTTGAGAGAAACAGGTTGGACAGTCTCTTAACGTCATATAATTATATAGTTTTGAGAGAAATTAACGAAGTGCTTATTTGTGCACACACCATAAAATGTCTAGTTTTAAGAAAACTCACATATTTCCATATTTGAAGTTATCTCTTAAAAACTAATAAAGATGGAGTCTAGTAGAAGGGTTTATCTCGCACAAAATACAAGATAACAGATCAAAATTTGAATTTCTGTTCAAAGAAAGAGGTAGTATCTAATAATGCCTAGAATAGGACTGTTTGTAAAGGAGATACTTGTGAAAAATAAAAAAAATTATCCCTTAAAATTTTTTGTCATTGGATAACTTCAAATTGGATTTGTTAGCCAAAAAGCTTTTAAAATTACCTTTTAATTTATTTTTTCTTAATAAAGGATTTGTAGAAATAAATTCAATCTAATTAAGTGTTTACCAACTGTGAACACTAAAATTTAAATCAAATAAATTTCCAAGGTATGGAAGCTTTTAATATAATTCAATAAAAATATATTTTTATTGCGCATCGTCATGTAAAGCAATATCTAAATATAACAAAAATTTACAATACTATATCATAATTTTATCTGTCTATATGTTCATTCATTAACATGTAAACAAAGAGAGATACACGGTTTTTTTTTTTAAAACAAATTAAAATTCATAATCTCACAATCTATTTCATTACTAATGTTTTATAATTACATCTCCTTTAACCTCTGCCAAAGTTTACTAACCCGCATCTCATTTATGAAATACTTACCAAACTGAATCAGTAAAAAATTATTTTTGTACTGAATTCTATTTTATATAAAAAAATTAATTACATACCTATAAAAAAAATAGCCATAAATGATAAATTAGAAAACCAGACCGAAGTGGCCATTTTGACGGAAATATAGATGAACTTGTCGTTTGTTGGTTTGGACCGGGTCCATGCGAGTCCTTGCTTTAAAATTTTCCTCCTTGATAAGCCTATAGGAACCTGAGGCAGAGGCAAAAGAGAACGCCGAAAACGGAGAGTATACAGTAAATTTTAAAGCGAGGACTTGCATGGACCCGGTTCCACTTTTCCCATGTCTCCGTCTAATAACAAGAAATTAGAAAACCACTCTGACTAAGTAATGCCAACAGTTACTTTGTGCCCACTCTCACTAAGGTTGCCTGCTTTCTCACACATTATAATGCCAACATGAGTACAAGCAACTTCTCCTGATTTGTTCCGCCTGTCCCACCCCAAGAATCTCCTAATTTTCCTGAGAAAGTGGCTAAATTCTCAAGGGGGCGATGGTCTTACTTGATTGTGCGTTCTCTTCTGTATTGTCCATCGCAATTCTCTCCCTATTTCACCTGCTGTTTGTTATTTGTTCTGTTGTTACCTGGGCGTTGATTGTTTGGTATGGTTATTGATTGATGGATTTCGGTCTTTTGGAAAACGGCAATGTGTGAGTAATTGTGTGAAGTTCTTTAAAACTTTCTTGAACACGTTGAGTTCGTGCGGAAGATTAGAGAGAGGTTGAGTTCTGAAATGTTGCTTTGAATTTTTCTGCTGAGCTTGAATTGAGTGAATTTGGTTGATTTAATGAGCATCCGAGTTGAAATCGATTACAGGAAAAAGCAGGGAACACAAACAGACACCCTGATGTTTCCCAAGTTCAAAAGTGCTTTCACATTGTGTTTAATAAGTGAGATATGATGAGCCTGTTATTCAGCTTTAAAACGTTCTTGTAGTCGTCGAGTTCTAGATCGCATATATCTTTGGACAACTAGTTCGGACATTCTGTTTGGGTCACTAAACAAGAATGAATCATGCAATGGGAATAGCAGAGGAAAAATAGTAGATTTTGACCTCTGCATCCAGATTAATGTCACGCTTTCTAGTTTCTAGTAAAGATCTTGCTAATCTATTAGCTTTTATTTGCCAGTGATTGACTACTGCTGCATAACTCTTGTTCGTAAGGCTTATCTATTCTTGTAGGTAATGAAAATGAGAAAAAGCTGATCTGTTGATAAACAGGGATTTCACATACATGAATGACTTCTGTCAACTCTGATAACGATGGCTTGGATATACCTCATTGAACCTAAATAGATGGTTGTGGACTTACGATTTTATATCCATACCACGGTCTTTCTTTGTATATTTACATAGGAATAGTTTTCACAAATTGTGGCTTCATTTCAGTTCTGCTTGTCCATCGAACAATTGAGGCTGATTGTTAGAAAAGTACTCCCTGGTATCAAATACCTGGAAGTCTAAAAGTCTCCACAATCCACATTCTTGTGTCTCCCATTTACATTTTTAATGATTTTTTGATAGTCAAAGTGTCAAACAACAAAAAGTTCTGGTATTCGATATTGGTGTAACTAACATACCAATACAAAACACCCCTTAAGAGTTGAGAGTAAGTGTGTAAAACAAGAAGTCACTAAATCCACATTGTACCTGTCACTTAGATATTTTAATGTGGAAAACATCAAGTCTCTTATCAAAAGATAACATCATCAAATGTATATTTTTTACTGTGCAAATCGTTGGTCTTTCAAACTTCTGGTTTGTTAGCACTATCATTGGGAAATCTTTTTTTTCCTGGGAGAACGATTATGGATCGTACAATGGAGACGATTTTATATTCTCATCAATCATCAATGGTTTGCCTAAATCATCAAATAGTGTTAGTATTTTTGTGATGTAAGTACCCAATTAATGAATTATTGTGTATATAATTAACTATATGCTGTGTGAATAGATTTTCACATTTCAGTCTTTAACTTCATGAAATTTATTTCAGGTCATGGTTGCTGCTCCAAGGCTTTCGAGGAGTTGGTCTCATGAAATATTCCATAGCTTATCCTCATAGATTGTTATCTTTGTTTCTTTTTCTTTTACATTTAGTGCCTCAAATCATTACTGCAGTCATTTCTTTGGCGCATTAATTATAAAAATGAGTGCACATAATGTCTTGGATCATGTTCTGAAGGATATACTCAAGGTGATCACGCCTTTACAAGAAGATTGGAGGATACGGTATGAGATTATTGAGGATATACGAAGAGTTGTTCAATCTGTGAAAAACTTCAGAGGTGAATTACGTTCAAGTTCTGTTTCTGCTCAATTTTTTTGTGATTATTTTAATTGACTTGCATACTATCATTTTAATCCTGAAGAAAAGAAAGGTAAAATGGTTATTAAATTATTCGAAAATCAGTAACAATGGAAGGGTTCTTCTTGTAATATAATACATTTTCTATACATAATTACTAGTACTTGCTTGAACTACGAAAGCTTTAGAGGGTGGAAACAGTTTTATCTTAGTAAGCCTTATGTAGCTTGTTCTAATGCAACCAATGCAGGAATGGATTATTGCATGCAGTGAATAAAGACCCATGAAGTGGCTTGTTTAATTTTTTGTCTGGTATTTGTATTAAAATGTGTATTTTAAGTTGTTCTCTTTATTTTCTATTTCAGATCTAGTATGAAAGATAAACAAATTTTTTTTGCCAATTCTTGGAGACTTTTCTAAATTAAAAAATCTGGATAGCAGATCAAACAAAAACCTGTTACCTATCTTTGTTATTGTTGTATCTACATTTTTTTTTTGTACTTCAGTGTTTAATCTTGTCTCAAGTTATCTTAAGGCTCTACAAATATTGAGTGATTGAACCAAATTGTTTGTTTCCCTTGTCTGAAAAGAAAAACAAATGATGCCAGATTTCTTTTGCAAGGTTCATATTCCCCAATAAATAATGGAAAGATGAAATTTATCATATGTTATGCAACAATTTATTAAACATTTTCATCGCCTCTGTTTTCTGTTCCTTTTTTCATGAGTACCAACAAATTATATGATCCTTAAAAGAGATAAATGAAATCAAGTGACTTCCAATTAAATTTTCTTTCATAAGTTTGTTAAGTCAGTTTGTAATCCTATAGAAATGAAGAAACATCTATTTTTACTGATTCTGAAATTCATGTATAGTGGTACTACATTTTTCCATTTGTGGAACAGGGGCAACTGTTGAGCCATATGGATCATTTGTGTCAAATCTCTTCTCACGATGGGGTGACTTGGACATTTCAATTGAGCTACCAAATGGTTCGCATATTTCATCCACGGGGAAAAAACGCTAACAAGTGTTATTGGGGGATCTTCTAAGAGCTTTGAAAATGAAAGGTGAATGAATATCTTTCACTTGGAGCTTTTGTCACTTGCTACAAAAACTTCTTTGTTAACCATTTAGAAGACAAATTCTCTTTTAGCCCATCAATTTCTTTCTTTTGGTCCAAAATTCTGACCATTTTGATTTTGGCATATACACTTTCTCTAATGAGCTGCTTGAGAAAAAAAAAGTTAAATACTTAAATTACACTTCTGGAACTGAAGAAACAATTTCAATCTTGATCTTCCATTTGGAGCACTTATTGCCGTACTATATCTTTCTTGTTACTTATTACCATAAACAATTTAGCTCTGGTTATTATAGTAATGCAACAAGGGGAATTATGAAATTTGCAAGTTTATTGGGTATGCCCCAATCTATTTTATAATAACATTAATTTACAGGTGGATGGAGCAGCCTGCAGTTCATCTCCCATGCACGGGTTCCCATTTTAAATTTTAAAAGCAACCGCCAGGGTATATCTTGTGATATTTCAATTGATAACCTGCGAGCACAAATGAAGTCCAAGATTTTGCTTTGGATCAGCATGATGGATAGTCGCTTCCATGATATGGTTTTACTGGTACATTTTTGTGGTATAAGTATGGTTTCTGTTGGAGGAAATGCTTCTGTTTGATTTGCTTTGTCTAGTTTGTGTAGGTCAAGGAATGGGCCAAAGCGCATGAAATCAATAACTCAAAAGCTGGGACTTTCAACTCCTATTCCCTCAGTTTACTTGTCATCTTTCACTTTCAGGTACTTCTATATCATTGAAGCTGATGATATTTAGTGTAAATGTTGTTTGGTGAAAGTTTTCGCACTGGTCTCAATAATTTTATGTGTACTTTTAGACAGTTCGCAAGAATTTTCTGTGCATTTTCTTGTACATCTTTTAATATTAACTTAATTCCTACCATTTGATAGTGCCTTCGTTTTCATAGTCTCATGAAAAACATTGGATCCTAGGTGTCTAGTTCAGTATGAAGATATGTTACCAGATAAGACAGTTGTCAGATATACATCATTGTGTTTTCACTGTGTTCTTTTTCTCTCTGGAAGTTAATGTATGAATCTTTGTCCTTCTAATGCTTGCAACTTTTTCCTTGTCAATTTCAGACATGTGTTCCTGTAATTTTGCCACCGCTTAAAGATATATATCCTGGCAGTATGGCGGATGATCTTAGAGGTACATTATATCTTTAATCTTGATCATGAAGCATTGTTATTCGATATTTTGATGTGATTTGTTTAGGCTGAACCACTTGGAAGCTAAATTATTAACTTTTCTCTTGGATGTTCAGGCGTGCGTGCATGTATACAATGTTTAGAATTATGTAAATATAAAGAACTTGTTGCAGTATTACGAGTTCAACATATTCCTGCCGCCACTTTCTCTCCCCCACTTTGCTTCCTCGTGTGATTTTCTTTTTGAAATTACTTTGAAGAATTGAGCCTTTTTCATATTTCATCGAATAGTTCTTTTGTTGTGTTAGTAAATGCAGTAGTGGGACGTACAGATCAATAGTGAGATGGCAGCAGTTTTTTTTTTTTTTAATTTTCATGCTGTAGGTTACTGGTGTTTTATTTCATTTTCTAATTACTGCAGTAGTTTTTTTTATTATGTTTTCAGACTTATTTATGTTTTATTATATTTTAATGTATTTTAGTTTAAGTGGGCAATTATTAGGAGTAGTTTTTTGCCACTTCCATGTTTTAAGGAAGTTATGCTGGTTAGGGGGAGTTATGTTCCATTAGGTTGTATTTAAACCTTTCTAAATGAGAAGGATTTAGAGCACATTGCATGACGTTTTGCTCTTATGTCATTTATGTTAACACCTTCCAGTATGACTAACACGCAACAGCGACATTGATGCCAAGCCTTGCAACATCAATGATAACTTTATTTTCTAAATGAGAAGGATTTAGAGCACACTGCATGAACATAAGATGCAAAATGTGAAGGTTTTTCTGTTGGTTCACAGTAAGATTGGATGGGAAGTTTTTTGTCTAGAGATGAGGGAGAAGAGGTAGACGCAAGATGACCTGTTGGTTTTTTTATGGAATTAAAACCTTGCAATCCTAGTTTCTAACTAATGTAAGGACACCAGAAGGGTGATTAGAGAGGATGCTGATGGAGAGATCAAGTAAAGGTATATCTGATACGTATTTAATCAATCATCTGCTAGTCTCCTGCTTTTGAAACTTCGCCATAATCCTCGCCGCTACCTCTTATTTACTACAGAATTTGTTGCTTTAATGTGTGATTATAATGCATGTTTTTCTGAGCTTTTAGAAAATTAGGAACTTCTAGTTATCACTGTTATATCCTATTATCTCTTGAAATTCTGTGCTTGGATAGTTGGGAATTTTCAGACATCTCTTAAATTATGATGTAAAATAGAATTCTAATTTTACCTGTATAGAATAAAAAGGCTGATCTGACTTTTCTCTACGGTCCAGATGCCTTTTTAGACTGATATGACCTTTTCCTTAATGTAATTTTTGCAGGTGTTAGGGCTGATGCAGAGAAACTTATTGAAGAAACATGTCATTCTAACATAACTATGTTCAGATCAAACAGATCAAGGCCAGTTAACAGGAAATCTTTATCTGAAGTGTTCCTTGAATTCCTAGAAAAGGTCAATAATCATTCCTTGCTTTTATATCTTCAATTGACACTGGTAAAAGATATTTGTATTCCACACTATTGCTGAGCATAATTTATTATGTCTCCAGGCATTATTTATGTTATGATTACATCATGCCGTTTTGCAGTTTCGCGACATTGATTCAAGGGCACGAGTGGAGGGGATTTGCCCTTATAATGGACAGTGGGAGCAGATAAATAACAATAAAAGATGGTTGTCCAAGAGTTACGCGATATTTGTAATACTCTGTTTGCTTACACATTTTATCTTATTTCTCCAGTCGTGATATAAGGGTTCTGTTTTGGGTTGGGAGAGGCTGTGTTTGAAACTTCAAAGAGTAAATTCACAAAATGGTTCCGAGAAGACATACAGTCCTATTTAGTCCCGGGATACCAAACTGCACTAGTCACTCTCCAAAATTGTCTGACTCGTTGCTTGTCAGTTTCTATATCCAATTAAGCTGACTTTTGAGTTTCAATTAAAAGGTTGATGTGCCACATTAAATGCTGTTTGTACCGTTAGCGCTACATGACTGGGTAACAGTGGATCTAACGAGCAATGAGAAACAATTTTTCCTGGGACTAATCATTGGGCTGTATATTTTCCTAGGACAAAGTTGTGTATTATTTTCTCAACTTTAAATACTGCCACCACAAAATGTTACGACATATCAGGAGTAAATTATTGATTTAGTTTTTGAAATATTTCATTTATTACAATTTAGTCTTTGAAATATCAAGTATTTCAATTTAATTCTTAAAAGATTATATTTATCTCAATTTGATCATTTTTGTTGTTAAATTACAAAATTTATAAAAGACACTTAAAAAAAAAAAGAATCAAATTAAAACAAACATAATCTTTTAAAAATACAATTATAATCTCTTGAGTACTAAATATTATTTGCTTCTCTTCTGATGACATTGTACATGCCCTTTGGTTAGATTGAGGATCCTTTTGAGCAGCCACAAAATTCTGCAAGGTCTGTCAACACAGGCCAACTTGCGAAGATATCCCAAGCGTTTAAATTGACACACCGTGTTCTTTCCAAGGAGAAAGTGAATCGAAATTTTCTTATAAGTGAATTAGCACAACCACACGTATCACAATTCATCAGAGCACCAGGGAACCCGAGCTCCAATGGCGGTCACTATTATCAAGCACCTCGGCCACAGGTGCAGCGAGCAACCGTGCGTCCACCCCCACAGCCACAGGTGCAGCGACCAATCGTGCGTCCACCCCCACAGCCACGGGTGCAGCAAGCAACCATGCGTCCACCCCGACAGCCACAGGTGCAGCAAGCAACCATGCGTTTACCCCCACAGCCACGGGTGCAGCGAGCAACCGTGCGACCACCACCACAGAAGCATCACCATTTTCAGCAATTGGATCAGGAGGAATACTCCAACACAAGCAGCAGTTCAATTACAAGGGGACCTGAGCAGGTACAGCGGCGCCAGCAGATAAGGAGCCAGAAGAGGCGCCAGCAGATAAGGAGCCATTAGTTGCGCCAGCAAATAAGGAGGCAGAAGATGCTAGAAGATGAATAGCTACCTAGCTTTAAGATTCAACAACATTATGGGTTCTGCAAGTGAATAGGTCTCGAGTGACGAGTGAAGAGTGGTATCTAAATGTTTGAGGTGTTTTTGTTGTGTAGTTGCCCTACTGTGATTGGAATTGAAATGTGATAGAATATTTTGTTACATGGGGTTTAACGGTAACTCAATGTCGTAATGATAAACTGAGAAACATTTCATATTTTTCTAAGTTCATGTTTGGATTGACGTGAAAAGAAGACGAGGATATATGAATACAAGACAATACTTAAGGTTTTATTCAGCAAAATTAACTTATAAATTATTTGATAGTTTATAAATTAATTTATAATTTATAATTTATAAGTTAATTTATTGAATTAAAAGTGTTTGATAAAATTAGTTGGTGAAATAATTAAAAAGTGTAAAGTGATATGAAATAACATATATTTGTTTAATTTTAAAATAATATAAATAAATATATTATTTTTATTTTTAATTAAATTAATTTAAATTATTATATATATAAAATTCAGTAAAAATATATATATTTATATATTTTATTCTATATAATAAAGTACACTTACATATTTTATTATATTTATATATATATATATATATATTTATTTATATATAAGGGTATAATAGGTATTTTTAATAAAATAATAAGGATAAAAAAAAAAGAAAAGTACATAAACTATAAATTATTTAAAATAACTTATCAAAATCTATAAGTTATTAAAATAAACTTGTTTACTGAATATTTTTATCGAGCTTATAAGCTAGTCAAATAAGTTATAAGTTAGTCAAATAAACTATAAGCTATAAGTTTATCGCACTGAATACAGAATTTAGGCTCTTTTAAACTCAAACATGCCATTTAATTTTTATTTTTATATAATTTGGTTTCTTTCTTTATTAACATTCAGCAACACACGAGAGGCCGATTAGCAGCCAGCTTTAATGGACCCTTCTTAATAAGAAAATTAATTTAATATCATCTAAGTTAACAACCCACATATCATATATTAAATTAATAAGATCATATATTACTATATTAGTGAGCAAATGTGTTAGGTTTGGGAATCAAACAAGTTTTTTTTTTTAAAATGTTATATGGACACTTTGTGTGATTATTCGATGGTAAAAAATAAAAAATTATAAAGTGCACAAACCATTTATGTTTTTATTTGATAGCCCAAGAAAAGAAGAAGCAGAAAAACCGAAATTATATAGTTGAAGGGTAAAGCGCTATAAAAATCACAAGAAGAATCCATTAGAATACAGGGACTTGAAAGTATATGCTAGTATTATTTGGTTTTGTCGAACATAAGAGTACCTTAATCAATTGAATTGTGGGTAAACTTCAATTCAAATGCAGGCCAATTTTAATATTAGTCATTGTTAGATAAATTTAATGAAATTCAGAATGTATTAATTATCCATTGTTAAATTAGATTGGGAATGAGACACACTAAAAATTAGTGAGTTAAAGAATCGATTAAATCTAGTTAAAAACTAAGTTTGGCTGCTGATTTTTGTTTCGAATTGATTATGGTTAAACTGGTTTCAAACTAAAAAAAAAAAAATAGAACTGTCGAAGGAGGAGGCCACCGCCGTTAAAGAAAGTAGCACCTCATCTGCGAGTGCAAAGAGGAGAAGTAGGGGGTGTTTGGTTCAGTGGCAATATGGCTTCAAATAAGCCGTAAACGAGAAGAGAGAGAGAGAAATGGAAGGCAATGCAGCAGAGAGATGTGAGGTAGTATGTTGTAGAGAGAAAAGAAGTCTGTTAGAATTTAGAAGCAAAAAGCAAAAGTGATGGGGCGTATTTGTCTCTAGTTTAGAGTATTAAACTATAAACTATAGACTCAAAGGAAAGGTCGGGGAGCATATTTGGGAAGAGAAAAAAATATGAAAAAGTGAGAATAGAGTAAAAAAATTAATAATTTTGTAATTGAGAAATTTTTTTGATAATGGTCTATAAATTTTATCATGTGACTATGTATATTAAATTATTAATTTGTGAGTTTTAATTATTATTAATTTGATCACGATTTAACTAAGATTGGATCATTAAATCGTAAATCGATATCTTTATTAGTTCAATGATTACTCTAATTTTTAAAATATTGATATTAATAATATTCTATTTAGTTAGTAGTACAATTAATAAAAATTTAAGAACATATGATATATATATATATATATATATATATATATATATATATATATATATTGTTATCTAGAAATGACAGCAGATTTATTTTTTTTAGATTTGTTCTGTGGTTAAAAAAGAAAGAAAAAGAAAAACTGCAGCGTATTTAAATACTTATAATAATAACATGTTGCACTAAGGTTGTAACTTGGTCATTCATTATTAACCTTTGATAATTGCGACTCTAATCAGCAGTTGTACCAATGGATTGTTCTAATCCACTGTATAAATTTGAAACTTCTTGAGAAAGAAGATATATCTAATGGACAAGTTTATACGCTTCAAATCTTCTGCTTTTTATAAAGTGAACATGAGATTATGTTCTTGCATTTACTTATTTTATAAATTTTGTTGACAGAAAGATTGGTTAAATAATAAGATTAATGAGATAGAGAGACAGATAACTGTTACCTTTTGTTCTGCGACTATTTTCATGCATCATACAAATTTTATAATTTGATTTTGAAATGTAGATAAGACAAATAGTTATATTGATACACTGCTTGAATTTTTTTAGTTTTGAGAAAATAGTTTAGAGGACAGTCTCTTAACGTCATATAATTTAGTTTTGAGAGAAATTAACGAATTGATTATTTGTACACACACCTAAAATGTCTAGTTTTAAGAAAACTCACATATTTCGATATTTGAAGTTATCTCTTAAAAACTGATGAAGATTGAGTTTAGTATAAGGGTTTATCTCTCACAAAGTACAAAATAACAAACCAAAATTTAAATCTATATTAAGAGAGGTAGTCTCTAATACTAAAGGTGTTTCGAGTAGAATTGTTTTTAAAGGAGATAGAAAAAAAAATTATCTCTGAAAGTTTTTTTTTTTGTCTCTAGATAAGTTCAAATAGGATTTGTTAGCCAAAAAGCTTACCATCTTGAAAAATATAACTTTATATAAAATTACCTTTTAATTTATATTTTCTTAATAAAAGATTTCTAGAAATAAATTCAATCTAATTAAGTGTTTACCAAATGTGAACACTAAAATCTAAATCAAATAAATTTCCAAGGTATGGAAGCTTTTAATGTAATTCCATAAAATAAATTTTTATTGCGCATCGTCATGTAAAGCAATATCTAAATATAACAAAATTTTACATTACCATATCATAATTTTATACGGGGAGAGCCGCAAGCGTGGGTATCGCACGGGGAGAGACTGAGGGCAGAGACAGAATGAAAGAGTGGAGGAGGAATTTTTAGAAATTTAGAAGGGTATTTTGGTCATCTGGATTACTGGTATTTGAGATCCGGATAAGCTCATTTGGACTTATTTTGATAAGCTTCTCCAAGAAGTTTATTGAAATAAGCTAAAATGGACTTATAAACTATTTTCAAAAGTTCTTCCAAACACCTATATTTTTCTCTAAAAGTACTTATGTGATAAGTTAAGCCCAAATAAGTTGTAAATAAGCTCATCGAAACAGGTTCTATAGATTCATTCATTAACATAAAAAAAGAAGAAGAGAGATACAGGGTCTTTTTTGAAAATAAATTAAAATTCATAATCTCACAATCAATTTCATTACTAATATTTTATAATTACATCTCCTTTAACCTCTACCAAAGTTTACTAACCCGTATCTCATTTATGAAATCTTTACCAAACTAAATTAGTAAAAACTTATTGTTGTACTGAATTCTATTTTATATAAAAAAATTTAATTACATACCTATAAAAAAAAATAGCCATAAATTAGAAAACAAGACTGAAGTGGCCATTTTAACGAGAAAAATGGATGAACTTGTCGTTTGTTGGTAGGGATGGAAATGAGGAGGATCGGGGCAAGTTTTTCACTACCCATCCTCGTCTTGTTACCTAGTGAATTTTTTTATTTTGCCCCATGCCCAAATTAACGGGAAATTTCAGTACCCACCCCGCCCTAAAACCATGCTCTTGTGTGATTTTTCTGTATACTCACCCTGTTAATAGCCCTGCCCTGAAACCATGCTAATGTCAAGTAATTTTATAATCCCTGTTAATAGGTAGAATTATTTTCATAATCAAACTAATATTGAAAACATTTAACATATTCTTAATTAATTAACTGAAACTTCAACAACTTTAGAAGAAAGATTTAGTGAAAGAGCAATAAAAGTTGAGGCATGGCACATGCGTTTGAAGTTTCGTCAATTTCAGTGAGTAATTAATAAAAACTGTTGGAGCATAAGCCTCAATAAAAATATCACCATTAAATTATCCATGACAAATAACCATCCAGAAATTTACAATAACAGAATGCGTAAGCAAGATTCTTGATTTTGGGTGACATTTAATGGAACATCTGACTTGAAACAATGGATGACAGTGAAAAGAGATGGCCACAGAGGGGACCTTGGCGAGATAGAGAGGGCTTTAGGCGATGACGGCAACGATAACTTTAGTTGGCAAGACAACAAGCAAGAAAGGGAACGACAGAGCTTCAAGTGGCAAAAGAGAAGATCGGAGATGAAGATGGAAGAAAAGATTTAAAGAAACCTTAACATTGGCTAATGGGCAATGGCTAATGTCGATTTCAAATTTCTAATGTTGAGTGAATGAGGTATGGGGATACTGTCATTACTGATGCCTCTATTTTAATCAATTAATCTTTCATATTATTTTATAGAAAATATTATATATATATATAAAATAAGTATTTATTGATTACTTATATACATAGTTGTCTGACCCGGTCCGTGCCGCCAGGTTGACCCAGGACCCAAGGCTGGGACTAGTCTAGGTCGAGGGTTTAGATTGAGTTACAAGTGATTTGGCCGGTTGTTAGATGATTATTTTTAAAAAATGAAAATATATGTATTTGCCAACAAAAAATTGGTTGCTTGGCCGACAAGTAATCGTCCAAGGTGGTGTAACATAATAGTGTCGATTGTCTAAGTGTCAAAATAATAATTTGGCACAGAAATTTGACAAGAATCAGTAATTCGACAAAAAATTCGATAGGAGTAGTCGAAGAATAGTCATCAATTTGAAAGCACTTCATTTGACAAGTGCATTCGAAGACATGTCGACAAACAAGCTGAGATTAAAGTTAATAATGAGAAGATGTCAGTCAGTGATGCAACTTGGTTATTGAACGTTGGAAGCAAGAGATTGTCAAATGAAAGCCATTGAAGATAGTTACACCCATTATCAAAATGGCTGAGGCAGTTGTGTTTGACAATGTAAACTGTCATTTACATGGGTTTATGTAGTTATGCCAATATGAAAACTGTCACTTACGTGGCGACCAAGTAGATAGGTGGTTACTTCTGTCATTTGCCTATAAATATTAGATGTTTTATTGTAAATGAGGTCGGTAACTCTTGATTAAGAATTCTAATATCTCACACGAACAGATTAAATGATCAATATTAAAGTATGTTTTCTACCCTTATATTTCAGTCAATTTAATTCAAAGTCTTTAATTGCTTTCATTTACCTTGTGCCATTTAATCGCTTTCCTTTAAACTTTCTGCATTTTAACTTTTAGCAATATATTTTCAGCAATTTACTTTCTGCCATTTACATTATGCACTTTATCCTTCTGCCATTTACATTCTGCACTTTATCCTTCTGCCATTTATATTCTACCATTTACTTTCCATCATTTACCTTTTGCAGTTTACCTTTTATGCACTTTACATTCTGCAACTCACTTTTCTACAAATTTACCATTTTTATTTAACTTCTGCAAAAAGCTTATTTCATGCCTTATGTTCTTTTATGAAGTACTTACATTCGACCCATTTTCATAAAAAACGAGATTATCGCGTAACTTTGAAAACACATCGTTCTTGATTTTAACTATTTATTGTCGGATTTGGTTTTGACCAAAAAAAATCGTAAACAAATTGGCACGCCTAGTGGGACGAGTTCATAGTAACCCGTTGAGTGTATGCGTTTGAGAAGTGGTAAACAAATACCCACTCATAACTTTGAAATCATGAGTAACAGAAATGGTGTTAATCAAGTGAAAAGTTCACTAACTGCATCCACGACTGTCGTAACCACAGCAACAACAACTGTTAATCTTATAGACTTTGTGCTAACATGTCCCTCTTAAAAAATCCCGTATTAGAACAAGTGTCTGGATTGACACCAGTGTCACCAAATAAAGGAGGCAGTCAAACGACAATGTTTGCACCTTAATATGGATTACCTCAAGAGTATGTCCCTCCTGTGATGACCTAACTTGGGATTGGAAATCAGTTGACCAACCCCATATGTTAAATGGTTCAAAGCCAAGTGGTAAGTTTTGCATTAGCAAATGTGACAGGAACAAGTACTCCCATTGTATTCCAACAGGAAAGACTGAATTTGGGATCCATTTTCCTGAATATGTCGAGAGACATGTCAAATACTATGGCCATATTTGTAAGTTCATTAGCTAACATTCGACAGCAAATAGATGAAAGTAATCACAATATGGTGAGTATGCTGACACAACAAATGAGTGTTGTACTGAAACTCTTAATGGAAAATACCAATAATGTGTGTAATATGTTAACATTGCAAATAGGTATATTAACTTAGGCCTTAGGGATTGTTGTGCTTGAAAATGTTCAACCAGAACAGGTGGTTTGACATATTTGTTTAACATTAGGAAGCTATACAACGAATCTATCGAAATAACACAATTTAAGGGCAAGACCAACCTCAACCTCAATTGAGACATGTTCAAGTACAAATCTTAAGTTGAAATGAGCCACAGGTAGATAATGCCATAAGAGAGTTCCGAAAAAATCTTGTAGGAAACCAAGTCGAATGTAATGTGAACCAAGTAGTCAAACAAGTCCTTAACAGATTTGGTTTCAACGTAGGTTATACCAATCAGCCTTATTTTTCCTCAGCGTTCCCTGATTGGGTTCAACAGGCAGAATTGCTAGAGGAATGGTTAAGGTTTCCAAATTGTCTAAGTTTACTAGAGAAAGTGGTGAATCAACCATCGAACATATCGCATAGTACACCATTGAAATGGGAGATCTAGCGATAGATGAAAGACTTAAAATGAGATTCTTTCTAAGTTTATTCACAAAAAATGTTTTTCTTGGTTCTCGACATTAAAACCGAATTCTATTCATTTGTGGGTATAAATGGAGAGAAGTTTCTATGACCAATTCTTTAGAGGAAATCTGAAAGTTGGTTTGACAGATTTGTTTAACATTAAGAAGCTATACAACAAATCTATCGAATATTATTTGGCGAGATTCAGACATATAAGGAGTGGATGTTTCACTATAATTCTTGAAGTTGAGATTGTAAAAATAGCTGTCAGGAGCCTAGATTATTATATTAGGAAAAAGCTTGTCAACCAACATTTAGTTGACCTTGCCCAACTAGGAGGCAAAGTTTGGCAAATAAAACTGTAGAAAGCTGAGAAAATGTAAAAGCAAAAGAAATTTCTAAAACGAGAAAAAGTAAACTATGTGGGATGGAAGATTCCGACAAGGAAGAAAACCCTAATTATGACATAAATCTTGTCGAATTAAAAAGTGGGACTCCCTATACTTGTCAGGCTATAAAGCCTATGAAGGCTAAAGAAAAGATGAGTTATGTCAATAGAAAAGTATACACATTTGACATTACAAAAATTGAACAAATTTTTAATGTTTTGTTAAAAGAAAAACAAATAAAATTATCGAATAATCATAGGTTGTTAAAGCCTAATGAAATTAAAGACCAAAAATATTGTAAATGTCATAATGTAATCAGTCATGTGACCAACGAATGTGTACATTTTAGTGACTTGATTAAAAAAACCTTGACAGAGAGAAGATTGAAGTTTGGTGATAAAAAAACAGACATGAAGGTTGATACTGATCTCTTCCAGACAAATGTTGCAACTATTGACAGCCAAGTTCCTTTGAACATTGGCATGGTTGATGTGAAAAGAAAAGGAAAGAAGCATGTCGAAGTATATTCAACTAAGGTAGACATAGATACTCACCCTATGGCAGATCCTTATGACACATACCAAAAGTCTTGAGAGACTTATAAAGAATTCATGACAAGAAAGAAAGCTTCAATAGCAATCCAAATATGCCCAAGATGTGTCCACCTGTATATTCCGGAAGCCATAGAAGCACATCAAAAAGCAATGCTGATACCCAGTTACTTGAGAATCAAGAAAAAGAATAACTATGAAAGAGGAATTCTCAACAAAAACCATCTTATACACCAAGATCTCAGCCGCATCATTCAGGTAGGTCAAATTCTAGTGGCTGGTGGGTTGAAAAGCCAAAAAAGTCAGTTGGGAGCAATTTGATTTCCCAAAATCATTTTCGACATGTTGGAACTTGAGTGCCATCTGCAAATGTAAAGGTTGGCAAAAGGGTGAAGAATTTCGCATTGGAAAACAAGGATACTGCCAGGAGAAATAGATTCCATAAGGATTACCCTTTTTGGAACAAAGATTATCATTATGGCAAAGTAATGCCATTTGACAAAAATAAGCATGAAGCATCTCATCGGCCTTTATCGAAAACCAAAAAATGAAGGCTGCAGGGATACAGGCAGGCCTAGAAAAGGAAAGCCCTGATAGACGCACTTCGAATCAAAGAAGAACCTTTGAGGTCAGGAAAAAAGTGTTTGGTTGTCGAAACTAAACCAATACCTAATATAGAAACCATTGCACCACAAGAAGGAAATGTGGTACACCCACAACCAAATTTGTTAAGTGCGTGGTTAAGGGAGAAATCACAAAGGCTCAGAAAAAGATACAACTGACATCATTGATATTAGAGCCTGATAGAAGTATCCTTTAAAAGCTAGGTCAAAAGGATACCAAAAAAAGTTGGCCAGTCGGGTTGGTGGAAACTGAGAAGGCTAACCGTGATAAAGGAAAACAAGTGGCCATGGTAGAAGTCAAAGGGAAAAATTATAAAGATTGGATTAATAAAGAAATAAAAGCAATCTTGGCAGATCCCACAATTGACGTCGAATAGAAAAGAGAGACCTTAGCCAAGGTTAAACAAGAAGGCAACTTGTCGAGTTTAAACCTGAATGTCATATGTCTGACATGGATTTGTCAGCTAACGAGATCATAGAAGCCTTTAATGATCCTAAAGATCCTTTAGGTTTCAACGATGAGAAAGAATTTGACCTGGACTTTGATATGGATAAGGATTTCGATGACGTGATCATGGCTATGAGAACAACTTTGTCAGAAACATGATCTAACGATGGTCCAGTAGATAGGGATTATCTTAAACTTAGGCTATTCATAGATGAAGATGACTGGGACCCAGTTGAAGGAAAATTCAGAGACGTTGAACAATAAGACGTCAAATAGAAGAAGGATGAGCATCCTGTCAACATGAATCTCAATCTTATTTCTGTGATACCACCGAAATATGAAGCTCATTATGAGATTTATGTAGGAAAGAATGAAGAGGATCTTGTTGGAGGATTAGTTATTTTTAGAAGACGACGTAATTTTAGGATTCAACAGTCTAGAGGATGACTTAATTACCGGATTCGACAATTTGGCCAAGTTTAAGAAACCAATTAATGTGCAAAAGGCACATCTACGACCTTTTCATATCAAGGCCTCATTGGAAGGGAAGCCCACCAACAGAGTTTTGGTGGATGGTAGAGCCGCCATTAATCTAATAGCAAGAGCCACATTTAAGAGGTTAGAAAAGGATGTGTTTGACTTAATTTAGACAGATATGGTTGTCATTGATTTTAGTGGCAAATCTTCTCTATCTAATAAGGTAGTGATGCTGAATATCTATGTCAGATCAGTCGAAAGATCAACCCTCTTTGTAGTAATCCCCTCAAAGTCCAGTTACAATATACTATTAGGTAGAGATTGGATTCATACCGTCGGAGCCATTCTGTCTACTGTGCACTGAAAATTGATTTTATGGAACAATAAAGGATAGGTGGAAGTTGTAGAAGCAGATGACAGTCCTTGTTACTTATAGCAACTCCATGTCGATTTCAAAATTTATGCTCCGAACATCAAACTTGTAGCTACAGAAGATGGCGTAATCAGTAAGGAGGCTTTGGAGGCTTGCTTGATAGATCAATTTGGTGTCAAATTAATGGATAAGGTCAATGAAAATTGGCCAAGTGCTAGACATAAGTCTTAAGAATCAAATGGACATGTTGTCGGCTAAATATGATGAGTATTTTATCGGACTGCATTATAGATGATGGTCTTTTGGGATTTGAGAAAGGGCTTGATGAAAAATTAAATATCGAAGCAGAAGATCCTTTGGAATAGGTGAACTTGGGTACTACAGAGAATAAAAAACCCATTTTTATAAGTGTATTTCTGCCAAAGAAATTTAAAGAAGAACTTGTCATGTTAATCATAAAATATAAAGATTACTTTACTTGGGATTACAATGAAATTCATGGTTTAAGTAGAGACCTTATGGAACACAAATTATCAGTCAAAGAAGGATGCAGACTTATCAAACAGGTAAATAGAAGATTTGCTCCTGAAGTGGTGCTGAAAATCAAAGAGGAGGTTGAACGGCTGCTTAAAGCTAAGTTCATCAGAACCACCAGGTATATCGAATGGCTCTCTAATGTAGTTCCAATTATTAAGAAACAAGATATAGTACAATTAAAAAGTTATGCTTATCATTGTATTTTTCTTATACTAAGCTGAAATATTACGTGATGCCTTGTAATATATTTGTTGTCTCAAAGATAGATATATCCAAACCTGTTCTTAATGGACGTATTGGTAAATGGATAATTGTGCTGTCAGAATTTTCTTTACAATATGTTCCAGCGAAAGTTGTAAAAGGCCAAGCATTGGCTGACTTTCTAGTTGACCATTCTAGCCTTGACATAGATAACGACATAAATTTTGTTGAATTGAGACCATGACATCTTTATTTCAATGGATCGAAGTACAAGAAAGGAAGTGGCGTTGGGATTTTAATAATTTTCCCCAATGGAATTTCAACCAAATTTATGTTTGAACTAAAGTATTTTTGTTCTAACAATGAGGCTGAATATGAAGCTTTAATTGTTGAACTAGAAATACTTTGTCAAATGAAAGCATGAAGGGTACACATACTTGGAGATTCCCAGTTAGTTGTCAAACAACTTACTCAGGAATACAAATGTGTTAACCAAAATTTAATTAAATATTGTGCTGTATTGAGTAAGTTAATGCAAAATTCGACGAAGTTATTGTCCAACACATTCTTAGGGAATCAAATGAAGATGCCAATGACTCTAGGTATAAGCTTTCCTAAAAAGTTCTGACAGATTTAATAGAAGTCAGGGAACTTTTATATCCCTTGGAAAAAAGGGATGTATTACAAAATGGCATTCAAACAAGTAATGCTTGGAGAAAAGTAATCATTGATTATTTAAAGAATTCAAGTTCTGATATAGAATGGAAACTCAAATACAGAGTGTTAAATTTTGCAATGTCGGGTGGACAGCTATACAAAAAAATTATCAATGGATAGTTAGAAGAATGCTTAAGTGAGTTGGAGGCATACATTGCCTCATCGGAAGTTTATGAAGGCATTTGTGGAGCTCACTAAGCAAGAGAAAAAATGAAATGGATCATTCGATGGCGAAGATTTTATTGACTGACACTAGTTAAGGATTGTATAATGTTTGCTAAATCTTGTGAAGAATATCAAAGACATGGCTATATACAAAACATCCTAGCTAGTGAATTACATTTAATTATTAAACCATGGCCATTTAGAAGATGGGCTTTAGACTTAATAGGTCAAATACATCCTTCTTCATCGAAAGAATATAAATATATTTTAGTTGAGGTTGACTACTTTACCAAATGGGTTGAAGCAATCACGTTAAAAGATGTGACCTAGAGAGATGTGATTAATTTCATTGAAAATCATAACTATCGATTAAGGTACTATCTTTAATGGATAAAAAGTTACAGATTATGCCAATACTAGAAAAATAAAGTTAAGTACGTCGATGCCATACTATGTGCAGGCAAATGGAGGTAGAGGCCATCAGTAAAATATTTATAACCATGATCAAAAAGCATATTAGTCAATAACCTAGAAATTGGCACAATACCCTTGATCAAATTTTATAGGCATACAGAAATTTGCCAAGAGAATCGACAAGCACATCACCGTATAAATTAGTTTATGGTCATTATATAGATCAATCTTCAATCAATTTGAATTCAAAGACAACATGAATACCAATTGAAAGTTATTGGGATTCAATGTTTGACGAATTAAACGAATTGGATGATGAAAGATTGATTGCTTTAGAAAATTTAATCTGAAAAAAAGAGTGAATTGCTAAATTTTATGACTGTCGAGTTAAATATAAATCTTTTAACTAGTATAGAAGGTAATTTGCCCATTGAGAAATATTGTCGACAATATAGCAAATGGTCACCAAAATGGGAAAGACCATTTATAGTTATCCAAGTATTTTCTAGTAATGTCTATGCTCTCGATGAAGTTAACACTAGATTCAAAGTAAAATCAATCAATGGCAAATACCTAAAATAATATAGGCTGACAATGTGTGAAGTAAAGATTGAATAAAGAATTTTTATTGCATCGGAATTTGTACAATTGCACTTCATATTGTCGAATGCTACAACGTAGAAAAAAAATTAAAACTTGTCAGATTAAAAGGACCGACAATACAAATCAAACAAATACGTCGGATAACCTTAATCGACATAATTACATTTGGCGCAAACATTCCCATACAGAGGCCAATGTCTCTTTTTCTACGCAACTTTTCAGATAACCAATCTCCAAAGACTATATCTTTTTGGCAAAAGCTTGAGCACTGATCGCGATGTTTGTAGTACTTTCTATGATTTTGTCTCATTTCGCTTAGCGTTTGGTCAAAGAATGATCAAGCTTGTCTCTCAGCACTTCAGCTGACTTCAATTCTTCTTTGGTTTTTCTGATTCTTTCTTCTAACTAGTCGAAGCATCGTCTGTACTAGTCAATATTACCATTAACACATATACAGCTTTCCCTCACTTTGACAATCATTTCATCCTTTCGATCTCTTTTAGCCTTCAAATCTTGTAATTGACTTAGAACGATTTCTTTTTCTGACATCTCCTTATTATAAGAAGAAATAACTTGATTGAAAGTATGAGCTTTGTCGGATAAATCGTTAATAAAATCCTTAAAGGTTGAGTAAAGGCTTCGATAAGAGATAAGAGCTGTGACTTTACTGGTTCAAGTTCACCCAAGATAACTTGAACTCTACTTCTCAGAGACTAATTAGACGTAATAACCTTGAAGGAATAATCAAGGAAGTTCTTCAACTCTTTTAGTAGCTCTTTGACCTTTAGGTCTTCAAGAATGAATCCATGAAATTTTGCTTGGTCTTTATTGAGAACTTGAGTAAAGGGTAGACCTTTTAGGGGCTTTATAGAATTTGAAAGTGAGAGCCCCTTTCTTTATCTTTATTTGGTGTAACTACTTGAGCCGGATGAGAGGAAACTTTCACGTCCGATTTTGAAAGGGGGAGATCCTATTGAAGACTCCTTTAGAACCAAAGAAGAAACTGTTAAAGTTTGATCATTTGACAAAAGGTCTATCAAAGCATTTATGTCCAGGTCTTCAATGCTTGGACACTTAGAAGGTCTAACTTGGACTGTCGGGTGAAATGGACTGGGAATGGGAGAGAGAAGAGAAACATTGGCCATCAACGCCTCCATGTCTATATTGTCTCTGATCATAAGTGGCAGATCACTTTGTGAAGGCAAATCGATAGCAGAGTGGCTTTGTTGGGAACTGGAAGGCACTAGCTCCTATCCATGTTATTCAGGAGATGGAGATTGTCGAGGCAGAGAGTGAACAGCTGCCGACACCTCGACAAGAAAAGCTTCAGCTACTTTAATAGTAAGCTCTCCTTGATGGGTTTCGATAGGTAGCGACGTTGTTGGAGCTTCTATTTGCAGAAATTTAGCATGTGGAGCCTCAATTTGAGGAACTCTGATAGACGTTTCAGGGTTAAGAGCTTCGCCTGAAAAGCTCCGACGGATTCTTTAGCAATTGTTCTTAAAATCTCCTGGCCTAGATCCTAAGACAAAATTTATATTAGTCTCAGCAAGGTCTCCTCCTCCTCTGAAGAGGTTTACAATCCTCTTCTTCTTCTTTAGATTTAACAATGACCAATTGCTCCACTAGTTGCTTGTACATCAAAGCCTTTTTTAAGGGGAGAGTTGTAAATAAATCACAAGTATGAGTGGTTGGACATGATTCTTGCCTTTGAACAAATAGGATCATATACCTTAGGCAAACTTGGTGGCAATCTTATAGCATCAGTTTGCTCAGAAGAAAGGGCAAATTGACGAGCAAAGGTAACTCCGTCATTCTTTGTTTTAAAAAGGTTTGTAACAGATAAATACCTTTCAATAAATTTGAAGTTACTAGTCCTCGTTGGTTCCCTAGGAAATATGTCAGCTAAACCAAAACAAGCACACAACAATGGGACAGGATCTGGAAAAGGAACTTTTTTGATAAGTTTTGGTGGAATATCAGGAAATTGTATATAAGTAAAACTATGTTGGGCCTTGTGCTCTTATTTTCGTTTGGCTATGATTTCTTCCACATTCTAAGCAATCCAATGATCGTAGCGATGATCCCATTTTATCTTGTAAAATCTTTCAAAGGCCCAAATTTCCTCTAAGTTCTCACCTTTGGTTTTTAACGATAGATTGCGTTCTTGCACAGGAGAATCAACAAGGATGTCAAAACAGGTTCTAATACTCTAATGATATGACTGGTAGTACTTTGACCACTAATCAATGAAGTACTTCGACACTCCTTGTGAAATTTTAAAAGGGACGAGCTCGAGGCGTAGCTGGCATCTGTCATGTTCTTTCATCAGCTCCTTGACATCCTCTTCCTTAGTGATGTGAGCATTGACAAAGTGGTCGTCTGGCGTAGATAAGTAAAGAGTTGGAATAGACTGGCAAAAGACCATCTGTCAAACGATCGTATTTGTAATACCCGTGAATTTTTAATTCACTTGGTAAATATGTTAAACTTATTATATGTTTGTATGTGAAATTTTGGCGCTAATTTGAAATTTTATGAAGTTATAAAAATCTTAGAATTTCTAATTTTTGTTGTGAAAAATTTACAAGAAAATTCTCGACAAAGGACTTTGGAGGAGAAAAGAGCTCAAGAAGGTTGAGTGAGGAAGACATAGTTTCGAGAACGGTGGAAACAGAGCCAAAACATTGAATGGTTGGTGAGGGGGGCTAAAACAAACTAAAATAAAATTTGATGTTTTAAAAAAAAATATGTTGAGAAATGGAAACTTGATGTTTATGTGTTTTTCTATGAGTGTGACTTAGTGCCCCTGCAGACTATTTCTTTAAGATGATTTCCAATACCTCATTTAAGGGACTTAAGTGAACTTGTCCAAATTTTGAGGGTCTAAATGAGAGAGGAGGTGGACCCCATACTCATTTAAACCTACACTCCCACATCAGAAATTTCCACACACTCACCCCTTTATTTGTCTTCTTTGTCCCTCTCATATTCCTCCTTTTCCTTTATGTCTTCCATCTTTTTGGCCAAAAAAGAGACATCTATGGTGGCTCTACCATTAAATCTGGCGAAGCTCCTCCATCGGCGGCCTCCTTTTGTCACCAGAACCCTTTCTTGAGGTAAGGATCAAGCATTTTCCTCCCTTCTCCTTCTTGAATCTTGCAAGAAACCCTAGGTTGAGAATTTGGAGAAATCATAAAAATTGATGCTTGAATCTCGATTGGGATTGTTGCCTCTTGCTTTTAATGAGTTTAGGATTTAGAAAGTTGATGAGATCAAGGTTCTTGGTGGAAGATGTCACGACCTATTTTCTAGGCACATGACCGGCACAATGATGAATATCCCATCACTGTAAGCCTTTCGATAAATTCTTCCCACAAGTAAAATTGTTAGTCATTATCTCTATATTCTCAAAATACCATTCCTTAATAAATACAAAGAAAATACATCAGATTTTCTTAATTAATAATAGATCCTCAGTACAAAACACATTATCATACTGAAATACAAGCCAAATACCAAACCCCTGACCTAGATGTCCTAGACGGTTACAGAGCAACATACTGTATAACAAAAGAAGGGCCTACCCGACAGCGGGAAGGTCCAACGTGATCTACTCCTCTAGCGGATGTACTTCGGCAGCAACCTGATCTGAACAAAAAGTTTGTACAAACAGTGTGAGCTTTTAAACTCAGTGAGCAAATCGGCCTCGTGTTAATAAAATTCAAATACATCACCAGTCATGCAAGCATATCCGAAGGCTCAAGCTCAACCAATAGACATAGTTAGAAATTTCATACAAGAAAAATTCATCCAATTCAACAAACGATACTAGTACTCGTCAATGGCAATATATCCCGGAGAGCGCACACAGGCCGGCTCACAAATTTTGTATTTTTCCGCCATGACGCACAACCTCATCCTCTTAGCTAGGGCGCCTCACGGATTTATCACCAATCCGGGCTATATCCCTACTGAGGGAATCGTTGTCTCCACACTCATTGGTCAAGACACCCTTTAACCCGGGTTTTCCGCCTTGCTGTGAGAGGGGGTACTGTACCGCTCAATCACAATCAATAGTACAACAGTTCATATCATAATCAGAAGCACAATATAACACTCATCCATATAATAGGTATAGTATATAACTATATGATTCAAATTTCATATCATCATGAGATACTTGCTTTGTCTTATCCATACTTCTGGATTAATTATCTCATTATATTCGTCATTCTGAATCCAATTTCTCCCTATGAATCTTGGGAGTGTCCTACGACATACTTTTTATCACCAGTAATGCTAAAACTCTATTAAAACGGGGTCGTTTCACTCACCTGGATTCCGTACGAGTATCACTTCTCTAAATCGTTACGGACAAGAGTACGCAGGTGAATTTCAGTGTTCCGCTACAGAGATTTTCATGAAAGATTACAGAAAATACGTTAAGATCGTTTTCGTACAGATACTGTTCATACGTACGGGTACTATTCATACGGTCACTATTCATACATACGGTACTATTCATACGGTCACTATTCATACGTACGGGTACTATTCATACCGGAAATACAGAATACAATCTGTAAAAGAGTACACCAGGTAAGTTCCCAGGAAAGAATGGAGGGTCACACTGGACACACTTAAAAACCAGGTCTTTCCTTAGCCAGAACTTTCCTAAACATGTATTCTCCACAGATTATATTCTATTTCGGTAATCAGAGAATCAAAATAACAGCTAACGACAGTTTTTCTGATGTGGAAGATCGGCCAAAGCCGCAACCACAGAGCATACTTAAGAAAATAACTTCTAAAATTTGAAAGACATAGAAAGGGCATAGTATCCTTACCTAAGCAAAAACGGAAAGGTCCAAAATCTCAGAAGCCTAGCGTCGGAGCAAGAGAATCTTAAGGAGAGAAGAAAAGAGGTTGAAGGTGTGAGTTTAGAAGTGAAATGGAAGGGCCTATTTATAGCAAAAGTCAAGGGTACTATTTGATACTATGCGCTAATAAAATATTCAATTTACTATTCATGAAAACGACATTTCTAATAATGCAGTTACTGTGCACCTTACGCGAAATTCAACCGCCCCCTACATATTTTATAACCTCTCCCAGAAAAAAACTTGTTTTTGAGCGCGGGTTTTTCTGGCCCAAGTGTATCTTATTTTTACCACGAATTTTTTTCCTTGGTTAACAATAGTTGGAGGAAGGGAATAGCAATTTTTTCCTATAGAACCTCTAGGAACAAGAAGATTTAATCGACGATTTTTTCCAGGAAATCCCCAACGAAAAATACACACTATTCCCTCTATATATATTTTTTATTTTATACTATTTTATATTCTATTTATATTATATAATTTATTAATTTATATAATAATTATAATATAAATATATAAATAAAATTTTCGTTTATTTACTATTAGAAACTTTAAAGGGAAAACTATCCTTTCACCTTAAACCTTTAAGTTTCTTTTCAATTCAGTCCTTTCAATTTAGTCCCTGAGGGTATTTTTACACATAAAACGTCATTTTCTCCTACAAACTTCTTTCTAGTTTTCTCTTATGACCAAACCACATCTAGTATTTGACATTTTGATTGTATAAATGAACAGTACCATATACGTAAATAGTAACAGTAGTTTGAAAACACGCATTTATATTTTATTTTTCATGGGTATTACATTATCACCCCCTTTAAGAAATTCGGTCCTCCGAATTTAAATTACCTCAAGTCGTAAAAAGATGCGGATATCTAGAACGCATGTCGGCCTCGGCTTCCCATGTGGCTTCTTCGTGAGTTTGATTCCTCCACAAAACCTTGACGGATGGAATCTCCTTAGATCGGAGTTTCTTTACTTGACTATCGAGGATAGCTACTGGTATCTCCTCGTATGACAAGTTTTCATCTACTAGGATAGAATCATTCTGAGAAGGGTGAAGTATGTGAGAAGGGTCATGAAGGTACTTCCTTAACATGGATACGTGAAAAACAGGGTGAATCCCTTCCAGATCCATAGGTAGGGCAAGCCGATAAGCCACTTTTCCCACTCGTTCTAGAATCTCATAAGGCCCGATGTATCTAAGACTCAACTTTCCTTTCCTTCCAAATCTCAACACACCTTTCATTGGAGAGACCTTAAGGAATACCATATCGCCGACTGAGAACTCCAAATCATGTCGTCTGTGGTCAGCGTATGCCTTTTGTCTACTTTGAGCTGCTCGCATCCTATCTTGTATTATCTTAACCTTGGTTAGGGCATCCTGGGCCAAGTCAGGTCCTAATGCTTTCGCTTCACCTACCTCGAACTAACCGATCGGAGATCTGCAACGTCTCCCATACAAGGCCTCAAAGGGTGCCATCCCAATAGTGGCCTGGTAGCTGTTGTTATATGCGAACTCTACAAGATACAAATGCTTTTCCCAGCTACCACTGAAATCTAGAATACAAGCTCGTAACATATCCTCTAGCGTCTGAATCGTCCGCTCTGACTGTCCGTCTGTCTGTGGGTGAAAAGCGGTACTAAGGTCCACTCGAGTACCTAATGCCTCCTGAAAACTTCTCCAGAAACGAGAGGTAAATTGAGGACCTCTATCAGAAATGATAGATATAGGTACTCCATGCAACTTTACTATTTCTTTAATATACAATTGTGCCAACGTTACTACACCATAAGTGGTTTTGACTGGAATGAAGTGTGCTGATTTGGTTAGTTGGTCAACAATGACCCAAACTGAGTCATAACCTCCTGTGGAACGAGGTAGACCAACAACAAAGTCCATCGTCACTCGTTCCCATTTCCATTCAGGAATCTCTAATCGTTGTAACGAGCCTCCTGGCTTTAGATGTTCAGCCTTAACTTGTTGACAGGTTAAACAACGAGACACAAATTCTGCTATGTCTTGTTTCATTCCTTTCCACTAGTAGATCTGTTTCAGATCCTGATACATCTTGGTGGCTCCTGGATGTACAGCATATGCAGCACGATGGCCTTCTTCCATGATGTCTCGTCTAAGAGTTCCAACATGTGGTACACACAACCGTTGTTCAAAATGTAAGACTCCTATATCGTCGAGTGTGAAACTATTCACTTCACCAATCTTCACCTTTTCCATAATTTGGACAAGCTCAGGATCCTTCATTTGAGATATCCGTATCTGGTCAACAAGGGAAGATCTAGCCCTGATATGGGCTAAGAATGATCCTGTCCTTGTAACCTCAAGAGTAGAACCTTTTGCTCTCAGCTCTTGTAGTTCTTGGATCAAGGGTCTTTTTGTTACTGCTATATGGGCCAGACTACCCATAGATTTTCGACTCAAGGCATCTGCTACCACGTTTGCTTTGCCTGGGTGGTAAAGAATATTGCAAACATAATCTTTTTGTAATACCCAAGAAAAATAAAATATAAATATTTGTTTATAAACTACTGTTACTATTTCAGTATACAGTACTATTCACCTGTATAATACTATTTACGTATACAATACTGTTCATTTATACAATCGAAATGTCAAGTACTAGATGTTGTTTGGTCATAAGAGAAAACTAGAAAGAAGTTCGTAGGAGAAACTGACGTTTTATGTGTGAAAATACCCTTAGGGACTAAAGTGAAAGGACTTAATTGAAAAGAAACTTAAAGGTTTAAGGTGAAAGGATATTTTTCCCTTTTAAGTTTCCAATAGTAATAACAGAAAAATTTTCGCGTGAGGTGCACAGTAACTGCATTATTAGAAATGTCATTTTCATGAATAGTAAATTGAATATTTTATTAGCGCATAGTGTCAAATAGTACCCTTGACTTTTGCTATAAATAGGCCCTTCCATTTCACTTCTAAACTCACACCTTCAACTTCTCTTCTTCTCTCCTTAAGTTTCTCTTACTCCAAAGCTAGGCCTCTGAGATTTTGGGCCTTTCCTTTTCAGCTTAGGTAAGGATACTATGCCCTTTCTATGTCTTTCAAATTTTAGAAGTTAATTTCTTAAGTATGCTCTGTGGTTGCGGCCTTGGCTGATCTTCCACATCAGAAAAACTGTCCTTAGCTGTTTATATGTTATTTTGATTCTCTGATTACCGAAATAGAATGTAAACTGTGAAGAATACATGTCTAGGAAAGTTCTGGCTAAGGAAAGACCTGGTTTTTAAGTGTGTCCAGTGTGACCCTCCACTCTTTCCTGGGAACTTACCTGGTGTACTCTTTTACAGATTGTATTCTCTATTTCTGGTATGAATAGTGATCATACATATGAATAGTAACTGTATGAATAGTAACCGTACATATGAACAGTATCTATACGAAAACAATCATGACGTATTTTCTTTAATCTTTCATGAAAATCTCCGTAGCAGAACACCGAAATTCACCTGAGAACTCTTGTCTGTAATGACTTAGAGAAGCGATGTTCGTACGGAATCCAAGTGAGTGGAACGACCCCGTTTTAATAGAGTTTTAGCATTACTGGTGATAAAAAGTATGTCGTAGGACACTCCCAAGATTCATAGGGGGAAATTGGATTCAGAATGACTAATCTAAATGAGATAATTAATCCATAAGTATGGATAAAATGAAATAAGTATCTTATGATGATGTGAAGTTTGAATGTTTTCAAAAATGGATTAATTGTTATCTTGATATGTGGTTTATAAATCCATAATATAGTAATATACTATACCTGTTATATGGATGAATATTATATTGAGCTTCTGATTATGATATGAAATGCTATTGATTGTGATTGAGCGGGACAGTACCCCCTCTCACGGCAAGGCGGAAAACCCGGTTGACAGGGTGTCTTGACCAATGAGTGTGGAGACAACGATTCCCTCAGTAGGGATATAGCCCGGATTGGTGATAAATCCGTGAGGCGCCCTAGCTAAGAGGATGAGGTTGTGCGTCATGGCGGAAATATACATAATTGGTGAGCCGGCCTGTGTGCGCTCTCCGGGATATATTGCCATTGACGAGTACTAGTAACGTTTGTTGAATTGGATGAATTTTTATCTTGTATGTAAGAGGATGATGTTGTGCGTCATGGCGGAAATATACATAATTGGTGAGCCGGCCTGTGTGCGCTCTCCGGGATATATTGCCATTGACGAGTACTAGTAACGTTTGTTGAATTGGATGAATTTTTATCTTGTATGTAAGAGGATGATGTTGTGCGTCATGGCGGAAATATACATAATTGGTGAGCCGGCCTGTGTGCGCTCTCCGGGATATATTGCCATTGACGAGTACTAGTAACGTTTGTTGAATTGGATAAATTTTTATCTTCTGTCTATTGGTTGAGTATGAGCCTTTGGATATGCTTGCATGACTGGTAATGTATTTGAATTTTATTAATGCGAGGCCGATTCGCTCATTGAGTTTAAAAGCTCACACTGTTTGTACAACCTTTTTGTTCAGATCAGGTTGCCAGCGAAGAATATCTGCTAGAGGAGTAGATCACTTTGGACCTTCCCGTTGTCGGGTAGACCCCTCTTTTGTTATAGATTATGTTGCTCTGTAATCGTCTAGGACATCTAGTTCAGGGGTTCGACATTTGGCTTGTATGTCAGTATAATAATGTATTTTAAATTGATAATCTATGATTTTCAGATAAGAAAATTTGATATATTTATCGGAAGGCTTACAGTGATGAGAGATTCATCATTGTGCCGGTCATGTGCCCAGAAAACGGGTCGTGACACTTTTAGTAATTCTACCCATCTTCTCTGCCTCAAGTTTAAGTCCTTTTGGTCGAAAATATATTTTAGACTTTTATGGTCAGTGTAGATTTCGCAACTTTCTCCGTATAGATAATGTCGCCATATCTTTAAAGCGAAAACTACTGCTTCCATTTCCAGATCGTGGGTGGGGTAGTTTTGTTCATGTTTCTTAAGTTGTCTTGATGCATATGCCACTACCTGGCCATGCTGCATGAGAACACATCCCAACCCTACTCTTGATGCATCGCAGTATACTGTAAAACCTCCTGGTCCTGAGGGTAAGACCAATACAGGTGCGGAGATTAACCTTTTCTTGAGTTCTTGGAAGCTTTCTTCACAAGCGTCATCCCATTGGTACTTTACCCCTTTCCTAGTCAGTCGTGTGAGAGGGGCGGCTAACTGGGAAAAATTTTGGATGAAACGACGATAATATCCTGCCAATCCCAAGAAGCTGCGAATCTCCGTGACGGAGGTAGGTCTAGGCCACATTTTGACCGCTTCTACTTTGCTTGGGTCTGCTTGGATGCCATCTTTGGAGATCACATGTCCCAAGAAAGTTACACGATCAATCCAAAACTCGCATTTAGAGAATTTGGCGTACAATTGATGATCCCTCAATGTCTGCAACACAACACGAAGGTGTTGTTCGTGCTCTTCTGAAGTCTTTGAGTACACCAGAATGTCGTCTATGAAGACAATGACAAATTTGTCTAAAAAGGATTTAAAAATCCTATTCATTAAATCCATGAAAGCAGCTGGTGCATTCGTTAATCCAAATGACATCACCAAGAACTCGTAGTGCCCATATCTGGTACGGAAGGCTGTTTTAGACACATCCTCCTCCTTGATCTTGAGTTGGTGATAACCAGACCTCAAGTCAATCTTTGAAAAACACTTGGCTCCTTGAAGTTGATCGAAAAGGTCGTCGATGCGAGGCAACGGGTATTTATTTTTGATAGTTACCTTATTCAGTTGCCTGTAATCTATGCATAGTCTCATCGATCCGTCCTTCTTTTTCACGAACAGAACAGGAGCTCCCCAAGGTGAATAACTTGGCCTTATAAAGCCTTTGTCTAGCAAGTCCTGTAACTGAGTTTTTAACTCTTTTAATTCTGTTGGTGCCATTCTATAAGGGGGTATGGAGATTGGGCGAGTATCTGGTGCTAACTCTATCTGGAACTCAATCTCTCGATCTGGGGGTATACCTGGTAGATCATCTGGGAAGACATCTACAAACTCCTAGACTACTGGAACGTCTTCTACTTTTAGTTCTTCTTTCTTAATATCTTTAACGAATGCCAAGTATCCTTGACAGCCCTTTCGCAATAAACGTTGGGCACACATTAAAAATATAAGATTCCCAGAAATTTCACTCCGTTCACCATGAAATACGAAAGAAGGCTCCCCCGGAATATTGAACTTAACTATCTTATTATAGCAATCCAGGGTGGCATGACAAGATGCCAGCCAATCCATGCCCAAGATGACATCAAAGTCTGTCATATCTAACAGCATTAGGTCTACTGTTGTATTTATTTCTCCGACTCTTACCTTGCAAGCTCGATAGCCTCGTTCTATTAGTAAGGTGCCTCCAGTAGGCGTAGTTACTAAAAACGGACATTCTAATCTAACAACTTTTTGCTTAAAGTTCTTAGCAAAGAATGGTGACACATAGGAATGCGTAGAGCCAGAGTCAAACAAAACATGTGCAAAATTTGATTCAATCAGAAGAGTACCTGCTACCACCGTATTAGATGCCTGAGCATCTTGACGGGTTAAAGCGAATACTCGAGCGTTCCCTCGGCCTGCTGAAGCCTGCCCTCGACCACCTTGTCCTCTGCCAGCACCTCTTCCGATTCCATTGCCTCCTACAGTTACAGGGGCTCTATTGGCAACAGTGGCCTCTGATTGATTAGGGCGTACTGACCCTTGGCCAGATCTCGTGTAGAGTTGGGGGCAATCTCTTTTGATGTGGCCCTGTTGACCACATTGGTAACAGACCCTAGTGTTGTTGTTGACAAAACAAGCTCCGAAGTGATTTCTTTCACATTTAGAGCACCAGGGCCTTTGTTGACCCCCTGTACCACTTTGTTGACGCTGTGGTGCACTAGCGGTAGAGGCTGCACGTCCAGAACTCTCTCCGTGGTAGCGTGATTTCTCATCTTGTTTCCTCTTTCTTTTGTTATTCCATTTTTCTTTTTGCATATCTCTTTCTTCCATCATACGGGCGATGTCGACGGCTTCTGTATAAAATGAAAAATCTCGTATTTTCGATCCCACCCTGTCAAATAAAGACTCTCGAAGGCCTTTAATAAACCGTCGGATCTTTTCTTTCTCATTTAGGACCATGTGAGTAGCATATTCAGACAACTCTATAAACAGATTGTCGTATTCATCGACGGTTCGTGATCCTTGCCGAAGTGCCTCAAACTCATTCATCTTTGCTTCTCGTATACTCTCCGGAATAAATTGTTCTCGAAAAATTCTTTTAAAGTCATTCCATTTAATGGGTGGGGCATTTCTGGCCATGCCCTTCTTCCATGTTCGCCACCAGCGGTCGGCCTTACCTCTTAACTGAAAGGTAACAAGGGTTACTTTTCGAGGTTCAGGGCATTCTAGCGTGTCAAGGATTTTCTCACAGTCATCTAGAAAACGTTGTGGGTCTTCATTAACATCTCCTGCAAAGGTTGGCGGATTCAGCTTCATAAATTCTGAGATTTTGACCTCCGTACCTACCCAATCCTGAGGAGGGGGTGGAGGTGGCATCTGGTCTGTCTCTTGTACTTTTGCAGCATGTACTGATGCCTGTGAGCCATCTTCAGATGACTGTCCCATCAGAAGTTCCTTTAGCCCATTCACCTCGTTCTGCATTGCAGCTAATGCTTCCATCACTACAGTCGCGTCGATTTGTGATGGTTCTCCAGTATTTCTTCTAGGGTTTTCAGTGGATATTTCTCTGTTTTGTGCATGGTTATCTTCTGCACGGTTAGGCATCTCCAGTCTTGCATTTGCTGACTGAGCAGCTGGAGGGACCAAGGCCCTGCCAGATCTTGTGCGGATTCCAGAAGCGTTTGATTTTCTTGGTGCCATCTAAACTTATTCTACAATTAAGAATAATATATATCGTCACTATTATGCTTCAAGTAAAGACACGAAAGAAAGGGATTTTAATCTCTACAGGGCTTTTGGTGGATCTTCATCCTATGGTCGTGCTGCAGTCACGACAATAGGGGAAGGCCCACTAAAGACACCTTGCTCTGTAATCACTAGGAGACCTAACAACCTATCCTCTGATACCAACTTTGTCACGACCTATTTTCTAGGCACATGACCGGCACAATGATGAATATCCCATCACTGTAAGCCTTTCGATAAATTCTTCCCACAAGTAAAATTGTTAGTCATTATCTCTATATTCTCAAAATACCATTCCTTAATAAATACAAAGAAAATACATCAGATTTTCTTAATTAATAATAGATCCTCAGTACAAAACACATTATCATACTGAAATACAAGCCAAATACCAAACCCCTGACCTAGATGTCCTAGACGGTTACAGAGCAACATACTGTATAACAAAAGAAGGGCCTACCCGACAGCGGGAAGGTCCAACGTGATCTACTCCTCTAGCGGATGTACTTCGGCAGCAACCTGATCTGAACAAAAAGTTTGTACAAACAGTGTGAGCTTTTAAACTCAGTGAGCAAATCGGCCTCGTGTTAATAAAATTCAAATACATCACCAGTCATGCAAGCATATCCGAAGGCTCAAGCTCAACCAATAGACATAGTTAGAAATTTCATACAAGAAAAATTCATCCAATTCAACAAACGATACTAGTACTCGTCAATGGCAATATATCCCGGAGAGCGCACACAGGCCGGCTCACAAATTTTGTATTTTTCCGCCATGACGCACAACCTCATCCTCTTAGCTAGGGCGCCTCACGGATTTATCACCAATCCGGGCTATATCCCTACTGAGGGAATCGTTGTCTCCACACTCATTGGTCAAGACACCCTTTAACCCGGGTTTTCCGCCTTGCTGTGAGAGGGGGTACTGTACCGCTCAATCACAATCAATAGTACAACAGTTCATATCATAATCAGAAGCACAATATAACACTCATCCATATAATAGGTATAGTATATAACTATATGATTCAAATTTCATATCATCATGAGATACTTGCTTTGTCTTATCCATACTTCTGGATTAATTATCTCATTATATTCGTCATTCTGAATCCAATTTCTCCCTATGAATCTTGGGAGTGTCCTACGACATACTTTTTATCACCAGTAATGCTAAAACTCTATTAAAACGGGGTCGTTTCACTCACCTGGATTCCGTACGAGTATCACTTCTCTAAATCGTTACGGACAAGAGTACGCAGGTGAATTTCAGTGTTCCGCTACAGAGATTTTCATGAAAGATTACAGAAAATACGTTAAGATCGTTTTCGTACAGATACTGTTCATACGTACGGGTACTATTCATACGGTCACTATTCATACGTACGGTACTATTCATACGGTCACTATTCATACGTACGGTACTATTCATACCGGAAATACAGAATACAATCTGTAAAAGAGTACACCAGGTAAGTTCCCAGGAAAGAGTGGAGGATCACACTGGACACACTTAAAAACCAGGTCTTTCCTTAGTCAGAACTTTCCTAGACATGTATTCTCCACAGATTATATTCTATTTCGGTAATCAGAGAATCAAAATAACAGCTAACGACAGTTTTTCTGATGTGGAAGATCGGCCAAAGCCGCAACCACAGAGCATACTTAAGAAAATAACTTCTAAAATTTGAAAGACATAGAAAGGGCATAGTATCCTTACCTAAGCAAAAACGGAAAGGCCCAAAATCTCAGAAGCCTAGCGTCGGAGCAAGAGAATCTTAAGGAGAGAAGAAGAGAAGTTGAAGGTGTGAGTTTAGAAGTGAAATGGAAGGGCCTATTTATAGTAAAAGTCAAGGGTACTATTTGATACTATGCGCTAATAAAATATTCAATTTACTATTCATGAAAACGACATTTCTAATAATGCAGTTACTGTGCACCTTACGCGTACGATGGAAAATTTTCGTTTATTTACTATTAGAAACTTTAAAGGGAAAACTATCCTTTCACCTTGAACCTTTAAGTTTCTTTTCAATTCAGTCTTTTCAATTTAGTCCCTGATGGTATTTTTACACATAAAACGTCATTTTCTCCTACAAACTTCTTTCTAGTTTTCTCTTATGACCAAACCACATCTAGTATTTGACATTTTGATTGTATAAATGAACAGTACCATATACGTAAATAGTAACAGTAGTTTGAAAACACGCATTTATATTTTATTTTTCATGGGTATTACAGAAGAAGAACAATAATGAAATTTCTAAGAAAGAACATGGTTGGATCTTGAGTGGATTTGTTTTAACCTTGAATCAATGCTTGAAATTGGTCTTCTAGGAAGCTTTTATGTGATAAAAACATATGGTAATGGCCTAAATTAATTTGGATGAGCTTTGGGAGGACTTGGGAGGCCAAAGGATATATTTTGGATGCCAAATCATGTTCAATGCGAGCTTGCCCAGTCTGGGGCGCCTATGTGACTGAGAAGAAGGGCATTGGCACCAAGAGGCGCCACGGTGGGTGTTGGGGCGCCATCCCCTACAACAAATTTTAGCATAATTGAAATAGTCATAACTCTCTCATTTGAGCCCTGTTGCTTGCGAACTATATATCGTTGGAAAGGTATTTGAGTCTAGTTTCCAAAAACAAAGTTTCATTTAAGAATTCCTTACTGTTTATGTTTTATGATTAAAAGAGTGACTGAAGGTCAGAAATGTTTGGAAGTATGTGTCCTAGTATTACTATTGATGATGTTTTGAGTTGATTATAGTATGAAATGAGGTTCATGGACTTGAAATTTTTATATGGTATTCCTTAGCATATATAGTTATGATCTGGATATTTTTATGGTGTTTGGGAAACAACTGCTAAGTCACATAATAGGGAAACCAAAACTACTTTAGAATTGAAACAACTCTGACCAGTTTCACTCAAGGCTATGTTATATTGTCCAAAGGTCAGATGTTTTCTTTGAAATTTTTATGGGAAGGTTTCATAACATTAAATTATATGTTTACCAAGTTTCATGAGATTTGGAATTGTTTTAGTGGGTCAATACTTGCAAAACCAAGACTGCAAAAACTAAAAAGGTAGTCTGGGCAGTAGCTACGTTTTAGTGGTTTTGATGGGGAAAATCAAAGTATTTCCTTTTGAAATTTTTATCTAAGATTTTAGACATATCAAGGATGGTTTCTACCAAACTTCATGAACTTTGGACTTGTGATGGATACCCAGTAAATTCACAAAATTCAGCATCTGAAATTTGGTGTTAAACAGAGAATGTGGAGAAATTTAATTGTTTTAGGGGAACTTACCTCTAAATTAAATAAGAAAAGGTAGATGATACATAAGAGGATAATCTCATGGCTTTAGTTCCATAGTAGGTTCACCCAATGATATCTTAAGTGGACAATTTGAGCCTATTGAAGCAAGAACTGATTTTAATGGAAATTCCCCTTCTTCTTCAATCTTGGGATGCAACTTTTAAAGTGCTTTGTTGATCCATTAAGGTAAGAATCTTGGTAAAATTTGGAAGTATAAACATTGCTCTAGTGTGAGTAAGAATGATTAGTCCAAATATGAGTATGTAATATATTTCATTTAAGTAGAATGGTGAATAATTTATACAAGCACATGTTGAGCCGTTTTGCTATTGTGAGTGGTGGAAAACGATTTGATTGAAACATGTGTAATCTTTTGTTGAACATTCATGTTCTTTCATGATTGGAGATGTGTAGGGTATGATCTTAAATATGTGTGTATACACACACACACATACACACACACACATATATATATTTATATAAGCATCTATTAATTAAAATTCAAGGGAACTTAAAAGTAAGCATATACACATACATTGTTTTATCCTTTTGGAAATATGAAATCCTGATAAGTGTGAGGAAGCTAACTAAATTCTTGTGTTAGAAATGGTAGATGAGTATGCAATATATCTAAGTATGTATGCATTGTGATTTGCTCTTTCAAAGGAGTTAATTATGTGATTTAGAGGGTCAGCCCCTCATATATAATTTAGAGGGTTGGCTCCTCATATATAATTTAGAGGGTTAGCCCCTCATATGTGATTTGGAGGGTTGGCCCCTCATATATAATTTAGAGGGTTGGCCCCTCATATGTGATTTGGAGGGTTGGCCCCTCATATATAATTTAGAGGGTTGGCCCCTTATATGAAACTTAGAAGGTTAGCCCCTCATATGTGATTTGGAGGGTTGGTCCCTCATATGCAATTTAAAGGGTTGACCCCTCATATGTGATTTAGAGGGTTATCCCCTCATAAATAATCGAGAGGTTGGCCCTTCCTATATGACTTAGAGGGTTGGCCCCTCATATATAATTAGAAGGTTGGCCCCTCATATATAATTTAGAGGATTACCTCCTCACATTCATGAAGTTTATCATAATATTATTATTTCTGCATAATGGGTTATTCACATAGAAATGACTAAAGTTCATAAATTTTCTTACTGAGGTTATTGCTATATATGCTTGTGTGTGTATGGTAGAACTCTTTACTCGAGTTGCAAATTATGTTAGGTGAGTCCTTGGTTTTATATTGGTGAATGGGATCCCTCTATGTGTCCAATCCCTATGAGCAGTACACAGGTTATATTTAAATTTCTAGTTATTTTTCACTTACTGAATATTTTCATACTCATTCCTTCCTTTGTGTACTCCTTGTAAGTTCTGTATTAGAAAGCGAGTCTCCTTATGAGGAGTAGCAGAGTCTCCGGGTCTGTGTTCCTCTATCTTGGAATACTAGTACATCTAGTTAGTTGGGTGCCCAAGTTGCTCTGTAATTAAATAGAACTCCTAGGAGATCTTGTATTGATTTTAAAAAAAAATGAACCCATATATGTTATATTTATTTCACGTATTAATGGTTGAGGTTAGGCTTTTGACAGTGGATGGAGTCCACTTCCGTGCCAATCATGTTCCCAAATTAGGGCATGACATTATTGGACAGATGGACGTAAAAATTGGTGTCTTTTATGCGGGAGCACCTCCAAAGATGATCTATCAACAGAGAAAATTTGACCATATCGAAACTCCTTCTTTGTTGGAAATTATTGGTCGGGTCAACCACCTGGGACCTCTTTGACATCTAACAAATAGGACAAAGTTTATTTTAGTTAAATCAGATGCAATGGCATGAAAAATCTTGCAAAAATGGAAAAAGTTTTGTTTTTCATCCTTCGTAAGGGAATCACTTGTCAAATAACAAAGCTTTGGCCCATAACAGCCAGATATGTGACCAACCAAATCATCATACAGAGACCTAATAGACAAATGTTGCTCCAAAATAGTATTCAACCATAATTGAAGTAGTCAGATAGGGCCTCCAACATTTTCCTTCTTTGACTAAACCCTAATGTTGTTGACCATTTACTTATACATTGAAAAAGGTTGGCAAGCAACCATTGGCTTAGGGTGAGTTGGGTACCCTCATAGATGAGGTTGGCTAAGGGCTGAAGGGATTTAGCTATATTTATAGATTTTGTGCCAAAGGCGTAGGCCGACAGCCAAAGAAGAAGAAAAACTACATGTTTTTCATTTGACATGATGGATGAACTTTTATGGTTAAGACCGACGAAAGAAGAAAAAGAGATGTGTTTGGGGGAATATACATCTATGATTTAGCGAGGTTGAAGGCATGGGTGAATGACTTTCCCATTTGGTCGAAGCTTGTAATGGCCAAGATGTCGAAAAGTGTCGGACCTATCATGCCATAAGAAAAATGGAAGTTGTTGGTGGTCTTGTTCCAGAAAAAGACTGAAGCTCCGATCATGGCAAGTTTGATTTTGATGGTGTTTTGGGAGAGCTGAATGAAGTAAAAAATGCCTATCTTTTTCCAAAAATTTCCTTTTTGTGCTTGCACTCTATCAAGCCAAGCGTGATATCCATCAACTCGAGAAGGCGGTGTCCGAAACATCCTATTGGCCTTCTAAAAGTAGTGATGGGTATTGTCAAACCCAAAGCGAGAATAGCTTTGTCAGGGGTTTTGCAAGGGAACATCGGACAAAGATTTATTAGGAAAGTTTCTGGAGATAGCACGAGTTCCAGAAACCCAGGAAGAGGAGTAGAAGAAGAGTCAGACACAAGAAGGATTACCTTCGATTTTTGCCACAGCTCAGAATGATCCATAACTGGGTCGCAGATTATGTTTTTATTCTTAGCATTGGAAGATTGCTGGGCAGAGGAGGAAGCTTTGACATTGGAAGAGGCCATTGTTAGGAGTGATTTAGAAAAAGAGGTTTTTGGAAGTACTGGAAGGGGTACGGCATAAGGAGGATGCAAATAGCAGAGTAAGTGACTTAACGGCTAGGGTTCAGGGTTTTAAAGGACTTGAGGAACACGAAATGTTAGGAAGGCAATGATAGCTCATGTGCCGAGATAAAGCTATCATATTAGGGATAGTCATGATTGTGAGCCAAATCTCTAGAAATCTAGTGTCAGTTACGAGGCCATTTAAAATTTAATTCTCTCCATGTCCATTGAGAACCAAATTTTAGTGGGCATCTGTTGGACGATTGTTTTTAAAAAATGAAAATATATGTATTTGCCAGTAAAAAATTGGTTGCTTGGCTGACAAGTAATCGTCCAAGGTGGTGTAACACAATTGTGCCGATTGTCTAAGTACCAAAATAATAATTTGGCACAGAAATTTGACAAGAATAAGCAATTCGACAAAAACCAATTCGACAAGAGTAGTTGAAGAATAGTCATTAATTTGAAAGCACTTCATTTGACAAGTGCATTTGAAGACATAGTCGACAAATAAGCTGAGATTAAAGTTAATAACAAAAAGATGTCGTTCAGTGATGTAACTTGGTTGTCAAACATTGGAAGCAAGAGATTGTCGGATGAAAGTTGTTGAAGACATTTACTTCCATTATCAAAATGGCTAAGGCAGTTGTGTTTAACAATATAAACTGTCATTTACATGGGTTTAGGTAGTTATGCCATACATGGCGACCAAGTAGATAGGCGATTACTTCTATCATTTGCCTATAAATATTAGATGTTTTGTTGTAAATGAGATTGACAACTCTTGATTAAGAATCCTAACATCTCACACGAGCAGATTAAAGGATTAATAACAAAGTATGCTTTCTACCCTTACATTTCAGTCAATTTAATTCAAAGTCTTTAATCACTTTCATTTACCTTGTGCCATTTAATCATTTTCCTTTAAACTTTTTTGCATTTTAACTTTCAGCAATTTACTTTCTGTACTTTATCCTTCTGCCATTTGCATTCTGCTATTTACCTTCTGTAATTTACCTTTTATGCACTGTACGTTCTGCAACTCACTTTTCTACGAATTTACTGTTTTTATTCAACTTCTGCAAAAAGCTTATTTCAGGCCTCACATTCTTTTATGAAGTACTTACATTCGACGTATTTTCATCAAAAATGAAATTACCGCATAACTTTGAAAATACATTGTTCTTAATTTTCATTATTTGTTGTCAGATTTGATTTAGACCAAAAAACACCGTAAGCATCGGGTCAATGTCGACCCGTGCTTTGACTCGAATCTCTTTGTTTTTTAATGTTCAAATTTGTATGAAAATTTTAAAAAATATGCACTCACCAAAAATCAAACTCTATCTAATACCTATAGGTTGTCTGTCTTACCATCTTACTATCAATTTCTTCTTGATTTATATAGGTGAAATATTATATATATATATATATATATATATATATATATATATATATATATATATATATATATATATATAAGGTGCTAAAATAATTCTAATCCAAAAACCAAAATGTGCATATGGAAAGATGACAACAAATAAAATAGAAATGACATTTAATTTAACAAAAAATAAGTATATTATTACTAATTAATTAGGAGTAAAAAATAATTATATTTATATAATTATTTGATGTAAGAAAATTAAATCAAGAAAAATTGAAGAGCATAAAAACAAAAAAGATTATATAATCATCTAATATAAAAAATAACAATCAAATATTTTAAAAATATTATTTGTAATTTTATGACTAATAACATTATTTATGAATATTTGTATTTTAATTATCTATATAATAGACTAAAACAACTCCACCTCCACATATTTATTGCACACATTTAATGTCTATTCCTATTTAATGTCTTAATATTATGTCATTCAATTAGAATTTCTTATTTGTGTAATTTGTTACCTCTCCACTTTTGAATTTGATTGTATGATTACAAATATGCATGATTAGTACGTGAATTAAAAAAATAAAATTCAATTTTGTAACATTTTGATTTGATGCACAAATTTAATGTCCATTCCTAATTTTTTAATATGATGTCATTCAATTACAATTTCTTATTTTTTCTACTTTTGAATTTGGTTGCATGATTACAAATATGCATGCTTAATGCATGAATTAAAAAAATAAAATTCAACTTTTGTAACATTCTTATTTGATTACATGAATATTGACTTTAATACGTGAATTAATATTAATTAATTAATATTAACTTGATTCTTGCTAATCCATAGTCTTCATTCTATGCTATAATTTTTTATTTAAGTAAATTCAACCAAAGCCAACTTATCCTCTTTTGATCACACACACACACACACACACACACACACACACACACACACACACACACACACACACACACACACACACACACACACACACACACACACATTCTCTCTCTCTCTCTCTCTCTCTCTCTCTGTTTCTCTACAAAACCCTAAATAAGGTTTAGATTTCGTAGCCACACTCTTACAATATAAATGATTGTGATAAGATAAAAAACCAAGGCTTTGGATTCAAAAATGTCATAACTTATTACCTTCCTCCTTGATAAAATATAATCTCTCATTATCTCCAAGCTTTCTATAGATGAAGCAATAGGAGCCAATGTATTTTCATGCATATGGAAGCCACTTTATGGGCGTATTACCTGCCTTGAGATCGATAGGAAGAGAATAGTCATGTCATTACTCAAGAGGCAACTTTTACGACACACCTCTTGACTTTGTTTGTTGAGTTGATAATTATTTATGTTGTTACCAATTTAAACTTTGTGTAAGTGTGCTTGGTGGATGTATATTTCATGTGAACAATGTGGCCACTTTTTGTAGTTAGTGTTGACCCCATTGCATTTAAAGCATTTATTTAATTTTGATGATTAAAAAATAAATTAAAATAAGGTATTCCTTTATAATATTAACATTTATCTTTTTCAAGAATATCATCAAGTCAAAAGGCATCAAGTGCAAAAGTGAAGAATTTTCTATTTTGCCTTAGGATATTTTGTAAAAGCTTTTGAAAGACGAGAAAATATTTTAAAATTTTAGGAATGTTTTAACAAATTTAAAATAAGTTAGAACAAGTACTGATTAAGATTATTGAGCCTTAGAAAATAAAATATCTTTGAAAAATCTTATTTTCTAAGTCCTAGTAGCTACTAGTCGACTGGTACATGGAGACCAGTCAACCGGTTGCTCTCTAGTTAAATTTCAGCTAAAGGTCAATAATCTTGTCAGTCGATTGCCTGGTATAAAGCAGTCGACTAGTATGCCTCTGTCTAAAATTAAATTTTAGCTCCAGTACTTGCCAGTTGACTGGTACATCTGTAGCAGTTGACCACTAGATTCTGGAACAATTTAATTTTACGTAACAAAGAGTTACTAGTCTGTCACGACTCGTTTTCTAGGCACATGACCGGCACAATGATGAATATCCCATCACTGTAAGCCTTTCGATAAATTCTTCCCACAAGTAAAATTATTAGTCATTATCTCTATATTCTCAAAATACCATTCCTTAATAAATACAAAGAAAATACATCAAATTTTCTTAATTAAAAATAATAGATCCTCAATACAAAATACATTATCATACTGAAATACAAACCAAATACCAAACCCCTGACCTAGATGTCCTAGACGGTTACAGAGCAACATACTGTATACTAAAAGAAGGGCTTACCCGACAGCGGGAAGGTCCAACGTGATCTACTCCTCTAGCGGATTTTCTTCGGCGGTAACCTGATCTGAACAAAAAGTTTGTATAGAGAGTGTGAGCTTTTAAACTCAATGAGCAAATCGGCCTTACGTTAATAAAATTCAAATACATCACCAGTCATGCAAGCATATCCGAAGGCTCAAGCTCAACCAATAGACATAGTTAGAAATTACATATAAGAAGACAAAAATTCATCCAATTCAACAAACGTTACTAGTACTCGTCAATGGCAATATATCCCGGAGAGCGCACACAGGCCAGCTCACCAATTCTGTATATTTCCGCCATGACGCACAACCTCATCCTCTTAGCTAGGGCGCCTCATGGATTTATCACCAATCCGGGCTATATCCTTACTGAGGGAATCGTTGTCTCCACACTCATTGGTCAAGACACCATTTAAACCGGGTTTTCAGCCTTGCCGTGAGAGGGGGTACTGTACTGCTCAATCACAATCAATAGTACAACAGTTCATAACATAATCAGAAGCACAATATAATACTCATCCATATAACAGGTATAGTATATAACTATATGATTCAAATTTTACATCATCATGAGATACTTGCTTCGTCTTATCCATACTTCTGGATTAATTATCTCATTATATTCGTCATTCTGAATCCAATTTCTCCCTATGAATCTTGGGAGTCTCCTACGACATACTTTTTATCACCAGTAATGCTAAACCTCTATTAAAACGGGGTCGTTTCACTCACCTGGATTCCATACGAGTATCACTTCTTTAAGTCGTTACGGACAAGAGTACACAGGTGAATTTTAGTGTTCTGCTACGGAGATTTTCATGAAAGATTAGAGAGAATACGTTAAGATTGTTTTCGTACAGATACTGTTCATACGTATGGTTACTATTCATATGATTACTATTCATACGTACGGGTACTATTCATATCGGAAATAGAGAATACAATCTGTAAAAGAGTACACCAGGTAAGTTCTCAGGAAAGAGTGGAGGGTCACACTGGACACACTTAAAAACCAGGTCTTTCCTTAGCCAGAACTTTCCTAGACATGTATTCTTCACAGTTTACATTCTATTCCGGTAATCAGAGAGTCAAAATAACACATAATCACCTAAGGACAGTTTTTCTGATGTGGAAGATCGGCCAAAGCCGCAACCACAGAGCATACTTAAGAAAATAACTTCTAGAATTTGAAAGACATAAAAAGGGCATAGTATCCTTACCTAAGCAAAAGGAAAAGCCTAAAATCTCAGAGGTCTAGCGTCGAACCAAGAAATCTTAAGGAGAGAAGAAGAGAAGTTGAAGGTGTGATTTTGAAAGTGAAATGGAAGGGTCTATTTATAGGAAAATTTACGGGTACTATTCCATCTACCCGTCTCACCTACCAATTTCACTTACTAGTCTCATCTACTAGTTTCACTTATTAGTCTCATCTACCAATCTCATTTACTAGTCTCATCTACTAGTTTCACTTACTAGTCTCATCTACTAGTCTCACTTACTAGTCTCATCTACTAGTATAATCAATTTGCTAATTTAGTTTCCTTTTAATTTAGTCCCTCAAGGAATTCTCTCATATAAAATGTTATTTTCTCCTACAAATTTCTTTTTAATTTTATCTTATGATCAAACCACATCTAATACTTGACATTTTGATTGTGCAGATGAATAGTACCATATACGTAAATAGTATTATATGGGTGAATAGTATTGTACACTGAAATAGTAATAGTAGTTTGTAAACACGCATTTATATTTTATTTTTCATGGGTATTACATTATCACCCTCTTTAAGAAATTCGGTCCTCCGAATTTAAATTACCTCAAGTCGTGAAAAGATGCGGATATCTAGAACGCATGCCGGCCTCAGCTTCCCATGTGGCTTCTTCGTGAGTTTGATTCCTCCACAAAACCTTGACAGATGGAATCTCCTTAGATCGGAGTTTCTTTACTTGACTATCGAGGATAGCCACCGGTATCTCCTCGTATGACAAGTTTTCATCTACTAGGATAGAATCATTGTGAGAAGGGTGAAGTATGTGAGAAGGGTCATGAAGGCACTTCCTCAACATGGATACGTGAAAAACAGGGTGAATCCCTTCCAGTTCCATAGGTAGGGCAAGCCGATAAGCCACTTTTCCCACTCGTTCTAAAATCTCATAAGGCCCGATATACCTAGGACTCAACTTTCCTTTCCTTCCAAATCTCAATACACCTTTCAGTGGAGAGACCTTTAGGAATACCATATTGCCGACTGAGAACTCCAAATCGCGTCATCTGTGATCAGCGTATGCCTTTTGATACTTTGAGCTGCTTGCATCCTATCTTGTATTGTCTTTACCTTGGTTAGGGCATCCTGGGCCAAGTCAGGTCATAATGCTTTCGCTTCACCTACCTCGAACCAACCGATCGGAGATCTACAACGTCTCCCATACAAGGCCTCAAAGGGTGCCATCCCAATAGTGGCTTGGTAGCTGTTGTTATATACAAACTCTACGAGATACAAATGCTTCTCCCAGTTACCACTGAAATCTAGGATACAAGCTCGTAACATGTCCTCTAGCGTCTGAATCGTCCGCTCTGACTGTCCGTCTGTCTGTGGGTGAAAAGCAGTACTGAGGTCCACTCGAGTACCTAATGCTTCTTGAAAACTTCTCCAGAAACGAGAAGTAAATTGAGGACCTCTATCAGAAATAATAGATATGGGTACTCCATGTAGCTTCACTATTTCCTTAATATACAATTGTGCCAACGTCACCACACCGTAAGTGGTTTTGACTGGAATAAAGTGTGCTGATTTGGTTAGTCGGTCAACAATGACCCAAACTGAGTCATAACCTCCTGTGGAGCGAGGTAGACCAACAACAAAGTCCATTGTCACTCGTTCCCATTTCCATTCAGGAATCTCTAATTTCTGTAATGAGCCTCCTGGCTTTAGATGCTCATCCTTAACCTGTTGACAGGTTAAACAACGAGACACAAATTCTGCTATGTCTTGTTTCATTCCTTTCCACCAGTAGATCTGTTTCAGATCCTGATACATCTTGGTGGCTCTTGGATGTACAGCATATGCAGCACGATGGCCTTCTTCCATGATGTCTCGTCTAACAGTTCCAACATCTGGTACACACAACCGTTGTTCAAAACGCAAGACTCCTGTATCGTCGAGTGTGAAACTATTCACTTCACCAATCTTCACCTTTTCCATAATTTGGATAAGCTCAGGATCTTTTATTTGGGATATCCGTATCTGGTCTACAAGGGAAGATCTAGCCCTGATATGGGCTAAGAATGATCCTGTCCTTGTAACCTCAAGAGTAGAACCTTTTGCTCTCAGCTCTTGTAGTTCTTGGATTAATGGTCTTCTTGTTACTGCTATATGGGCTAGACTACCCATAGATTTTCGACTCAAGGCATCTGCTACCACGTTCGCTTTGCCTGGGTGGTAAAGAATATTGCAATCATAGTCTTTCAGTAATTCTACCCATCTCCTCTGCCTCAAGTTTAGGTCCTTTTGGTCGAAAATATATTTTAGACTTTTATGGTCAGTGTAGAATTCGCAAGTTTCTCCGTATAGATAATGTCGCCATATCTTTAAAGCGAAAACTACTGCTGCCATTTCCAGATCGTGGGTGGGGTAGTTTTGTTCATGTTTCTTAAGCTGTCTCGATGCATATGACACTACCTGGCCATGCTGCATGAGAACGCATCCCAACCCTACTCTTGATGCATCGCAGTACACTGTAAAACCTCCAGGTCCTGAGGGTAAAACCAATACAGGTGCAGAGATTAACTTTTTCTTGAGTTCTTGGAAGCTTTCTTCACAAGCGTCATCCCATTGGTACTTTACTCCTTTTCTAGTTAGTCGTGTGAGAGGGGCGGCTAACTGGAAAAAATTTTGGATGAAACGACGATAATATCCTGCCAATCCCAAGAAGCTACGAATCTTCGTGACGGAGGTAGGTCTAGGCCACATTTTGACCGCTTCTACTTTGCTTGGGTCTGCTTGGATGCCATCTTTGGAGATCACATGTCCCAAGAAAGTCACGCGATCAATCCAAAACTCGCATTTAGAGAATTTGGCGTACAATTGATGATCCCTCAATGTCTGCAACATAATACGAAGGTGTTGTTCGTGCTCTTCTGAAGTCTTTGAGTACACCAGAATGTCGTCTATGAAGACAATGACGAATTTGTCTAAAAAGGATTTAAAAATCCTATTCATTAAATCCATGAAAGCAGCTGGTGCATTTGTTAGTCCAAATGACATTACCAAGAACTCGTAATGCCCGTATCTGGTACGAAAGGCTGTTTTAGGCACATCCTCCTCCTTGATCTTGAGTTGGTGATAACCAGACCTCAAGTCAATTTTTGAAAAACACTTGGCTCCTTGAAGTTGATCAAAGAGGTCGTCAATACGAGGCAACGGGTATTTATTTTTGATAGTTACTTTATTCAATTGCCTGTAATCTATACATAGCCTCATCGATCCGTCCTTCTTTTTCATGAATAGAACAGGAGCTCCCCAAGATGAATAACTTGGCCTAATAAAGCCTTTATCTAGCAAGTCTTGTAATTGAGTCTTTAGCTCTTTTAATTCTGTTGGTGCCATCCTATAAGGGGGTATGGAGATTGGGTGAGTATCTGGAGCTAACTCTATCTGAAACTCAATCTCTCGGTCTGGGGGTACACCTGGTAGATCATCCGGGAAGACGTCTACAAACTCCTGGACTACTGGGACGTCCTCTACTTTTAGTTCTTCTTTCTTAATATCTTTAACAAACGCCAAGTATCCTTGACAGCCCTTTCGCAATAAACGTTGGGCATACATTAATGATATAAGATTTCCAGAAATCTCACTCCATTCACCATGAAATACGAAGGAGGGTTCCCCTGGAATATTGAACTTAACTATCTTATTATAGCAATCCAGAGTGGCATGACAAGATGCTAGCCAATCCATGCCTAAGATGACATCGAAGTCTGTCATATCCAACAGCATTAGGTCTACTGTTGTATTTATTTCTCTGACTCTTATCTTGCAAGCCTGGTAGCCTCGTTCTATTAGTAGGGTGTCTCCAGTAGGCGTAGTTACTAAGAACGGACATTCTAATCTAACAACTTTTTGTTTAAAGTTCTTAGCAAAGAATGGTGACACATAAGAATGCGTAGAGCCAGAGTCAAACAAAACATGCGCAAAATTTGATTCAATCAGAAGGATACCTGCTACCACCGCATTAGACGCCTGAGCATCCTGACGGGTTAAAGCAAATACTCGAGCGGTCCCTCGGCCTGCTGAAGCTTGACCTAGACCACCTTGTCCTCTGCCAGCATCTCTTCCGATTCCATTTCCTCCTGCAGCTACAGGGGCTCTGTTGGCCACAGTAGCCTCTGATTGATTAGGGCGTACTGATCCTTGGCCAGATCTTGTGTAGAGTTGGGGGCAATCTCTTTTGATGTGGCCCTGTTGACCACATTGGTAACAGATCCTAGTATTATTGTTGACAAAACAAGCACCGAAGTGGTTTCTTTCACATTTAGAGCACCAGGGCCTTTGTTGACCCCCTGTACCACTTTGTTGACGCTGTGGTGCACTAGCGGTAGAGGCTGCATGTCCAATGGTTTTAGTGGGTGCAGAACTCTCTCTGTAGTAGCGTGATTTCTCATCTTGTTTCCTTTTTCTTTTGTTATTCCATTTTTCTTTTTGCATATCTCTTTCTTCCATCATACGAGCGATGTCGACAATTTTTGGTAAAATGAAAAATCTCGTATCTTCGATCCCACCCTGTCAAATAAAGACTCTCGAAGGCCTTTAATAAACCGTCGAATCTTTTCTTTCTCAGTTAGGACCATGTGAGTAGCATATTCAGACAACTCTACAAACAGATTATCGTATTCATCGACGGTTCGTGATCCTTGCCGGAGTGCCTCAAACTCATTCATCTTTGCTTCTCGTATACTCTCCGGAATAAATTGTTCTCGAAAAATTCTTTTAAAGTCCTTCCATTTAAGGGGTGGGGCATTTCTGGCCATGCCCTTTTTCCACGTTTGCCACCAGCGGTCCGCCTTACCTCTTAATTGAAAGGTAACAAGGGTTATTTTTCGAGGATCAAGGCATTCTAACATGTCAAGGATTTTCTCACAGTCATCTAGAAAACGCTGTGGGTCTTCATTAACATCTCCTGCAAAGGTTGGCGGATTCAGCTTCATAAATTCTAAGATCTTGACCTCTGTCCCTACCCAATCCTGAGGAGGGGGTGGGGGTGGCATCTGGTCTGTCTCTTGCGCTCTTGTAGCATGTACTGATGCCTGTGAGTCACCTTCAGATGACTGTCCCATCAGAAGTTCCTTTAGTCCATTCACCTCATTCTGCATTGCAGCTAATGCTTCCATTACTACAGTCGCGTCAATTTGTGATGGTACTCCACCACTTCTTTCAGGATTTTCAGTGGATATCTCCCTGTCTTGTGCACGGTTACCTTCTGCACGATTAGGCATCTCTAGCCTTGCATCTGCTGACTGAGCAACTGGAGGGACCAGGGCCCTGCCAGATCTTGTGCGGATTCCAGAAGCATTTGATTTTCTTGGCGCCATCTAAACTTATTCTATAATTAAGAATAATATATATCGTCACTATTATGCTTCAAGGAAAGACACGAAAGAAAGGAATTTAAAACTCTACAGGGCTTTTGGTGGATCTTCATCCTATGGTCGTGCTGCAGTCACGACAATAGGGGAAGGCCCACTAAAGATACCTTGCTCTGTAATCACTAGGAGACCTAACAACCTATGCTCTGATACCAACTTTGTCACAACCCGTTTTCTAGGCACATGACCGGCACAATGATGAATATCCCATCACTGTAAGCCTTTCGATAAATTCTTCCCACAAGTAAAATTATTAGTCATTATCTCTATATTCTCAAAATACCATTCCTTAATAAATACAAAGAAAATACATCAAAATTTCTTAATTAGAAATAATAGATCCTCAATACAAAATACATTATCATACTGAAATACAAACCAAATACCAAACCCCTGACCTAGATGTCCTAGACAGTTATAGAGCAACATACTGTATACCAAAAGAAGGGCCTACTCGACAGCAGGAAGGTCCAACGTGATCTACTCCTCTAGCGGATTTTCTTCGGCGGCAACCTGATCTGAACAAAAAGTTTGTACAGAGAATGTGAGCTTTTAAACTCAGTGAGCAAATCGGCCTTACGTTAATAAAATTTAAATACATCACCAGTCATGCAAGCATATCCGAAGGCTCAAGCTCAACCAATAGACATAGTTAGAAATTACATATAAGAAGACAAAAATTCATCCAATTCAACAAACGTTACTAGTACTCGTCAATGGCAATATATCCCGGAGAGCGCACACAGGCCAGCTCACCAATTCTGTATATTTCCGCCATGACGCACAACCTCATCCTCTTAGCTAGGGCGCCTCACGGATTTATCACCAATCCAGGCTATATCCTTACTGAGGGAATCGTTGTCTCCAGACTCATTGATCAAGACACCCTTTAAACCGGGTTTTTCGCCTTGCCGTAAGAGGGGGTACTGTACCGCTCAATCACAATCAATAGTACAACAGTTCATAACATAATCAGAAGCACAATATAATACTCATCCATATAACAGGTATAGTATATAACTATATGATTCAAATTTCACATCATCATGAGATACTTGCTTCGTCTTATCCATACTTCTGGATTAATTATCTTATTATATTCGTCATTCTGAATCCAATTTCCCCTATGAATATTGGGAGTGTCCTACGACATACTTTTTATCACCAGTAATGCTAAAACTCTATTAAAACGGGGTCGTTTCACTCACCTGGATTTCGTACGAGTATCACTTCTTTAAGTCGTTACGGACAAGAGTACACAGGTGAATTTTAGTGTTCTGCTACGGAGATTTTCATGAAAGATTAGAGAGAATACGTTAAGATTATTTTCGTACAGATACTGTTCATACGTATAGTTACTATTCATATGGTTACTATTCATACGTATGGGTACTATTCATACCAGATATAGAGAATACAATCTGTAAAATAGTACACCAGGTAAGTTTCCAGGAAAGAGTGGAGGGTCACACTGAACACACTTAAAAACCAGGTCTTTCCTTAGCCAGAACTTTCCTAGACATGTATTCTTCACAGTTTATATTCTATTTCGGTAATCAGAGAGTCAAAATAACACATAATCACCTAAGGACAGTTTTTCTGATGTGGAAGATCGGCCAAAGCCGCAACCACAGAGCATACTTAAGAAAATAACTTCTAGAATTTGAAAGACATAAAAAGGGCATAGTATCATTACCTAAGCAAAAGGAAAAGCCTAAAATCTCAGAGGTCTAGCGTCGAACCAAGAAATCTTAAGGAGAGAAGAAGAGAAGTTGAAAGTGTGATTTTGAAAGTGAAATAGAAGGGTCTATTTATAGGAAAATTTACGGGTACTATTCCATCTACCCGTCTCACCTACCAATTTCACTTACTAGTCTCATCTACAAGTTTCACTTATTAGTCTCATCTACCAATCTCATTTACTAGTCTCATCTACTAGTTTCACTTACTAGTCTCATCTACTAGTCTCACTTACTAGTCTCATCTACTAGTATAATCAATTTGCTAATTTAGTTTCCTTTTAATTTAGTCCCTCAAGGAATTCTCTCATATAAAATGTTATTTTCTCCTACAAATTTCTTTTTAATTTTCTCTTATGATCAAACCACATCTAGTACTTGACATTTTGATTGTACAGATGAATAGTACCATATACGTAAATAGTATTATATGGGTGAATAGTATTGTACACTGAAATAGTAATAGTAGTTTGTAAACACGCATTTATATTTTATTTTTCATGGGTATTACATAGTCGACCGTTAGTAATATGCCAGTCGACTGCTACCTCAATAAAGTGTGCCACTCGACTATTGTGGTCCTAGCAGTCGACTGCCAGCATAATGACATCAGTAGCAACGGCTATTATCTAAAGATATTTGGCTATAAATATTAATCTCAGATGGTGTCAAATTAATAAGAATATATTCTCATTGCCTCTGAAATTTTTAAAGTCCATTCTTGCCAATCATTTGCTTCTAGAGAGCTTTCATTTGAATATTTACTCTGTTTTAAGAGTTATTGTTGTATATCAATCTTTTCTGATTCTATTAATCAAAGAAAGTTTCCTTGAGGTTGTGACTAAGTGAAAACATTTTGTAAAGAGAGATACCCCTTGGAAAAAAAAGTTCTTTGGTGTAGTGGCTTGCAAGTGCCCAATTTGTGTACATTTGTGATTGATAGTGAAATACTCAAAAAGTTATCTTGAGGACTAGATGTGGGCTTGGTTTAAGATGAACCAGTATAACACTTGTGTCAATATCTTTTTCCCTTATCTCTTTAATTGCTTAAATCTTTATCTTTGATTATTTATACTTTATATTTATTCTTCTTGTTATTGCTCTGTTTTTACTGTTATAAATCTTTGGCTTTGACTTCAAAACCTCTTAATCTTCTAGCAAAGTTTTCAAGAAATTTTTATAAACCTAATTTACCCTCTCTTGGGAACCAGCCATTTCTATCAATTAGTATCAAAGCTTGGTCTCTTGATTAAAGACTTAGTTGAAACATGGTTGGTCTTAGTGATTGTATCTTACCAGAAGGAAATTCCTTTACTAAAACCTCCGATTTTAATGGTAATCACTATACCTACTAGAAGTCTTGATTTTGAAATTCAAAATAAACTTTTAATAGAGGAGAATACAAACTTGAAAACCTTACTCACCTCTCCAAAGGAAAATTGTCCTTGTTGCAAGTGCATTGATTTGGAAAAAGAAAGATTTGAAGAATACACTTGCAAAATTTACTCAAGGTAGAGACAATTTAAACATATTGCTTGGCAAACTGTTGGATGATTATTTTTTTTAAAAAAAATATATTTATATTTGTTAGACAAGTTTTCTTGGTCGACAAATAATCGTCCTCAGTGTTGTAACAAAATTGGTGTTGATTGTCTAAGCGTTAAAGTAATAATTTGGCGCAATCAACAAAGATCAACAATTTAGCAGAGGTTAGTTATTCGATAAAGATGAAGTCGACAGAAGGGGTAGATAGATACCTTTGCGACAACACTTGTGTATGTCAAAGTTGTTAGGAGATTGTCATTTGACAGGTAGGTTCATATATGCTTGATGAGCAAGTTATCTATGTCGAAAAGTGAAGGTATGTTATTGAGACACAATTCGTTTATTGAACATAGAAGGCAAAGGAATTTCTCGAGTTGAAATTTTCAAAGGCAACTCTACCATCAGATGGCTAGGGTAGTTTTGTCGAACCTTGTAAACTACTATGTATATAGGTTTAGGTAGTTATGTTTATGCAGCATGATTGTAAACCATCATATACATGGCGAATAGTTAGATAGGCAGTTACTTCAATCATTTGCCTATAAATACTTGTTTAATCATTATAAAAAGGGTTGGCAACTCTTGATTAAAATCCTACCATCTCAAGCTAGTAGATTAATGGATCAACATCAAAGTATGCTTTCCACCTTACATTTTAGTCAAGTTTAAATTCAAAGTTTTTTACATTCTAAGCTCTTTTATCTTTTAGCAATTTATTGTACTTTCATTTATTTTCTAGCAATTTAATCGCTTACATTTACATTCTGCACTTTAAACCTTCTGCAATTGACTTTCTGTTCTTTACCTTTTTGCTAGTTACTTCTTACAAGCTTTTCCTATTTTTCATTTAACTTTTCGGCAAAAAAAACATTTCAGGCCATACTTTCATCATAAACAAGATTACTGCATATCTTTGGAAATACAATCATTCTCGATATAATCAAGTATTTGTTGTCGGATTTGGCCTTTGACCGAAACATTTCCATTAACGAATTAACATTTGGGAATTTGTTATCAAATCCCGATTAGACCAAAAATCACCGTAAACAAATTAGCATGCCCGGTGGGAGGATTTTAGAGTAACTCATTTTATGTATGCGTTTGAGAAGCGGTAAATTCATACCCTGTTCTTCTCACACTCATAATTCTGACATCATGAGTAACGCAAACAGCACTAATCAAGTGACAAGTTCACTAACTGTCGTAACCATGGCAAATGTACCAGCAGTTACAACAGTTTTGACAACTGTTAATCCTATTGATGTTGTGCCAAACATATCCTTTCTAGGGAATCCCGTATTGGAACAAGTGTCTGGGACTACAACAGTTTCACCAAACCCAGTAAGCAGCCAAACAACAAGGTTTGCATCTCAATATGGATTGCCTCAGAGGTACATCCATCTTATGATGACCCAACTAGGGATTAGAAATCAATTAGCTAATCTTCTATGTCAAATGAATCAAAGCCAAGCAATTGGTTCTGCATTGGCAAATATGGTAAGAACAAGCACTTCCACTGTGTTCCGATAAGAAAGACTAAACTTGGGACCTATTTTCCTGAATATGTCAAGGGATATGCCAAATACTGGCACTACATCTACTGTAAGTTCACTGGCTAACATTCGTTTGCAAATAGACGAAAGCAATCATGACATGGTGAGTATGCTGACACAACAAATAGGTGTTGTGCTTAGACCCATAATGGAAAATACAAATAATGCATGTAATACGCTAGTGTTACAAATGCATAGACTAACTGAGGCCTTAGGGATTATTATGCCTGAGAATGCTCAGCAAGAACAAGTGACTATGGCTCAAGATCAGGGCCAGAATTAACAAAATAACTTAGTACAAGGACAAGACCAACCCTAACCTCAATTAAGGCATGGTTAGGTACAGATGTTGTGTCAGAATGAACCATAGGTAAACAATGCTATAAGAGAATTCTGACAAAATCTTGTAGGGAATTAAGTCGAACGTAATGTAAACCAAGTCGTTGAATAGGTCCTTAATAAATTTAGTTTCAATGTAGGCTATACCAATAAGCCTTGTTTCGCTTCAGCATTCCCTGATTGGGTTCAATAGGCGAAATTGGCTAAGGGAATGGTCAAAGTTCCCAAATTATCCAAGTTTGCTGGAGAAAGTGGTGAATCGATCATCGAACATGTCGCACGGTATACCATTAAAATGGGAGATCTAGCAATAGACAAAGCATTCAAAATGCGATTCTTTCCTAGTTTACTCACAAAAAATGCCTTTTCTTGGTTCTCGACACTGAGACCAAATTCCATTCATTCATGGGCACAAATGGAGAGAAATTTTCATGACCAATTCTTTACAAGAGATCTGAAAGTGGGTCTCACACATTTGTTCAATATTAAAACAACAAATCTGTCGATGATTATTTGGTAAGATTTAGGCAAATGAGGAGTAGGTGTTTTACTCCAATTCCCAAGGCTGAGATTGTCAAAATGGCTATCGAGGGCCTAGATTATTATATTAGAAAGAAGCTTGTAAATCAACATTTAGTTGACCATTCTATACACCAAGATCTCGGGCACATTTGGTCATAGATCAAAAGAAAGAGAAAATATGATTTACATTTTGACATCTTGATTTACATTTTGGTAGTCAAAAACCAAGATATGTCCGAGGTATGTTCATTCCTCTTTCTTTTTGATGGATACCATCCTATACACCAAGATCTCAGTCTTATCACTTAGATAGGCCACATTCTAATGGTTAGTAGACTGAAAAGTTAAAGGAGTTAGTCGAGAGTAATAAGCCAAGTTCCCAAGACCATATTGACATGTCAAAACATGAGTGCCATCTGCAAATGTGAAGGTTGGCCAATAGTACAAAAACTTTGCAATGGCAAATAAAGATTATTCTAGGAAGATTAAATTCTAGAAGGATCGGCCTTTCTAGAATGAAGATTATCGATATGGTAAGATAATGCCATTTAGTCAAAGAGATCCTGGAACATCTAGCCGACTTGTATCAAAAAGTCAAAAAAAAAGGTTATAAAGATATAGGCAAGAAAAAAAAGAATAGCATTAACAGATGCACTCTAAATTAAAGAAGAACCATCATGTTCGAGGAAGAAACATTTGGTAGTCGAGACTAAGGCAATAGCTCAGAATATTGAACTAGTTAAACAAGAAGCTTCTGAGTAGCAAAAGGAGAATGCACAACCACAGCCAAACCTTTTGAGTGCATGGCTTGAGGTAGAGATTGCAAAGATTCAAAAATCAATGCAGCTAACACCTCTAAGATCAGACGTTGACAGGAATATACTTTTCTCTCTACCCAAGAAAAGTTGGCCAGTCGTGCTAGTCGAGACTGAAAAGGCCAGACAAGATAAAGGGAAACAGGTGGCCATGGTAGAAGTAAAAGGGAAAGACTTTGAAGATTGGTCTCACAAAGAGATCAAGGCAATCTTAGAGGATTCCACAACCAACATGGAGCAGAAAAGAGAAACTTTATCCAAAGTCAAACAAAGGGACAACTCGTCGAGTTCAAACCTGAATGTCATGGAACCAACATGGATCTGTCAGCTAACGAGGTCATCGAAGCCCTTAACAACCCTAAAGATCCTTTAGGTTTCAATGACGATGAAGAGTTTGATCTAGACTTTGACATGGATTTAGATAATGCAATCATGGCTATAGGCACAACTTTATCTGAAGCAGGATTTGATGATTGTCCAGTGGACAAGGATTACTTCAAGCTTGGGCCTTTTACAGATGAATATGGTTTATTCACGGATGAAGATGATTAGGACCTGATTGAAGGAAAGTTCAGAAGGGCCGAAGATGAGGATGTCAGAGAAAAAGAGAATACAAATGAACACCCTGTCAACATGAGTCAGAATCTTATCTCGATGATAAAGCCAGAATATGAAGCTCATTATGAGATCTATGTTAGAGAAAATGAGGAGGACCTTGAAGATTTGATAGAAGATTGGTTATTTATAGAAGATGACATACATTCAGGATTTGACAGTCTAAAAAATGGTTGGGATACAGGACTTGATGACTTTGCCAAATTTGATAAACCAACCGATGTGCAAAAGGTACACCTGCGCCCTCTACATATCAAGGCCTCAGTGAAAGGAAAGCCTATAAACAGGATCCTAGTATATGGTGAAGCTGCCATCAATTTGATACCAAGAGCTATATTTAAGAGACTTGGGAAAGATGAGTTTGACTTAATTTAGACAGATATGGTCATCACTAATTTTAATGGCAAATATTTTCTTTCTGATGGAATAGTAATGCTAAACATCAGTATCAGATCAGTTGAAAAGGCTACCCTCTTTGTGGTAATTCCCTCAAAGTCTAATTACAATACACTTTAGGAGAGAGATTAGATCCATCCTGTTGGAGCTATTCCATTGACTGTACACTACAGTCCATGTTACTTACAGTAACTCCATGTCAATTTCAAGATTTACGCCCTAAATGTCGACCAGTCATGATAGAGGATGGGGTGATTAATAAAGATACTTTAGAAGTCTATCTAATGGATCAATTTGGTGTCAAATTAATATATAGGGCTGATAACAATCGATCAAGTATGGAAGAGGCTAACAACAATTGGTCGAGTGACAGTCATGAGTCTTAAGACTCATTTGGATAGATTGTCGACATATCTAGCCGACAAAGTAGTCAATACAATAGAAGATGTGTTGTCAGACTGTATTATTGATTATGGTCCTTTGGGATTTGAGAAATGACCTAATGAAAAGATAAATGTTGAAGCAAAAGATCCTTTGGAAGAAGTGAACTTAGGCACTAAAGAGAATAAAATACTTATTTTTATTAAGTACATTTCTGCCAAAGGAGTTCAAAGAAAAACTTGTCATGCTCATCTTCGAATATAGAGATTGCTTTCCCTGGGATTACAATGAAATGCCTAGTTTAAGTAGAGACCTCGTCGAACATAGACTGCCACTTAAAGAAGGATGTAGACCTGTTAAACATGCAAATAGAAGATTTGCTCCTGAAGTGGTGCTAAAAATCAAAGAAAAGGTCGAAAGGCTACTTAAAGCTAAGTTCATCAGAACTACCAGGTATGTTAAATGGCTTTTTAACGTAGTTCCAGTTGTTAAGAAAAATAGCTAGTTAAGGGTACGCATTGATTTTAGGAATTTAAATTTGGCAACTCCTAAAAATGAATATCCTATGCCTATAGCGGATATGTTAGTAGATGCCGCATCTGGGCATGAAATTTTAAGTTGTATGGATGGTCATGTAGGTTATAATCAGATATTTATAGTCGAGAAAGACGTGCCAAAAACTGCTTTCAGATGTCCATGAGCTATTGGAACATATGAATAGGTTGTCATGCCTTTCGGCTTAAAGAATGCAGGGGCCACTTATCAAAGGGTAATGAATACCATCTTCCACGATGTGATTGGGAAGTTTATGGAGGTTTACATCAACAACATCATTATTAAGTTGGAAGACAGGCAAAACTACTTGACATATTTGAGGCAGGCTTTTAAAAGAATGCAAAAGAACATCCTTAAAATAAATCCAGAGAAATGTGCTTTTGGAGTGTTAGCTGCCAATTTCTAGGTCTTTTGGTACATAAAAAAGGTATTGAAGTAGAAAAGAATAAAATTAGAGCAATTTTGGAAGCCGCATCACCGACAAATAAGAAGGAATTACAATCCTTCTTGGGGAAGGTGAACTTTTTAAGAAGATTCATATCCAATTTGTCAGGCAGGACCAAAGTCTTTTCACCTTTGGTCAAGCTAAAGGCCGAGAAGAATTCATTTGGGAACCTTGTCACCAAGAAGCTTTTGATCAGATTAAGCATTACTTGACGAACCCTCCGGTTATGATGTCATTAATACCATGACAGTTATTGAAGTTATATATTGCAACTTCTGAGGAAACGATAGGATTTTTACTGGCTCAAGATGATGAGAATAGTGTCAAAAAAGTTGTTCACTACCTCATTCGAGTCCCAAATGATGCAAAAACAAGATATAGTGCAATTGAAAAGTTATGCTTATCTTTGTATTTTTCTTGTACCAAGCTGAAATATTATATGATGCCTTGTAATGTATTTGTCGTGTTAAAGACCGATATAATAAAATTTATGTTATCTAAACCTATTCTCAATGGACGATTGCGCTATCAGAATTTTCTTTACAATATGTTCCTGTAAAAACCGTCAAAGGCCAAATGATGGCTAACTTTTTAGTCGACCATCCTAGTTTAAACATTGATAATGACATAAATTTTGTTGGACTAAAACCTTGGTGTCATTATTTCGACGGTTCAAGGCACAAAAAAGGGAGTGGCATCAGGATTTTAATTATATCCCCTCAAGGAACTCCAACTAAATTTATGTTTGAAATTAAGTATTCTTGTTCTAACAATGAGGCTGAGTACGAAGCTTTAATTGTCAGGTTGGAAATACTTTGTCAAATGAAAGCATGAAGAGTGCATATTGATAACATACTTTTTCCATTTATTTTAGTCCCTATTTTAGTCCTTTTTGCCTCTTTAATTTTGTCAATTCTCTAATTTTATTATGTTTTGGAATTTATTGGGTATAAACTATTTATGGATTGAATGTGTCTCAATTTTTATATTTTTAGAACTTGAATTGTAAAATGCTCAATTTAATTCCTACAAATTTTAATTTTGGAGAGAAAAGTGTTGACATGGACAAAGATGATGATTTGGATGCTAATGTGGCACTTTTTGGGTGATGTAGATGCTTACTAGGATATGCTGGATGTGGGGCCCACTTGAACTCTTATTCAATGCCATGTAGTCAGAATTTTTGGGCAGAAACATTAATTTTCGTAGGTCAAGAAAAGCATGGCTGAAATATTAATTTTGCCATGATATTCTGCTGCTGTTCTGCTGCTGTTTGTCACTTTCTGCTGCAGAAATATTAATTCTGCTGCTGCTGCCATACCATTCTGCTGCTGCCATACTTTTCTGCTGCTGCAGAAATATTAATTTTGCTGCTGTTTTGCTGTCAAAGTGCTGCCATATCATGGAAGAGGCATCCAAGGAGGCATCTAGGGCAGAATATCCCTTTAGGCATGTGTTAGATCAGTTTTATATTTGCAAAAATCGAAATTTATTAAGGAGGCTAAGTCATTTTTCTGATGTGAAGTTCTAGCACCATTTTTCTGCCTTCCTTGGGCAGCAGTGGCTGGGAGCAACATAGAGGCAACTCTCTAGCTTGGTCAGAGGGAAAGGAAGCCTTCCCACTTGGGAATGGCTCTCCTTCTCCCATTTTCCTTCCTTTTCTTGCATTTTCCTTCATAGTTTCTTAGATTTATGTTGTATTTTCTGTTTTCTGTCATGTTTTTCCTTTTCTTCCATGTAATTTTCTAAGTTTAAGGATTGATGTAGTTCGGTTTTATGAAGCTTTATTGTTGAACATATTCAGTTTTAATGCATTTTCGTTTAATGGAATGGATTTTACCGATTATTCTTCCTCTTGAATGTTTGATGAACCTTCAATGAGTTTGGGATTTTTATGTCTATGCTAGAGTTAGCTAGATATTGAGCTTGACCTTGTGATTTCCACCATAAATTAGATTATCTAGGTATAGATAGTTTTATTTATGTGGCTTGAATAATTTTCTTGAGCTTCATGACTTAATTGAATGGTTGATCTAAGATTTTAGTCAATTATTTTGGATAAGTTAGATTGTAATTTCAAAGCTTTTGGATTCAATCATATTTTAGAAAATTGGCCAACATTGAATGGATTGTAATTTAATTGAATTGTTCTTCAATGATTCAAAGATTAATTTGTCTATGAATTAATCGGATTAGACCAACGAAATCAATCTCATTTTCTTGTGTAGTCGGTCATTTGATGAAATGGAAATTGTACTTTAATTCATTTGGACCAATGAGTATTTTCTTGGCCAAAGTTCTATTTTATTTATTGTTCTATGAAGCTTGTCATTTATACATGCATGCGTTTGCTATGTATTTGTAACGAGTAGGACAATAGATAACATGTCATATGCGATTGCGGGGCATTGATGTGATTAGGACTTCATCGGATTATATTTGAGTTATAGATTAGTGAAGATCTTCCTAACTATAATTTTAATATAATTCAGTCTTAGAAGACTTTCTGAGAATTTTAGATTGAAGATTACATAATAGAATTAGCCAAGAATATTCAAAGGAAATGATGATGATGTACAATTCCATGAAATTTGTGACCAATCCATATCTTTTCTCTGTTTTGTTTTCTATCTAGTTGTTTAAATTTCAGTTATTTATATTGTGTTGTTTCAATCATCACTCCCCCCTTTTTTTTGTGTAATTTCTGAAATTTCCCTCATAAGTCTTAATAGCATTTCACTTAGCCTAATTAAATTTTATTTGATACCTCAATCTCTGTGGGACGATACTCTACTCATCACTTTATTACTTGTTGCGACCCAGTATACTTGCTGGAATATTTTATGTGCTATAAATTATACGCACCAAGTTTTTGGCGCCGTTGCCGGGGATTGATGGTTGTCAAATTGATTTTTCTTTTAAGCCAAAGTGATGTTATTTTAGACATTGTCTTTTCTTGTTTTAGTTTTTACAATTTCAAGTGTTTTTAGCTTTTCAAGTGTCTTTATTAGTTTGATTTCTTCTTGTTACCTTGCTTATTTGATATATCTCTCATGTTATTTCTCTTTGTTGCATGTGAGGTACTTGATCATTTTCCTTGACGAAGGAAATAAAAAAAAAATCAAAGAGAAAGTAAGGAAAACAAAGAAGAAGCGACGCTAAGCGTAGACACCAAATAAAGTCTAGCTAAGGACTTTAAACCAAGCGCTCTTGGGAGGCAACCCAAGTTTTTCTAATCTTTCTCTTTTTAATTTTGTTGTTGTATTTCTTTCGTAATTTTAATTTTGTTTTAGTCTTTTTCTGTTGCCCATTTTTTTTCTCTGTTTTCTCTGTTTTGGCAGAAACTTTGTCATCTTGCATGAATATTCTGTACTGCTTGGCTATGGTTTTTGCCACTTTCTTTACATGTTTTTAAACCTTTATATGTCTTCTAGTTGTAGAATTTTATTTGGAGTGATTCGCATCTATTTTGGGGTCGTTCTATGTCGGTAAAGCTGTGTCGCCAGAAATTCTGCACTGCAGAATTTTGCTGCTCTGTTTTGTCCGAATTTGATGCTCACTTTTTAAATTTTTTATGGAGTTTTGGTGTGGAATTATGCATGATGAAATAGCTAAAGTGTAGATTGACTTAGCATGAAGAGAATTTAGTCTTATTTCTCTAAGGAATTCAAGTTAAATGGCAATGACGTTGACTTTAATGAATTTGTAGTAATAGTCTTTTAGCTGTGAGGATTTGAGCCTAAGTGAAAAATGCTATTCTTCTTGTTGTGTGTTCTCTATCATGGATTGTCACTCTAGAACTTGTCTTGAATCTTTGATTGAGGCTACATATCTTGTACATACTTGGAAATGATTTAGGCATTTGTTTCTTGTAACCACTTTTAGCCAAATAGCCATCCATTATCATTGTTTCCATTGTATGCCATTTTGTGCCTTATCCATTTTCTTTCTTGTGTTCTTCCACCACTTTTTCTGCCTACAACAATATTTTTCTCTTTCAACTTAAGATGTGAGAAGTATTTTAAATTCTTTTAAGGGATTGATATGCTGAAAAATTTTGTGAATTTTGGGGTGTTTTGAGTATATTTCTTCTACTTCCTCTCAAGCAAAAGAAAAAAGACTGGCCAGTCAAGAAGAAGAAAAAAAAAAGGAGAAAGAAAGAAAGAATAAAAAAAAAGAAGAGAAAAAGATAATGAAAAAGAGGAGCAGATAGAACATTGAGACCCAAATTTATTTATACTCAATCTCTTATATTTCACTCGTAAATACTCTTCATTTTCTTGAGTTGTTGCCATACTTTGTTTCATTGTTCAATCTTTCCCTTTTGTTTCCCACTATTCTTCCTACCTACATTACAACCTTGTAAAGTCCTTTTGATTCAAGTATGTATTAGATTCAAGTAGTGGAGATTTAGATTCTTGACAAGCTTATGGTAGTGAAATTTGTGATAGGACGACTTTGAGTGATTCCCTCTTAAACACTTGAGAGAGTAGAGGATAAACACCTTACCTTGTGAGGAGATTGTTACTTGAATTCATTCTTTTCGAAATAATTGCCATGGAGCTTGAACTTTTTAGAAATTTAAGATTTATTTCTCCTAATGTAAATCTTTCTAAATTTTAATTATTTCATTGTTGTATATTTTCTACACTTTTTCTTGCTGTGCTTATTGGGATTCTCTGTTGTATTTAATTGATTTTGCCCAGGAGTGCAAAAGGCCTAGTGTGGGGGATTTGATAACATACTTTTTCCATTTATTTTAGTCCCTATTTTAGTCCTTTTTGCCTCTTTAATTTTGTCAATTCTCTAATTTTATTATGTTTTGGAATTTATTGGGTATAAACTATTTATGGATTGAATGTGTCTCAATTTTTATATTTTTAGAACTTGAATTGTAAAATGCTCAATTTAATTCCTACAAATTTTAATTTTGGAGAGAAAAGTGTTGACATGGACAAAGATGATGATTTGGATGCTAATGTGGCACTTTTTGGGTGATGTAGATGCTTACTAGGATATGCTGGATGTGGGGCCCACTTGAACTCTTATTCAATGCCATGTAGTCAGAATTTTTGGGCAGAAACATTAATTTTCGTAGGTCAAGAAAAGCATGGCTGAAATATTAATTTTGCCATGATATTCTGCTGCTGTTCTGCTGCTGTTTGTCACTTTCTGCTGCAGAAATATTAATTCTGCTGCTGCTGCCATACCATTCTGCTGCTGCCATACTTTTCTGCTGCTGCAGAAATATTAATTTTGCTGCTGTTTTGCTGTCAAAGTGCTGCCATATCATGGAAGAGGCATCCAAGGAGGCATCTAGGGCAGAATATCCCTTTAGGCATGTGTTAGATCAGTTTTATATTTGCAAAAATCGAAATTTATTAAGGAGGCTAAGTCATTTTTCTGATGTGAAGTCCTAGCACCATTTTTCTGCCTTCCTTGGGCAGCAGTGGCTGGGAGCAACATAGAGGCAACTCTCTAGCTTGGTTAGAGGGAAAGGAAGCCTTCCCACTTGGGAATGGCTCTCCTTCTCCCATTTTCCTTCCTTTTCTTGCATTTTCCTTCATAGTTTCTTAGATTTATGTTGTATTTTCTGTTTTCTGTCATGTTTTTCCTTTTCTTCCATGTAATTTTCTAAGTTTAAGGATTGATGTAGTTCGGTTTTATGAAGCTTTATTGTTGAACATATTCAGTTTTAATGCATTTTCGTTTAATGGAATGGATTTTACCGATTATTCTTCCTCTTGAATGTTTGATGAACCTTCAATGAGTTTGGGATTTTTATGTCTATGCTAGAGTTAGCTAGATATTGAGCTTGACCTTGTGATTTCCACCATAAATTAGATTATCTAGGTATAGATAGTTTTATTTATGTGGCTTGAATAATTTTCTTGAGCTTCATGACTTAATTGAATGGTTGATCTAAGATTTTAGTCAATTATTTTGGATAAGTTAGATTGTAATTTCAAAGCTTTTGGATTCAATCATATTTTAGAAAATTGGCCAACATTGAATGGATTGTAATTTAATTGAATTGTTCTTCAATGATTCAAAGATTAATTTGTCTATGAATTAATCGGATTAGACCAACGAAATCAATCTCATTTTCTTGTGTAGTCGGTCATTTGATGAAATGGAAATTGTACTTTAATTCATTTGGACCAATGAGTATTTTCTTGGCCAAAGTTCTATTTTATTTATTGTTCTATGAAGCTTGTCATTTATACATGCATGCGTTTGCTATGTATTTGTAACGAGTAGGACAATAGATAACATGTCATATGCGATTGCGGGGCATTGATGTGATTAGGACTTCATCGGATTATATTTGAGTTATAGATTAGTGAAGATCTTCCTAACTATAATTTTAATATAATTCAGTCTTAGAAGACTTTCTGAGAATTTTAGATTGAAGATTACATAATAGAATTAGCCAAGAATATTCAAAGGAAATGATGATGATGTACAATTCCATGAAATTTGTGACCAATCCATATCTTTTCTCTGTTTTGTTTTCTATCTAGTTGTTTAAATTTCAGTTATTTATATTGTGTTGTTTCAATCATCACTCCCCCCTTTTTTTTGTGTAATTTCTGAAATTTCCCTCATAAGTCTTAATAGCATTTCACTTAGCCTAATTAAATTTTATTTGATACCTCAATCTCTGTGGGACGATACTCTACTCATCACTTTATTACTTGTTGCGACCCAGTATACTTGCTGGAATATTTTATGTGCTATAAATTATACACACCACATATGCTTAGAGATTCCCAGTTAGTCATTAAACAACTTACTCGGAAATACAAATGTGTTAATCAAAATATGGTAAAATATTATGCTGTAGTGAGTAAGTTAATGAAGAAGTTTGATGAGGTAATTGTCCAACATATTTCTAGGGAATCGAATGAAGAGGCTAATGATTTGGCTGAAATAGCTTATGGATATAAAATTTCTCAAAAGGTTTTGTCTGATTTAATAGAAATCAAAGAACTTTTGTACCCTTTAGAAGAAAGGGACGTATTACAAAATGACGTTCATATAAGTAATGATTGGAGAAGAGCAATCATTGACTATTTAGAGAATCCAAGTTCTGATGTAGAACAGAAACTCAAATACATAACGTTAAATTTTGTATTGTCGGGTAGACAATTATATAGAAAAACTGTTGACTAGCAGTTGGAAGAATGCTTGAGTGAGTCAGAGGCATACATTGCCTTGTCAGAAGTCCATGAAGGCATCTGTAGAGCTCATCAAGCAAGTGAAAAAATGAAGTTGATCCTTTGACGACAAAGATTTTATTGGCCAACGCTAGTTAATGATTGTATAATGTTTGCTAAGTCTTGTGAAGAATGTCAAAGACATGGCCATATACAAAACATTCCAGCTAGTGAGTTACATTAGATCGTTAAACCTTGGCCATTTCGAGGATGGGCTCTAGACTTAATTGGCCAGATACAGCCTCCTTCGTCAATAGGGCATAGATACATTTTAGTTGGGTTGACTATTTCACCAAATAGGTTGAAGCTATTGCGTTAAAAGATGTCACCCAACAAGATATGATAATTTCATTGAAAATCACATCATTTGCAAATTTAAGATTCCTCAAAGTCTGACAACCGATCAAGGAACTGTCTTCAATGGATAAAAAGTTGCCGAATATGCTGATTCTAGGAAGGTCAAGTTGATCACGTCAACAACATACTACGAGCAGGTGAATGGCCAAGTGGAGGCCATTAACAAAATTTTTTATAAGCTTAATAAAAAAGCATGTTAAATGACAGCCTAGAAATTGGCATAATACTCTTGATCAGATTCTACGGCCATATAGAAACTCGCTAAGAAAATCGATAGGCACATCACCATATAAATTAGTCTATGGTCATGACACTATCTTGCCTGTTGAGATTAATCTCCAATCAATTCATATTCAAAAACAAGATGAATTACCAGTTGAAATTTATTGGGATACAATGTTCAACGAGTTGAAAAAATTGACTGATGAGAGATTAATTGCTTTAAAAAATTTGATTCGACATAAAGAACGAATTGTAAAATTTTATGACCGTCATGTTAAATTTAAAGCTTTTAACTTAGGTGATTTGGTATGGAAGGTAATTTTGGCAATTGAGAAACATAGTTAAGAATATGGTAAGTAGTCGCCAAAGTGGGAAGAACCATGTATAATTACGCAAGTATTCTCAGGAATGCTTATGTTCTCGATGACATTAACTCGTGGGTAAAAGTAAAATCAATGAATGGCAAATACTTAAATTTGTATAGGCCAACAATGTGTAAAGTAAAAATTGAATGAATCTTTATTGCGATAAGTTTCATATTACATTGTCGAATGCTAAAAAAAAGCTTCAAAATGAATAAAACTTGTCAGAAGAAAAAGACCGACAATATAAATAATATATTGGATGGGTTTAACCGACACCTTCACATCCAACGAAGTTGATCCCAGACAGAAGCCAATGTTTCCTTTTTGGTGCAGGCCGTCAGATAGTCAGTCTTTAAGAGTTTCATCTTCTGGGTAAGTGCTTGGTATTTTACCGCAATAGTTATAGTATTTTCGTTGATTTTCTCCCATTTTGCTGAATGTTCAACCGAATTATTGTTAATCCTGCCTCTTATTACCTCAAGTGACGCCAATTCTTCTTTGGCTTTCTTGATTCTTTTTTTCTAAGTCGTCGAGGAAATACTTTGATATAGTTATACTTCAGCTAATGCATTTCCAGGTTTCTCTACATTTGACAATCCTTTCATCTTGCTAGTCTCTGTCAGCCTTCAAGTCTCGTAACCTACCAAGAAGGACTTTTTTTTTAACATCTCCTTTTTGTAAGAAGAGATGATATGATTAAAAGAAGGAGCTTTGTTGGATAAGCGTTAATGAAGTCCTTAAAATTTGAGTAGAGGTTTCGACAGGAAATAGGGAGTTATGACCTTACTAGCTCAAGTTCACCCAAAATAACTTGAACCTTGCCTCTTAAAGACTCATTAGACGCAAGAACCTCGAAGGAATAATCTAAGAAGTTCTTTAGTTCCTTTATTAGTTCGTTGATCTTTGGATCTGTTGAAGACTTCTTTGGAACCAAAGAAATTGAGGGAGTAAGGCACTCGACAGAAGACTTATTATTACATCTAGGTCCAAATCACCAGTACTTGGACATTCAGAAGGTCCCACTTGATCTGTCGGATGGATTGGACTAGAGTTAGAAGATGTGGGGAGAATTTCAGCCACTAAAGCCTCTATGTCAAAATTATCCCTGATCAAAAGTGGCGGATCATCTTGTGAAGGAAGATTGACAGTAGTATAGCTTTGATTGGACTGTTGGAAAGTAGAGGACACAAATTCTGCCCATGTTTTTCAAGAGACAGAGATTGTTGAGGCAAAGAACGAACACCTGTTGATTCCTCGATAAGAAAAGTTTCAGCCGATTTAATGGTAAGCTCTCCTTGACGAGTTTTAACAAGCTGTTCAGGGCTAAGCGGCGCTGTCAAAGCTTCCACTTGAAAAGTGTCGGCATGCGAAGCCTCAACATGAGAAGCTTCAACAAATGTATCAACAACAGGAGCTTCAACAAATGTATCAACTTGTCAGTATGCGAAGCCTCAAATTGAGAGGTTTCATCTTGAAGAGCCCCCACAGATTCTTCAGAAATCAAGCTCAAGATAGTGTACATGCACAAAATAAAAATAAATTTTGTTAAGGATCATACTCTTTGGGTTTGAAGGTCTGGTTCGTTAGACACTGAAGGTAAAGTTAAGTGCTGAAGAGTAGACTCTTTGTCCTGTAAAGAGAAAGAAAATGAGTACATTCATTTTAATAGATCATAATACTTGACAAATAAATACCTGAGACTCAACAGTTGGGTCAGGTGCTACTAAGCCTTTACGTGCTTTAGATTTCTTGGTAGCACGATCAGCGTAAAAAAAGACTATTTTTCTTTTTTCCAGAGCCTTTGGCTTAGTAGTTGTTTTGGATATGTCAGTATGAGGAGAGGCAACACCCAGACGGTTACTTGTTACAATCATCGATTGGTTACTCGCCTGACCAATCTTCTCCTCCTCTGTTGAAGAGGTTGATTATCCTCTTCCTCTGACTCGATGATGTCCACTTTCTCCACTTGTCGCTTGTAGGCTAAAGGTTCCTTTAAAGGAAGTGCTACAAGTAAACTCATAAATGTCAGTGGTTAAAGAAGTATATTGTCTTGAAATAAAGAGTTCGTATACCTTAGGAAAACTCACTAGCAATTGACACTACATCAGATTATTCAGAAGTGAGGGCAAACCGACGAGTGAAAGTAACTTCGTCATTCTTTGTTCGAAAAATATTTATGATGAAATCGTGTCTTTCGACAATTTTGAAGTTGTTTGCCCTCGTCGGTTCCCCAGAAAATGTATCAGCCAAACCAAAAAGAGCACATGGTAAGGGCACTAGGTTTGGAAAAGGAACTCTTTTAACAAACTCTTGTGGAGTTTCGACATTTAAAAATTCTAAATATTTGAACCCATGTCAAAGCCTATGCTCTTGTTTTCGTTTGGCTATAACTTTCTCTATATTCAGAATAATCGAATAAGCATAATGAGGATCCCACTTTATCTTGTAATATTTCTCGAAAGCTCGAATTTCCTTCAAGTGCTCACCTTTGGTTTTCGTTGTCGGATTGCCTTCATCAGAAACAAGATTACTGCATAACTTTGGAAATACAATCGTTCTCGATAGAATCAAGTATTTGTTGTCGGATTTAGCCTTCAACTAAAACACCCTCTTCAATGAATTAACATTTGGGAATTTGTTGTCGGATCCCAGTTGGACCAAAAATCACCATAAACACAAACAAAGATATGTTTTTGATAAAGTGGGTGTGAGATGTAAAACTAAAGCCAATAAAAAATACTACAAGAATTTCTTTGTACAAGCAACTATGTCAAGTAGTCCATTTAATACTTATTTTTATTGTGAATTAAAAGGACATAATTCCCACTCTTATTGGTATAGAAAGAATATTCCAAATGGAAACAAGAAGAATTGGGTACCAAAAGGAACATCTAATAATGAAGGACCTAAACAAATTTGAGTACCTAAAAGAAAGCCTTGAATTTGTGGTGTAGGTTTGCCTCAAAGCCAAAAGTAAGAAATGATATTTGGATAGTGATTGCTCCAAACACATGACTGGTGATCAATCTAAATTCCTATACTTAACTCCAAAAGGAGACAAAGTAACCTTTGGGGGAGATAACAAAGGCATGATCAAGGGTGTAGGTAAGGTTGGTAAGAACTCTTAACTTTTATTGAAAACGTATTATTTGTTGAAGGCATCAATCATAATTTGCTTAGCATTAGTCAACTATATGACAAGGGTAATAGAGTTATTTTTTATTCAACTCGTTGCATAGTTGAGAATATTAATGATAAGCAAATTAAGTTTTTTGGTCAAAAGATTAACAATGTTTATGTCATAAATCTTGATGAAGATCCTTCTATAGATTCTACTTGCTTGATTAGTGTTAATGATGAGAGTTTGGCTTTGACATAGAAGATTAGCACATGCTAGCATGATCCTTTTAGACAAATTAGTAAAGAAAGAACTTGTAATTGACTTACCCAAAATTAGATTTAAAAAGAATAAGCCTTTTGGTGCTTGTCAAATGGGAAAGCAAATTAAAAGTTCCTTTAAGTCTAAAGACATCGTTTCAACAACCAAACCTTTGCAATTACTTCATATGTATCTTGTAGGACCATTTAGGACAAAAAGTCTTAGAGGAAACTCCTATGTGCTTGTTGTTGAAAGTAATGGTTGGAACCCAAAAGGGGGGTGAATTGGGTTTTATAAATTTTTCACAAAACTTTATTAGAAGTTAAAATGATTTTCTGTAAAAGTACAATGCTTAGGATAATAAATACAACACAGAAAATCAATGTGCTATCAAGATGAATAATTATAAGGAGCAAGGAAATAAAGAATAGATAACAATAAGCACAAATAAAGGAGTAAGGGATAGAGAGAGCAAACTCAGAGATTTATACTGGTTCGGCTAATCTCAAGCCTACATCCAGTCCTCAAGAAGTCACTTGAGTATTTTCACTATACTTGCAAGTTTGATCCGGGTACTTGCAAACCACTACAAAGAATTTCGTTAGCCAAGGCTCATCCACAACCCAACGGAGAATTTATGAATCCGGGCTCCTCCTCAACCCTCTGAAGAATTTCTGCTAAAATGGCTTCTCTACAACCCAAAAGAAAGCTCTCTCAATAAATACTCTATCAAGGAATACTCTCATTGATAATACAACTCAAGATAATATTTGTGTTGATCAAAATCAACAATTACAGAGAAACTCTCTAAAAACAGAGTATATATTACATTGATAAGCTCACAATGGTATAATCTGCTCAAGAGAGAATTTTCAGATGATGCTCAGCAATAGAAGTGTTCTCTCATCTTTTTTTGATAGCCCCCAAGGTTGATATATATAGCCCAAGGACGAATAAGACCGTTGGAGACAAATCCAAGGTGGTTCCATAATGATGTCAGCAAAAACTAGCCGTTACAACACATTTTCTGATGTCAGTGGTCGACCAGTGTGGCACGATGGTTGACCAGTGTAGTCCAGAAGTGATTCATCAGTCACGCTGGTCGACCAGTGTAGATGGGGTGGTCGACCAACGCTTATGGTTACTCCTCAGGATATTGCTTATTGGAGTCCGTTGGTCGACCAGTGCAGATAGGGTGGTTGACCAACGCTTATGGTCTTCAAGAATCTTTGTTTCTGGAGCTCGTTGGTCTACCAGTCAGGATGGGGTGGTCGACCAGTGCTCAAATACTTTGCCTTTAGAGCTCGTTGGTCGACCAGTCAGCATAAGGTGGTCGACCAGTGCTCAAACACTTTGCTTCTGGAGCTCGTTAGTCGATCAGTCAGGATAGGGTGGTCGACTAGTGCTCAAATACTTTGCCTCTGGAGCTTGTTGGTCGACCAGTCAGCATTGGGTAGTTGACCAGTGCTCAAACACTTTGCTTCTGGAGCTCGTTGGTCGACCAGTCAAGATAGGATGGTCGACCAGTCACTTGTTATCTTCAAATTCTTTGTTTTTAGAGCATGATGGTTGCTTTCTTGATGCATCCAAGCTTCCAAGACTTCAAATCTTCTAATTCATCATTTCTTGGAGCTTTGTTGTTTTCTTGAGTGAAGCATGATATTGTTTTTCCTTGTTCTTCAATACAATGCTTATTCTTCTTGTTTTGAACTAACCTATAAAATATATCTTACTTGCAAACCCAATGGTTAGTTCAATAGCATGATTCAATATTTGCAACATACATATTAAATAACATAATCATGCTTAAGTACTTGTAGCATATATATGATAATTAATCTCTATATATATCAATGCTACAATTCAAATATATTTGTCATCATCAAAACTTATGGCATATAGCCTTAGGGCTAACAGTTGTTGTGGATGATTACTCAAGATATACATAGACACTCTTCTTAGCTCATAAAGATTAAGCTTTCTAGTCTTTTCTAAAACTTGCAAAATTTATTCAAAATGAACAAAGCTTGACTATTGTGAGGATTAGAAGTGACCACAGTGGAGAATTTGACAACCATGACTTCATGGACTTTTTTGATGAAAATGGAATTGAGCATAGCTTTTCATCTTCTAGAACCTTTCAACAAAATGGTGTTGTTGAGAGAAAAAATAGAACTCTAGAAAAGATGGCAAGAACTATGCTCAATGAAGGGAAGCTTCCTTAATATTTTTGGGCGGATGCGGTTAATACTACTTGTAATGTAATTAATATAGCCTTGATTAGGCTAATTTTAAAGAAAACCCCATATAAACTATATAGAAGAAGAAAACCCAATATTTCTCATCTCAATGTATTTGGTTGCAAATGTTTTGTCTTGAATAATAGAAAAGAAAATTTGGAAAAATTTGATGCCAAAGTCGATGAAGTAATTTTTATTGGATATTCTAATACTAGTAAAGCTTATAGAGTCTATAACAAAAGAACTGTAGTGGTTGAAGAGTCTATACATGTTGTATTTGATGAATCTAATTTTTCTCTTAAAGAAAGTGATTATCAAAGTGAATTGCTAGATTATTTCAAAGATTTCTCCTTGAATGACTAAGTGGAGAAAGATCAAGAAATAGCTCAAAAAAAAAAACAATGACAATGAAGAGAATTCCAACCTACCACAAGAAGAAGAAAAGTCTCAAGAAAAAGAGAAACCTCAAGAGGAAGAGCTACTAAGTAACAATGATGATCTTCCAAAAGATTGGAGGTATGCCAAAAGTCATCCTAAGGAACTCATCATTTGAGATAACAACTCGAAACTCTATTAGAAATATTTGTAACCACTTAGCTTTTTTTTCACAAGTTGAACCAAAAAATATCGATGCTACAATTATTGATGAATATTGGGTCTTGGCTATGCAAGAAAAGCTAAATCAATTTGAAAGAAGCCAAGTTTGGGATTTAGTCCCTAGACCCAATGATCATGCATTAATTAGCACAAAATGAGTTTTTAGAAACAAATTTGATGAAAATGGAGTAGTGGTTAGAAATAATGTTTAAAAATCAGACTAGTCACTAGACCAAAGGAGGCGCCGGTTTAAGGTTTAATGGTCGAATTGTGGTCGAACTGGTTGTACTTAAAAAATATTAAAAAATAATATATAGTTAAATATTATAATATATATATATACATATTAATTTTATATTAATATAATAATAAAAAAAATTAACATTTTATATATTTATATTAAAAATTTTAAAAAAAATGACAATCATGAATGTTAGCTGGATGCCATTATATGATATCATATGTTTTTGCTTTTTGGCCTTTTGCTTTCCCACCTTCTCTCATAGTCTCATCATCTTCTTCCCAAGGCTTTAGCTTCATCTTCTTCCCAAGGTAGAAAGGCTTTATCTTTATCGTCTCTCTCAGACAACCTTCATCTTCTTCGTATTGTCTCACTCTTAGATGATGTCCCTTAGGTCTCTATTCATCATCTCTCTCCCTCAGATCTCCTATTGGCAGTAGATCAGAGTTCTCTTCTTTTATTATTTCTCTCATTGTCTTCACAGACATCCATGGAAACAACTGTCTTCTTCTTCTCTCCCTCCTCTTTTCGGCGATGACGCCATTCTATTAATTTTTTAAAAAAAAAAGCAATTGAACTGGTCGACTCAAAATACCAGTCGGTTTGGCTGGTTAACCGGTATTATACCAATTTTACTTTTTCCTTGTTCAAATACATAACTGGACCAAACCCCTCTCCGATTGTCGGTCTGACTAGTTGGTCCGGTTTGATTTTTCATTCATTGGTTAGAAATAAAGCTAGGCTTATAGCAAAAGGTTATAATCAAGAGGAAGACATTGATTATGATAAAACTTTTCCACTCGTGGCTAGACTTGAAGCCATTAGAATGATGTTAGCATTTGCATGTATTAATGATTTCAAACTTTTTCAAATGGATATGAAAAGTGCTTTTTTAAATGGTTATATCATGGAGGAAATTTATGTTGAACAAATTCCCGATTTTGAAAATCATGATAAGTCTAATCATATATTTAAGTTAAAAAAGACTTTTTGTGGTCTTAAACAAGCTCTTAGAGCTTGGTATGAGAGGTTGAGCTCATTTCTTTTGGAAAATGGTTTTTCAAGAGGAAATGTTGATACAACCTTATTTTTCAAAAAAGAAAATCATGATTTAATTATTGTTCAAATTTATGTTGATGATATCATCTTTGGTGCTACTAATAAAATTTTATGTGAAGAGTTTGCAAAGATCATGCAAAGCGAATTTGAAATGTCAATGATGGGAGAACTCAATTTCTTCCTTGGGCTCTAAATCAAACAAATGAATCATGGTACATTTGTAAGCCAAACCAAATATGCTAAGAAATTGCTCAAGAAATTTGGAATGGAAAATGCAAAACCAATATCTACACCAATGAACACTTCAACAAATTTGGACAACAATGAAGAGGGTCAACCCTATAACATAACAAAGTATAGAGGTATGATTAGATCTCTTTTATATTTAACCGTAAGTAGATCAGATATCATGTTTAGTGTATGCATGTGTGCACATTTTCAAACTTGCCCCAAGAAATCTCACTTTAAAGCTATAAAAAGAATTTTTAGATACTTAGTTGGTACATCTAAAATGGGTTTATGGTATCCTAAAGGATCCTCAAGTGTTTTAACTAGCTACTCGGATGCTGATTTTGCAGGTAGCAAAATCGATAGAAAGAGTACAAAAGGAATTTTCCAATTCTTTGGTAGTTCTCTTGTCTCTTCGTTTAGCAAAAAAGAAAAATAATGTTGCTTTATCCACAATTGAACCTGAGTATATTGTAGCTGGGAATTGTTGTGCCCAAGTGTTGTGGATGAAACAACAACTAGAGAACCTTGGTGTTTTTCTTGAAAATATACCTATTAGATGTGATAATACAAGTGCCATATGTCTATCCAAAAACCCTGTCATGCATTCTAAAACTAAACATATTGAGATAAGACATCATTTTATAAAAGATCATGTTCAAAAGAAAGATGTCTCTCTTGAATTTGTACAAACAAATTTTTAATTGGCTGACATTTTCACAAAAGCCTCTTACTGAGGATAGATTCATCTTTATTAGGAGAGAACTTGGCATGGCAAATCCAAATGAACTTTAAAAATTGTTTCCCTATTACGTGCATTTTAAATTTTGTCTTTTAAATTGATTTTCACTACTAACTTAAACATCATAGTGTCCACTAAAAGTGTTTTTCAGGTTTTATTCCTCAAAAATATCCTCTAAGGCACTCATCACTCTTTGCTACTGAAAATCATCAAAATTAAGGGTTCTGCACTCTAAGTTAACTTTTTAAAATATACCATTGAACTGGCATCTCAACGGTCAAAATTTTTTCAAAACCCAAAAGTTGCCAATTGACTGCCAGTGGTATAGTAGTCGACTGGAAACTCTCTGTTCAAAATTCTCTTTAAGTATAGGAGCTGTCAGTTGATTGACAGAGGTTTATCAGTTGATTAGGAGCTCTCTATTGAAAATTGGCTTTAAACTCAGAAACTACCAGTCGACTGCTAGCTCGCAAGCAGTCGATGAGTAGTAAATTTTCAATTTTTCAAAAATGGGTACCTGAGAGGAAATAGTTGATTGGTACATACCTATCAGTCGACTGACACATCATAGTATCAGATGAAGCTATTTTTTGCTGCAAGCAGTCAACTGTCAGGTCCGTGACAATTAACTGCTAGGTTATTAATGCGCACTATTATAAATGAGAAATTAGATTTTCTTAGGTCATTTACAAAATTTCTCCCAGTCGCTCGCACTGTTGCTCTTATTTGACCGAGTCTCCTCATATTCCAAGTGTAATTTCTTCAAGTCTCTCTAAATTAACCTTCTATTTTCTCATGGATTGGCAATTCTAGGGCATCTTTGACTTCCTCTACCTAATTGACTCTGGTATTCTCTCTTCCCTTCTCAGTTTTCTTCTCCTATCTGTGGGCTTTAAGGTTCTTCAAGGTTCTTTCCTCAATGGCTTCCTCTTCCAAGAGAGCACGGACCAAAAACCTCAACACTATGCCTATTGGTGATCTTCTGTATGATGAAGAACACAAGAAAAGGTATGCGGATCATTTTCAATCTTGAAAAGTAATTCTAAGTAAGTATTTGAATTGGGATTACTTTGTTGCAAGGAACATCCTTTTATTACTTGTTTGGATAATCTGGTGCTGAAAAATTTATTTAGATATAAGGGAAATTTGTCTAAAGAAATGGTGAAAGTATTTTACACTACATTTGAGTATAAAACTAGAGACCGTATGTTCATTGCTGAGGTTAGGAGGAAGAAAATTGCAATTACTGAACATAAACTAGCTAAGATTCTTGGGATTCCACCTCTTGAAGATAGAGATGTTTGTTTCTATGATCATCACAATTCCCTGAATCCCTCTTTTTACAATAGGGAAGAAGTTTATAAGACTATCAATAGGGGTTGTCTTTTCTGGTCAGGGAATCAAGATTGGCAATATGGATGCCAATGATAGATTGCTACTCAATGTGATCACACATGTGTTGGTAAATAAGCCCGGTAATTGGGCTTCAGATAGTGAATCTGAATTTTATACTATGGCTTGCATTATGAAGGGCCAACCGATCAACGTCCTATACATCATAATGCAAAGGATGGCTTCTTGTGTTAGGAAGAAGTCACCCTTTCTATATACTAGTTTTATCTCCAAAATCATCAAGGCTTGCAACCTCAATCATCATTTCAATGTCATGGAGTCCGTTACCATCATTTATTGTAATTCTTTAAGGCGGATGAATTTTTAGTTAATTGGTAATGAATGGAGGAGAGCTCCAGAAAATTTGACTATGAAGAGAGCAAGGGAAAGAAGAGAGATGAATATGGTTGATGAAGAACGAGAAGGAAATGAAGAAAAAGAAGAAGAAGAAAAGGTTGAAGCTGGTCCCTCTACTACATCTTATCCATCTTCTCGGATGCTAAGTGATTTGTTGGATAACTCCAACCATATGCTTACTTTGATGGACTCTACGAACACTCGAATAACCTCTTTGGAAGCTGCTTCGTCCTCTCAAGCCTTGGAGATTTACCAACTTAAGGACATGGTTGGTGATCATCATCGACATGGATGAATTGCCTTTGGGCATTGAGGATGAAGACCCCTTCTTTTTGTTGATGACAAAGAGGGAGAAGAAAAATTATTTATGTTGTTTATTTATGTTTTGAGATAATTTGCTGACATTAGTACTTCTAGTTATTTTATCTTATCTGTTTGTTATTTATCTTTTGGTTTATGGATTATTTATGTTTATATAGTTTGAAATTACTGATCAATGCTTTTGCTGCCCTATAGTTTCTGTTATAATTTATTATGTGGATGTGGATGCTTAAATGTTATATATTCCTTATGATGTGCTATCCTAAAATTCAAATTCCTTCCAAGCTATATTTGAAAATCTTTTCAAAGGAAGGGATATGAAATTCTGGGGCAATTTCACTTCCCTTGAATTCAAGTGGTTGCTTCAAAAATATCCTTCCTATTTTAATTTGTTTGTCATTATCAAAAAGGGGGAGATTGTTGACCCAATTGCATTTAAAGCATTTATTTAATTTTGATGATTAACAAATAAATTAAAATAAGGTATTCCTTTATAATATTAATATTTATCTTTTTCAAGAATATCATCAAGTCAAAAGGCATCAAGTGCTAAAGTGAAGAATTTTATATTTTGCCTTAAGATATTTTGTAAAAGCTTTTGAAAGGCAAGAGAAATTATTTTAAAACTTTGGGAATGTTTTAACAAATTTAAAATAAGTTGGAACAAGTACTGGTTAAGATTATTAAGCCTTAGAAAATAAAATATCTTTGAAAAATCTTATTTTCTAAATCATAGTAGTTGCCAATCGACTGGTACATAAGGACCAGTCAACCGATTGCTCTCTGGTTGAATTTTAGCTAAGGGTCAATAATCATGTCAGTTGATTGCCTGGTATAAAGTAGTCGACTGGCGTGCCTTTGTCTAAAATTAAATTTTAGCTTCGGTACTTGCCAGTCGACTGGTACATCTATAGCAGTCAACTGTTAGATTCTGGAACAATTTAATTTTGGATAACAGAGAGTTACTAGTCGACCACTAATAATATGATAGTCAACTGCTACCTTAATAAAGTGTGCCAATCGACTGTCGTGGTCCTAGCAGTTAACTGCCAGCATCATGACATCAATATCAATGGCTATTTTCTGAAGATATTTGCTGACATCATCCTTGATCTTCTTTCAACGGATTTATTGCACTTTGGGCTATAAATATTAACCTCAGATGGTGTCAAATCAATAAGAATACATTCTCATTGCCTCTGAATTTTTTAAAGTCAATTCTTGCCAGTCATTTGCTTCTAGAGAGCTTTTCATTTGAATATTTACTCTGTTTTGAGAGTTACTATTGTATATCAATATTTTATGTTTCTATTAATCAAAGAAAGTTTCCTTGAGGTTGTGATTGAGTGAAAACACTTTGTAAGGGGGAGAGACACCCTTAGGAAAGAAAATTTATTTGGTGTAATAGCTTGCAAGTGCTCAATTTGTGTAAACTTGTAATTGTTAGTGAAATACTCAAGAAATTATCTTGAGAACTAGATGTAGGCTTGGTTTAAGCTGAATCAATATAAATACTTGTGTCAATATCTCTTTCTCTTATCTCTTAATTTGCTTAAAGCTTTATTTTTGATTATTTACACTCTATATTCATTCTTCTTGTTATTGCTCTATTTTTACTATTATAAATCTTTGGCTTTAACTTCAAAACCTCTTGAACTTCCAACAAGTTTTTAAGAAATTTTTATAAATCCAATTCATCCCCTCTTGGGAACTAGCCATTTCTATCAGTTAGCAATTTATGTTGTTAGTAATTTAAACAATGTGACGATTTTAGTAACAATTTATATTTATTTAGTTTATATTAATTTGTATCTATGATTATTCAACTCCTCTTCCACGTAAATAATAAATAAATGTTCAACTAAAATATGAGACAACTTCAATCCAAATTTGTTTAATAAGAAATATTGAATTATTTGTAAATCTTTGTTTCTCCACCTCTACGTGAATAATTTGTTTGTTAATTATTGTTAATAAGAAATATAATTATTATTGTTAATATTCGTGTAAACAAACTTTAATTCTATCACTTTTTTTTCCTCATATGTTTTATAATTATATTTGTTAATTATATTTTTTGTTTCCATATTTTCATGAGAGATTTTTTGAAAGGTGTTTTATAAGCAAAAATTAATTACTATATAACTTGAAATGAAACAAAAAATCTAGGCTGCTATCTTAATATTCATTGATATATATAAAAAATTTCAACAATTTTGCATCTTTATACATGATAAATTTTAATTTAGGAAAAAAAAAGTCAAAGTCAAAAAAGTTCATTTTAAATTCACGTTACAATATTTGAATTTAATTTTGTAATTCATTCTTAATTCATGCAATATTAATTCATATATTAATTGAGGGGGGTCAAATTAGAATATTACAACATTTGAATTTAATTTTGTAATTCACATACTAATCATACAATCATGCAATTAAATCTTTTTAATTTTTTTATAGAATTAATATGTAAATTTAGATTGTCAGTAATTTTAATTCACGTGACATTTTCTCTAAACATAAATTTCAAAAAAATTTGAATTAAAAAACTTGCTTTTTTTTTAAAATAAATTTGATTAGGAATTGATATGTGAATTAAAAAAAACTTGCTTTTTTTGAATTAAGTTTCATTTCCTATCAAAGTAAATTTACTTTCTTACAAATCAATTTCTGTACTAAATTTTCTTCATAATTAATAACTTTGATCATATCACTAAAGCATCTTACAAATCAATTGTTATTATTTATGCTTTTATGGAACTTTAAATTTGCTATCATTAGATACTTCGATTTCCAAAGCAATTCTTAATTTAATATAATTTGTTAATTGTTAATTATGTGAATTAAAAAAACTTGCTTTTTTGAATTAATTTTGATTTCTTTCCAAAATAGTTATTAATTTAATAGAAATCAGAGTTATTATTATATTTTAACCATTATAGTGTCTTAGAAGATTTTTTTGTAAGTAAAATAAATTTAATTATTGAATTGATATGTGAATCAAAAAACTTACTTTTTTTATTAATTTTGATTTCTTGGTCAATAAACTTACTTTCTTACAAATCAATTTTCATACAAAATTTTCACTAATTGATTAACCTTGATAATTGATTTCTATAAAAGTATTTACCTAATTAAATTTACAAATCAATTCCATAATTAAGTTTAGTAATTTCTATTAAATTAATAACTTAATTCCATAAAAGTATTTACTAGTTTAACAGATAATATATAAAAGAATTTCATAAAATTAATAACTTAATATCCGTTGAAAGATTACTAATGAGCCCGAAGTATTTACTATTTTTATTAATGGAACTCTTATCTAACATTAAGGAATACATTAATCAATAAAATTATTTACTATTTCTATTAAATTAATAACTTGATTTCATAAAATTAATAACTTAATTCCATAACATCACTAAGGTAGATTAAATCTATAAGTGAATTAATGCCATAAAAGTATTTACTATTAATTGCATGTGCTTGAGATTAATAATGTTTTAGTGACAGAAATCAATCATTTTTATTGATTGATTATCCTTGATAATTGATTTCTATAAAAGTTATTACCTGATGACATTTACAAATTAATTAGTGTAGCGACGCAATTAATAGTAATGCTTAATACGATTTTGATTTATTAATTATTAATAATGTAAATTAAAAAACTTGCTTTATTTGACCTTATTATGATTTATTTCCAAAATAGTTCTTTAGGGTTGGAACATCATTTAAGAAGAGGTGTAATCTTCTAAGTTAGGATGGCAAAATAAACTTTTCTTACTTTTGTTATTTCGATCAAAGTAGAACGAGAAAAAAGGAGGTGCCACCATTCGATTTAGATTTTAGATTTTAGATTTTAAAGTGCTAACTTTAATTTGTTGGTCATAAGTATAAAATTTCTTGATTTTAATTTGATTATAGAATTGATATATGAATTTAAAAACTTACTTTATTTGACTTTATTTTGACTTATTTTCAAAATAGTTCTTAATTTCATATAAATCAAAGTTATTATATATATTTTGACCATTGTAGTCTTAGAGGATTTTTTTAGCAGGTAAAATAAATTTGCTTATGGAATTGATATGCGAATTTAAAAAAATTGCTTTTTTTGAATTAATTGTTGAAATATATATAGTTACATACACAAGGATCAAGGCATAATGACATTAATTGTTGTTCATACATATAAATTTTCTAAATTGTTGATTATCCTACTAACCATATGAACATGTTTAATTTGATTACTATTTTTTGCAAAAAGATTTAAATATTATTACACATACATCTCATTATTTTATTCTATTTGATAGCTTATTCTACATCATAATATAATGTGGTCATTTATTATCATAATTTTTTATTAAATTTTATAATTTAATTTTTATTAATAATTAAAATGTATAGAAAAATATTTATGTTTAAAAAGTATATTTAATTAGTCTGCAAATTGTAATGCTTAGAAAAAATGAGATTATGATGAAAACCACAATCCACGCCAATTAACCCATACTTTTGGAGCAAGCAAGTCATTAAATGAATAAACTAAATTGTATTAAAAACCAACAAACTCACTCATAATAGTCAAGATATAAGGATTTGATGGATATTTATTAAATAAAACCAAGCGTAATCATCGAGTCAATAGCAATCTCATAAAGGTTATATGTTTGACAAAATTATTCTAAAGGTTAAGTTTGTTTACTAAAATTAAGTTAGGAAATTTAAATCAATGGTAATTTATAAATCTATAATTAATTTAAATATTTTGTTTACAAAGTTAACCAACATTGAATTTAATTTCAATTAGTTATTTTTTTAAATACACGTGGTGTGACCATAAGTAGAACTCCAACATACTCGAGATCTTGATTATAGAATACCAATGAATATATTCTTATTTGCACTTAATGTGTTTATACTATAAAACTTCAACTTCTATTTTTAATTTGATTATGGATTTGATGACAAAATTAATAAACTTTTTTTATTTCACTTTATTTTGAATGTATATAGTAATATTTGAATAAATTTGTCATTATTGGAATTAATATGTAAATTATTGGTAACAAAGCCTATTATGTGCAATTAAGGTTATTAATTTTCTTAGCTAATTTTGTTATACAAATACTCAGGGTTGGAACAAACACAATACGTAAATTGCACGTCATAGGAAGAGCGAGATTTTTAGAAAAACATAGGAAGGACACTATTATGTCAAAGAATACAGAACTTCATTCTGCTTATTGCAATGGTTTCAACACTAAATCATGTATCTCTTTCATCTATTTTTTCGATTAACCAACAGAATTATCTAAAAATTTCATAATCTACTTTAGTTAATTTCTATCATTACAGATATGTTGCAACATGTTTTTTCTTGTTGTGGGAAAACAAGATCGATAGTTAACAATCAAACTACACATTCTCTAATTTTGTTTGACATTAGAAATCGTGAGTTAGTTTGGTTTAGATTCATTTGTAGACTTTATAACATGTATTTTCTTATTATTTTGCTCCCCATTTTAATCCTTTTTGCTTCTTTAATTTACTGAAACTCTCCAAATTTATTATGTTTTGGAATTTATTGGGTATGAATTAAATATGTCTTAATTTTATATTTTTAGAACTTGAATTATTAAATGCCTTATTTAATCCACTATGATCAATAAGGCTATAGAGAAGAACTCCAAGAAGTGCACAAAACTATGCTTACAATTAGCCAAAACAACCAAGCACCAATGCTTACAAATGAAAAACAAGAAGATGCAAAAACTACAAGAATAGAGCTGCTGCTGCGAGGAATATATCTCGTAGTCCTGAACTCTAATCACCAATCCGACTGTTGAAACCAAGAATCACATGTGCTGTGATAGAAATGGCTAGCACCCAAGAGGGGGGTGAATTGGGTTTAAAAAAAATTGCGAAGACTTGATGGAAGTTTAAGAAGTTTTAAAAATAATGCCAAGCTTTTTATGAAAGTAAAATAAGTATGATCAAGATAAATAAATATAGAGTACAATTAATCAAAAATAATTAAAGAGAAGAATGAATATAGAGTCCAAGAAAGTAAAGAACATATAAATAATTAAAGAGCAAGGGAAAAGAAAATCAAACAGCGAGATTTATACTGGTTCGGCTTAAACCAAGCCTACATCCAGTCCTCAAGATAACTTCTTGAGTGTTTCACTATAAACCACAAGTTTATGCAATTGGGCACTTGTAAGCCACTACAACATAGAGATCTTTTCTTCCTCAAGGGTGTCTCTCCCCCTTACAATGTGTTTTCTCTCAAACACTAACTCAAGGAATCAATACTTGAGCAACTAAATTTGAAGGCTTAAGGAAAATAATGATGGACACTCTCAAAGTGTAGATAACACAGAAATTAAGCTCAGAATATTTCTCTAGCAATTTAGAGAGAATGAAACTCAAGATAGTATGAGAAATGAACAATTGAAGCTTGATTCAAATGGTGTTGTGAAGTCCCTTTTATATAGTGAAACCTTGCTGCTACAGTGATTGCTTTAGTCAGAATTGCTATAGTAAGCTTTATCATCATTTTTCAACTTTTCTACAACAACCAAAAAACTTTATCAACTTTTTTCAACAATCAATATTCTTTTTCAAATTTGCTACAGTAAAAAGTATTCTTTTTCAAAGTTTATTACAACAACCAATAAACTTTATCATACTTTTTCAACAATCAAATTTCTTTTTCAAAAGTGCTACAGTAAAAGATATTCTTTTTCAAATTATATTACAACATCCAATAAACTTTATCATACTTTTTCAACAATCAAATTTCTTTTTCAAAAGTGCTACAGTAAAAGATATTCTTTTTCAAATTATATTACAACATCCAATAAACTTTATCATACTTTTTCAACATCCAATAAACTTTATCATACTTTTTCAACAATCAATAAACTTTATCAAAAATAAATTTATACTACTATATTTAAATATATAAAGCATTAAATATATTTGGGCCAAGAAAGATTGAATCATGCATTTGGATCAAGAAGATTAAATCATACATTTGAGCCAAGAAGATTAAATCATACATTTGGGCCAAGAAGATTAAATCATACTATTTGGGCTAAGAAAGATTAAATCATACATTAGGCCAAGAAGATTAAATCATACATTGGGCCAAGAAGATTAAATCATACATTTGGGCCAAGAAGATTAAATCATACTATAATTCTCACATATTTGTCATCATCAAAACTTATAGCATAATACATTAGGGCTGACATACTGAACCTCCTGTCAAAATTTGAGCACGATCCAATGGTGAACGAATTTCTAGTCATAATTTTACGGTGATAACAAGAATTAAATTATTGGAGAGAAAAGTGTTGGCATGGACAAAAGTTGATGATGTGGATGCTGATGTGGAGACCTTTGATGACATGGCAACTGACTGGGCAATGATAGCTTATTGGACATTAACTGGGCCCACCATTCTATACTAAACAGCAGTAGAATTTCAGCAAAGACAAGTGTGAAAATAGCAAACAAAAGTCAAAAAAATCAGAAAAGAAAATCTCCCTCCATGTGCAGAAAAGGACAACTGTAAATTAAATGGCAAGTTGAAGTTGGACTTTTTGCATGTAAATAAAGAAGCCACCAACCAACAGAAGAAAGAGACAAGCAAAATTTCACTAACCAATATCTAAAAAATAACCAAAACATGAGTCAATAACAGCAGTAGGAAATTGGAAAAAAATGACAGAACACAAAGTTGGAACCAATTTACTATCCAAAATATCAGAAGTAACTACACTTTTTCTGTTATAAATAAGTGTCAGATGAGTTTTAAAAGGAGAACACATCCGAACTTGAAGGCAACAAAAGCAACACAGCTACGACAGAGGCTTCCCTAGGAGTTTGGTTAGAGGGAAATGAAGCCTTCCCACTTGGGAATGGCTCTCCTTCTCCCATTTTCTTCATTTTTCTTTATGATTTCTTAATTTTAGATGTAAATTTTCTGTATCTTTTTTGAATTGATGTAGTTTGAACTTACGAAGTTTTGTTGTTGAACAATTTCAGTTTTAATTCAATTTCATTCTAATGGAGTGATTTACTAATTAAATTTCCTCTTGAATGCTTGATTATCATTCAAAGAGTTTGGGATTTTTATCTATTCTAGATCTAGGTAGATATTAATATTGACCTAGTAAATTTGCCATAAATAAAATTATCTAGGATGCTTGAATGATTTTTTGAGCTTAATTACTTAATTGAATAGTTGATCTAAGATTTTAATCAATTATTTTAATTAAGTGAAATTGTTCTTCAAAATTTTGGGTTCAATCATATTTTAGAAAATTAGCCAATATTAGATTAATTGTGTTTTAATTAAATTGTTATTCGATGATTCAAAGATTAATTTGTCTATGAGTTGACTGGATTAAATTAAATGAAATCAATCCATTTTCTTGTGAAATTAATGATTTGTTGAAATGGAAATTATACTTTAATTCATTTGAACCAATGAGTATTTCTTGGCTAAAGTTTTATTTTATTTATTGTTCTGTTAAGCTTGTTATTTATACATGTACACGATTGCTATGTATAAGTAGTGAGTAGAACAAGAGATGACATGTCATATGCAATTACGGGGCATAAATGTAATTAGGACTTAATAGGATTATATTTGAGTTATGGATTAGTGAAGATCTTCCTAACTATGATATTAATATTCAGTCTTAGAATATTTTTTGAGAATTTTAGATTGATAATTGCATAATAAAATTAGCCAAGAATATTCAAAGGAAAGGATGATGATGAATACAATTTTATGGAATCTACGACTAGTTGCACATCTTTTATTTGTTTTATTTTCTATTTTAGTCATTTTAATTTCTGCTTTAATTCTATTTTATTTTACATTGTTCAAATTATCAACAAACCCCACTTTTATGTAATTATTACAATTTCCTTCGATAAAGTCTTAATAGCATTTCACTTAGTTTAATTGAATTTTATTTAACGTCTCATTTTCTGTGGGACAATATTCTACTCACTTCTTTATTACTTGATGCGACCCAGTATACTTGCTAGAATTTTATATGTAAAATAATTTACGCATCAAGACTCCATAGAAATTTGTGAAAGTTCTCTCAATATTTTTGTTCGTTCTATATAAACACTATGTTAGACCAAAGAATTCTACAAACACTTTCAACAATTGTAATTTGGTCATTTCTGGTAGCCTCATATATCACTCTTCAAAATTTTCAAATTTTAATGTTGAAGTTACATTATTAGAAAAACATTGCAAGAAAACTAATGAAAGAAAAATAAGTTGTAATATACAGGTATCTACTTTGAACAATTTTTTCGATTATAGATCATTGTTATAGAAAAATATAACCACATATTTTATATAATTTGTATAAACTCAAATCCTCCGTAACATATCTTCTCTTATTTTTGCAAGAACAGGGTCCATAATTTGTAACAAACTAGCACCATCTCCAGTACTTATTGAAGTTACAACTTGTAAGTTCTCTTTATACATATTATAAACTTATTTCAATATCTTCACATTTTTTCTTTTTCATATGAACACAATATAGGTTCGAATAAAGGGAAAAGGAATCCCACAAATGCTCTCAGCAATTATAGCTTAATTATCCCTAATAGCAGCACATGTCAATCTTCAAGGAATTTGGATATTAGTTCTCAAGTTACATCATTAAACAACAATTGTAACAAAGAGAATGACAAAAAGAGAAGGAAGTGTTACTCTCAGAAATATGGTGTCATCCAAACAAGGATTAGGAATGCATCAAGTAACCATGGTACGTGAGTGATGTGCTTGATTAGAGGTAAAATATTAAAAGTATATAGAAGTTGCAGGTTATAAATCATTTAATTATGTCAATAATAAAAATAAAAGTATATAGAGGAACTATGTATTAATCGAGATTCAAAACATACTCCAGAGTAATAGAAGATCTCTCAGTGAATTTGAATCTATGTCATTTTCAAACATAGTTGTAAGTCATGAATATGAAAATAGGCTTATATATGATGAGATGTCGTATGATCGATCTTTATTAGAGAATGAGCATCTTAATTCAATTAAAATGTTAAACAGAGATCAATTGCATATATATAGAAGTCACTGATACTGTTAATGTAAATAGTGGGGGCATCTTTTTTGTATATGGATATGGAGGTGCTAGAAAGACATTCTTGTGAAAAACATTATCAACAACACTTAGATCAAAATGGATGATTGTCTTAAATGTTGCATCAAGTGGAATAATATTTCTCTTACTTCTAGGTGGAAGAACTGTTCATTCTCAATTCTGCATTCCCTTACAAATTACTAAAGACTCAAGCTGTAATATTAAACAAGGAGGTGACCTTACAGAGCTTATCATCAAGACAAAATTAATTATATGGGATGAGACACCTATGATGAATAAAATGTGTTTTGAAGCTCTTGACAGAACTGTAAGGGATTTGATGAGATTTTCTAATAATCAGAGTTCTACTCAACCTTTTGGTGGCAAAGTCATTATGTTTGGTGGAGATTTCAGACATATATTGCTAGTCATATCAAGAGAAGGTGGACAAAAGATTGTGTTCTCCACAATTAATTCCTCTTACATTTGGAATTATTGAAAGTAATGCATTTGACTCAAAATATGCGACTCCAAACATCTAAATCAATAGCTGATGTTGAACAAGTCAAATAATTTTCTGACTGGATCATTAGTGTTGGTAAAAGAACGATGGATTATGAAAATATTGGTGAGTCAACTATTGAAATTCTTGAAGACGTACTAATCAGCGTTGTTGATGATCTTGTGTCTTCGATCGTGAAAAGTACATTTTCTGATCTTATGAATAGTTTAGATAGTTTGAGTTACTTCAAAGAAAGAGTAATCCTTACTTTGAGGCTAAAAACTGTTGATATCATAAATGAATATATGTTTTCTTTACTTCTGGGAGAAGAACAAGATTATTTAAGTTCTAATAGCGTATATAGAGCCGATGCAAATACTGATACAAGGGATAACCTTTACACACAAGTATTTCTGAACATCATCAGATTGTCGGTGTTCCTAACCATAAACTAAAGTTAAAGATTGGTGCTCCAATAATGTTACTTAGAAAAATTGAGAAATCAATGAGATTTTGTGATGGTAATAGATTGATTGTGTCTTGACTTGGTAAGTATGTCATTGAAGCAACAATTATCTCTAGAAAAAGTATTGGAAAAAAATTCATGATTCTCAGGATGATAATTACTCCATCAAATTCAAAATTGCCTTTTCAACTTAGAAGACACCAGTTTCCATTAACATTGTGCTTTGTAATGACAATTAACAAAAGTCAAAGTCAATCAATTTTAGCAGTTGATTTGCATCTAGTAAACCTAGTCTTTACATATGGACAATTATATGTGGCAATATCAAGAGTAAAGAGCAGAAATGATTTGAAAATTTGAATTCTTAACAAAGATGGTAATCATACCAAAATAATAACAAATGTAGTATACAAAGAAATTTTTAATAACTTTTGCTAAAATAAATAAATATCTAAATTTGAACATGTGTTGTGTCTATATCTTGATGAAGTGTCCATGTGAAGCACAGGTCAGTACATTAGTTTAGGACTAATGACGATGGTTTTAAGACTTTAAAGTATAAAATTTGTATAGATATTATTTATTTTACTTGTTTTTGAATTTATTTATAAAAATATATAGGTATATATATTTTAATTTATTTACCCGAGTCAACAATTGACCCAATGACCTGGTGACCCGAAAGTCTACCTGGGTCAATGACTAGGCTGAATATGATATATATATATATATATATATATATATATATATATATATATATATATATATATATATATATATATATATATATATTACATACGGGGCAAGGAACACTCTGCCCCGTCCTCGCCCCGAACCGCTATTGCATTTTCAGGGAATTCCTAAACTTACCTTGTTCCCCAGTCAATCGTTGAATAACCCAACCCAAACGGGTTGGGTTGGGTCAGCTGAGTTTGGTTCGAAATTGCCATCACTATTTGTTAGTTTTGGCATAGCTTAATGAATCAGTTTCACAAAAAAATGACAACTCCACTCAAACTTAATTTTATTCTCCATTTGTATATGAATTTTGAAGGCATTTAATTTTACATTCTCATATTTAATAAATAATAAATGTTGTTTATGCATTTATATATTATTTTGTTGTGTGATACTTATTTATTTATTTATTATTCATTATAATATAATTTTATATATAATCCTAAAAAATATTTGTATTTAATTATCACAATCTAATTATAATTCAATAATTGTCGAACTATTAAACTTTAAACTAATATTTTTGCCAATTCAATGATTGAATGTTGACACAAGATCTAAAAGTTAATTTTCTATTTTATCATGTAACTTAAAAAACAAAAAGAAATAAAGTAATTGATTTAGGATGTGTTTGGCATGACATTTTAACTAATTTATAACTTATTTGACTAGCTTATAAGCTTTTTTGACCAAATTAGTAAACAAGCTTATGTGAATAATTTTTTATGAAATGTTACTTTGAGTAACTTATAGCTTATAACTTTTATATTTGTCATTCCTCTTCTATTCTTATTATTTTATTAAAATTTCTCTTTTACCCTTATTCCTCTTATCCTCTCTGTTGCTGCAAACTTCCACTGTTTCGTCCTTGTTCATCTATCGTTCATCATTCGTCGTTCATCGTATTTGAATTCAAATCACAAGTCTATTGTCTGTCGTCAGTCATCTTTGTTTATGTTATTTCTTCCATCATCCTGGAGCTTCATCAGTCATCCATTGTCCTTCGTCTTCGTTTTTGTTATGTCTTCCATTGTCTATCGTCTTGGAGCTTCATAGAATAATTTTTATGTTTTTTATCTTTAATTAAATTTATTTTAAACAAATTAATATGTTTGTGGATAATTTTTATTTTTAATTTTAAATTTATCTTTAAACAAAATATTTTAATAGTTCAAATTAATTAAAAAACCTAAAATTATCATTATCTAAAAATATATTTTTGTCTAAATATAAAATTTATATAGAATATTTTATAAGTATGTCCTTTTATATTTATCAACTATTTCAATAGCTAATTTTACTAAAAATTTCTAATTCAATAAACTAACTTAATAACTTTCAGTTAAAAATTAATTTTTAAACTTTCAATTTATCCGCTATTTTTGCGTAACATTAGCCTTACATACTCTTGAGTTGTATTAAAAAAATTACATATATAAAAAGCTTTTCTAAAAAAATTAATTATGAAATACAAAATTGTAAAAAAATTATATAATTATTTTTTAAAAATATATATTTATTATATTCTGATTTAAGAACTATATAATTATTGTATTTTAAATAGAGGAATTATTAACAAAGACAGTATATAAACTCTTTTTTCCAGAAAGGAAATTACTAATCCTCCCAAATTTGAGGGAACTTTTGTTTGAAATATTATGGGCATTTCCCCTTACACTGGGTATCCGAACGCGACCCAATTAACCGACCCAGATAATTTCCCGTAAAACCATTCCGTGAATTTCCCCACTCCCTCAGAGTCGCAGTCACAGCATAGCCTCTAGTTCTTCTACTCTAGAGTAAACAGTATACAGTATACTCTGCCTTTTCGGCGTTATCTTTTGCTTTTGCCTCTGCCTCAGGTTCCTATAGGCTTATCAAAGAGGAAAATTTTAAAGCGAGGACTCACATGGACCCGGTTCCACTTTTCTCATGCCTCCGTCCAATAACAAGAAATAAGAAAACCTCTCTGACTGAGTAATGCCTACTGTTACTTTGTGCTCACTCTCACTAAGGTTGCCTGCTTTCTCACACATTATAACTTCAACATGAGTGAGTACAAGCAACTTCTCCTGATTTGTTCCGCCTTTCCCACCCCAAGAATCTCCTGATTTCCCTGCGAAAGTAGCTAAATTCTGAAGGCGGCGATGGTTTTACTTGATTGTGCGTTCTTTTCTGTATTCTCTCTCTCAACTTTCTCTCTATTTCACCTGCTGTTTATTATTTGTTCTTTTGTTACCTGGGTGTTGATTGCTTGGTATGGTTATTGATTGATGGATTTCGGTCTTTCGGAAAATGGCAATGTGCGAGTAATTGTGTGAAGTTCTTTAAAGCTTTCTTGAACACGTTGAGTTAGTGCGGAAGATTAGAGAGAGGTCGAGTTCTGAAATATTGGTTTGAATTTTGCTGCTGAGCTTGAATTTGAGTCAATTTGGTTGATTTAATGAGCATCCGAGTTGAAATCGATTACAGGAAAAAGCAGGGAGCACATACAGACACCTGATGTTTCCCAAGTTCAAAAGTGCTTTCACAATTCACAGTGTGTTTAATAAGTGAGATATGATTAGCCTGTTATTCAGCTTTAAAACGTTATTGTAGTCGTGGAGTTCTAGATCGCATATATCCTTGGATAACTAGTTCGGACATTCTGTTTGGGTCACTAAACAAGAATGAATCATGCAATGGGAATGGCAGAGGAAAAATGGTAGATTTTGACCTCAGCATCGAGATTAATATCACGCTTTCTTGTTTCTAGTAATGATCTTGCCAATCTATTAGCTTTTATTTGCCAGTGATTGACTACTGCTGCATAACTCTTGTTCGTAAGGCTTATCTATTCTTGTAGGTAATGAGAATGAGAAAAAGCTGATCTGTTGATAAACAGGGATTTCACATACATGAATGACTTCTGTCAACTCAGATAACGATGGCTTGGATATACCTCATTGAACTTAAATAGATGGTTGTGGACTTATGATTTTATATCCATACCTCGGTCCTTCTTTGTATATTTACATAGCAATAGTTTTTACAAATTGTGGCTTCATTTCAGTTCTGCTTGTCCATGAAACAACTGAGGCTGATTGTTAGAAAAGTACTCCCTGGTATCAAATACCTGGAAGTCTAAAAGTCTCCACAATCCAAATTCTTATGTCTCTCATTTACATTTTTAATGATTTTTTTTATAGTCAAAGTGTCAAACTACAAAAAGTTCTGGTATTCGACATTGGGGTAACTAACGTACCAATACAAAACACCCCTTAAAAGTTGAGAGAAAGTGTGTTAAAAAAGAAGTCACTAAATCCACATTGTACCTGTCATATAGATATTTTAATGTTGAAAGCATCAAGTCTCTTATCAATTGAAAGATAACATCATCAAATGTATATATTTTACTGTGCAAATCGTTGGTCTTTCAAACTTCTGATTTGTTAGAACTATCATTGGAAAAAAATAAGTTTTTTTTTCCCTGAGAGAATGTTTATGGATCGTACAATGAAGATGATTTTATATTCTCATCAGTCATCAATGGTTTGCCTAAATCATCAAACAGAGTGTTAATATTTTTGTGATGTAAGTACCCAATTTATGAATTATTGTGTGTATAATTAACTATATGCTGTGTGAATAGATGTACACAGTGCAGTCTTTAACTTTATGAAATTTATATCAGGTCATGGTTGCTGCTCCAAGGCTTTTGAGGATTTGGTGTCATGAAATATTCCATTGCTTATCCTCATAGATTGTTATCTTTGTGTCTTTTTCTTTTACATTTAGTGCCTCAAATCATTACTGCGGTCATTTCTTTGGCACATTAATGATAAAAATGAGTGCACATAATGTCTTGGATCATGTTCTGAAGGATATACTCGAGGTGATCACACCCTTACAAGAAGATTGGAGGATACGGTTTGAGATTATTGAGGATATACGAAGAGTTGTTCAATCTGTACAAAACTTTAGAGGTGAATTACGTTCAAATTCTGTTTCTGCTCATTTTTTTGTCATTATTTTAAATAACTTGCATTCTATCATTTTAATCCTGAAGAAAAGAAAGGTAAAATGGTTATTAAATTATTCGACAATCAGTAACAATGGAAGGGTTCTTCTTGTAATATAATACATTTTCTATACATAATTACTAGCACTTGCATGAACTACGAAAGCTTTAGAGGGTGGAAACAGTTTTATCTTAGTAAGCCTTCTGTAGCTTGTTCTAGTGCAACCAAAGCAGGAATGGATTATTGCATGCAGTAAATAAAGACCCATGAAGTGGCTTGTTCAATTTTTTTGTCTGGTATTTGTATTAAAATGTGTATTTTAAGTTGTTTCTCTTTATTTTCCATTTCATATCTAGTATGAAAGATAAACATTTTTTTTGCCAATTCTTAGAGACTTTTCTAAATTAAAAAATCTGGATAGCACATCAAACAAAAACTTGTTACCTATCTTTGTTATTGTTGTTTCTATATTTTTTTTGTTCTTCAGTATTTAATCTTGTCCAAGCTAGCTTAAGGCTCTGCAAATATTGAGTGATTGAACCAAATTGTATGTTTCCCTTTTCTGAAAAGAAAAACAAAAGATGCCAGATTTCTTTTGCAAGGTTCACAGTCTCCAATAAATAATCGAAAGATGAAATTTAATTAAACATTTTCATCGCCTCTGTTTTCTGTTCCTTTTTTCATGAGTACCAACAAACATATGATCAATAAAAGAAATGACTGAAATCAAGTGACTTCCAATTAAGTTTTCTTTCATAAGTTTATTAAGTCAGTTTGTAATCCTATAGAGATGAAGAAACATCTATTTTTACTGATTCTGAAATTCAAGTATGTATAGTGGTACTACATTTTTTCATTTGTGGAACAGGAGCAACTGTTGAGCCATATGGATCATTTGTGTCAAATCTCTTCTCACGATGGGGTGACTTGGACATTTCAATTGAGCTACCAAATGGTTCACATATTTCATCCACGGGGAAAAAACGCAAACAAGTGTTATTGGGGGATCTTCTAAGAGCTTTGAAAAAGAAAGGTGAATATCTTTCACTTGGAGCTTTTATCACTTGCTACAAAAACATCTTTGTTAACCATTTAGAAGACATATTCTCTTTTAGCCCATCAATTTCTTTCTTTTGTTCCAAAATTCTGACCATTTTGATTTTGGCATATACACTTTCTCTAATGTAGTGGTTGAGAAAAAAAAAAAAAAGAAGTTAAATACTTAAATTACACTTCTGGAACTGAAGAAACAATTTCAATCTTGATCTTCTATTTGGAGCACTTATTGCCGTACTAAATCTTTCTTGTTACTTGTTACCATAAACAATTTATCTCTGGTTATCATAGTAATGCAACAAGGGGAATTATGAAATTTGCAAGTTTATTTGGTATGCCCCAATCTATTTTATAATAACATTAAGACATATTCTCTTTTAGCCCATCAATTTCTTTCTTTTGTTCCAAAATTCTGACCATTTTGATTTTGGCATATACACTTTCTCTAATGTAGTGGTTGAGAAAAAAAAAAAAAGAAGTTAAATACTTAAATTACACTTCTGGAACTGAATAAACAATTTCAATCTTGATCTTCTATTTGGAGCACTTATTGCCGTACTAAATCTTTCTTGTTACTTGTTACCATAAACAATTTATCTCTGGTTATTATAGTAATGCAACAAGGGGAATTATGAAATTTGCAAGTTTATTTGGTATGCCCCAATCTATTTTATAATAACATTAATTTACAGGTGGATGGAGCAGCTTGCAGTTCATCTCCCATGCACGGGTTCCCATTATAAAATTTATAAGCAACCGCCAGGGTATATCTTGTGATATTTCAATTGATAACCTGCTAGGACAAATGAAGTCCAAGATTTTGCTTTGGATCAGCATGATGGATAGTCGCTTCCATGATATGGTTTTACTGGTACATTTTTGTGGTATAAGTATGGTATCTGTTGGAGGAAATGCTTCTGTTTGATTTGCTTTGTCTAGTTTGTGTAGGTCAAGGAATGGGCCAAAGCGCATAAAATCAATAACTCAAAAACTGGGACTTTCAACTCCTATTCCCTCAGTTTACTTGTCATCTTTCACTTTCAGGTACTTCTATATCATTGACGCTGATGTTATTTAGTGTAAATATTGTTTGGTGAAAGTTTTCACACAGGTCTCAATAATTTTGTATGTACTTTTAGACAGTTCGCAAGAATTTTCTGTGCATTTTCTTGTACATCTTTTAATATTAACTTAATTCCTACCATTTGATAGTGCCTTCATTTTCATAGTCTCATGAAAAACATTGGATCCTAGGTGTCTAGTTCAGTATGAAGATATGTTACCAGATAAGACAGTTGTCAGATATACATTATTGTGCTTTCACTGTGTTTTTTTTTTTTTTTCTCTCTGTGGAAGTTAATATATGAATCTTTGTCCTTCTGATGCTTGTAACTTTTTCCATGTCAATTTCAGACATGTGTTCCTGCAATTTTGCCACCGCTGAAAGATATATATCCTGGTAGTATGGCAGATGATCTTAGAGGTACATTATATCTTTAATCTCGATCATGAAGCATTGTTATTCGATATTTGATGATTTGTTTAGGCTGAACCTCTTGGAAGCTAAATTATTAACTTTTCTCTTGGATGTTCAGGCGTGTGTGCATGTATACAATGTTTAGAATTGTGTAAATATAAAGAACTTGTTGCAGTATTATGAGTTCAACATACTCCTGCTGCCACTTTCTCTCCCCCACATTGCTTGAACACTGTCGTCGTGTGATTTTCTTTTTGAAATGATTTTGAAGAATTGAGCCTTTTTCATATTTCATCAAACAGTTCTTTTGTTGTGTTAGTAAACTGCAGTAGTGGGACGTACAGATCAATAGTGGAATGGCAGCAGTTGTCTTTCATTTTATTTTCATGCTGTAGGTGACTGGTGTTTTATTTTATTTTCTAACTACTGCAGTAGTGTTTTTATTATGTTTTCAGACTTATTTATGTTTTATTATATTTTAATGTATTTTATTTTTAAGTGGGCAATTATAAGCAGTAGTTTTTGCCACTTCCATGTTTTAAGGAAGTTATGCTGGTTAGGGGGAGTTATGTTCCATCTTTCTAAATGAGAAGGATTTAGAGCATACTCAGACGTTTTGCTCTTATTTATGTTAACACCTTCCAGTATGACTACCACGCAACAGCGACATTTATGCCAAGCCTTGCAACATCAATGATAACTTTATTTTCTAAATGAGAAGGATTTAGAGCTCACTGCATGAACATAAGATGCATAATGTGAAGGTTTTTCTGTTGGTTCACAGTAAGATTAGATGGGAACTTGTTTGTCTAGAGATGAGGGAGAAGAGGTAGACGCAAGATGACCTGTTGGTATTTTTATGGAATAAAAACCTTGCAATCCTAGTTTCTAACTAATATAATGACACCACAAGGGTGATTGGAGAGGATTCTGATGGAGAGATCATGTAAAGGTATATCTGATACGTATTTAATCAATCATCTGCTAATCTGCTTTTGAAACTTCTAAGGATTGAGCAATAATCTTCCCCCCTACCTATAATTTACTACAGAATTTGTTGCTTTAATGTGTGATTATAATGCATGTTTTTTTAAGCTTTTAGAAAATTAGGAACTTCAAGTTATCACTGTTATATCCTATTATCTCTCGAAATTCTGTGCTTGGATAGTTGGGAATTTTCAGACATCTCTTAAATTATGATGTAAAATAGAATTCTAATTTTACCTCCATAGAATAAAAAGGCTGATCTGACCTTTCTCTACTGTCCAGATGCGTTTTTAGACTGATATGACCTTTTCCTTAATGTAATTTTTGCAGGTGTTAGGGCTGATGCAGAGAAACTTATTGAAGAAACATGTCATTCTAACATGACTTTGTTCAGATCAAACAGATCAAGGCCGGTTAACAGGAAATCTTTATCTGAAGTGTTCCTTGAATTCCTAGAAAAGGTCAATAATCATTCCTTGCTTTTATATCTTCAATTCACAATGGTAAAGGATATTTGTATTCCACTATTGCGGAGCATAATTTATTATGTCTCTAGGCATTATTTATGTTATGATTACATCACGTCTTTTTGCAGTTTCGCGACATTGATTCAAGGGCACGAGTGGAGGGGATCTGCCCTTATAATGGACAGTGGGAGCAGATAAATAACAATACAAGATGGTTGCCCAAGACTTACGCGATATTTGTAATACTCTGTTTGCTTACACATTTTATCTTATTTCTCCTGTCGTGATATAAGGGTTCTGTTTTGGGTTGGGAGAAGCTGTGTTTAAAACTTCAAAGAGTAAATACACAAAATGGTCCCAAGAAGACTTACAGTCCTACAATTTAGTCCCGGGATACCACACTGCACTAGTCACCCTCCAAAATTGTCTGACTCGTTGCTTGTCAGTTTCTATATCCAATTAAGCTGACTTTGAGTTTCAATTAAAAGGTTGATGTGCCACATTAAATGCTGTTTGTACTGTTAGCGCTACATGACTGGGTAACGGTGGATCTAACGAGCAATGAGTAAAACAATTTTTCCTGGGACTAATCATTGGGCTGTATATTTTCCTAGGACTAAGTTGTGTATTATTTCCTCAACTTTAAATACTGCCACCACAAAATGTTATGACATATCAAGAGTAAATTATTGATTTAGTTCTTGAAATATTACAGTTTTTGCAATTTAATCTTTGAATTATCAAGTATTTTAATTTAACTCTTAAAAGATTATATTTGTCTTAATCTGGTTATTTTTGTTGCTAAATTACAAAATTTATTATTATCAAATCTTAACAATTTTTACTGCTAAAAGACACTTTAACAAAAAAAAGAATCAAATTAAAACAAATATAATTTTTTAAAGATTAAATTGAGACAGAGGACCAAATATTATTTGCTTCTCTTCTGATGACATTGTACATGCCCTTTGGTTAGATTGAGGATCCTTTTGAGCAGCCACAAAATTCTGCAAGGTCTGTCAACACAGGCCAACTTGCGAAGATAGCCCAAGCTTTTAAATCGGCGCACCGTGTTCTTTCCTCGGAGAAAGCGAATCGAAATTCTCTTATAAATGAATTAGCACAACCACAGGTATCACAATTCATCATAGCACCAAGGAACCCGAGCTACAATAACGGTCACTATCATCAAGCACCTCGGCCACAGGTGCAGCGAGCAACCTTGCGTCCACCCCCACAGCCACAGGTGCAGCGAGCAACCATGCGTCCACCCTCACAGCCACAGGTGCAGCGAGCAACCGTGCGTCCACCCCAACAGAAGCATCACCATTTTAAGCGCTTGGATCAGGAGGAACACTCCAACAACACTGGCAGCAGTTCAAGTACAAGAGGACCTGTGCACGTACAGCAGCGCCAGCAGATATGGAGGCAGAAGATGCTATAAGATGAATAGCTACCTAGCTTTAAGATTCGACGACATTATGGGTTCTGCAAGTGAACAGGTCTCCAGTGACTAGTGGTATCTAAATGTTTGAGGTGTTTTGTTGTGTAGCTGCCTCACTGTGATTGGAATTGAAATGAGATAGGATAAGATATATTTTGTTACATGGGGTTTAACGATAACCCAATGTCGTGATGATAAACTGATAAACATTTCATATTTTTCTTGAGTTCATGTTTGGATTGAATCATTGAAGTGAAAAGAAGACGAGGATATATGTATACACAAGACAATGCTTAAATCAACTCTTTTAAACACAAACATACCATTTAATTTTTTTTTTATATATAATTTGGTGTCGTTGTTTATTAACATTCGGCAATGCATGAGAGGCCGAATAGCAATCAACTTTAATGGACCCTTCTTAATAAGAAAATTAATTTAATATCATGTCGGTTAATAACCGCATAAAGACCATGTATTACTATATTAGTGAGCAAATTTGTTAGGTTTGGGAATCAACCAACAACAACAACAACATAGCCTTATCCCACTAAGTGGGATCGGCTACATGGATCGCACGACGCCATGGTTTGGGAATCAACCAAGTTAAAAAAAATTAAAAATAAAGTGCACAAACCATTTATGTTTTTATCTGATAGCTCAACAAAAGAAGAAGCAGAAAAACAGAAAGAGAAATTATATAGTTGAAGGATGAAACGGTATAAAAATCACAAGAAGAATCCATTAGACTTGAAAGTGTATGTTAGTATTATTTGGTTTTGTCTAACATAAGAGTATCTTAATCAAGAGAATTGTGGGTAAACTTCAATTCAAATGCTGGCCAATTTTAATATTAGTCATTGCTAAATAAATTTAATGAAATTCAGAACGCATTAATAGTACTCTATTTAGTTAATAATATAATTAATAAAAAAAACATAAAAACATCTAACACACTTTGTTATCTAGAAATGACTTGAGAAGTTGGTCGAACGGGATTGTTTCCTGTTGTAAAACTCTAAACTCAACTATCTCTGAATCCCTAGCTATGGGCAGCAATAATACTTCAGAATCGGGGATCTCCACATTTGGAGCCCCATAGGTAGGAATTTTCCCCCTTGTAAGAATAGGGACGAGGATGAAAAAAAATTTTTTCCAAAAGCTAAATAGAAATTGCGTTAGGAATCATACTTTTCATTCCGTGAGGTCCTCATCTCTAAAAAATATTTTAATAATTTTACAAAAGTCAAAAATTATTAAAATGTTCTTAAAAATAAGGATAATTAATAACTTTGTTGCTAAAATTAAAATAATTTTAATAAATTATATATGTTAAGGATAGTTTAATAAACTCTCAAATCCCACATTCCAACCCTAAGGGACTGTTTGGTTCAACGAAGAAGAGGGGAGTGGAGGGAGGGATTTTAATGGAGGGAAAGAGATGGGAAGGGAGGAGAAATAAAATTTCTTTGTTTTGTTTAATTTGAAAGAAGGGGAGAAAATAAATTTTCTTTTGTTTGGTTTACAAGGGGAGATGAGGAAAAATAAAATAAAATAATTATACTAACCTTTGATTGTATGACGAATAAAACATGATAAATTTGTTATCATTGATATTCAAATAAGTTAGCTCATTTATTATGGTGAAATAATATAATATTTTAGTAACTTCAATTTAATTCATCTAAAAAGCATCTCAAATATATAATGTGTTTTAAAAATCATATAAAATTTTAATTTTATTCTTACCATAATAAGAAAAGAAGCTAAATAATTTTATTGTTAGAAGAAACAAAAAAAATAATTAAGTAAAATTTAACTAACTAATTAAAATCCTATTTTGGTCCCTCATATATGTCCTTTTTTCTAATCTAGTCCTTCATAGATTTTCATTTTCAATTTGATCCCTTATAGATTAATATGTTATCAATTCAGTCTCTAAAAAATTTATATTCTTAATTTAGTCCCTCATACATTAATATGTTATCAATTTAGTCCCTCACTTATTTTCATTCTCAATTTTATCCCTAACAAATTTATATATTATCAATTTAGTTCTTTTTTTTGCTCACCATAACTTTTGATGGTAACAAATTTTGATGAAGGGACTAAATTGATAATATATTAATCTATGAGGGACCAAATTGAAAATAAAAATATGTGAGGGACTAAATTAATAACATATTAATATATTGATAATGAAAATCTACGTGAGACTAAGTTAATAACATATCAATGTATAAGGAACTAAATTTATAATGAAAATTTATAAGTGACTAACTTGAGAAAAAAAAATCTATGAGGGACAAAATGATATTTTGGCCCTTATTAATTTACTTAGTTTATTATTATTATTATTATTATTTTGGTTATCCTTTATTATTTAATTATACATATAATATATTATTTAAAAAGTAAAATAAAATAAGTTAGAAAGTAATCTTAGTATTAAGAAAAATTATTAAGGGTATTTATGTCATTTATATTATTACAATTTTCCTTTCTCCAAATACTCCTACTTTTAGAAGGGAAAAAAAAAGAAAAGGAGAGGAATTTTTCACTTACATTTTTCCTCTCCTCTTCTCTAACTAATTAAAACAAACAAAGTCAAATTAAAAAAATTTCTTCCTTCTTATCCTCTCCCCTTCCCTCCATTTCTCTCCAACCAAATAATAAGTAAATGGCTCTCCTCCAACGACTAGAGTCTTTAACTTGCTGGAGAGAAAGATACCTACCAGATTTAATAGATCTAACAAGTAAAAATTAAAATGATCATTTTTTAATATATTTTTTTCTCAACAAATTATTTAGGCTATCCTCATGCCTTCTGGGGGCTCCAGCCACGCCCAACCCACATTTCTGAAACCTCTCTGCTGCAGTGCTGCTCTCTCCCCGATTTGTTCCTCGCCCAGTAGCCCCCGCCGTCGCCCGTCGTGCCTTCGTCCTCCCGATTTGGTTTCTTCCCTCGGCGTCTGTCCGTCCGTCCGTCCGTCGCCGCCTCTGACTCTCCATTCTCTCCATTCTTGCTGTCGCCGTCTTAGGTACGACCTTCTCATCTGACCCTCTGTTTCTTTTTGGTGAAAGACCCTCTGTTTCGTTACTTTCGTAAGGGATATATGAATTGATTGCTGATTGCTGCCATTTTTTGGTGAAAGACCCTCTGTTTCATCTCTGACTCTCCATTTTTGGCTGATTGCTGCCATGCGTGTTACTCTCCGGGACTGTAGTTTTGCCATCTTATTTGGTCTTAAATTGGGTAATTAATAAAGCGGCCCACAGCATATACTTAAACTGCATTTTTTTAGTTTGGTCTCCTTTAGACGTCTATCAATATGCTGCTTGCCGATCAATGTTTTTGGACTGCTTTGTTTTTCTGATGTTAAGCTCAACTACAATGTGTAAGACAACTATAATTCCTATAAAATCGAAGTAATGATTTAATTTTTGGTTATTATCTGGCTGAAGACATCGGTGTCTGCAATTAGCAAAAAATTCACCGCACTAGGCTATTTGATTCGAAGTCATTGCTTGATATATCGAGTTAAGTTGCTTGATTGTGAAGAATATTTCAGAATTGATGCAAAAATGAGATGAAAATGATAAATGGACTAGATGGTTATTATTTGCAATGCGCTGATTGATGCCTCATGGAAATGGAAATTGTCTGTTCCATATCGGAGCTTAACTTCACTCTGGCGAAACTGCTTCTTCTGGTAATGGTTTTACTCCTCCACTCTATGTGCTATGATTTTTTTTTCCCCTGTTGTCGCAGTACTCGGCGTCTTTAATTTTGGTTATTATGATGGGAAGTGTTAATCTTATTGCTTTTTTTACGTTAGGGCCTGTTACTAGGTATAAATTGATTCTAAGTCTTTGCGTCATTTCTTTTCCGGGTTTTAGTGGAGGTAATGCCTATATTTGCTTGAATTTGCCATGAACATAGAGACAGAGCCTTGTGCAGTTTTTCACACTTTTAGAGTGAGGTATACTTACAGCAAAATCAATGGATTGTTCATATTTTGAAATCCGTGAGTGAATAAGGGGAGCCATAGGTGATGTAAAGTTTGCTTGCTATTGGATCGAATTTTGCCCCTTCTTTTTTTAAAAAAATTATTAACTAAATTTTGATTTTTAAAAAAAGTTAATATGAAGTGCCTTTGTACGATGCATCTTGTTTTCAGATTTGAAACTCCAGTTTTTAATTTATTGATTTCGTTTTGAAGGTCGTCTCCATTGGTTTAGTTCGAGAGCTAATGCTGGACAATGCTTTTTGAGATGGATCTCAGCCATATTAGATGTGAGCTTTTACCTAGAACCCTTAACCCATCATCGGTCCAAATTTCCTCTCTTAGACCATTCTCTAACCCTTTATACAAGGCCCCAAACCTAAAATTCCAAACACCAAAACATTTTGTGCTTGCCTCATTTTCCCAAAACCCTAAAACAACTTCTAAATCCTCAATCGATAGCCAAAATCCACCAAATACTCTCCAACATAATGCGTTTGGACGAGACCTTCGGTGCTTTGCAGGTCGGAAGAAGAAGTCTGGTGGTTCCTCTTTTGGGCAAGGGAAAGCTGATTTCCTCCGACAGTTGAAGCGCAATGCTAGGCAGAGAGGCAAGAAGTACGCTGAGTCATTTTTCTACCGCTTGAAAAACCCACATAAGAATTATCCTGATAACTTCTCTGAAGATGAGCTCCAACAAATTGGTCTTGGGTATGATCGGATGGTTCAATTCATGGATAAGAATGATCCAAATTTGCGTCACCCATATGATTGGTATAAATATGGTGAATTTGGACCCTACTCATGGCGAGGAGTTGTTCTGGGTGACCCAGTTCGTGGTAGATTTACTGATGAGCGTGTGACAATAATCAGCGAAGTTAAGGACCATGAGGAGTGGGAGAAAATTGAGCAATTTGAAATGGCTTCAGATTTTGGGAAAAGACTGAAGCAGATGGACCAAAGTAAAGGATTCAGGTATTTCTGGGTATTCGTGAGGCACCCAAGGTGGAGAATTTCGGAGTTGCCTTGGCAGCAATGGACTTTGGTCAGTGAAGTAGTACTTGAAGCTGGTAAGCAGAGGTTGGATAAGTGGAATTTAATGGGTAGACTTGGGAATAAGGCAAGGTCATTGATAACGAAATGTGCAGCATGGATGAGACCTGATATTGTATATGTGAAGCGGCCAGTGTACCAATGTAGGTTTGAGCCACAGGATAACTTTTTTAATGCTCTTATTCCGTTTCTTGATCCCAGTACAGAACAAGATTATCTTTTTGAGTTAGAAAATGATGATGGGAATGTTGAGTTGTGCACTTATTTTGGTGGGTTGTGTAAGATTGTGAAGGTGAATCAAAAAGCATTTGTTGATGATGTGGTTAATGCATATCAGAAACTGAGTGATGAGAAAAAGTCCAAATGTTTGGAGTTTTTGTTGATGAATCACCCGGTGCAACTTTTACATCCATATACAAAGGAGTGGAAGGCTAAGTTGGAAGAAATGGAGCTGGGTTGTGATGCACCTGATGACGACGATGACAATGTTAGTGTTGGTGATCCTGGTGAAACCGAGATCTTAGATTGGTTTGAGGATGATGGTGATGGCATTACTGATAATGATGACGAGGAAGAGGAGGAGGAGGATTATAGTGATGGTGGTGATGATGACCAAGATATAGATATGGACATGGAAAATATTGAAGACGAAGAGGAGGATACACTTACAAAAGCGGATGAGAAGCGTTGGGAGGAGCAGTTCCAAAAAGCCCTTGGCAGTGCTGAAGAAATGGAAAAGCTGGCAAAGCGGAGCGTGGAGTTCTCTGCAGCGTTATACAGTAGACACTTGAAGACAGAGGAAGCAAAGGAAGAACAAAAACATTCATCAGATGGAGATGAAACTGCCTTGAGAGGCAAGCGAGCAAAGGTTAGTCCAGAAGAGTGGAAGTACGTAGGGATTGGTCCATGGAGGAAAAAGATTAAGAAGAGTAAAATTCCTCCAGAGCTGTTTTTGCGAGCAGCGGTAAGACCATTTACATACAGGAATCTTGTGAAAGAGATTGTTCTAACTAGGCATGCAATTTTGGACGGTGACATTGGTAGGAAGGTTAACACAGATGCTTGAAGTGTAGGAATAATGTTTACAAGTCTTCAGATGGTTTAGATTTGAGAGGTATTCAAATCCCCATCATGTTGTCCTGAAAAAATAGAGCAGCCTGAAATTTTGCAGTGACTTGTAGGGAAGGATTTGTTTAATGTTGCATGTAGTTACTGAAAAAGACTGAACTTTGCCTATCGCGATAATACATTACATTTCTTGAAACTAATTCGAATTGTGTCCTATGGTGCAATATGCAGCCCGAAAACAGATCTCATACTTGTTTTATTTGAACTGTTCAATTTCAAATCTAATGGTTTAGATTTTAACATTTTTTTAAAAGAAAAAGAAAAAAAAATTATCACTTAATATTTGAATCATTAGATTTGAAATCTAATAGTACTTGTAAGACGAGTACTATGCTTGTCCTTAGGATCTGTTAACGGTCCATTGGACTATCAATGTTGTTACTTCTCCGGAAATCATTGACTAGCCCATTGGATGAAGGTCAAAAGGCCCAAAATGTTAACCCTCTCAAATGACCTAAATGTAGCCCATTGGACTATAGGACCGTTTGGTATGCTCGTGAAAGCGGGAAAGGAAAGCACCTTTTTATTACTGTACTTTTTTTCGTTGTTTGGTTTTTTTGTTGTTTGTTATGCTTACTGTAGTGGCTGGAAAATGAAACTTGGCATTCTCTCTTCTATTATTTTTGTACGGAACTCTTTCATCCATTTAACAATGGAAAAGCGTATCTGGGAATGGAAAGAACACGTGACTTTCGAAACTACATTTTTTCGTGCAACTGCAATTTTCTTTCTATCTTCTGGTTTGTGCATTCCTTTAATTTCATTTTTGAAATCTTTCTGCTAAAAAATTCAGATCTTCACACCGGCGTAATTCTCGTCTCTTTAGAGATGCTATTGGATTGAGGGGGAGTCTGAGAAGTCTACTGTAAGAGAGAGGCAGAGAGTCACAGAGAGGAGATCAGGAGAGAGAACTAGCGAGAGAGGAGATCAAGAGAGAGCCAAATCTGAGAGGTAGAGAAAGAGAGAACATATGAGAGAGGCAAGACGAACCAGAGGGTCAGGTGTCTGGCAAGGCTGGTCGACCAGCTGTCAAGAACCAGTCGACCGGCTTCTGGTAGTTAGTCGATCGGCTCCTAGCAATTAGTCGATCGGCTCCTGGCAGCTGGTCGACCTCCTGACAGGCGCTGGCAGCTCCTGACAGCCGATCTACTGGCTCCTACCAAGCGCTGACATCCGATCGACCGGCCCTGTTGAGGGGTCTTGGGGGTTAGTGAAAGGCAAAATAGTAAATTATTTTTATATTTATTTTCTATTATCTTTAAAAAATATAATAATCTTATTTTCTTTCTTTTTTTTCCAGTGCATATCAAAAATGGTTTTTTTTTCCATTCCATTTTTTGACTTCCTTTCCATTCCCATCCTTTCTGAGATACCAAACACCCCCTATATTCTTAGGCCAATTTGACTTTTATGTGAAAGCCGGTATGGTTTATCATGTAGGCCATTTGGACCAAAACTAAAAATCTTGTAAGTCTTTCTATTACACTGATCTGTCCAGTTTAATTATGTAAATTATGATAATCTCGTATTTCTGTATCACAATGATATCATATAAATAACCATGTATTAAAGAGCATGTCCTCTCTTGGACATCCAATAAAATTGAAACCATACAAAAATACTAAAGTGTATGTCAAATCCATTGGAATTTGTTTTAAAAATTTTAAAGATGATAAAAAGAATAGGTTAACATATTGCCAATGTTGTCAAGATCGAGATCTTAAATATGATAGAAATGAGCATAAAATAAATCAAATTGTAAGATCGAATCGAATATCGTAAGATCTTATAAAAATACAAAATAATATATAAAAATATATATAATGACATAAATTTTGTATATAATACAAAATCATTAAAGTCTCATTATATTTTAATAAAATAAGTTCAAATATTATACATAAATAACCAAACATAAATCAAAAGTTATTAAAATAGAGTATATAAATAACAAATTAATAGTAACAAACAAATAACTTATAAATTTATATTTCATATATCAAGTGCTATCCATATCTTCCTCAATCCTTATTATCATCACTATCTATCATCATCAGAACCTCCCAATTCAACACATACACAAGTGTTGACCAAAACCAACAAAAATTTAGAAAATCAGAATATTGAAAGTGTGTTGTGTCAATAACAGTATACTACCACCAACGGAGGCTAAAGCATAACAAGATTGAATTATTACTTGAACTCAAACACAAAAACTTCGAAATCGAAGGAAATTAAAAGGCTACAATGAGGGATTGCAATAGCAATACTAATAAGTCTATACTCTATTGATTGTAATACGTGCACATTTAACTAGGATTGCAATATTCTATTGATTGCAATAAGGGCATATATAACTAGGATTATAGAAAAAGGAAAGAGATAAATACATTTTTCCTCACCTCCATGGGATTTGGAGGAGAGGACTGAGTGTCAAAGCCACAAAGGAGTAGGTCAGTAGAGGTTTGAGGAACTTACAAATTTACAGAAGAACTCGAGTGAATAACCATGTCTCACAACGATGGTAGGTGGCCGGTCTAGGATGTCGACGATGGCAACTAGGAGGAGCCCACAACATGACAACAACAATAGATGGAAGATGGGAAGAGAGAATTAGGGAACAACTAGACATTTCAGTTCATAAAATCACATCTAGATGCTGCATCAGACCAGAGAGCGAAACAAATTAGAGTTCAGGAGCAAGTGACGTTGTTTTAAGAGCTTATTTATTTTTTAAAAAAAAGGTAGGATTGTGTTACAAGATCAATCATAGGACAAAAATGATTCTGAGTAAAATAAGGATGGTTTTTCTTGCACAGGATCGTAGGAAACGTGAGATCCTACGATCTGACAGTAGAGTTTGACATCAATACATTTTATTGTCCCGTATCATAAACTTTGTTGTATATTTTATTTTATTATTCTTATTAGCATATAGTTTTAAATATTACTGATAAGAAGTTCTAAAGGTATATATAATATTATAAATAAATAAATAACCATATTATTTATTTGAATACACAAGTAGGGTTGGTACAGTGCCTCCTCATTGACAAGCATTCTGCTAGAATCTGATGCTCCTAATATATTAATAAATAAGCTTTGTTAAAGGGTTTCTGTCAATTTAATTATCAATTTATCACAATCATCTCATTTTAGATGATAAAATGGTTTTTCAACTGCGTATTATATATAACATTCCCCACACGTCACATACAACGTTATTCCTTGTGGATAACGTTCGTGTCCCTTTGCTATATAATGAAAATGGAACATTCATTGCCAATCTCAGCAGAAACCCCTTGTAATTTGTGGTTGAATTGCTAACACCATGCTTTTGGAATCAACACATATTCAAATGTTCCAACCTCTTTTATTTATGTCGCTCCAACTTTAAGGACAATTTTTTAACAGCAATATCAAACTACGTGGCCGTTGAAGCTACCTGTGCCATAATATAAACTAAAAATCTTAAATAATTTATGGAGATTTTGATATGATTGACTTTTGGTTTTAAATATTCTATCATGTTTCACAGTCTTGATATCAATTGATGTGGCTTAAATCATGAAAAAAACTTATTCTAAAAAACTAACCCATTAAGTGACAATTGTCTTGTAACTTAAATATCATCTTATTTCTTTTGAGTTGACTAATGTGAGACTTCTATAAGATTTTATGTTTAAAATGTATGTGGGTTCTTGGTTAGAAATTAGATTTACTAGCACCCACAAATTTATAAGGCTTCCATTAATTTGATTAAAGACAAGTTAAACCACAAAGATAAAAAGCTTTCTGGGCCTTAATCTTTTTCATTCATAAAATTTAAAATCAAAATTTTACGTAAACAAACAAGTATCAAATTAATTCCCACAAAGGGTGATGCATATATTTCACAATACACAAAAAGGTTGAATAATGAATGAATAATACTTTGGTGCATTTAGGGTTTGTGATTGGGACATTTGCGTAGAGAGGAATTGAATATAGATAGAAAGGATGACATGATTGCATGTTATATTGTGCTTATCCGATTCCATGGCAGAAGCAGAATGGGAATCAAACTGGGTTATTCATTCATGTGCTTCCCTTGTTCTGTTGTTCCACCTTATCCTGTTTAAGTGGGATCACATCAAAAACATCGTTTTAGGAGACATCAAAAGGTCCTAAACCAATTGGTAAGTGTGATTATTTTGTTTTCCTAGCTAAGTGGTCTTTGATTTGAGTTCTCTTAGAGAGGGTGGCGACATCTCTATGTAGAAAGATAGGTTTGTAATATTCTCTTGTCTAGGGAGATTTTTCCTTTGAGTAAATTACTTTTTTCTTATATTTTCAAATTATACATTTCTCCCTTTTACTTTTATAATATACATTCCTCTTTTCTCTAACTATAAAATATATTACACTTTAGTTTAACTTCATGTTTTTTGTCTAAAGAGATATGTTACAGTTCTTCTTTTATGTTTAGTAATTTAATGTTACATATCTTTTGACAAAAGTAAATTCTGTTAACTTATAAAAAAAAATTCAATTTTTACACATTGTGATAATTTTTTTGTTAATCTAGAAGAAAATGTTAAAAGTATATTTTTTTTTCGTTAAAACAGTCTTTCAAAATGTATTTCGGTTAATGGATAATATTTTTTAAAAAATGTGCTATTAAGTTAACAAACATTTTGGAAAAAAAAATTGTAACAAACTTTTTTGAACAAAAAATATAAAATTAGATTAAAATTGTAACAATTTCATAATTAGAGGAGAGAAAAAAATTATTTTTTTAATAATAAAGGGGAGAAATGTTTAATTTTAAAAACTTAAAAATATACTTTTGCAACTCTCATTTTTTAATTATCTAGTTTAACAGAAGAAGCTGGTATATATATACACACACAACTACAATTACATTTAAATATAAATAATAAATATGAATTTATTTTAATTTAATAAAAGTCATTTTTAGTTTCTTTAGACATTAATTTAATTTATTATCAAAATTTTCAATGAAGTATATTATACTTCACTTTTTAAGAAATTATTCTCATATTACGTTTTTAACGGATAATCTAAAAAATATACATATGTTTTCTCTAAATAGTCTTAATTTTTTTAAAAAAATAAAACTTTTGTGTGTCACTTAATTTCAAATCACATAATTAGAGTCAAGAGTATCTTCAACATTTTCAACCAATTTTAAGGACACATTTTTCAAACTCTCAAATCAACGAACTCTCTTGCCTAGCTGCCATTTTGGCCTGTGATTTGTGGGCTAATTTGAGACCATATGTAAATAGACAATCTTGAGTACAAACAAAATAGGTTCATTTAACCTATAGGGCTCGCAAGTTGGCCTCTTTTCTTAAATTTTTTATTTTTTATAAAAATATATTATTTAATATAAATAATGATACTTTATTATTTTATTATATTTTTATATTTTATAATCTTATATTTAATAAATATAATAAATTTAGATATAAAAATTTTTGTAATTTAATTTTTTAAAAATAAATATAAAATTTTTAAATTTAAAAATAATATAATTAATTTTTAAAAAAATTAAAAATTAAAATTATTGGTTATTTAAAAATTTTAAAGAAATAATATTTTACATGTATAAATTATATTTTAATAAAAAATATTAAATTTTTTACTAAAAATTCTAAAATTATATTATTTAAATATTTAAAAAAAAAGTGGCCACGAACTAAATTAGTCCTAGTCTTAATAAAATGGCCTACAAATCCAACCTGACGGAACTAATCCATTTGATTGTATTACTCTTGCCTACATTTGATGTGATTTGGCAACTATGATGTGCTCTAGAAAGAACAGAAAAGAAAGGAAAGGAAAAGATAAAAATCATTATGCAAAAGCATCACGTGTTGCGCCAAAATTATTGATGATTAATGTAAGATGTGCTGAAATTTCAATTAGATGCACTTAATTTATCAAATATGGCATTTTGAGAATCATTGGGTTAAATCAGATCACATTGGAGTTGGACCAATCATCATATTAAATATTAAAAGAAAAAAAAAACATATGTACACGATGGATTGGATGATCTGTTAAACTATGAATTAATTGAGTCTGGCGTCCCTGCTTTTCTGTATTAGAAAAATAGGGCGCTTTTCTTTTTAGCAACGGTTTTAACCGTTGCTAAATTTTTAATAACGGTTATAACCGTTGTTAAAATTTAAAAATCGTTGCTAAAATTAAAGTGTCGCGAAACATAACAATTGTTGTTAAAATTAGCCACATTTATATGTTAGCAACGATTTTATTTTACTTTAGCAACGATTAAAACCGTTGCTAAAGAAAAAATGCCTGCTTTTCTTTACTGAAAAGCTTTACTGTCGCTGGCGAATTAATGTGGGAATTGACTAAAATAAAAATTTTGACATCAATTATTTGAAGATAATGCTATTTCGAGAATCTCTTTCGGAAACATTTTGGGGGACAACCTACACAGCTTCTGTCTGATACTGTTCTCCATTAAGCAAGAAAAAAAAAAGTAGCTTTATAATGGACACGTTCTCAAAATAAAATTAACCATGAATTTAATTATATGTTTAAATTTTATATACTTTTGAAGACTTTGATTTTTTTTATTAAATTATAATTTTGATTCTTATAGTTTCACCAAAATTATAAATTAGTTTATATATTTTATTTTTATATAAAATAGTCCTTATAATTTCTTTATCCATATAAGTTGGTCACTGCCGTCATTATGATTAACTTTGCTGTTAAAATAGTCCTATATAGCAGATGATGTGTATATTTCTGAACATATCAGTATGCTTAGTTATTAATTTTTACACAATTTTCAACTACCACGTCAATAGAATTCTCATTTTGTTTTTAATTTTTATACTGACTCTCATGAAATTAGAAATTAAGGGAAAAATAAGAATTTTGTTGACATGACAACTAAATTATACAAAAATTAATGATTTGATATGCTAACACGTTCATAAATATATATACATAAGCTGCCATATAAGATTATTTTAACATCAAAGCTAACTATAGAGGAACTAACTTATATGGATTGAAAAACTATAGGAACTATTTTACGTAAAAATAAAATATAGGAACTAATTTATAATTTTGATGAAATTATAGAGATTAAAATTATAATTTAATTTTTTTTTTCATATGTATGGCAAAACTCCAAACTCAACTTGTGATCAGATCTGTAGAGTATGAAAACTTGTGATGCCTTTGTTGCATCATTATCTCATATATCATTGACACCTACGGTATCATACTACTTAAAGCGTTTATATTTTGTATGATAATACAAAATTACTATAAAAAATAATACACATGGTATTTTATAAAAAAAGATATAAATCAAAAGATTGAGTAATATCTATATAATTATTAGATAATAGAACAGGTCACCTAACATAATATCATCTTATAAAACCTAATATTTTGTACGTATGAGATCAGTCATAAATATTTATAATCATTTTGACAAGGATGGATCCAAAAATTTTGGTCTATGGATAGTACCTAATTTTGACTTTAATATAGTTCAAAATTGAAAATTTTAATAATGTGACAACCCAAAAGCTTGTGAGATTTGAGTATTATGTCTATTTGGAAAGTAACTCCTCTCCTTGGCTTTTGGCCAAAGAGGCTGCATGACTTGTCTACAGCCATTGAATGACTGTGGGAAGACCACATAGCTAAGGAGGGGGCCTGCATCCATCTATTTGTTTTTGTCTTTGGAATTTGGGTTTTAGAAGTAATGATGAGATTTGAAATATTTTTTTTCCTGATATATATATATATCTCGAGTAATTTAATTATCCCCTTTTTCTCACAGCTTATAAATATTTTTATTAGAGTTTATTTGGCTCAAGTTATTGATAGAGCATCTATAATAGTAAAATTTATTTAGGCTTTTATTGTGGTTCCACAATGCCACATCATCTTAAATAATTTTCCACTACTTTAAGCAACTCTTCATTACAGTGGTAAACTTTTTAAGAACTTATAAATGGGTCTCACAATCAACTCTCAACTACTTTAGTATTTATTACTCTCCACTAACATTTATTGTAAGTTTTTATTTTATTATTACTTTTTGTATAAGAATCGGTTCTTATAAGAACCGTTCTTACACGTGACAACTAGCGTAGCGAACTACAATAGTAAATCAAAATAAAAACTGATTTTTAAATTTAAGAATTTCTTAATAACTACCATTATATATGCTCTTAGGTATTATATGTGGGCACTTTTTGCAATAGAAATTTGAATATTAATTACTTATCTTGTGGAAGAATAATACTTTCTAATGAATTTAATGCTCGTCCCACTACAAAAAAAAAAAACTTAGGATCAGGATTTTAGAGACAGAATTCATTTGTCTCAAATTTCATCCTTGATCCGCTTCAAATTTTGTCCGATTTCAAATTTTAAACCAGGGAATAAAAGATAGATTTGAGACAGAAATTATTCGTCTTTGATTCAATGCTTGTCCTTAATATTAGAGACGAATGTTTCCGTGTCAAAAAATCATCTCTAATATTTTTCTAATTTTTGTAAATATTTCTTTATATATATAAAAATTTTGGAACGAATATTTCCGTCTCAAAATGTCCGTGACTAAGTGAATTGAAAATAACACCGTATTACTTTAGAGATGGATTTGGCCTTCCTAGAATTTCATCGCTACCAAAGTAAAGGAAAATTCTGCACATTAGAAACCAATAGAGAGAATGTGTTCAGCCTTTTTTCTGGTGTGGCTATGGTTGTCTTCAGCTCATAAAGGGACTGTGATTGTCTTCTGCCTATGAGAATGCTAGCTATGACTGTTTATATTTCCACTTTCCAAGTGTAGAATAATGCATGCAAGTGATGCCTTAGTGGAATGAACCTTAAACTCTCTTTTCACTTGCCCTCTCATAGTTTGGCTCCAATATTCACAAAGAGATAAACACCTAAACCTTAGGACACTCGTTCCCCAAGCCAAAGGGACAAAAAGAAACCAAAAAAAGAGGAGGCAAAAGAAATTAAAATAAGAGAAACTTGAGTGTGCAATACTGCAAATGGCATCTCGTGGAATGGCACTAAGTTTGAGTTTTTAAGTTTGTCCCTATAGCTTTTTTTTTTTTCTACACTTTGGCACTTTTGCTAATATTTTTTAATTTAGTGCGAGTGTTAAGATTTTCATGACTTGCTTTAAAGTTGACTTGACAAACATGAAACCAATGTACCAAATGATGCTAATGTGGTTATAAAGATTATATATTTGGTGGCCTTCGTGTGGAATGCACACTCCCTTCCATTATTTATGTAATCCCCCACTCTTCTCTTTATCAAAGCACTTTAGTGCTTTCATCTTCAGCAATCCATTCTATATATTTATTGAGACTTGAGAGACTTGAGCATTTTCAATGTTCTTCCTACCTTTTCTTCTATTTCTCAAGCCACATATTATATGAGCAATTAACAGGAACTCAATGCTCTGGGAATTATATGATCTCAATCATATTCAAATTATTTAGGGTTTATTTCGTTACCACTTAGACAACCCATGACCAGTTGTCCATCTAAAACTTAATGATCATGTAGTAGCTAGTATCTGTGATTTAACAAACTCATGTAATTTTTTACTTGTCATTCAACATCTTAAAATTATCAAATAATTCGAATTAAAAAGATAAAATAATATAATACTTTAAACATAACTTACTTATATATATATATATAACACAACACATAATAACACATTTAAATACTAAAACAATATAAATCCTTGTGATGTTGATTGTGATCCCTTGTTGGTAAGTACTTAATTATTACTGACGCATCTTGCTTTAAGATTGAACAATCCATCTAACTCAATTGTTTTGAACCAAGTAAGTTCACAAATTATAATAAACATAAAAAATAAATTATATAAAATTTAACTTGCAATTATAAAACAAGACCCAAAAAAAAATGCTCGTGAGACATGGGGCTGAATGACAAGTATTAAATCGCATGGAGAGCTTGAATGATGATTTTTTAGATCACATGGGAAAAAAATTAAATTACTTTTAGGTGGCTTTTACATAACTAATTTAATTAAATTTTAGACGAAGAATATACCACAGGGTAGCTAATCAAACAAATTACAAAAAGATTGAATGGCACACTTCAAAGTTCAAACCCTATATGAAAAAACTGATTCTAAATCAAATTATTGGAAATAAACTATAATTGACTCTACTATATATATGATTTTAAAAGTATTCTTGCACTGTGGATTCCACTTTATATGGGTAGTATCTGTATACAATAGTTAACTTTGTTTTTTGGTAGGTAACAGTTAATTAATTTAATACTATATACCTGATTAATTAAGATGAAAGTAAATGGGGAAAATTATTATTATTATTATTATTATTATTATTATTATTATTATTATTATATGGATGTTAATGTGCATGCGCAAAAAGCAACCCCAAAATATATATGGGTATGTTTGACATTTAATAGAAGGAAAAACCTGAGAGTCCCACCTTTTCAAATCTTAAGTTTTTTTTAATTGTTGTATTATTACGAAATTTATATGTATAATAATTTTTAAAAAAATGTTCTATACAGATCTTGCAAGGACATACAACAGTAAAAAACTTACCTTTCACGATCTAGTTTCCCCCTTCTTCATATTATTATTGTAAAAGATTTGCTTCTCCCTCGAGCACGTGGCGCAAAAGATCACATCTCTGAAGCTTGAGAGACATTGTGAAAGAAACTAAGGTTAGCATGTCAAAATTTGATAATTTATAGATATAAATTTGTGCTCCATCTGCATTAATACTTGCTTGCAAGTTCAAGATCCCCCCTATTTTGACTATTGGTTTCATTTGGTTTCATTTAAATTTGGAGAAATGTTATTTCAAGGGAAAATTCTGTCAAATTTTTTGTGGACTTATCCAAATCTTAGTGTCTTTAAATTTAATGTTTTTAAAGTACTTATAATCTACATTAGTACCATGATTCATAGCCATCTTAAGAATTTAGTTTCATGCTTGCTAAATTTTTGCTAGTTGCTAAATATTCTAGAGATAAATTGCTTAAAAGATGCAAACTTTAGCTCCATCAATCAGTTTGGTTTTGTTTGAGTAAGAAGCACGTAATGAGCATTTTTATGCTGTCAACAATTTGGTTATGTATTTGACACCTTGAATAGTTTATGCCAACTCGTAGTTTGGATTTGAATTTTATTGCTTTCTTTTGGTATTTTATGCCTTGTATATAATATATATGAATTTGGTATTTTATTGTTTGAAAAATGAGCGGTAAGTTATTTTTGTGACTCACAATATTTTTTTTGGTACCTTACTATTTGAAAGTATTATCTTAAGTTTTCTTATTGCAAAAACGTAACAAGTGGTTGTCTGAACATGCAACACTCATAAAAAAGAACTAGGATATGAAGTGTGGCTAGGTCAGACGCAGCATGATGGGCCGCATCCGCGATAAATAGTTTAAAAAACAAGAGAGGCCCAATTGGATAAGCGAGAAATTAATGCAACAACTAGTCCAAATTTGGAACACCGAAGAATACAAGCAAAAGTGCAACCAAGCGCAACAAAACAGGGCTTCCACTACTAGAGCAACACTTTACACGGGAGGCAGCATTTTGGACTCCGAGCACATGCGCCACCTAGTAAGTCTAGATCCAACTGCTTTTTTTAATTTCATTATTTTAATACATGGTCAACTAGACAAATTTATAATCTTCTTTTAAATGCAAGAGAGTCAAATTAGAAGGAAGCCTGGGCTGTTGGACTTATTCATGTGCACCCACAGAAAGAGAAGTACATAAGACTTTTCGATGAGCGGTCACGAGAAGTCTTCATGAGTATACTAAGCTACTTTTCTTTCTAATGATCATTTTCAATTTTGTATTAAACTCACTTTGACTTTGATAGGAGGAGTACACACGGTTGAGATCCTCGCAAGCATCCACGACCAGTGTAGGTGTAGAAGATGGGGATGACAACGCCGACAACACCTTGTTGTGGCTACAAGTGGTGGGAGCCAAGAATAAGAAGGGCCACAGCTTCGGCAAGGGGTCTGAGGCGTGTTAGATCAGTTCATCAAGTCGCCTCTCTATTGATCCATTCGGTCTTCATCTTGACTTTGAAGAAAAGTTGTAGCATCACATGGAGCATGTATTCAAGCAGCTGAAGACTCAACAGGATCGCCTCAGTAATATTGAGGAAGCACTCAGGAGGGTGACCCAACAGTTGGAGGAGCAGTCTGCGCTGATATAGAGTCAGGCATCCATACTGGATGAGTTCCAGCACATGATAGACCGCTACAAGGAGTCCATGGACAAACACATGGGTCCTGTGATTGATGACGATGTGACCCACTTCCTAGATCACTCCTTAGGCTAGGGTTATGTTTGCGGGACATTTATTATGTATATTTATTTGTTATAATTATCATGTAATTAACAATTCATTTTTCTTTATATGAAACAATTATTTCATATATGCTTGAACATAATTGTTGGATTGTTGGTTCACATTGCTACTAGTCCAAATTTCTAGGACTTGTTGGTTCACATTGTTTAGAAACGGAACAAAATTCGTCTCTAATTCTGTCTCTGATACATTAGGGACAAAATATTTATAAATTAGAGACAAAAAATTGCGCATCTAATGTCTATTTTTTTTTTTTGTAGTGTCTGTTAAAATATATTTATTTTAGATACAGACTAAGAAGAACCCATCAATTAATTTGTTTGCCATAACAAGAAAGCTCCAAAACAACCCTAATTTCCGATCAGGGTGGCCTAATGGCACTTGAAGATACATTAGGGACATGATTAGTCCCCAAAAAGAAAAGAAAAAGAAAAGGAAGAAAATAGATTCATAGAATTGGTGCATGGGCCGGTGGGCCCATCGCAATAAGGCATCAAATCTTAGAAAATCTAGACCAGCTAAGAGATGGTGACACTAAAAGGAAACCCGAATGCTACGTGTCACCTTTAAATCAAGTGTGTTATGTGAGCCCCTCTTGACGATCTTTACGAAATTTGTCTCTCAAATTCTCAAACATCGGAGTCAATTTGTTCTACGAAATATTATATTTTTTTAATTTAATCCTAAGTGTCATAATTTAATATATGAAAATTTATATTTATCTTAATTTAATTTTTTTTATTATTAACTTATAAAATTTATTATTGTTAAATCTTAAAGTTTTAGTTTCAAAGATAGTATTTATTTTTTTAAGATTAAGAAATATGAATCAGAATAGATATCTTAAAAGTATTATCTTTAAATTTAAATATTAAATAATTAAAATTATATATTTTTTGAACATTTATACTTATTAAATACATATAGTAAAAGATGTATTCAAAATAATTAACATCTAAAAATTTTTGATACTTTTTATGAGATATTCATATAAAAATTTACGCTCACGCACACACACTAAAATGAACTGAAATTTAAATTAATTAGATTTAGATCTTTATTAAACATAATCAAATGTGGAAAGCTAATTTGACAAAAAAAATTAAAACAAATAAAATTTTTTAATAACTAATCTGTTACATTAAAATTTTCAGACTATAAATTGCAATTACTATAAAGCATGAAGCTTCGCTTCAGACAGTTGTAATTTACCAATGTGCCCTCCACACATGGGTCCCAAATAAAGAGCATAGTCATCAAATTTTATGTCTATCTTCCAGTTTGACATGTGACACCTGTGCCCACCACCGCCTTTTTTATGCCAAACACAAACTACAAATTTCACAACATAACTTCAAAAAAAAAATTAGATATTATTATTTTAATGGTACGTGTATTGATTTTAAAAATACAATGATTGATTAATTTCTTGAATATTTAAATATTTTATAAAAATAGATAAAGTATGGTAAATTTTTTTAATTTATCCCAAATTTTAGATACAAATAATAGTAGAAAGTATATTAGGCACACTTTATACTTGTTATTTCAATTTAGGACAATTGCCCCCACAAGATTTTTTTTTTTTACTTAGTATATGTAATAAATTTTTTTATCTTATAAAAATTTAGACGTTACCCCACATTAAAATTGAAGTATGTTATATCTTATACATTTTATATCTTTTTTATTACTTATATATATTTATAAAAAAAATTTTAATAAAAATATTCATAAACTATTTTTTGCTCCCATTGACTAAAATTTTTGAATCCGTCCCTGCTCAAATATATTTATATACTGCGATTATAAAAAAAATAAAAGAATTAACATAATAGCTAAGTCGATGTACTCCAACTTTAACTACTTAGTTAACCAATATTTCTCAAAAATGGTTTTTTCAAGTACCCTAAATCAATAAAGCACGCCTTTAAGATCGATTGGAGGAGGGCCTAACTCACCTAATGCACAAACTAGTCCAAATATTATATCTTAAAATTTTTTTATTACAATAATTTATTTATATTTCAGTAATAAATTGTACACAAATATCTTTCGTAACTTACCATGGACCACCGAAAAGTGACCGAAGTGCGGCTACAATGAAATTGGCTCAAGATTAAGCAGAGAGGAACTTTTTTCTGCTCTGACTGAATTATTGATTTGTTCCTAAAAAAGTTTCTAAAATATTAAAGGCAGTATTTTTTATTTTTATTTTTATTAAAAATAAAAAATAGGTTTAAAAATTTGTTTGGTTGAAATTAATAAAATATTTTTAAAAATATTTTTTAAAATAAGTCTAAATTTAAAAATACCAAAAAAATTTTTTTTAGTATTTCAAGAAATAAATATTAAAAATAAAAATAAAAAATATATTAATAAATCAACCAGACTCCAAATGTTTTAATTTTATTCATAAAAAACTATGTTGATGTCAATTTGATTTTTTTTTAGTCAAAATTACTTTTAATAATAAAAAATTTAAAATTTAATAATGATTGATTGATTTCACTATTTAAGGACGAAAACAACCAAATTAAATAAATATAATTGTTCAAGTAATAAATTCAAATACTTGAGAGACAGAGAGAGTTAGTGAGAAATGATCAAAATTAACTCCCTGAAAACATTGAGTTTTCTCTTTTAAAAAGGAGATTTTAGTAATTATATCATTTTCATTCTGAATTTGTTTCTTTCTTTGAAAAATCGAGTTTTCTCTTTTAAAAAGGGTATTTTAGTAATTATATCATTTTCAGTCACAATTTGTTTTCCTTTCCTTTTTGTTCTTTCTTTTTTTTTTTCGCATTTTAAACCTCCATAAATGGAAGAAACTTTACTATTTCAAGGACTACATCAGCAATTTCCTCCTTGAGAGTTAAGATGAGTTTGAAGTGTGTGACAGCAAAAGAACTCAAAAGTGGAAGTTGAAGAAAATTTGGTTAAAAAAATCAGTGTGTTTGAACCCGGATCGGAGGGTTGACTTGGGACCCAATGACCAAGGTTAAAATTGATCTGGTTGATGGTTTGAGACCAGTCTGAATGCAAATCAACTATAACTGTCGATTTGGCTAAGTCAAAGTTGGCACGACGACTCAAGTGACCAAAGACTCTTTTTTTTTTTTGGGTTCAAGTTTGTTTAAAATATTAAAAATATGTACTTAACAAAAGTTAAACCCAATCCCTAACTCTGTAGCAAACAAGTGACTATCATCTTGCCACTAGCTTTTCTCGAAAAAATATCATATATAAAAGTTGCTAAAATTATTTTAAACCAAAATGTACATGTGGCATTAACAAGATGACAAAAGTCAAAATGGAAAAGACATCTAACTTAATATAAAACAAATATATTATTACTAATAAATTATGAGATAAGAAAAAAAGACATATATATTTATATAATTATTTGATGTAAAAAAATTTTAAATCAAAAAAAAAATTAAAGAGCATAAACAAAAAATTTTATATAATATAAAAAATAACAATTAAATCTTTGAAAAAATTATTTGTAATTTTATTTTATAATTTATTGATTTGATTATTATAAAAAAATTATACTATGAACATATACAACGCAATTTAAAATATTTTTAATATATTTTAATTTAATTTGGTTGACTACGATTCAACTAGAGTCTAACTATTTAACCATAAATCACTCATCTCACTAGTTTAATGATTGGTATAATTTTTAAAATATTTATTATTTTGAATATTTATGACTTTATAATTTTGATGTAATGATATATATTTTAAAATTTGACTTATGTTTAAATTACTATTGATGTTTATAATTTTATGAGTATTTATATTTTAATTATTTATAAGCAATGAATAATGACAATACTATTATAGTTTTAAAATTTTAAAGTGTAAAATTTGTATATAAATTATTATTTATTTATTTTTAAATTTATTTATAAGTAAATGTGAGTATATATATAATTTTTTAATTTATTTATTTAATTTAACAATTGACTTGACAATTTAATAATTAAATTAGTGATTTAATAACCAAAAATTATTCTAGACTAATAACGGAACTAGTTACAAACCGTCTACTTGACCCAACAAAATAATAAATCAAACAAAAAAAGCCGAACTCGAATAAACTGGGCATTGGGTAATGGCCGCAACAATAACGATAATAACGGGTACAGGTTTGAGGTACGTGATGTGCACTGTACATAAAGATATGGTAACCAGCGTGTGCAGAAGCAGGATATTTCTTTTGTTTGTTGGCCAGCTCCTGTGGGACAAGGATTTGGACAACAACACTACAGCACCCATCACCACATCACAAAGCTGTAATTCTTGGATACTCTTTTATAGCTACATCCTTTCAATTTTTTTTTCTTTTTCAAATAAATATACGTCTGGATTAATGTCATCCTTCTGTAATTAATACGGGGTCGACTTTTATGATTCCCAGAAACATGGGAAAGGGAAGAACTGAGAGTAGGTGAATGTATGTTGAAGCCAATTCTTTAAATCTTAAGAATTAAGCTCTCTTAAGAGCTTTCATTTTACAAGAACTACGCATTACACATTTCTGTAAACAAGTACAAGCAAACTAACCCATTTTTTGGCTGAATTAGTTTCTTTTGATCCAATCCACAAACGAACAGACATGGCACAATTATAAGGACCTAGAAGCAAAATCCAATTTTATAGATCTCATCATATAGACAAAGAAAGGGTGTGTCAACCGCTGATTCAAGGCTTTGTTGACACTAATTTTCACTAATCTACAATTTCCTATAATTTGTTCATTTCCCCAACGTCACAAATTTCTTTTCTTTTCTTCTTTGAGGCCTTCGATCAAAGCAGCTACCTATAATTGCATCGAATAGGGTTTCCATTACGATGAAGAAAAGGGGTAGTGGCCAGGTGGGTTTGATTTGATTAGCTTTCTTTCAGTTTCATCCTCCATTGATTAATTACTGTTGTCATCGTCGGAAATGGAATTGGACTGCGGTTTCTCTCCTCAAATTAACCACCACCACGCTCACATTGTCAGTACTATGCCTCGCCAGAGCCAGCTTCGTCAGCAGAATCGACGCGTCCGAGCATGCCTTGTCTGACCCATCCACCGCCGAGTACACCGCCACGTCGCTCCCCGGAGACCCGGGCGGTGACGGCGGCTTCCGCACCCTCAGGCACATCCGTGCCGCCCCACACGCGGTGTCGTTTGGCACCACGTCCCACAGCCCGTCACTCGCCAGTATCAAGCACTCGTCTTCGTCCGTCCGTTCCGTCACCGTCACCTCCGGCTCCGATATCACATACGGCTTCAGATAATTATCGCCTGCACATAGATAAAAACATAACGCCAGTTAATCGGAAATTCTGTATTTTCTTTGCTACAATGCGCCGATGTCTGAGACACAGTTACTCACCGATTGCCCTGGACATTGCCAGAACTCCGAGCACTCTCGGGCCGTCCCAGTAAATCACGCGCCCTCCGGCGGCTTGGACTCGGAGCAACTCGTCGGGTCGGTCGGGCTGAGTAAAATGTACACCACGAAGTTAGCACACGAAATAACGCGCGATTTTAAAATTTCAATAAGGCAGCGTGGAAGGAAACAGGCACAATCAAACCAAATTATTTGCGCGTGCAGGTACGCGCTAACACATCGGTTAGTAATCCCACAGTTTCGAGTTTCCAAATCCCGGCGCGTTACAAGGGATTTGGATCTCGAACAAGAGACCAATCATTTACCCAACCTTCGATTTTCTGTTTGTTTCTAGGGAAAACTAGAATTAGAACTCACCTTGTGATCGGAGGAGAGAGGGACGGCGACGCCGTTTCGGCAGAGAACGGCGCGCGAATCGCCGCAGTTGGAGACAATGATCTTGTCCGGCGTAACGACGGCAACGACAGCGGTAGATCCCACGGCATCGCAGTGAGGGGTCTGAAGTTCGCATCTACAAGTGGAGTTCTGGTTGCTCTGGCTCCAGTTCTGCACCTCTTCGTCCATCCGTGCAAAACTGTTCTCCATCGTAGACTTCCATTCCAAATCCTCTCGAGCTCCTCCAATTTCTTCCTTCACAATCTCATGTAACCTATCCTTACAGATCGTCGCTACCTGTTCAAACAAATTAAAACCAAAACTAAGAACCGGATCAACTAATAAATCACGGAAGGATGAGTAATTTCAACGGATCAAGCATTTACATGAGAGCAACCATGGCCGTCGAACACACCGAAGTAGTGAAACTCCTTTCGTTTTTCACCATCCTCTTCGCACAACGACGGACGAACCGAGACAGCGTCTTCCATATCCCTCCTTCTACCACAAACAGAAGTTACCCCAAACTTCGGAAACTCATTAATAGCCTCATTACTAGTCCCCTCTGTAGCAGTTGAATTTAACAACAGAACTGTCGACTTAGCTTCATCTTTATCTCCTTTAGGTTGTTTATTTTGTTCCTCTTCGTCCTTAACACCGCTAGATTCAATGTTCTCAACTGCGTTTACGCAGTCTCTAGGTTGCGTCGGAGAAGCAGCACAGAGATCGAGCTTTTGGCGCTTCAGGCCGTTCTCTGGCAGGGGCACTGCCATGTCAGCTATGTACTTCGATGGCAGTATGTCCAACCTCCGACGGCGAGAGGCTCGGCTCGGCTCAACCGGAGCCGGCGTATCTCCTTCTCCAACAACACCACAGCAAATCCCAGCCATTCCAGGACTCACCAAACAGATCAACAACCAAAAATAACAAAACCTAAAGTTTTCTTAGCCTTAATTAGAATTAATTAAGAGCAGAAGCAGAAAAAGCAGCAGCAGAAGCAGTAGATTAACTAGATTTGCAGAGGAAAAAGGCAAAGCAAGAAGAAGAAGGGAGTGTGAGAGAGGAGGATCCCTTTTGGGGAGAATTGAAGGACCCATTAAAATCGGTTGGGAGGAAGCTTTTCTAGTGAGAGAGGGAAGGCGGGAGGGGCTCACAAATTCACCTGGGGGCCACACTGCATCACGGGCAGGCTGCCCGTCACCGTCACGGGCATGATCCGACACTTACAGTTGGTATGACGTCGAGCTATTGAATACGAAGATGCAATCCGCACCGTCCGTCGGATCGAAATCCTATCAACATTCGACCACGTGTTGTGCTTTTCTGTGGCCTGGGTACGTGGCCCAATCATTTCGCACCACGCTAGATGGAATTGTTCTTCCTTTTCTGACACGCATGTGGTCCTCAAGACGACCCCGCCTCTCTCCCTCCCAACTCTTGTTTTAGTTTCTCGCCTCCCAATTTTTTTTTTTTGTCCTTCGGTCTTTCAAGGGACACTCGTCTGTAGATGTCACCACGTGGCACGATCGTAGAATACGAGATTCCTGTATGATTCTGCTCTCCACGTTCACTTCCGTGGGTATATAGAACACGCGCTTTCGGAGTTTTTTTTTTGGGTTACTGGTTTTAATTCGGCATTATTAGTGTTGACAATTTTTTTTAATTTGATATTTTTCATTTATTGAGAGAATTTTTGTAATGGACATTTATTGAGAGCATTAATATCCACGAAAATTTAGTGCACGTGTTAGTCACAATATTGATACTGATGTTATTGGCAGAAAAATTAAATTTAAAAAATATTCGTTTAATGATAATAATATATTTAATAATACTAGAACAAAAGGCATGTTAATTAAAATAAATTCAAATTAGTCTGAAAGTTTCAGTTTTGAGTGGCATTTTCATCGAACTTAAAGTATTAAAAAAATTAATGCATTAGGTTTCGATTGTAGTAGAGTCTCTTCTCCATTCATAGCTCTCAATCTCATTTATAGTAAAAATAAAAATTAAAGCATATATAATACACGCTCAAGAAAAATTAATGAAAGTTTTACAAATAAAAAGTAATAAACAAATTTGAAAATTTAGCTTTGGCTTATAAATTAGGTTGATTAAGTTCTCTAATGAGTCAAGTTAGATCCAACCTTGATTAATCTTAAATCTATTAGATTTTGAATATGAATTGGCTCCAAACACTAAAATTATATCGATGGATTAAAACATAAAAATCAATTAAGCACTAGAGCCAATTCACACTTTTAGATTTTACTGCCCTCGATGGATTAAAACAGAAAAATTATATCTGCAGAATTTATACCATTACATTGTGGGCAATGAGAATGGATTGTTTGTTTGTCTTAAAGACAAGCAAGAATCGTCAGCTCTTGTCTTTTTTTATTTTTTTTGTTTTAAATGTATTTTTTTCTTTTAAAAAGTTTTAGATAAGTACTAATACTTCCTTATTTTCTTTGTGTCTACTTTTATAAATTTATTTGAAGAAAAAAATAATTGTATGTTTGATTTGTGAAAATATTTTCTGTTTCCAGTATTTAATCAAAATATTTTCTGATTCCAGTATTTTTTATTTCTAGTATTTCTTGAAACACTGAAAATGTTTTCTATTTTCAATATTCAATCAAACACATTTTTAAATATTTTTTTTGTTTTAAATGAAAATAAAAATAGAAAATGCTTAAAACAAACAGGTTCTAATAGTAGGCACAAAAAAATAAGAAAGTATTAGAATTTATCTAAAATTTTTTAAAATAAAAAAATATATTTAAAACAAAAAATAAAAAAACTGCCAACCGTTGAATCTTGTAGATCCAACAACTCTTACTTATGCTTAAGATAAGCAGGCACCTACTTGTCCTCATGATTGTCCTAAGGATAAGCAAGCGATCCATTCGCGTGGGAATGTCCTAAAAATTAGCAAATATCTGCCATACGATTGGGGGAATTACCTTCTTGTTCTCAAAATTGTACTTATAAATGGCCCAAGACTCTTTTTTAAGTATGATTTATAGTTGCACTCCGTATTTACTATATAGACATTGAAGCACTTGGAAAAGTAAGCCAATCAAATGGTAGGGCTACAGACAATTTAGCCACTAATTAAATTTAATTTCTTGCTCTATAAAATAAAAAAATTAAGATAAAAAGAGAGTATTTGTTAGATTCCCTTTATAAAGAACACGCAGAATTTAGTAACACTTCAGTATTGGACTTAGGCCATGTTTAGGTAAATAACTTATTTAAGTACTTATAGAATAAGCGCTTATTATATAAGTGCTTATATTTAAGTTATTTTTATAATTAAAGAGTTTATGACGGTAAATTTCACATAAGTTGTTTTTAGCTTATTTTCATAAGTTATTCTGAAAAGCTTATGAAAATAAGCTGAAAATAGTTTATTGATATTTCATAAGCTATTTCTATAAGCTCTCTCAGACGCATGTATAAGTATTTATATCATAAAATAAGCTAGAGAACCTCAAAATAAGCTCTTTCAAACGGGTGCATAATCTTTTTGTCTTGTTATCCATTACCTAAAGGCAAATATTATGGTATAATTTATCATTTAATTGAACCAATTTTTATGAGATATTTCTAATTACTCATGTATTCTTTTATAATATTTCATAAAATGTATGTAAATGTTGTACAAATCTATATCTAAGTTTATCTCAATCAATATATGTATTTTTTAATGATTTAAAATAAAAATGATGGCATGTTCAAAAAATTTTATATTTTTATGATATAAAATAGAGACATAAGTGAAACTGTATTTGTGATATTTGCGAAAAAATTAAGGCAGCTTGTACTTAAGTTAAAAATCAATTAAAAAAAGAAGAATAAGAACATAAAAACAATATAAATTGAATAGTAATATGTTTATTATAATAATGATAATAATATATGTAGAATTTATTTTAAACATCTTAAATAGTTAAATGTACAAGAATAATTGTAAAATATAATTTTAAAGCACTTCTAAAAATTAGTTGTTGTCTTTAAAATATATTTGAAAATGTTAGGATCCAACGTTTATCATTAAACAAAAAGTTATAACTAATAGTCTTGATAAATTTTATTTCTTTAATTTATGGTAAAATAAATGTTTAAGCGTTATAGCTTGACTGTGACTCAACTCATCACTTGAGCCTTCAATACGGAACAATTACTGACAAAAAAAATTATAAACAAAAAATTTAATCACACACATGTTGATGAATTTTAGTTTATAAAAATCACAAATAAAAATATGACAAAAAAAATCAACAGAGAAAAGCAACAAACCAAAAATTTCAAATATTTTGAAAAAGAAAAAAGGTCGGAAATAGGGATTAGGGAGTATTAGAAGCGCGTGACGGAGAGAGCGCGTGGTGTTAGAGGATGAGTGGAGGGAGAGAAAGTTCGCTTTATTCTGCCCGTTCCAGTTGTCCAATGAAAGCGATCTACGTAGCAATGGAGATTTGGACACGTGTGGGACCGCATGTCAAACTCCATTGACGCTTCCACAATATCTCAGCTTCCCCTTTCTGCCCTCTCGACACGTGGCCACTACTTACGTGGAGCCGAAAGTGCAGCCCTTCGTTCCATTTCCAATATTATCTATCAAGCAAAATATTTTATAAGGAGTCTCTTGTTTACATCGCTATCATATTATACAATTAAAATGTAATAAATATATAATTTTTAATTAAAATATGATAAATGTATATTTTTTATAACTTATGAGTGATTCTTTAATTTTTTTACATATATTTAATTTTTTTGTGAAAAACTTTATACTTTATATAAATCTTTTCTATTTATAAAAAGTTGGTCTCTTAAAATGTTATTTTTTTTTGTTGGATTTTTCATAAATATTTTTTGTTAAAAAAAATTTTACTTAAGACATTGTTAAACATTAAATACAAACATTTTTTTAATAAAATTTTGAACTTAAATTTATTACTTTATATAAAAATTAATCTTTTTTTATTAAAATGTTTATCTTTGGATTACCTATGTAACAATAAAAACAATAATTTACTCAATTTCATTAAAAAAAGTCGACATTGTAACCTTACCCATATTATAAATTCTTCTTTAGTAATTAGAATAACTTTTTGCCGTCCAACCGCAATAATACCAACCCAATTTTAAATTGCCTAAATGCCCCCACATATTTGTGAATTTATCCCTGCCTGACACCTGTCTGTTTTACTTCAATAATCAAAGTCCACGTAGTCACATTTTATATCATATGCTTTTTAATTATTTTATTCCTCCATGTTCTTATTATTAACGAACATCTGCAGCTTATCTTCTAATAATAAATTATTAGTTAACAGTAACACATGGGGTCAAAACATCAAAGATGAACAACGTGAATATGCGACATGTTACAATCACGGATAACTTATATATCAGTTAATCATAGTAAATAATTGTTTAATATTTTTTTTAATGTAAAGTATGAAAGATGTTTCAATTGTTCAACTAATCTTGCAACTTCAGAGTATGTAAATGGGACATATGTGATGCAGTATAAGGCATGCCATGTGGGAAGCGAGTTTGATCCTAATAAAATATCTAGATTCTTTTTTAAATAATTAATCGCATCGTTTTCAGATATAACTTGGTATTGGTGTCATCTCAATTTCAATTTTAATTTGAAAATGAATTTAAATCTGTGTTAATCATTAGAAGAAAGTGTTACATATAAGTCTTTAATTAATGAATAGTTTGTTGAAATAAGAAGAGACAAATTTTGATTATTCAACATCACAACAACAATATTAAAAGTTGTAATTAGTGGTAATGTGGAGACAACCATTTCTTCAAAGAATATGGATGGTGTGGCTTTGGTCAATGAAATCTCGATGGGTTGAATGGTCATTAAAAAGGAATAAGAAATCAAACTAATGGATTCAAAATATTCACTATTGATTGTTTTTGCAAGTAATCTAAAACAGGAGAGATGATCCGTTTCCTATTTGCACCTTTGACCATTATGTTAATATGAGTGTAGAGTGCAATAAAAATGATAGTTGAATAAGATTATAATATGCTTAGTATTATAGATGAGTTCGAATTTTCTGTTGAGTGTTGTACGCCTAATATTGTCTATTAGAGTAGTATAAATGGAGTTTATATGGGCTTTACTTTGGTCGAATGGTGTTGGAAAACCCACCACCACTGTAAGAAAAACTAAAAACAGAGATAAAATTTTTCGTCTCTAATTGAAGAAAAGTTTGTCCCTGATAGATCAGAGACGAAAAAAATTATGTTAGAGACAAAAAAAATTATGTCTCTAAACTAGGCGTCGCAAAGACATAGAGACATAAAATATTCTGTCTCAATATCAGAGACGAGATATTTAGAGATGAAAATTATTCTATCTCATATATGTGATAGACATTTCTGTCTCCAATTAGAGATGAAATTACTTTCTCTCAAATCAGGGATGGAAAAGTCCGTTCCTGATTTCGTCTCCAATTAGAGATAAAAATTTCGTCTCTAATTCTGCCTCTAATATTTAAGTTCAAAAAATTAAAAGATGCATGCATAATCGAGTAATTTAAAAAGGTTATACCATGCAAATTTTCAAGAAAATATTTAGCGAACAAAAATAGAATTTTAAGCATTAGTGAAAAGACGAATAGAACTTGCAAATTCCATTCTTGTTCGCCAAATATTTTCTTGAAAACTTACATGATATAATCTGTTTAAACTATCGATTATGCATGCATCTTTTAATTTTTTGAACGGAAAAATTAAATTAATACCTTAGTTAGCGATGATGTGTACAAATCTATCTTCTCCTTTTTCTATTATGTTGTTTAAATGGTTCACGTGTATTAAAATGTATATAAAACTGGCTTCAACTATGTAGAAGGAGATAGTTGTAATCAATGACATAATTATTAATTAGGTCACTGATTCTCCTTCCACTTGATGAAGTCTGTATTATGTGTAGTTTAACGTACATCAACAATTTAAAAAGTAGTACACCTTAATATAAATATCTCAAATATGATTACTGACAATCATGAAGAACATAAGAAATGAAAAACAACATGCAGTGGTCAAAACGCTAAGAAAACAACAACTTCTCTGAGTTTTGATAAACATATTGTGGCAGACAATTCAAGCTTCTTTAGAGGCCTGTGGATGTTGTGGAAATCATCTAACTTAAATGGGCCTAAAATTTTGTAAAAAACAAAGAACAAAAAAAAAGAAAACTAATAGGAAAAAAGATTATAAAGGCTGCATTATCAAACTCGTTTCCAATTGCTTAGTCATATACATGGCATTATTGCTGATTGCAAAAACTAATGATTTTGTCAAGTACTTCCTGTTGGGAAAAACGGCGGTGTGCGCAGAATCAAAATAATTCTACAGACCCAGGATAATTCCCAAAATACAATAAACAAAAATAACACCAAAAAATTTTAGCGTGGAAAACCCAAATTAGGTAAAAACTACTGGACCCGTAGGCCGCTTAAATCTTCCACTATAGCAATAATGGGAATACAAACTTCACCCTTAGGTGGACCTGTCACTCACAAAAAAATACTACAACAGTATTTCTTCAATTTGTGAACAATAACCCTCACAAATTGGACTCACTATTTTTCTTCTCAGAAACTTTCTGAGGCACTCTCTCTATTTTTCTTTTCACTTTTTTCTCTAAAAAATGAGGCTTCTCTTCTGGGATGAATGAAGGATTAATTGAAGGATGCTGAGGGATGAATTTTGAGGGATCATGAGACTCTTATTTATAGAGTCATTTGATGTATCCCCCCTCTGTCGATGGCTTTCTTCACGCGCAGGCTCCCCTCTTTTTTCCTTCAAACGGTGCCTAACTTTGACAAATTTTCTCTTGTGGGCCCCGCAAATTTTGTTTTTTATGACTTTGGAATAAATTACAAAATTTGATTACAACTTTAGTTAAATTATAATTTGGCCCCTAGGGCCCCACTTATGGAGGGACCCACTTTTCACTCCCAATCTCATAATCAAACTGTTACTTAGTATTATTAATTACACAAATTAAACATGACCACATAGTTTCTATGTATACATATATATATATATATATATATATATATATATATATATATATATATATATATATATATATATATATATATATATGTTTTTACTTGGCATTTTGCAAGCTTATAGATCTCATATTTTTACCCTCAAAACACTAGATAGAGCTTGAAATGATCCATAAAATATGGATATATTGCATTATTTGCTCCATTATTCTGAGCCCTCAAATAATGAGCTTGTAGAACAAGAGAATACAAGTAACAAAAATACAGCAGCAAAATGAACACCCAAACCCAACAAACGTTTCCAATGAGAGATTAATTCTCAAGATTATTAATCCACAAATTTTTACATCGAATAATAAATAGGTAGATAAATTTTACAATGTCGTAGCTAGCAATCATTTCTAACAATCATGGAGACCATCTACACATATTTACTTTAAGGCTTGAGCATAAGCTCTACAGGGACTCAAAAACTGGTAATCAACAGCACCCTCATTCTCAGTTTATTCTTTCTATCAGTTTCTCTTAAATTAATCAATTTTTCCAATAAATCGATGACAACAAATTAACTGTAACACTATAATAATAAATATCTACCAATATTCATTCACTCATATTAATCAATTTAGCATCCTTTACCTTCATGAAAACTACAGCCCTCTATCTCGTCTTTATTTTCTTCATAGATAACTTATCATCAATCCCTTCCATCCCCAAACCAGCAACACATCGTATTTGTTTCAGATCATAACAACAGTACAACACAATAAATGTGTTTGTCGACTTAGTATTACGGAAGGGAGGGTCATAATAAATCCTTACCTTTCGACCAAACAACTACCAAAGCCACAAACATCAAAGAGAAAAATAACTAGAACCAAACAATGAAGACAGGCGGTATGGACAGAGATAAACAGAGAACGAGAAGGGAACTCAATAAAGCTCGGAGTGGACGAGAGAGAGAGAGAGAGAGTACCGCGAGACGGAGAGAGAGGCATAGAGCGTGGTGGGAACTTAGAGACAATAATGGTGGACCACGCTGAAAGCACTCACGTAGCCCCGAAAGAGGGGACAAAGACAGATGCGATGAGACAGAGTGGAAATGAGATTGGGAAGTGAATCGGGAAGAGGGATTAGGTTTAAGCTGAGATCCAAAACAACGATGTTTGGATCAGAGACAGATTTCTGATACGGAAAAATCCGTCTTTAATCTAAAACGACGTTGTTTTTCATCTAATTTTTTAAATTGAGGAGTCATTTTGATCAGAGAAGGATTTTTAAGATGAAAAAATCATTCTCTAATCTAAGACAACATCGTTTTGCATCTAATTTTTGTAAACCAAAGCATCATTTTGATCAGACACGGGATTCTGAAACGGGACAAATCCGTCGCCAACTTTTTAAATATATTAAAAAAATGTGAAAAAATATTAGAGATGGATTGTTGACACGAAAAAGTTCATATCTAAGATCAGTAACAAAAATTCAATTAGGGACGGATCATTTTCGTGCCAAAATTCGTTTTCGATTCACTTTTTATTATTTTAAAATCAGACACAAAATTTACAACAAATCAAGAACGAATTTGGCGAAAAAATATTTTCGTCTCAAAATTCTATATGAAAATCTGAGTCTTCTTATAGTGCACCCTACCAGTGTACATCGCCGAACAAAAATTCTATTCACATTATAGATGGGCAATCTATACAAGTGTTGTTTGTTAGGAAATCTCTATGTAGGGACATTGCCAGCCATCTGGCAAGTTAGTGTGATAATGGCGTTACAACTCATTAGGTAAGTTGTACAATAATAATAGCCATTGGTCTTAATGAGAAGATCCGTGGTTGTTAACTTTTTTGTTCAGTTGAAAATATAATCTTTCCGTGAGGGAAGAGTTATGTTGGTAGGGAATACAGAACAACATTTAATTTGATCATTCCCTCCAGATTAAGAATTGGGAAGATTAATGTCGGTTAGTTTTCATATTTAGCTATGGATATGATCTTTTCCTCGGGGGAGGTAAAAAAATATAGCGACATTTGAAATATTCTCTCCAAATTAAGAACTAGGCTTATATATAGAATTATATCTTATGTTTGTCTAGAGAGTTGTGGCATGTAAATTATGGTTTCTCCAAAATCAACAATGTCATTTTAGGAAACAAAAGGTTAAATAAAATTATATGCTATATATAGTATTAAAAATTAATTAATATACAATTATGTTTGATATATATTTTTAATTTATAGAAATTTATAGGTAACTTAGAGTGAATTTACTTTTAATCTCTCATAAAAAATGTAACGTAACTGGCCAATACTCTTATGCTTTCTTTGGCGTGGATATGAAAGGAAAACACACAGTGGGGGTAGTTAGTAGCTTGCAACTCTAAAAATATTGCATCGAGTGCCCTATACCTTTGACGAAAACAAATATAAGATTTCCTGTTTAATGAAATTCTAATTCCTAATTTGCAGGGATCTTTTGCGAAGAAATGCAATTAATTAAACTCAACGTGACCATCATGTATAAAATATGGTGGTTGGAAGATAACATATGAGATAATAATCAAGATGGATGGATGGATCATTGTGTGTGTTTCCGACATCAGTGGGTGATTTGAGGATTGATGACACTTGGACACCAAATTATATGGAGAAAGAGGCATGTGATAAGCACCAAATCCATTTTTTTCACAAGTCAATGATTATACTGTTGTCTAATTATTTGGTATTAATGATTCTCTTAGATCATATTCTATGAGACCCTGATTACAATGGGACCCTGCTCTTTCTCCCCCATAACGCCATATTAACGTGTGTGTCGCCAAATATACGTATATATGATGTGTCATTAAATGTAATTTTTAAAGTTCTTATAGAGAGAAGTTACGTTCTTTTTTTTTTTTTTTAATTTTTTAATGGTGACAATTAAAAGGAAGCTAGTCACCACTCCTCTTCATTCTCTTTTAGTTCCTCCCAATAGATTTTTTTCGGGTGGTGATTTTCTTTCATCTCCTACGAATAATTTCTCTCTCAAGTGGTGATTTCTTATCCCTTTTTTATTTTTTTTCTTTCGAGTGTATTGTTTGACTTTCAATATTTTAAATTAGCTTCAGGACTAAGAGTAATTTTAGAGAAAACAAAACTCATTATTAGTCAAAACGTGCAAACACTTAACAATATGATATGAGGAATGATAGATAAAACGACTTCAAATGTTCCAGTGACATACCTTGTTTTACGTCATTTAATTGATAAGTCGATGCATTTTTTTTTAAGATCCTTTGATAAGTTTCAGAGTTTATTTGAAGGCTTTTTTTTTAATTTTCAGACTCAATTTTTCTTTTGAGCCTTTGTTGCATCTGACTAATGCAGTCTACTAACTTTTTCTTAATATAATTTGTCTTGGGCCTTTTGACCATCATCAAAAAAAAAATTGTAATTTTTGAGGGCCAATTTAATTTGTGAATGAATTTTTTATTTCCATATGAACGATTCAAATATCACTTCACTAAAATATGATATCAAAAGTAATTTCTGAAGTTAGCTGATAATTGACATTATTATGTGACATGTAATTATAAAAGTGTATTATTATGTATTTGAATTATAATTTCCTTGATTTTTAATTCCAACGTAAATTGCTTTAAATTAAAAAAAATGCACATGATTCATTTGGAGTTCGAAATTTACCGCAATATATTTACTCGAATTGACAAAAACACCAAGAAAATAGTGAATGAAATTATATACAGTAAGCATGTCAACCCAAACAGAATAGAGAATGAAATTTCAAATTTTAAACAAATTAACCTTCCTTTAAGTATGTCGATGTGTGATAGTAATTAAGTGTATTATTGTATATTTGAATAATTGAGTGCATATTGATTCAACGAACTCTTTTATTGTTTAACCTGTTACACATAAGTTTTGTGAGATTTTTCTTTGAATGAGTAACATAAAAGCAATATGTAAAGAATGACAATATTCAATGCTTAAATTATATATAATTACATTTTGATGACTAAACTGTCATCTTATGCTTTTTGAAGATTTAAACTGTTAATCTACTCATAATAATTTTATTATTTTTTATTTGAAGAAAGAAATCATCAAGAGTACACAGGAGTTAGTCCAAATTCGAATCTGACCACAACACGTGTACTGAAATTGATGGAAAAAACAATAACAAAATAGTGAAAATGAAAATAATGAGTGAGTCAGATAGGAATAAGAAAAACAAAACCAATGTAGCAACGGAGTGGCTTTCCTGTATGTTAAGCACTTAAGCATGTACATGTATGAGCATATAATAAAGGAATATAGGTAATGACATTTTAAGGCAAAAATGCAATTTCCAATAAAGAGGAATAAGGCGTTTAGGAATTGCCACGAGAAGGAACAAATAAACACGCGTAGACAAGGATCCTATCGTATAATCAAAAGTAATAGAGAGTTTTATATTTTTATTTTAGTCATCAAATTAAAATTACAGACAATTTAAATCATATAAAACATTTTTTGTATTAAAAGAGTCTTAACAAATAATTTATTTATCTAAATCTCTATTTAAATTTTTTTCTTTTATCTTTTATTTGATTTAAAATTATATTTAACTTTATCTAAATTTTTGTTAACTTTTTTGTATAATCTGAACCATCTGTAATTTTGATCTGATGATTAAATTAAAAATATAAGACTCTCCGATACTTTTCAGTATTAGTGAGGATCTCATTCTTAAATCTCCTGCTGTTATGTACAAAAATAGCACGGTGTTAGAAAAAAATGGACGGTCAATTTCAAGATTGATAATCTAAATAAAAGTTCATTTAAATTAAAAGTTATTTTAAGAGAAGGAAAAAGATCTGAGTCGTGGAAATTTAAATTCGACAGCTCATAAAAGGAGAAACCTTAATGCGTTGTACAAAAACAGCAGGGATTCCCTCTCTATGTAGATAAGAGGGACGGAAGTGAAATATTAATAAGGAGGTTTGACGTGTAGCACTGTCAAACAAGTTTTAAATTGAATATCTAAGATCATTTGTAATAAGCAGCTGATTTAAACGGGTCATGGGATATTTTTTAAAAATCATATTTAAATAATATAATTTATACATGTACAATATTATTTTTTTAATTTTTTAAATAATTAATAACTTAAATTTTATATTTTATTTTTAAATTAATTATATTATATTTAATTAAAAAATTCTATTTTTATTTTTAAAAAATTTCAAAAATTTATATATTTAAATTTATTATATTTATTGAATATAATATTATAAAATATAAATATATAATAAAATAAAATTATTTATATTAAATACTATAATTTTGTTAAAAAAAAACAAATAAACGTGCTGATTCGTGAATTTCACGGACTTAATTCATTTAGATATATCTTTAAAAAGATATAATTTTTTAAACTATGAACGGTCTTAAACTAACTTATAAGCCACGGTCCAATTTACGGTGGTAGTGGCGTGCGTAAATAACTAAATATCAAATTACAGATTGATTTTTTAAAAGCTCTAATATTTGTTTTATAAAATAAGCTCACCGTAATTTAAAAAGAAAAAAAATTCTGTTGAGAGAGTCACCATCAATGAACAGTAGAGCAGTGTGCAGTGCAGGTGCAGCTGTTCCTTCACAAACTCTGCAACATGCAATTATAAACCCAAAAAGCTGAAAGCGACCACACCCCCTATCGCCCACGTGATTGGATCTCGGGTCGGGTTTGTTAAAAACGGATTACATTATTATTATTATTATTATTATTATTATTATTATTATTATTATTATTATTATTATTATTATTATTACAATCAAATGAGTCGAGCTTATCTAAAAAGATTAGACTTTTTAACTAATAAGTAGAATAAAATATCTTAATAATAATGTTATATAATTTTAACAGAATATATGATAAATAATTAAATATTAAGTTAAATACAAAAATTATTTTTATATTTTATATAATATATTAATAAAAATAAAACTATATATTATATAAATTAATGTGACACATGTATATGAAATATTTTATTATTTAAATAGGTATTTATTATTTTTAAAATATATTGTTAATTTAGTCTTCCTGAAGTCGGGCTGGACTCAAAATTAAAATGCCCAAGCCCTACCTATATTTTTCAATCTTTTTTTATTCTGGCTTATTTTGAATTTTTTTTAAACCAAATTTATGGGGATTTAATGATTTTCTTTTATCCATGATCAAATTTACAAATGATCTCGCACCCACACGTCCCCTTCCCCTCACCACCTTTTCTTCATTAATCTCTTTATCCCAAACTTCAATTAGTTAGACACTACCTCAACTCAACACCTCACCTTATAATTCTTTTTTATCGTCTCATACTCCACTCCAGCTACTTCTTAATTTCTTTTCTTCAACTCAAAGAAAATTGAATAATATAAAGAGGATTAAAAATTTTAATCTAAAGAAAGAAAGTTACCTAGATTATTTATATAATTTGCATGGACCATGTGGATTAAAAATACCAAGCCTTAAATATATATGACAAAAAAAGTATTTTATGTCCCTAAAGTTTATATCAAATTTTACATATGCCCTTAAAATTTTTTGGTCTGTTTATGTTCAACATTTTTCAATTTTTGTCATATATATCATTTTTGGTAACTTCTTCAATTAACTTAACGAAAATGTTGATTGGGCTGCCACGTAGACTCTGTGAAAAAATTTAAAATTTTTTTTAAAAGAAGTTTTAGTTTATTCATTTAGGTCATTGGTCAAAGTTTTCTTTTTATTCAATTTTTTATATAAACTCGTCTTCTACTTCGTCTAGATCCCTAATTTAAGAATCTATTTTTTTATTTGTCAAAATATCCCTTACAAACTTTTTAGTTTGTTCACTTTAGTCCTTATTCTTCACTTTCATTTTTTTTCTCATGGTTTGGTCCTCCAAATCAGTCTATAATTTCATTTTTAGTCATAATATGATTTAATTTATCAATTCTATCAAAAAACAATACAAGAAATGAATTAAAATTCAACTTTCAAAGTTTACCTTTCATGAAAGGGAGAGATATGCAACATTTGAAAACTTAAATTTTAATTCATTTCTTGTATTGTTATTTGGTAGAAATGATAGATTGAATCATATCATTAATAAAAATGAAATTATAGACTGATTTAGAAGACCAAATCTGAGAAAAAAGCATGAAAGTGAACTAAAATGAATAAACTAAAAAGTTTGTAACTGATGATTTTGACAAATAAAAAAAATAGATTCTTAAACTAGGGATCTAACTGAAATAGAAGATGAATTTATATCAAAAATTGAACAAAAAAAATTCTAAACAAAGACATGAGTGAATAAACAAACTTTTTAAAAAAAAAACTTAAGGGAGCCCACGTAGTTATTACATAGTAGTCCAGTCAGTATTTTCATTAAATTGACTGATAAAATTATAAAAAATATATATATAACAAAAATTAAAAAAAATGAAACATAAACCAACTAAAAAAAATCTTAAATATATAAATAAAATTTAGTGTAAATCTTAATGACATAAAATACCTTATGCCTATATTTATTTACAAATATGCATCATGTGTTAAACATATTATTAGTATTGCCTTTGCATAAGCCAAAGAGGTTGAATTAGGTGGGGAAAATGAAAATAGAAATGACGAGGAGGAAGGAGCTAGGCAGTAGTCACATAAAATATCAGGAGAGGGGGGGGTACGTGGAAGCGTTATAGGTGAAAGCAGGATGATAAATTAAATGAGAGCATGAGAGAAAGGGAGGTGCCAGCCATGCCGAAAACAAAAAGAAGTGAAGTCAACCCTAAGATATTTCCACTAATTTGTTTTTGGAAGTTTCCCTTCTCTCCTACGGATGAAGATGTTTCTTTCGAAGGGTTTGCACCAGAGAGTTGTTCATATCTGCGTTTTGATTTCACCTTCTGTCGGATCTTGCACATCTTCGGATGTTACCAGAGGATCTACTGCTGCTGCCGCTGCCAACATCATGTTGCTAAAAGACCTAGATCTTGATTTGAAGTGTATTATTTTTATTAAATCTGTTTTTGATTTAGAGTTTAAAAGTGTATCACTTTTTTTTTTATTTTTTTAGAGTTATTATTTGGTCTTTCATGAGTTCATGCTTTGCATTGTAATAATTGATTTTTATGTTTGTTAAATTTCATATAATCTAGCTTGATACTATGACTTTATGTTATTTTAATGAAATTTTTTTTTGTCAAAAAAAAAAGAATGAAACAAAAAGTGGAAGGGGAGGCATGAAGGTAGTAAAAAGCAGGAAATTCGGAAGCGTACGAGGTATTACGGGATTGACTGTAGAGCAGAGGGGAAGCATTTATGTAGGTACTTGTAAGGTAAAATAATAATGGGAATGATGAAAGAAGGATGATGAGGTGGCAAAGGTATGTACGTGGCCTTTCAGTTTTGAATTTTCATGCAGAAAAAAGGGAACAAAACAAACTAGTGGAAATATCTTTGCCACCTCATCATCCTTCTTTCATCATTCCCACTATTATTTTACCTTACAAATACCTACATAAATGCTTCCCCTCTGCTCCACAGTCAATCCCATAACACCTTGTACGCTTCCGAATTTTCTGCTTTTTACTACTTTCATGCCTCCCCTTCCACTTTTTGTTTCATTCATGTCCCACGTAAATAATGAAAACTATATGAATGGGCCAGATACACACCTTATAAATTGACACTATTGTCTTATTTAATGTCCAGATACACAATTAGTAACTTCCATCATACCTATTAAAATCAATTAATTCCATCATAATCCCTTTTCCATATAAAATACGTGTCATAGTTATTGCGTCGTCTTTTTGGTTGAAACACCATTCTTATTTGCATTTCAAAACCACTATAGAACTTTGTGTTTGTTTTGACCAGATTGGGTTACAAACCACCCACTCAAAATTCGCTCCATTCTTTTCTCAAACTTGTAAGGTGAGAGTTAAAGCAAAATGGGCAGTAAAAACCGTACTATTATAAATAAAAAGGCAACAGCTTAATCATCATAGATAAAACTTATTGTTTATATCTGTACCATTAGACATAATATAATGTTACTTTATATAAATCATATTATTATTTTATATAAATAATTTTAAATTATAAAAGTCAAACAATGTTAGTCAAAAAGTTCATAACTTCATATAATATTAAAAATAAATCAAATATTAAAAAATAAATTATTTTTAATTTTATTTTTACAATTTATTGATTTAATTATTAAATAACAGATTTGTGTGCTATACATTTTTTAAGATACTTTTATTATTAAATCAATATATAAATTATTTATTTTACTTGTTTTTATATTTATTTTTAGACATATGATTTTTTTTTTTAATTTATTCTCCTAATTCAACAAATGGCATGTGACTTAATAGTCGTACTAGTAATTCAATGATTTAACATATTCTTTAGATCAATGATCAAGTTGATTTATAAAATTACGCTATAAACAACAACCACGGTTGTAAATTTATAATTTTATTATGATACATATAATGGATACTCTGGCCCAAAATGGAAAAAGTAGAGAACATTTAGCCTATGGGCCGAAGCCCAAACAAATGTCACCTTGTAACAGAATCGATGAGCAAGTCAGGTGGAGGACTTTGATCCAAAAAAAAAAAAAGTCAGGTGGAGGACTGAATAGAACTGTGAGCCCTATCTCCCGCCTACACTTTGCAAGCTTAAAAATTTTATTCAAAAAATCATTAATTTAGTTCAAAAATATTATAATTATCTTTGATATTTGAAACATAAACTATTTCAATTTGGTCATTCAAAACTTACAATTGTCTCAACTTTTTAATATTGTTAAACAAACTTTTAAAAACGAAAAATTTGAATTTTACAATAGTATACTTTGATATTTTTAACAAAAAAGATCAATCTTTTAAATTTTCAATTGAGACATGTAATTTTAAAAAATTTAAATGAAAATAATTTTAATATTTTAAAGACTAAATCAATAATTGACTAAAAATCATTTAACTAAAAAATTCCTTCATTACCTCATGAGTTAATTTTCTTGCCTCTTAGCGTTTTGATTGTCAAATACTAGTTAAAAGCTTTTTTTAAACATAAATAAATAGTTTTACAAATAATTAATTTGAATTTAACCCATTCAATAAGAAACATGTAAATAATATTTTTTTATACAGTAAAAAATTTAAATCTGAAGTCTATTGTTGATTAATGACGCAGTTTGGCCAAAGCCAAAATAGAATACAAAAGTTATAATTTATAATCTTATTTCCAGTATTTATGTAATATTTAATAAATATTATTATTTATTTTTTGCCATATATTTATTTTTTTTAGAAAAGTCCTCTATAATTTAATTTTAAATCATGACTAAGTTGAATACTAAATTTTAAATGATTTTTTTTCGAAATATGAATAACAACAAAATTTTAATATTGTTATAGTATTTATGTTAATATATATGACTTTAGAGTTTTTTGGTTATTGTTTTAAATATACATATTACTACTTAAATAAAATAAAATAAAATAAAATAAAACAATACTATCAAAATATTAAAATATATAATTAATATATATATATTACAGATTTTAAAATATTAAAATATATAATATATAATATTAAAATATTTAAAACATGTTACATATATATATATATATACACACTAGTTTTAGATATTCTGTTAATAGCTTAAATTTTTAGAAATTTCTTAAACATACATATTAATATTCATTAAAAATTAAAAATTTAGAAAAAAATTTGAAAAAAAGAACTGTTTCAACCAGTCAGTTTTATCAGTTTAAACACTTACTAATTCTTTGGTTCAAAACAAATCTAAAATTTAAGTAATTTATCACTTTTACAGTCAAACTGACAAGTTTAATCTGATATTCTGAATTATGATTCAAACCAAACAACCTAAATCCAATCAATGCTCATCTTTACTAAGTACCTAATTTGTGGCTCCCTAAACTAAAAGACACATCAATTTATTAGCATTATTTTAATATATATATATATATATATTATTTATTTATTTATTAATAGTTTAACACACAATAATATGTGTAAATTAACATAATAAGTATTGTGTATATCTACATATTTTTGAGATATATATATTAGTACTATCTATATAATTAGATCCGTTATATGATTCTCATTAATTTTTATGTTCATGGACCAATTTATTTGTTTTTAGTCTAGGGTATTAGTAAAAATAATTCTTATGCGTACATGTCCAACATTAAATAATAATAGTGATAATGTGTTATTATAAAATGGATCAACTTATGTATCGATCCAAGAGTATGATTAATATGATAGTTGGTCCTTGGGTTATATGAGAGAAGCTCACTTTTGTTAGACTATTTTGGTTGTCATTTTGAGGGAGGCTCACTTTTGTGTTCTATTAGATAAAAGTAAGAGAGAGTCACTTATATTTTTCTAAAAAAATTTATTTATTTCATTTTAAATTCGAATTTACAATGAATCAAGTTATATTATCGTTACTTTATTTTTATTTTTTTATTATTTATCAAAGATTTAAAAATTATAAACTAAAATTGTTTTCACATTTTTATTTCTATAATTATTGATTGTTTGACTTGAGTATAAACAAAATATTCTCTCGCAAATATCATGTTCTCAAACAAATATCTCATTTCTTGTATGCACACGATTGTTCCCCTATTCTTCTTGTGACGCCTACACCAGAACATTTTTTTTTTTCACAAAGGCATTGTGGGAGACACATTTGTTTTTTGTTTTTGGTCTGACTTCTCATACATTTTTGGTGAGCCTAGAAACTTTGGATTTAAGATCTTCATCAAGCAGATCAAGAGTCAATATTTTAAATAGATATTTTTTTATAATTTAATACTGCATAATCATGATTGAGTCATCAAATTTTGTTTACATATCGTATGTTTTATTTAAAAAAATTCGAGAAGAAATATCTATTTTTTTTTTCCTTGAGCAACTGTCTTTTAGTTGTGTCAAAATAAATTTAAGCTTGCATATTGGCCCTGCCGGTATTTGGGCAGCATAGGCTTTCGATTTTTTATTCATATTTTTTGTAAAAATTGTACTATTTAATATGAAAAATTAAAATTATTGTTAATTTAAAAATATTAAAGAAGTAATATTTACATGTATAAATTATATTTTAATAAAATTATTAAATTCTTTTACTAATTTTTAATATTTTATTATTTAAATATTTTTTTTAAAAAAAATCACCCACGAGTTCACCCTCTAAACTTGCAAGTCATGATAAACAGACTTGAACATTAAAACGTAACCCATTTAATAAATGGGTCTAGCCGGACCATTTGACACCTCAGCTAGCTTGACCACTCTGTCAAGCTTGAAGCAGGCTTTGTCCTATTCTTTAGATTTGGCCCCACCCAGTAGGCCCCAAATCCTTATTTCAAATTGACATGAATCGAATAAATAATAAAAATAAAAAGACATCTAAAACTAAAAGTAAAAATTCACTGTCATATTTATAACCTTTTTATTTGGGAAAATTTGTATTTCACTACTCTAATTTTTACTTCTAATTATAATATTTCCCTGATTCATAAGAAGTTAGAATTAACTCCCTTATCTATTAGCCTGATTGCAATAACATCCTTTATTGTCCAAATTAGATTTTTCAATTAATTTTAGCTACTTAAAATTATGTACAATATCTTTCTTATTATTTGATACCCATTTGTCATCCTCTTCAAATTTTTACCAACTTTCTCACCCACTGCAAAACTCCCCCAACAAATTAAATAATGTCACCTAATTGAACCCTTCATATAAAACACTCGTCAATATTTAAATAGTTGATATAATATATGAGTTAAACAAGCAAAGGAAAAAAAAAAAGTCACAAGTGCATAAAACCACACACATACGTAAATGTCTTATACTGGGAATCATAATTACTCTTTTAGCATGTATCTACTGTTAAACTCAACATAGTCCTAAATATTTATTGGTTTAAGTAATTCATTTTTTTTTTCAGATCTCAAATTTATGTCTCATCAGTGAAAAAAATAAAGCCGAAATAATTTACACTAGAAGAATTTTATATTTTTTAATCTGGTCTGACTTAAATCAAGTTAATTGCAAATTAATAATTTATCTTTACTATATTTGTCTTCTCACTCCGAGCCATCCCAAAAGATAAAAAATTAGAGGATCATGAGATAGCTCTTACCTCAATAAAAGTCCATTTCCTTTTGCTTGATGACGAAAATGCTGGGTGTGTGGGATGTGGACGGGTCCCTAAACCCAATGCATCAGAGGTAAGTTATAATTCCTTCTCTTTGTTCTTGATATGCTTAGGTTTTGGTGGCACTGGCTCGTTGGAGATATTGATTGATTCCAAACGTCATAACGTGAATTTAGACTTTACCCTTTTGTCAAACAAACAAAAGAAGGATCCCGATTTCTCTATGTGGAAAATGGTATTACAGTTAGCAAACTAGTTTGAGGTAAGAAGGAGAATAACCTCGTGAAGTGTCATTTGTCGACGTTTCTTTCACTACCCAATACGCAGATTAACTATTTGACGAAATGTCTTGAGTAGTTGTTTTCACAATTCAAAGCTTCAACATTGTGTACACACACGTGCTAGCTACTTAGCTAGGGAGCTTCATTTGTCAAACACACATCTAGCTACCTATACTCTGAACTGCTCTGGACTCTGGACTATAGATTAAACTTTCGTCTTGCAAGATAAGTACTACAAATACGCTGCGTATTCCAAAGCACTCCAAATGTAGAAACCAAACTTGCCAAACCAGAGATACCATAAATATATTTCCTCATATCGGAATTCCTCCACAATCTACACTCTAAAGAGAGTAAGAGACATTGAAAACACACACATCATCCCCATGTGAGTTCTCTGACTATCTGCGAGTTAAACATGAGATACACTCAGAACCAGACCTTACTAAATGCTAACTGTCATGAAGTCAGATACTTCACTATCATCACTCGTATTTAAAGTAACTAACCTCCACTTTCTATCTTCTTCAATTAATCTCTCCTTCTCCTATGTATCTCTGTGCGAATTGTGAACCCAGGAGATCGGTAAAATAATGTTAAGTCAGAGGGCCATGACGGGAAAACTTGGCAGGAATTCCCTTTTACACAGTGCAAAGCTTCTGTTGTTTCTCTCTGCAAACTGTGAAGAACATTAAGTCAAAAGCGATGTTTCATCAAATTTCCTTACAAAGAAAGATTGCAAAAGCAGACAGTAGTGTGACGTCGCCGTGTATTCTGGATGAACCGTCGGTGTCATCATAATAAGGTGGCTAACACTGTTTTTCCATTACTGTTAGCAGACAAGTCTCGAGTTTCGAAACATATTCAAGATATGGACATTTTTAGGCTCCTAGTTGGTTAGTTCCTTTGCCGGTGCGAATGCATGAGGTGTAACAGGACAAATCCTCCCTTATCTTATACACAATGAGTTGCTTTAGAGAGTTACCATACAGAAACTCATTACAATATTATATTCAATATTTAATTCATCATGGATATATGGAACCGAAAGTAAAAACAAAGACTGGTTAATAAAGCCAATGATGTGATATTGTCCTCTTTCTCTGCCAAACTAGTATATTGTTTTCTCTTGATATCAATTTGATTCCGTGTAGTTGGTTGGGTTTTTGGAAGTGTTAGGGAGAAAATTGTAGAAAAAAACAAAAGGGGCTTGGGATTTATGGGGATGAGGAGAGGTAAGCGCATAATATATTTTTGAATAGTAATCGAGGTAAAAGGGTTATTCATTTTGTTTGTCATCTACTGTAAGTTCTGTGGAATATATGTAGCTGAAGTGACTTTAATAGTCAGTTACTGTCAGTTCTTTACCCCACAGTCAAATTTCCCTCCCTCTCTTAACGCTTTCATGTTTCTGTCTAAACTTGCAGTTAACTGCGGGTATCATATCTGTTAGCTTCAAGAACCGTACTTGAAAAACAGAAACATACAAGACAAGAATTAAAGAAATTCTTACAACCCATTTTAAAAAAATCTCCACTTGGTTCCTTCATTAAAAAAAAAAAAATTCCAACTTGGGTTTCTCAAAATTATAATCTTTCTTCATCTTTCAGGGCATCTCATTCTATCCGGAAACCCTAGCTAACCAGAGTTTCCTTCATTCCCGATTTTCGAATAATTTACAAACACTAGTTCTTATTCCTTTGTTTGCCTTCAGTTCTTGCAGTTACCATACCGATGCTTCTTTGCTCAAAAGCAGAAAAGTGGAAACAGCTGTATATATATGTACAAGAAAAAGATGTATAGATAACGTGAACTAGAAATTGAAATAGTGTCTCCAAACATTTCCAGAAAGTAAACCTTATCATTCTATTCAGAAAAAAAGATAAAGAAAAGGTGAATTGAGAGAACTACACTAATATACTACTTAACTTTCTGTGGTTTCCCCAGCCTGAGTTCAAGATCCAGGTCTTCCATTTTAGGCTTATTAACTCCGAGTTCTATTTCTGCAGACTGAAAAACCCGGCCTCTATGATCATTTGAACATGGCTTGAGGAAGACTGGTAGTACTGAAGAAATATTGGAAATCTTAGCTCTCTTACAGCTTATGGCTTCCTCAGTTGGTAGTAATCCCATAGACAAACCTGTGTCGACATAATTACCATGACCTTGACTAAAGCCTTTGAAATGTTCTTCCCGGTAGGCTCCATTGATGGTTACCTCTTGATCTGGTTTCGGGCCAATCAAGGTTTGTTGTTTGAGCTTAGCTCTGTCTCTCCTGTGGACATTCATGTGACCTCCGAGAGCTTGGGCAGACCTGAACTCTCTCTTGCAGAAACTGCAAGAGTAAGACCTGGGAGGCCATATGCACCCTCCAAGAATCCTAGCTGCGTCCTCTGCAAAAGCCCTCTCTTCCCATGATGACGACGACGACGTCCTTTCATGTGACCTCAACATTATCTGCTTCCTCTTCATCCACATCAGGTACTCACGAGATGCCTCCATCAATATTAGTCTCAACTCTCAAGGGTACAAGAAACAGGTCCGGTGGTCCAAGCTTTATATGGTGAAGAATTGAATAAATGAAAGCAACTTAAGAGAAGCTAGCTAGCTAGCTAGGAGGGGAATGAATGAAAGGTTTGGTTAGGCTCAGATGCATATGAAAAGGTCTTCTGTTGATGCAAACTTTGCGTCTCCTTTGGCTGTTGTAGTGAACAATACTGTTGGTTTTTTGCTGGAAAGAGTCAATTTATTTAATGAAGCAACTTTCTTGCATCAGCATTGATCCACACGAATGACAGAGAAGGGTTATGATTGTAATAAGAAAATAGAGAATATATACATGTGGCAAATTATGGTTATCTGGCTACGCTTACACCAACCCTATATATATGTGGGAAAAGTAACACTGCTGGCATGCATATGCTAGCTTTAAGATGACTTTTACCATATGCATACATATAATTCATTAAATTCGTGTCTATTGTTTCTGTTCCATTACAGTATTACAGTATTATATTATACATATGTCTTCTTCTTCTCTTCCTTCTCCGGTTTTGTGGTTCTGCGTTTGGCTCTATTAATTTTTAATTTATTTGATTAGTTTATAATTTATTTGACTATCTTATAAGTTTGTTAAAAGTGTTTGATAAATGAGTTTATTTTAGTAACTTATAGTTTATTTTGAAATACTACATTGAGTAGCTTATAGCTTACAGCTTATAGTTTCTATTCTTTTCTTCCATTTTTATGCTTATATTCATTATACCCTTATATATAAATATATAAAATATATATAAATATAATAAAATATGAAAATATATTTTATTATATATAATAAAATATAATAATATATAAAAATATATTTTATATGTAAAAATATATTATACATATATATAATATAATAAAATATATAAATATATATTTTTAATGAATTTTATAGATATAATAATTTAAATTAATTTACTTAAAAATAAAAAATGATATATTTATTTATATTATTTTGGGATTAAAAAATATATATGTTTTTATGTCATTGTACATTTTTTAGCTATTTCAACAGTTACTTTTATTGAATACTTCTAATTAAATAAGTTAGCTTATAAGTTTTCAACTTTCAGCTTTCAGCTAAAAATTAGCTTATAAACTTTCAAGTAGCTTTATTAGCTAATTTTGCCTAAAAGAATCTAAATAAATATTGTGTGTCATGAGAAGCCAAGGAAAGAAGAGAACTACTTTAGAAGGGTATACTGTGTGCTGTTTGTATGAGTACGATAGAGAAAGAGGGAAATTAATACTGTTTAAAACTTGCGTTGGAGCTAGCAATCAAAAATAAGAAACATAACTGCAAAATAAGAACAAACGCTAGTAAAAAAATGTGCGTGGTACTTGACTAAGGTTTGAGTGTCTCGTCTTTCTTTAAACTAATTTTCATATCTCTTACGAGTTAATTTTGTTATATTACTCAGTACAAGAGTACTTAGACGTGTTACCTTCACAATACAACAGCTCAAGTACTTGCCTTTTTATTTATTACCTCTGCACGTAGGTAGTAAACCGGACTCATTTTCTCCTACACCTTTCTTTACCCAAAACACGTAAGTATGATAGAGATTCTTTTTCACACACAAGAGTTTTTATCTTTCATATATTTTTGGTACATCTATATAACCCAATCAAGAAACCATATATATGAAGATGTTTCGTAGCACATTATCTGTTGGTGAATAATGAGTATTGAACCACACTCAATGTGCATGAAGGCCAAGATCCCAACGTATTGTTATAAATACCAATGATGGTGCTTTTATACACATTGAAGCCTAATATCATGAGCCTTTATTCACCAATCAAAGCCACGGTTTCCAAGAAATGAATATGCAATTAAGCAATAGTTTCAAAAATTAAAATTTTAGTTATTATTTTATAATAATATTACAACAATCCCTCACTTATTATTATAAAATAGCACACAATATTTAATTTTGGGTAAAGATAGATTATTATACATAATATAGATAGCTAAATTGCCTTGAACCTATACTTAGCAAAAATATATTTCTTGATCTAGAATTATAGTGGTATTCACCTTGAACTATAACTGCTTTGGGGAGATAAGATATATATCTTGCACATAATAATTCGGGTGCAAATATGAACCCTAACTGGCACAGTTATATAGCCTTGTGACGTATCCTGTTTCTTGAATGTGTTCTGAGAATACGCCCTGTATATTCTCATTTAAGGTTGCCCACTCTGTCACATTCACATAGGTGAATTCTGTTAAAGATGTCCCTGTATTTAAGACATCCCATTCTTATAGAGCTACATAGTTCATTAAGTTTTTCTTTTAAACTCACCCTCACATATTCACTGCAGGATAATGCACTGCACCATAGGGATAAGATTAAGAGCTAGAACTCTTATAAAATATGTGCATTCATTAAACAACTCTATGATTCATTTTTCTCTTTCAACCAAGTTCTTAGGATCTCTAGTCATAAGGTAGGGCATACTCATAGGTTTTTTTTTAATCCTATGGGCTCGAGGGCCATCCCCCTCGATATATTCCAGACTCCCTCTTTATGTAAGGCTTTTGTTAGTTGATCCGCAAGATTATCTCTCAACTTTATATAGTCAACATGAATGGTACAATTATTAACATAATATCTCATAATACTATGTTTTCTTCTAATGGGTCTAGATTTACCGTTATAATAACGATTTCGTACTCTACCAATAGCAGCAGTACTATCACAATGTATTAGTATGGGTGGAATAAGTTTTTCCCACATTGGGAATTCACTCAAAAAATCTTTTAACCAACTAGCCTCCTTCACTAGCTGTTGTTAGAGTAATAAGTTCTACTTCCATTGTTGATTTAGCAAATTGTTTTTTAGATTTCCAAAAAATTGCAGAATCATCCAAAGTAAATACATAACCAGAGATACAAAGAGAGTTACCTAAAAGTGTATTCCAATCAGTATTTGAATATCCTTCTAGCACAGCTGGATATTTTCTATAAAATAATCCATAATTTTTAGTGCCACACAAATATTTCATAAAATGTCTTAAGGCACTCCAATGTTCCATGCTAGGTTTACTTGTAAACCTTCCAAGTAATCTAATTGCATAAGCAATCAGGTCTAGTACAATCTGTTAAATAGCGTAAACTCTCTATCATACTAGCATATTCTTTTTTATCCAAAAGCAAATTATCATTAGTAGTAGGGAATAAATGGATACCTTTTTCTAATGGAATATCCATATTTTTTCAAAAGTTTTTCCACATAATGAGATTGATTAAGATAAATTCCATTATTTATCCTTGTGATCATCATGCCTAGAATCACATTTGCTTCACCAAGATCTTTCATGCTAAAATTCTCACAAAGCAAGAATTTTGTATTTTTAATTATATTTAAGCTTGTACCAAAAATCAACAAATCATTCACATACAATCTAACAATAACATGATTATTCTCAAAAGATCTATAATATATATGCTTATCACATTCACTAGATTTAAATCCATTCTCAAGCATAAACATATCAAATTTCTCATGTCATTGTTTAGGAGCTTGTTTTAACCCATACAAAGATTTTGTTAATTTAGATACTTTATTTTCTTGTCCTTGTATAACAAAACCTTCCGGTTGCTCCATATAAATTTCTTCATCAAGTTCACCATTCAAAAAATTTGTTTTCACATCCATTTGATGTATGAACATGTCATGAATAAAAGCAATAACAATTAACAATCTAATAGATGTAATTCTAGCAACAGGTGAAAATGTATCAAAGAAATCTAAATCCTCTCTTTGAGTAAAACTTTTAGCTACAAGTTTTGCTTTATATTTATCTATAGAGCCCTCAGCTTTAATTTCTTACGAAGAATCCATTTGCAAGAAATTGCTTTCCAAAACATTGACTCAAGTAATGCTAGAGCTTCTTTCAAAGATATAGGATTACCTTCAATATTATAAACTAGGAAATCTGGGTCAAAGTCTGTTTCTATTCTAGCTCTCTTATTCTTCCTTGATTCAATCTCAGTTTCAATAATTTCATGGTTATGAGAGCTTGAATTAGAAATATTTGATTTTTCTTGACCCCCACTATGTCCTAATTTATAAGAAAATTTATTTTCATGAAAAATAGCATCACAAGAGTCAATTATAACTTTGTTGTCAAGACCAAAAAATCTATAAAGTTATACTATTTAAAGAATAACAAATAAAAATACATGTAGAAGCTTGAGATCCTAATTTAGACTTTTTAGGATCCACATGTTTCACATACGCTAAACATCCCTATACTCTCAAAAAATTCAAATTTGGTTTATAATTTTTCCATAACTCAAAGGTGTTTTATTTGAATTTTTGTGAGGAATGCGATTCAAAATAAAGCAAGTAGTCAAAACAGTTTCACCCTAAAAATAAAAAGAAACACTTGACTTTAATAATATAGAATTTGTAAGATTTATTAACGTTATATTTTTACCTTCAGCTACACCATTAGAAGCTGGTGAATAAGGTGGTGTTATTTCATGTAAAATACCCAATTTTTTAATTAAAGAATTCAATTCCTTTGAATTATACTCACCCCCTCTATCGCTTCGAAAACGTTTAATTTTCTTAGCAAACTGATTTTTAACTTCATTTAGATATAACTTTAATTTTTCAAAGGCCTCACTTTTATGTTTCATCAAGTAAACATAAGTAAATTTAGAAAAGTCATCTATAAGAGTAATAAAATATCTATTACCACCATGAGTTAGATGACCATCAAGTTCACATATATCAGTATGAATTAAATCTAATAATTCAGAATTTTTCAAAATTGTTTTACGTGATTTTTTTTTGTAATTTTTGACATGCTACAAAAGTCACATTTTTCAATAATTTCATTAACGTTAGGAATTAGTTATAAATTACTCATTCTTTGTACATATTTATTATTTATATGACATAAATGTTCATTCTAAAAATTAATAGAAGACATTATGTAAATAGAACTTGAAGGCATTTGTCACGACCCGTTTTCTGGGCACATGACCGACACAATAATGAATCTCTCATCACTATAAGTCCTTCAATAAATTCTACCCGTGAGTTTAAATTATCTATGTTATCAAAATAACAATTCCTTAATAAATATGAAAAAAATATATCAAATTTTCTTATTAAAAAATCATAGAGATGATTTGTATGTAATAATAGATTATTAATATAAAATACATTATTATACTGACATACAAGTCAAATGTCAAACCCCTAACCTAGATGTTCTAGACGATTACAGAGCAATATAGTCTACAACAAAAGAGGGGTTTACCCGACAGCGGAAAGGTCCAAAGTGATCTACTCTTCTAGCGGATATTCTTCATCGGCAACATGATCTGAACAAAAAGGTTTCACAGAGAGTGTGAGCTTTAAAACTCAATGAGCGAATCGGCCTCGCGTTAATAAAATTCAAATACATCACAAGTCATGCAAGTATACTAGAAGGCTCATACTCAACTAATAGACATAGTTAGAAATTACATACAAGAAGATAAAAATACATCCAATTCAACAAACGCTACTAGTACTCATCAATGACAATATATCCCGGAGAGCGCACACTGGCCGACTCATCAATTTTGTATATTTCTACCATGACGCACAACCTCATCCTCTTAGCTAGGGCGCCTCACGGATTTATCACCAATCCGGACTATATCCCTACTGAGGGAATCGTTGTCTCCACACTTATTAGTCAAGACACCCTTTCAACCGGGTTTTCTGCCTTGCCGTGAGAGGGGGTACTATCCCGCTCAATCACAATCAATAGTACATCACTTCATATCATAATCAGAAGTACAATGTAATATTCATTTATATAACAGGTATAATATATAACTATATTATAGATTTATAAACCACAAATCAAGATAACAATTAAACGATTTTTGAAAAGATTCAAACTCCACATCATCATGAGATACTTGCTTCGTCTTATCCATACTTCTGGATTAATTATCTCATTAGATTCGTCATTCTGAATCCAATTTCCCCCTATGAATCTTGGGAGTGTCCTACGACATACTTTTTATCACCAGTAATGCTAAAACTCTATTAAAACGGGGTCGTTTCACTCACCTGGATTCCGTACGAGTATCGCTTCTCTAAGTCGTTACGGACAAGAGTACCTAGGTGAATTTCAGTGTTCCGCTACAGAGATTTTCATGAAAGATTAGAAAAAATATGTTAGAATTGTTTTCGTATAGATACTGTTCATACGTATGGTTACTATTTATACCAGAAATAAAGAATACAATCTGTAAAAGAGTACACCAGGTAAGTTTCCAGGAAAGAGTGGAGGGTCGCAATGGACTCACTTAAAAATCAGGTCTTTCCTTAGCCAGAACTTTCCTATACATGTATTTTTCACAGTTTACATTCTATTTGGGTAATCATAGAATCAAAATAATATGTAAGCAGCTAAGAACAGTTTTTTTAATGTGGAAATCAGCCAAAGCCGCAACCATAGAGCATACTTAAGAAAATAACTTCTAAAATTTGAAAGACATAGAAAGGGTATAGTATCCTTACTTAAGCTGAAAAGGAAAGGCCCAAAATCTCATAGGCCTAGCATTGGAGCAAGAGAAACTTAAGGAGAGAAGAAGAGAAGTTGAAGGTGTGAGTTTAGAAGTGAAATGAAAGGGCCTATTTATAGGAAAAGTCAACGGTACTATTTATCACTATGCGCTAATAAAATATTTAATTTACTATTCATGAAAATGACATTTGTAATAAAATATTTCACGCGTTACTGTGCAAAACGCGGAGGCGGCTTGAATTATTGGTTACTATTAGAACTTAAAGGAAAAACTATCCTTTCACCTTAAATCTTTAAGTTTCTTTTCAATTCAGTCCTTTCACTTTAGTCCCTGAGGGTATTTTCACACATAAAACGTCATTTTCTCCTACGAACTTCTTTCTAATTTTCTCTAATGATCAAATCACATTTAGTACTTGACATTTCGATTGTATAAGTGAACAGTATCATATATGTAAATAGTATTATATAGGTAAATAGTACCGTATACTAGCATAGTAACCATAGTTTGCAAATACGCATGTATATTTTATTTTTCATGGGTATTACAGCATTTTATTCATATTAAGATTCAACTTAAACATTCCATCACAAGCATACCGTTTGCCTACAAAGTCCCCTCTTTTAGTATAAAAAAAATTGATTAGATTCAATTGTCTATTTAAAACCAGCTTTGTTCAACAGAAAGGTAGACATAAGATTCTTCCTCATCTTAGGTGTGTATAAAACATCCTTAAGAGTGAGGGTACGACCAAAAGTAAAATTAAGTTCTACATCACTTTCACCCAAAATTTGTGTGGTTGAGAGTCACCAAGCATGATATCCTTAGGCTTATCATAAGATGTGAACACCTTGATCCAATCTTTATCATAACATACATGCCTAGTGGCTCCCGAATCCACCCACCAATCTCTTGATTTACTAACCATGTTGATTTCAGTAATTATGGCCACTAAAGGCTCTTCAACATTGTTGGCTTGTGGCTTGCTACCACAAGGACGATCCCTACAATTCTTTGCTATGTGTCCAATTTTACCACACACATAATAAGAGAATTGAGGTTTTTGGTTGGAACCATTGTATTTATTTTTATTCAGTGGAATACCCTTTGCTGCCATTTCTAGATGAATTTTTCATGTTTTTCTTAGAGGGCTTCAAGTAAGCATTTTGCTTTAAACCTTGACCTTGAGGCAAAGAGTCATTGGCTCTAAGGGTTGTTGAATTTTCACCTTGAGTCATGAGAAGATCTTGACTCCTCGCTTCTTCTTCTACTTGGATCCTTGTAATGAGACTTTCTAAGCTTGTCTCCTTTTGCTTGTGACATAGCGCCTTTTGAAACTCCTTCCAAGACTATAGTAGCTTATCAATGATGCCAGCCATGACTAGATTATCTTCAATTTGTATTCCTTCGGACCTCACTTCATGAGCTAACATTTGGAATTCTTGTGTTTGTTCTACCACAGATTTGTCATCCACCATTTGATAGCGAAAAAAATGACTTGCTGTATACTTCTTTGCTCTGGCTTCTTCAATATCATTTTTTTTTTGCAAGGCTTTCCAAATCTTTTTGGTATTGTTTGGTTGGAGGGGAGGGGAGGGGAGAGATTTTTTTTAAATTGACCTTGTTTGTTTCAATTAGTTGGAGGGGGACAGGGAAAATGTAAGTGAAAAATCTATCCATCCCTCTTTTTTCTTTTTCTTAGAAAGTGGGAGAATTTAGAGGGAAGAAAAATTGTAACAATATAAAAGACATAAGTGTCCTCAACAATTTTTCTTATTATCAAGATTGCCCTTTAACTTACTTTATTTTGCTTCTTAAATAATATATTATTAACGTATTTGGACTATATAAAAATTTTATTATTATTATTATTATTATTATTATTATTAGGCAAAAGTATACTTTATGTCCCTAACATTTACCCCAATTTTTATTTATATCCTTCAACTTTTTCTTTTGTGTTAGATATGTCATATATGTTTCAAATTTTATCAGATATGCCCTTTGTTTTATAACTCTGTCAATCAACTTAAAGGAAAATGTTGATTGGGTAGCCAAGTGAACATCCTAAAAAAATTTTTTTAAAAAAAGTTTCAGTTTATTCACTTTGGTCCTTTGTCAAAAATTTTTTTTATCTAATTTTTTTTATATAAACTCGTCTTCTACTTCATATAGGTTTCTAGTTTAACAATATATTTTTCTTTGTCAAAATCATTCCCTACAAACTTTTCAGTTTGTTTACTTTAGTTCATGTTCTTCACTTTCACTCTTTTTTCTCATGGTTTGGTCCTTCAAATCAGTCCATAATTTCAATTTTAGTCATAATATTATTCAATATATTATTTCTACTCAAGAACAATACAAGAAATAAATTAAAATTTAAAGTTTCAAATGTTATATATCTCTCCCTCTCATAAAAGGTAAACTTTGAAAGTTGAATTTTAATTTATTTATTATATAGATTAAATCATATTATAACTAAATAATAGAGGATAACCAAAAAAAATCATATTAAAAACAAAATGAGTAAATTAATAAGTTAGTTAAATTTTACTTAATTATCTTTTTTTTTGTTTCTTTTAACAATAAAATTATTTAGCTTCTTTTCTTATTATGGTAAGAATAAAATTAAAATTTTAGATATTTTTAAAACACATTATATATTTGAGATGCTTTTTAAATGAATCAAATTAAAGCTGTTAAAAATGTTATATTATTTCAATATATCGAATAAGTTAACTTATTTGAATATAAGTGATAACAAATTTATCATATTCTATTGGTCATATAATCAAAGGACTATAATAATTATTTTGTTTTATTTTCCCTTCCTTTCTCTTGCAAACCAAACAAAAGAAGGTTTTTTTTTTCCTTTCCTCCCCTCTGTTGAGCCAAACAATCCCTTTGGCTGTAGCATATGATTTCTCATAGTAATCATAAAATTCATCAGCCAAATAGTTAAGCAAATAATAACGACAATTATATTCATCTTTTTCTCATTTTTCTATTTTTTCAGCACGATATTTCTTTTCAACATCACTCATTGAATCAGTAGGAGTCTTTTTTGGATTTTTCATCGTGAGCACATATGACACCTTCAAAAGATTAAATTAAAACAAAATTTTTCTCATCCATCTTTTGAAGTGAACACCCTTGAAACAAAAAGGCTTATTGAGATCACTCACGTCATTCTTACTTTCGGTTGCAACTTTTATTATGACATAAAAATTACCCTAAACTTGTTGGAGCTAGCAACTAAAAATAAGAAATATAACTGCAAATTAAGAACAAACATTAGTAGAAAAATGTGTGTGGTACTTGGTTGAAGTCTGAGTGTCTCGTTTTTCTTTAAGGTAATTTTTACGTTTCCCACGAGTTAATTTTGCTATATTACCCAGTGCATAAGTATTCAGATATGTTATTTCAAAGATACAACAACTTAAGTATTCGCCTTTTTATTGACTACCTTTGCACGGGATTCGAATCTGGTGTGCCTGTCTTTAAGACAAGCACCATATGCTTGTTTTTATGGACAAAGATAAGCATAAGATCTATTTTTCTCTACACGTAGGTAATAAATCTGACTCTTTTTTTTCAACACTTTTCTTTATCCAAAATACACAAGTATGATAGAGATTCTTTTTCACGTAATCTGCTGGTGAATAATGAGTATTAAACCATACTCAATGTGCATAAAGGTGCATAAAGGCCATGATACCAACGCATTGTTATAAATACAAATGATGGTGCTTTTATAAACATTGAAGCCTAATATCATGAGCCTTTATTCACCAATCAAAGCCACAGTTTCGAGAAATGAGGCCTAATATCATAAGCCTTTATTCACCAATCAAAGTCACAGTTTCGAGAAATGAATAATATATGCAGTTAAGCCACAGTTTCAAAAATTAAAATTTTTAGTTATTATTTTATAATAATATTACAACAACTTGCTGCTATCTGCTGTTTCAAATTGTCGAAGTGATTCCTTCCTATCTCTGCCTCCATTAAAAAAGTATAAATAATTAAACTAATTTTTTAATGGTTAATTAAATTACCTTCAGTATTCCTCTCTTATTTTAATAATATTATCCAGTTCACTTGACATTAGATATAGAACGTATTAATTAAGTTTCAACGTAAACTGCGGTTTTATTTATATATATTATGATGATCAAAATAAAGAGAGTTGAATAAAATTTTTGAAACAATATATATAAATTATAATTACTCTAAGACAAATATATACTTCATGTACTTAATATTTAACTCAATTTTTATTCTTGCCTCTAATATTTTTTTTATATGTCCCTTATGTTTTAATTTTGTTCAAATATGCCATTTTTTTAACATCGTTAAAGAAACTAACGGAATACTGATTGAGTTACCACGGGGCAAAAAATATTTGCTACATGAAAGACGTCAGATTTTTTTTTTTTGCAGTCCACGTGGACTGCCACATGGAATTTTTTAAATTTTTTTAAATTTTTTTAAAAAAATTAAAAAAATTAAAAAATTAAATTTTTTAATAAAGTTTTTGTCTATTCACTTTGGTCCTTTGTCCAAATTTTCTTTTTGTTCAATTTTTGATATAAACTTGTCTTCTACTTCTTCCAGGTTTTTAGTTTAAGAATCTATTTTTTTTCTTTGTCAAAATCATCTCCTATGAAATTTTTATTTTGTTCACTTTAGTCCATGTTCTTCACTTTCATACTTTTTTCTCACGATTTGGTCCTTCAAATTAGTCCATAATTTTATTTTTAGTCATAATATGATTAAATCTATCATTTCTACCCAAGAATAATATAAGAAATGAATTAAAATTTAAATTTCAAATTTTACCTTTTATGAGAGGGAGAGATATGCAATCTTTGAAACTTTGAATTTTAATTCATTTCTTGTATTGTTCTTGGGTAGAAATGATAGATTTAATCATATTATGACTAAAAATGAAATTATAGACGGATTTAGAGGACCAAACTGTGAGAAACAAGTATAAAAGTAAAGAATAGAGACTAAAATAAACAAACTGAAAAATTTATAAGGGATAATTTTGGCAAAGAAAAATATAGATTTTTAAACTAGAGATCTAGATAAAGTAAAAGACAAGTTTATATCAAAAATTGGACAAGAAAAAACTTTTGACAAAAGACCAAAATGAATAAATAGAAATTCTATTTTAAAAAATTACCACATGGCAATCCACGTGGACTAGAAAAAATTGGCATCTTCCACGTGGCTACCACGTGACAGTTATTTTTTTATCACGTAGCAACCCAATTAGCATTCTATTAGTTTCTTTATTTAATGTTGTTAAAAAAATATATATTTAAACAAAATTAAAATATAAAAGATATATTTAACCAAAAAAATATTAGAAACATAAATAAAAATTAAGATAAACGTTAAAAATATAAAATATATTTTTGTCATATTCTAATCTTCATATTCCGTAAGAGGAATCCGTATTTGTTACTTCTAAAAGAGTGGTATTATATATCAATATTAATGGTAAAGTCAACCCTTTATTAATCTGAGTGCCTTTTTTCTTTTGTATGTATCAGTAACACTCATACAAAGACGCACAGAATCTTTCAGGATTTTGCCTTCCATATCACGTTAAGCTAACGAGTCAAGAAGCATATGTCAAATTATAATGATAATTCATTATCCAATTTCATCCCAAAGTTTGAACAAAAGTTGCATGCCCCTAACACCTCCTAACATATATACCATGCTCGGCACTTATATGATTAATTAATTAATTAATTTGTGAGTCATTATTTATGAGTGATCAAAGCCCATGATCAATTTTAATTTATAGGCAAAAATAACATTTTGGTCATCCATATTTATTTTATATTTTATTTTGATTTTTTATATTTCAAAAGTTTTATATTGTTCGTTCTTTATGTTTTAAAATTTTATTATTCTATTTTTTTTAAATTATTAGTTTATATAACAAAGTTGAGATGTCATCTTCAAAATATTAACATGGCTGATTTATATGACTATCAACTAAATATTAGTGTCACATGTGTAATTATTAAAATGCCAAAAATGTCTTTAATCACTACAAGAAATCAATTGATTAGCGACGGAAAAATCCGTCGCTAAAGTAATGAAATTCCGTCGCAAACGGGTTTGCGACGGATTTTGTGACGGAAAAACATCCATCGCTAAAATGTCCATCGCAAATTATTTGTGACGGAATTGTGTCCGTCACAGAATTAGCGACGGAATTTTTCCGTCGCAAATTTGGAAATCCGTCGCAAATAAATTTTAAGAATTTGCGACGGAAAACTTTTCGTCACAAATTTGTGACGGATATTTCCATCACAAAATCCGTCGCTAATTTGTGACGGATTGTTCCATCACTAAATCCGTCGCAAATGCGTCGCTAAATTTTGTGTTTTTTGCGACGGAAAAATCCGTCGCTAATTCCTTCGCAAATTTTTAGATAGATTTTTTTATATATTTAACAGTAACAATAATTACAAACATAAATTGAACCTGTGAATATACATTAATATAGCAAAGAAACTTCAGCCAGCATTTACAACAAAAAAACTTTACATATTATATACATAATTCTTCATGATCCATCATCATCATGAGATACAAAATTATAACAAAATATAATCATCATCCATCATCATTTACAATAAAATACAAGTTACTATAAATAAACTAGTCAATGGGGTGATCCGGGGGCTGTGTCTCATCATCCTCAGTAGGAGTATCCATCTGCCTGCCAACTGAATTGATGAAGCGGTCCATCATTGCACGCATCTCATTGATGACAGTTGCCTGACTCTGCAACATCTGTGTCTGGGCATCAATCTTCTCTTTCTGACTGTTGATTTCATCCTTGTGAGCCCTAAGCTCATCCATCATAGGCTCCATCCGACGTTGTAATTCTTCCTCAAAGTCAGGATGAAGACCTGATAACGGGGCAACATAGGAACTAGAGCAACATATCTCACGTGCCTCTGACCCTATGCCAAATATGCGCCCCTTCTTGTTCTTTCCTCCTACTGCTTGAAGCCATAGCTCTGCATCGGCAACATCATCATCATGTTGTTCGCTACCCCCACCTATTACTGACGATTGCGATGATTTCAATCTAGTATATTCCTCCTGTTAAATATTTATAACCATATAATTTATATTGTTAATTATATAGTTAAGAAAATTAATATAAAAAATAGAAGATTTCAAAATACTCACATAGACTTCTCGCGATCGCACATCAACGAAATCTCCGTTGTCCCTCTTCTTGTGGGTGCGTATAAACAAATCTATCAAGCTAGGCTTTCTTCCACTTTGACACTCCTACATATTATAGTGAATATTATATAATTTTAAGATGATTATCTAATTCAAAAAAAAAGTAAGTAAAATAAAAGAAGTCTAGATAAGATATTACCAGCCGACGCATATGCTCAGAGGAAGGAATGCTGCCTCCAGTGTGTAATGTGCCCCCAGTACTAGACGCCCTGTTTCTACGTGCCTTCTCACACTTATCCTTGTAATCATCTTGCTCCCATGCCTGAATTAACTGCTGCATGATTTCCTCGCTAATCCATTTAGGCCGAGGATGAGATCGATATTCACTCCGGATGCGACACATCATGTTGCGTAATATGTATCCGCACTTCTTGTTCCAATTCTTTTTTATCTGAGAATCATGTTCAGGCAACCACTTGTAATGTTTCTGTACAAAGTAAACAAAAGTTAATATTTTTAAGTAAAAATAACAAAAAAGTCAGTCAAAACCAAAATTTACCGTCCATTCCTGAAACCATAACTTCCACAATTCCGGAGGAGTAGTCTTAAAGTTGTATGCCGGTGCCTCATACTTTCCCTGTATGATCGGGGAAATTTCTCGTATGGTGTCAACAACTGGATAAAAACTGTGCAATTTTGAAAATATAAGTCTTAGTACTTAAAAACAAAAATTTAACAAACAAAAGAATTTAAGTATAACTCACGTATCCTTATCAGGGCGTATCCAACGTCGACCGTCAGTGGGATCAGTCCCGCTAGGATGGTGACTCGACTGATTACTAGCAGGGGTAGGTGGCTCCTCAGCAGATGAAGGGTGTGTGGATGGTGTTTGAGTTGAAAGTACACGCTCTGAGGATGTGCTTGGCCTAGTTGACTGTGGAGGAGATGGGACTGGTGATGTAGAAGTAGATGGTTGTAGGGGATGCAGGCGGACTGTGAGATGACTTCCTCTGCGCCCTCCACCTCGCCTCGTATGACTGCTAGACATCTGAATTGATATAATTCCACACTAATAGAAAAAAATTGTGAACTTAGACATCATTAATCTTAAATTGTGCACAGAATAATTAGGTAATATATATATATTTCGGTCTTAATTATAAAGATTAAACATGGCCACAATATCCTTAAATCACATTCTTTGACGAAAATGGGGACAAAAGATTGAGCATGATAAAGATAGTGTCCATAATTATAACCACAGCAAGAGATTTCTAATTGCATACTCTTCATTAAAATGATATGTACTAGACTGAAATTCCACACTTCAATTCCATTTTGACAAACAACCATTTCATAATACTAGACTGGTGGAAAATTGCTGGTTCAACTGAACCAGATAATTGCTGGTTCAACTGAACCAGAAATTTCTGGTTCAAGTGAACCAGAAATTTCCTGGTTCAAGTGAACCAGAAATTTCCTGGTTCAAGTGAACCAGAAATTTCCTGGTTCAAGTGAACCAGAAATTTCCTGGTTCAAGTGAACCAGAAATTTCCTGGTTCAAGTGAACCAGAAATCTCCTGGTTCAAGTGAACCAGAAATCTGGTTCACGCAGGCGTGAACCAGAAAACTGGTTCACGCTCGTGAACCAGAAATCTGGTTCACGCAGCCGTGAACCAGAATTCTGGTTCACGCAGCCGTGAACCAGAATTCTGGTTCACGCAGCCGTGAACCAGAATTCTGGTTCACGCAGCCGTGAACCAGGTGCGTGAACCAGATCTGGTTCACGCCTGGTCGTGAACCATGAACCAGTTGCTGGTTCACGATCTCGTGAACCACATTGTGGTTCAGACCGTGAACCAAGCTTCATGAATGCTAGATCATCGGAGGGGGACTCACCGAACACTTCAACTGGCTGTGGATGCTTGACTCAGACTATGCGTGTGTGGGCAAAAGGGATGGTGCGTTTCTGGGGCTCTGGGCAGAGAAGGTAATGGCAATTGGTAAAGTTAAAAAATATATTATATTTACAAATAAAAACTATATATAAATATTAGACTAATTAAATTAAAAGTTTAATTTTATTTTAAAATAAATTTTTAAGAGGTATAATTTTTAGAAAAAAATATATTTGTGACATGTGGATGTAGATGAAACTAAATGTGGTCTTACAATATAAAAAAGATAAAAGAAATTTTTTTCAAAGGATCTAAGTGAATAAAATCAAAAGTTTGTAAGAATAGCTATAATTTTAGAATAAAATATATCTGTGACCTACAGACCTAGATGAAACTAGGTGTGATCTTAGAACATGAGAAAGATAAAGTAAAAATTATTACCAATGACTTAAGTGAATAAAATCAAAAGTTTGTAGTAATAGCTATAATTTTAAAACAAAATATATTTGTGACCTATGTACCTACATGAACCTAAATATGGTCTTAGAACATGAAAAAGAATAAGGAATAAATTTTTATCAAAGACCTATATGAATAATATGAGAAGTTGGAGGGAGAGAGTAAAATTTCTGAAAATGTTAGACAAATAAACAAAAAAATTAAGTTTCTTTTAAATAAATGACTATAAATATTAATGATATATTAAAAAGTTAAAAAAAAATTTAACTAGTGTTTGCGACAGAATTTTGTGACGGATTATTTCGTCGCAAAACAAAAAAAAAGTTTGTGACGGATTTCTGATACGGACAATTCCGTCGCTAATATTAGTGACGGAAATTTAATTAGCGACGGAATTTTTCTATCGCAAATTCCGTCACAAATTCCTTATATTACAATTTTAAATCAGCGATGAAAATTGCGACGGATTTGCGACGGAATTTGCGACGGAAATTTTCCGTCGCTAAATTCCGTCGCTAATAATGGGTTTTCTAGTAGTGAATTATGATTCATGAAATTAGTTTTAAAACATGCTGAGTGGCGCCTCTTGTATTTCAAGGATTTTTAATTATTTTAAAAATTACAAACGGAACACTTATATTTAATTAATAACTATATAGATCAATCATGTTATTGTTTGAAAGATAATGTATTATTTCTATTACATAGACTATGATTTTAACAAAAAAAGTCGCATAGTAAGACTTAGAAATATAAAGAATCAATATGAAATTTTCTAAAACAAAGTATTAAAATGAAATTTAAAATAAACGTAGAAGAAAAAAAATACTATTGGCCTAATTGGTAATATCTTTAACCTATATAAAGTACACATACATACATATATATATATATATATATATATATGCAGAATCTATTGAAATGGTTATTAAAGTTCAGGGTGATGGTTTTTTTGAAACTTGTAATTATGTGTAACAATATGTGGGGACGTTAACTTAATTGACAAAAGCTAGTTCTTGTCTGTTTTTATATATTTGTTGGAATGTTGTGGGGGGAAGAGGAATATTGTAGGAAATGACATATTTAATTAAGAACCCTTTTATTGAATTGGTCCAACTAATTAAACCAGTTACGTAGCAACCACATAAACCTGTGACTAATTAATTAAGTGCTTAGTTATTCCCTAATCCTAGTACATATATATATAGGCAACAATATCAGTGCCTTCCACAAGTGACCGAGAGAGAAAATGATATGCAAATACATTTATACCATAACGTAATGACACAAGGCAACATGAAAGCCAATCCATTATACGACAAGTATGATCTTTAATTGAGATTGAATTTGACTACACAAACCCCCATACTCATATATATATAATTTAAAGTTTCATAATATGTCATAAATCTGGGGTCAAATCAACGCATATCAGTATTAAAATTATATTTCAGTAAGAAACAATCAAATGCCAGCCACCTGCTTGAAGTATATTCTTACGCTAAAAATGATATTTTGATGTTTACCAAAAAAAAAAAGAAAGATATTTTGATCATTTATGTTTATTTTAGGTCTGTTTTGATCTTTTATATTTAAAAAATTTTATATCAATCCTCTATGCTTTAAAGTTTTATTACTATTTTTATTTTTTATTTTTCGTTAAAATTATTTGTCTATGTAACAGAATTGATACGTCCTTTAAAAGTTGGCATAAATTATCTACATAGTTGTTTATTGATGAATATTAATATTTCATGTATAATCTTTAAAATATCCAAAATATCCTTATGCTTCTTTCCTTGGATATTTAATGAGTAGTCATGTTAGTATTTAGAAAATAATGTGTTCACTGTATTATATATACAAATAATTCTAATGAAAAAATAGACTAATATGAAATTTTTAAACATTGATGACCAAAATAAAATTTAAAATAAACATAAAGAACCAAAATAACATTTTTACCTATTCCTTGCTATCCCACTTAATTATTATTTGATTATTGGAAGCAGCACTGGTAAAGGATTACACATTTGATTTGTTGTTTATTAGAGTTTTACTGTTTAATAAGAGGCAGTTCAGGTTATATTATCATTTTCGTAAGAAACGTCGCACGAAAGCCTACTGTTTATATCTATTGCAAATTATTACATCTCAGCTGAATGAGAAAATTAAACACGTATCTTTGCTATAAATCTACAATCCATCCCTCTGGTCCAAAATAAAAATCAACTGGATTGACTTTATGATCTTTAAAAGGGTTCTAATTTCTAAACACACATTGTTTGGAAATTTAATAATATAATTTGAAACACATTTCCAAATTTATTACAGATGATTGCAGCTAGATGTAACCAATTTAGATGTCTAGGAGACTCTGAAGACTAAAATAATACTATTAAATTCTCCTGGTAAAGGATTACTCATTTCTTGTTTATTAGAGAGCTTTAGGCCTGTTTGGTTGCTATTTTTGAAAATAAATTTTTGTTTTTAAAATTTTAAAAATAATCAAACTTGTTTGGTATCATGTTTTTCAAGATATGTTTTAAAAATAGTTTTTAAAATAAAAAATTGAGAACAAGATTTAGGTGTTTTCAAAAACAATTTTCTTAAAAAGAGGGTAAAAAATGAGGTAAAATGGTTGTAAATATGTAAATTCATTAATTAATAGCATTCATGTAAATATAATCTATTGCAAGAAAGTAAATATTCGCTACTAAAAGTTTTAACAAATCTAGATACGGTTAATGATCGCTGTTAAATATAACTTTTTTCTACCTTGTTTTTTTTACCCAATCTTTGTGAGATTGTGAGTTTTGGTATCTATTTTTTTTATAGATATTTTTTGAACTAATTTGCATAGATTTATTTTATCTTATTAAAAGTAAAATTATTTTAAAATATTGTGTAAAAAATTCTTAATAACTTATATAATTGGATAATAAAATTAACTAATTCATTGCAATATAATTCTGGTTATGACAATTGATATATTCAATTTATATTCGTTTTTTATTCTCTTATAAAGTATTATTATTAATTATTTCATTATATTAAATTTATTACAAAATTACACAAAACTTTTTATATCAAATAAGTTTAATTTAAATATTATTTTTAAAAACAAATCTTTCAAACATATTTTTTTATTTTTTAAATTTTTAAAAAATTTTACAAATTTTTTTTAAAAAATAAAAAATAAAAAACGCATCCAAACATGTGTAAGAGGCAGTTAGGTTTATATATATACACTATCATTTTCGTAAGAAATGTCGCACGAAATCCTCCACGCAAGCTACTGCAGATTATTATATCTCAGCATAAATGAGAAAATTGTAATCCACTGAATTGACTTAATGATCTTTAAAAGGGTTCTAATTTCTAAACACACTGTTCCGAAAATTAATTTAACTTAAAAGATGACGCTAAGATTGTAACCAATTAGACGTAAGACCAAAATAAATTATTTACTTCTACTCCAGTTCTTTAGTTTCGAGTTGATGAAGGCTATACAGTTGAAAATATCATATATATATATATGCATATTTCATATTTGTAACTCCAATGCAAAACAACACCAGCATGGTTTAACGCATAAGACAAGATTTGTGGTTTCACGTTTGATAATCATTGACTTGTAAGTCGGTCATATTATCATTTTAGTATAGTTTGAGTGAATCCAATCAGAAAGATGTAGTGTAGATTTTTTTTCTTTAATTGATTAGACACCAACTTAAAACTTTATTTAACTTGAATCAACTAGTGGCGATGTTTTAAGAAGAATATAATAATGCATAATTGTGTACGATTATAACAACAATTGATATTTAAGTGAATATTATTTGTACTTAAAAAGAATGGAGTGAAAGATATTGGGTAAGGCAACATTAAATTCAAACATTAATTAGTGGTTTTAAATTTTAAAATAAGGGATTAAAAAATTAACAGCCGTATAAACCAGGCCACTGAAAATTAAACAGGTCTGTGACGTCACCAAGCTTTTCAAGTCCTTCCATCTAGAAAGACAATTATTCAATGACGTTACCAGTCTTTCAGCCATTAATTATAAACAACAAGGCTGGGACCTTATATATTAGTTCTTTAAAAGAAATTAAAAAAAAAAAAAACAGCTCACACCTCAAGTATATTGGACTATCGAAATGATATTTTCTTGCTTCATTTTTTAATATTTTATTTTACGTACTACAAGGCGTCATCTCGATTTAAATTTTTTACATTTGATCAGATTAATATATACTTCAAAATTCCAACTTGTGACTGATTCTCATCCATGATCCATCCCATCGGGTAGTTACCAAAGGTTCTCGCCTTTTCTTCTTCCCTAATTTTATGTTAAAGATTTATATAACTTTCTTGTCATATTAATGAGAGGAATTATTCATTTTACGTACGTTATAATTATTATACTATCAATAAAAATTATAATGGCAGACATTCATCTTGATTTTAATGTACTTCAATATTTAAGAAAAAAAATAATTGCGTGCATAGACTCTAGTAATAAGCATATGTGACCGAAGGTTGAAACTATATTCTCAAAATAAGAAAATAGTGAGAATGCGATAGTTCTTGCATATTAAAAGAAAAAAGGTCAAATAAATATCACCAACAATTGCGTGAAATACGCACTAAATTAAATGCGTGTGACGTGTCTGAAACGTATTATTAGAAACATATGTTAATTTCATTGAATTTATGTTTTCGAACAATCGTAGGTGCTGCTCACTAATTTGCATTATCGATGTCATTATAGTTCATATAGTCATATGTTACATCATAATGACTAAGGGCACGTGTTCCGATGGGATTTCCATTTGATTAATCATTTTTTTAGAAAACTTAAGATTAATTTAACAAGTTCTAACTAGAAATCCCAAACAAAGAATAATTAAAATTGCTTCTAACTGAAAAAAATATTAAATAATGGTCGATGAAGTTACATATAGTTCATGTGGACTTCGATCTCTATGATTAAAGTAAAACACATCGTACTTGAATTTAATCATATTTTTACCCTTATGTGGTTGACTGGTTGTGTTACTCTCTGTCAAGCGTGGATCTTTATGCAAGTTTTGCTTTTGTCATCGATCCACATTTTGGGCCATTCAAATCGTCAGCCCATAGGACCGAATGGGCTTGAAGCCCAGGATGTGCAAATGATGACATACACTTGCCACATTTTTAAAAATAAATTGTTCAGATAATAATCATTTAAAACTATTTTTTATATATTAATTTTTTATTAAATTTGACCAACACTTAATCAAATTATACATAAAATTTGATTAAGTGATGTCGAATTCAACTTTAAGACACAAAAAAAAGATAAATTGACCAAGTCATGATCGAATTTTATCACTAAAATTCAAGTTGAATTAATGGTCAAATTCAGCTTAACATGCAATTATACATATGTGTGTGTATTGCATATTATATATATATATATATATATGTGTGTGTGTGTGTGCGCGCGCGCTCGCAGGCGTGAACATATGTGTGTGTATTGCATATTATATATATATATATATATATATATATATATATATATATATATATATATATATATATATATGTGTGTGTGTGTGTGTGTATATGTGCGCGTGCACATAGGCGTGAGTGAGTATTATATATGTGTTAGTGTGTGTTAATATATTATATATTTATACGTGTGTAAGTGTGACTGAGTGTGTATATAATTTGATGTAGTCCAAATAAAAATATTAAAAAAATTAAGTTCGTTGAATTTAAAATAATTTTAAAAATCAAAAAATATTTTTCAACTTCAAAAATCTAAAAATGTAGTTTTCTTTAATTCCAAAAAAGGAACCAAAAATATTTTCCTTTAGTTTCATTTTCAAGATAATTCCAAAAGTCCAAAAATATGTTTCCTTTCAAATTATTGTAATTTTGAAATCCCAAAGATATTTTAAAAAAAAATTAAAAAGCCTAAAAAAGCTTATTTCAATTACATCCCAAATTATTTCTGAAAAATCCAAAGAGAAATAGAGAGCAAAAATCTTTAAAATGGGGAAGAATTAAAAAAATAAAATAATTTGTTTTTATAAATTTAAACACAATCACAACTCTTCAACCTTGTTTGATTTATAAACATAGTTATTTTTGAACCTCTTGGTAACAGATGCTAATAAAATTGATTTTCAATTTTGAAAGTCGATTTTATACATTTCTTTTAAAAGAAATGCCGACCAGTCACATTTCAGATGTAATAATTAGCAACTCCACTAGGAAAAAGTTCGAGATTTGATATTTTTTTTTTGGTGTGTAACTAAATTTTGTATTTGTCTTAGGTACCCTTTTTGCCTCTTTATTTTATTTTTGTCATTTTACTTTTGTATATATTTTACCTTTATATAAATTTTTTTCTCTCCTGTACAGTCAAGGGATTGATTGGTTGATTTCTTTACACACTGTACACCAACACATACATCGTACATACTAGTCCTACACACAGAAATTACCTTTGTGAAATAATTTGAAAGGAAACATATTTCTGAACTTTTAGAGTTATCTTGAAAATGAAATTGAAGGAAAATATTTTTGGTTCCTTTTTTGAAATTATCTTATGAAATTAAAGAAAACTACGTTTTTGGATTTTTGAAGTTGTCTTGGATTTACGAAAGTATTGGAAAATATTTTTTGATTTTTGAAATTATTTTGAATTCAAAGAACTTATTTTTTTTTAATATTTTTATTTATACTACATCAAATATATACACACATAGTTATACTTACACACACATAAATATATAATACATTAACACACACACACACACACACACACACACATATATATATATTATACAATATGTTAAGCTGAATTTCACCATTAATTGAATTCAACTTAAATTTTAGCAATAAAATTAGACCATGATTTGGTCGAATTTATCTCTCTTCGACTATCATTTGATCGAATTCTACATATAATTCGTTCAGATGTTGGTCAAATTCAAATAAAAAGTTAGTATATAAAAAAATAATTTTGAATAATTAATATCTAAAGAAATTTTTTTAAAAAAATAGTACGACGTTAAATTAACTGTACTTAATTAGAGAGGTAGCATTTTTTTTTACCAAAAAAAAAGTGGCATTTGTTTTTGTTTGTTTGTTTATTTTTTAAAAGATTAAAAAGTCTGAATCTAAATAGATATTTGATTATTAAAATAAAAATTAATTATAAATTTAAATACTAGATATTTTAGATTGTTTGATTTTTCAACATCTATACACATTAAATGCACATTAGTACATTAAAGACATTCTAGAATAATTAATTTCTAAAAAATTTTCAAACGTCTCATGAGATCTGATTGAATAAAATATATTCAGAGCAATTAAACACTTCAGAAAAATTAAAAAAAAACTTACTTATTGGATCCGGCGCCTCTTCCTGCACTTGAGGGACAAGCACTCTGTTTAGCGCTTATGGACCGTCAATTTGTGCACTGGATGGTCCACATTAAGTGTGAGGCATTTGTTAACGGCCTAGATCGCATTTGCCATTTGATGAAATGTGTGTTTCATATACTTTTTTTTTAACGCATACCATGACGACATGTGTCCTCTGAAAGTAATGGTTGGAACCCAATAGGGGGGTGAATTGGGTTTTATAAATTTTTCACAAGAATTAATTGAAAGTTAAAATGATTTTCTGTAAAAGTACAATGCTTAGGATAATAAATACAATACAGAAAATCAATGTGCTGTCAAGATAAATAATTATAAAGATCAAGGAATTAAAGAATAGATATCAATATGCACAAATTAAAGAGTAAGGGATAGAGAAAGCAAACTCAGAGATTTATACTGATTCGGCTAATCCAAGCCTACATCCAGTGCTCAAGAGACCACTTGAGTATTTCCACTATAATTACAAGTTTAATCCGGGTACTTGCAAACCACTACAACCACGCAAATTCGATCCGGGTATTTGCGAAACCACAATGGAGAATTTATGAATCCGGGCTCCTCCTCAACCCAAAGCAAGTTCTTCCAACACCGGTACTTGCAAACCTCAACTCATAATAATATATGTGTTGATCAAAATCAACAATACAAAGAAACTCTCTCTAAAGAGTATATGAAAACAAATGAAGCTCTAATAACTCTAATGATAGAGAATATGCAAGATTTGGCTCAAGAATGCTTTCCTTTCTCTCAAAGATGATAGAAGAAGTTAATATCACATTGTAGGACTTTGTTCTTGCTCAAAATCGTGTATCTAAGGTCATATATATAAGATTTTACAAAACTAGCCGTTATATAGCCGTTATAGCACTTATAGTGCAGTCCAGATTTTGAGCTTTCTTTAAAAATTCATAACTCCCTCATTTGAACTCCGTTTTAAACAAATAATATACCGTTGGAAAGCTCTTTGAGTCTAGTTTCAAATGAGCCAAGTTTTACTCAAAAGTTATTTTTCTTTTAAAAGATATAATCAAAATACTGACTATAGGTTACAACAAAATAATCAACTTTCAGTTTTTCAAACTATATTTTAAATAGTCATATATTTCTCATTTGGACTCCGTTTTCAATAAATAATATACCTTTGGAAAGATATTTGAGTCTACTATCAAATGAGATTAAGATACTTGGAAAAATGATTTTTCGTTTATGAGATATGATATAAAGAGTGACCAAAGGTCAAAAACTAACTTTTGTAAAATTTCATATCTCACTATCTTTTTGTTCAAAATAATTGAGCCAATGTATGCAAATCTAAATCATTGAGTTGCACAAGTATACTAGCCTATATAAAATATACCTAATGTAAACACATAGGCTATCTTGATGCATCCAAGCTTCCAAGACTTCAAATCTTCTAATTCTTCATTTCTTGGAGCTTCATCCTTGCATGTTGTTTTCCTTGAGTGAAGCATGATATTGCTTTTCCTTGTTCTTCAATACAATGCTCACTCTTCTTGTTTTGAACCAACCTATAAAATATATCTTACTTACAAACCCAATGGTTAGTTTAATAGCATGATTCAATATATGCAACATACATATTAAATAACATAATCATGCTTAAGTACTTGTAGCATATATATGATAATTAATCTTTATATATATCAATGCTACTATTCAAATACATTTGTCATCATCAAAACTTATGGCATATACCCTTAGGGTCAACAATCTCCCCCTTTTTGATGATGACAAATCACCACAGAAAAATATGTATCACAAGATAATGAATGCAATGTTATAAGCACGTATACATATTTTTCTATTGTTTCTTCTCCCCCTATTTGACATCAACAAAAAGATTTAAGGAACACAATATATAGAAGTTAAAGTACATACCTTCTTTAAGTCAGGATGTTAGAAGATGTCAATATAGTATGGAGTAAGGATACATCAAAACTTATCATTGATTTCATTGACATGTAAAAAGAAAATTTTAGAAAAATTTTTCTCATGTCAAATGAAATGAGCCAAAAGATAAAACTTGAAAGAGTTTTAGGCTCCCCCTTAAACCTTGCATAATTTGAAAAAGAATAATGAATAATGAATATCCAATTTTTCAAGATATATTCTTTTTTAAAAAAATACATTCAAGTGAGACAAAGCTCCCCCTGAATTTCATAACATTTTTCCTTTGAAAAAGATTGTCCAAATCATTATAAAGGAAATTCAGTTTTTGATTGTAGAATTTTGAAGTAAGATTTTTGAAGAAATTTCTGCAATATTTTCATTGAAAATGATTTCTGCTTGTTTATGAAGAGACATTTTTAGTAAATAGCAGAAAAATTAAACTCTTTGAAAAAAAAAACATCATTTGCTGTCATATGATAGAAATATTTACAGCACACAGCAGAAGTATGATATATGGATTAGCAAAGCATGATATAAACAAGAATATTAATCATAATCCATAAATCGAATAATAATATTTTTCAAGATTTCTGAAAAACAATTTCTGCATATATGCATAAAATTATTTCAACATATAGCAAAAGTGATTTAAAATAAGGATACTCAAATCCTTTTCTTTTCAAAACAGATAATGCTTTAATATGGCAAAGTAATTTCAGCATTGTGGAAGCAATTCAAGAGATTCACGATATTTTTCTAAAACATTTTGCTTCGAAGGAATTTAGAAACGTTTCATCTAAGGAAGCAATATATATAGATTAGTGTAATAAGATATATTCAAGCATATAGTTCATAATCCATATATGAAACATCAATATTTTTCATCCCTTTTGTTATCTACAACAAAAGAGATCTTTAAAATCTTTTCTTTTTCAAAAAGAATGTTGCTTCATATGATAAAACATATTAACATAACAGAAGCATTTTTAAAGTCCTTTTTCAAAACAAATTTGCTTCATAAAGGATAAGATAAATTTCAGCACAAAGGAAGCAATTTATATACCCATTCAAAATGAATTTATATATGTATCTTGAGGATGAGTACATGTAAAAATTTTGACAACTCATTTTGTATGAGTGCATGTGGAATCATGAAATATTATTCTTAGCCATAGCCTTCGCTCATGATGCATGAATAGCATACACAACATATGTTCTTAGATACATATAATCACAGCATGATGTAATCAAGTATGCTCTCAAGAACAACACAACAAAGCAGAGTGATACGGTTCTGAATATCACCATTTTATTAATCCTTAAAATTTCTAATCAAAACAAATTAAATCAGCCGCAAATCCACCGAAAATTGACTTTCGTGGTTTTGCCATTAATGTGACGCGTTATCGGTGTGCATGCGTACTCTAGACTTCTGGCTTCCAGGTTGCAGAAATCCATAGGATGAGCGTGTAGGGGTGCGGCGAAGAGATATCTTCTTTGGCTCTTAGTCATAATTTTCTCTCTATAAAGACTGCCCCAGAGTTCTCAATTACCACACCACAAAGAGTATTCATCTCTGAGCCTATAACTTTCTGACATTCCTCTCTCTTCATACTCCTACAAAAATTTCTGAATTTTCCAAACCATGGCAGCAAGAAAGTTCATTGATCTCACAGTAGAGGCAAGGGAGGAAGAGCTCGACTTAAACTTGAGTCTAGGCAAGGACAAAGGCAAAAGACCTTTGGAGGTATCTCAAGAGAACCAAAAGAAGAAGATGAAGATCGAAGAAGCTAAGGAGATTAGTACAGGCCATACGTCAGAAGACAAAATTGCTTGTCTGGAGCAGGAGGTGAAGAAACTCAAGAAGATGATAGAGGACCAAGAGAAGTTAGCTAAACGCAACAATGCGGCACTGACTTCAAGAATAGATAGGTTCTTCTATTGGTCTACCCAATGCTTCTGTAATCAACAACAAAGAAGTGTTGATTGTATGAATGGGATTTACACTACCCTCCGTGACATTACTCAGTCTCTTGGTCCAAGGAATGGCCGAGGGGTGATGATTCAAGACAACCCACCTAATCCGAGACCACCTCGCCTGTAGATTGCTCATCCATGAGCAAACCTTCCCTTTTTTTTTTAATGCAATGTAATCCTTCGGTTTTTTTTTATTTTAATGCAAGTAGTTTCTTTCAGATGACGGTACTTAAAAAAATTATAATAATAAAGAAAGATAAAGAAAATCAGCCGCACAAATTTTGTACAATAGAAGGATATATATATTTTGAAAAATATATATTCATTTTAAAGATAGAAAGAATTTTCTGACATGGATATATATATCATCATTTCAAAGCAAAAACAAGTTACATACTTACTCAAGATAAAACATATTATAATCAGAGTATGTAGTAACATAATTGAGGTAATATGGATTAATAAGATATAATCAGATATAAACTATAATCCATAAACAATGGTTCATAAGTTACAGCTTATGTAAAAGAGATGATATGTATAATGCTCAAACCATAATGTATTAAAAAAAATAATTTAAGTATTTAACATATTTTTATATGTCATGTTGTGATCAAGTATGTAAGATGTCAGAAAACAATATGTCATTGCAATGAAAGTATGATAGTAAAAAAAAATTTTCCAGAATGTACAATTGAGATCAAGGAGTATCATTCAATTAAATAATGAAGAAGTAAAGGATAGAGATACTCATCAATTTTGGCAAACTTTTGTTGCTTCTTGAAGTTCCTCTTCAAGATTTTGATATCCTTGTTTTGCTCATTGCTCTTCTTTTGATCGATCCTGTCTTCTTACAATTTTAATGATCTTAATTGATTGATTATTTGCAAGATCTATCAAGCATTGGTTCAATGGAGGCTTCGTTGGTCGACTACTGATAGGAGCGTTGGTCGACCAACCAACTTCAAAACTATAAATCTTACTGATTTCAGAGAGCAGAGGAAAGAATGTGCTTTAGAGGATAATTTTGAGGATTAACTCCTGCAAAATACTTTTGGTGGAGCACTTTGATGTTCAAATAAATCTCGAGCACTAGGAGCAACATTATGTTCAAGATATGCCATATAAAAGTGCTATGCTTCCATGAAATGCAATTTTGCAATAAATTTGATTTCATTGAAAATATTTAAATAAGATTACAGCAAGGATAAATACTATGGGTAGGAGTAATCTTATTGTTGTGAAGACAAGAAAAATGTGCGTGTAATGGAAGCAAGTTTTCATGATGTGGTAAAAAGGATAGTTTGAGCAAAATTTGGAAGAAAGATTTTAGCTCAAAACAAAATTCGAATCTATAAGCTGCACACCTAACAATTGTTTTCAGATATAGCATGCATGAGTATCAAGGATAGATGTAATGCATATTAGAGAACAGACAAAAGCATTATAGAGCAGTAAACATATCAGTCAAATTTCTTACAATGCATTCCAGCTTATATGTTTACTTATCCATTGCCTCCTTTTGATGCAAGAGAGTGGAGTTTGAATGATGTAGCCATTGAAAAGTTATTTCCGCTCCTTGCTTCGAGACAAATCTGCAAATTAATCCTTTGTCTTTGATACCCAATTTTTTTTGGGTTTGCCTGGGTCATGAGGTCCTTTTTGAACCCATTTCATTTTTACTCTATGAACAAGATTTTTCTTATAAAAACAGGAGTAAGACTTGTGTCCTTTCAGTCCACAATAAAAACAAGTGCAAGGTGGACTTTTGGACATTTTTGTAGGAACAAAGTAGTTTTCGAAATATTTTTGATTTGACTTGTTAAGAACAAAACCAATTTTGTTAAAGCTAATACTTTGTTTCTCAACAGAAGAGTTTTGAATTTTTCTACCTTGAGAAAGTTTTTTAAGTGTGTTTTTAAGATCCTCATTCTCCTTTTTCAAGGAATCACACTTGCTACAAAAGCAATTTTTGTTGGTAGAGATATTTGCCTTTAAAATCAAATTCTCTTCTTGCAAAGTTCTGTTTTGATTTTCAAAAACAAAATTCTCTTCCTTGGAAATAGAAAATTCGTTTTTCAATGTTTCCAACTCATTTTCAAGAGAAGAGTTTTTCTGTTTTGAAATATTTAGTTTCTTTGCAAGTATAAGAGATTCTTCATGTAAATCATCAAAGGCATCTTGTAATTCTTCAAAACAGTAGTCAAATGAATTTACCTCATCTTTATCTCTGGCCACAAGACAAGTGTTGGCTTTTTCATTTGTGTTCTCCTCATCGGAATTGCTATTTCCCCAAATGGAAGATAGGTAAGCTTTCTTTGATGATTCAGTTTTTGGTTGTGGTTTCTCTTTTTCTCCTTTTTCTTTTTCTTCTATCTCCTTGGTGATTTGAGATTTTCCTGTAAGTTCAACACCAAGAGCTTGCAATTGATTAAGCACAAGTCTTATCTCATTAATGGTTTCACAATTTTTCATTTGAGTGATATCAAGTTCATTAATGAGATTTCTAGACTTTAATTCCATTGCAACAAGATCTTCCTCATATGCAACTTCTAAAGTTTCCCACATTTCCTTAGCAGTTGCACAATTGGAAATTCTGAAAAATTCATCTTGACTCAATGCACAAGAAATAATCAATTTTGCCTTAGCATTGAGTTGCACTAAACTTCTTTCAGTATCATTCCATTCACTCTTGGGTTTTGGAATGTATTTTCCTTTTTCTTCCTTGACAGGCATATAAAAACCATTTTCTATAATTTCCCAGAGTTTATGGTCTACTGAAATTAAAAAAATTTTCATTTCATACTTCCAATATTGAAAATGATTAGCATAAAAAATTGGAGGTTCTGTGAAAGAACAATTTTCAGACATAAACCACTCACTAGATCCAACCATATTTACTCTTAGACGGTTAAGTCTTAAATCAAGAGCCCAAGCTTTGATACCAATTGAAAGTAATGGTTGGAACCCAAGAGGGGGGTGAATTGGGTTTTATAAATTTTTCACAAGAATTAATTGGAAGTTAAAATGATTTTCTGTAAAAGTACAATGCTTAGGATAATAAATACAATACAGAAAATCAATGTGCTGTCAAGATAAATAATTATAAAGATCAAGGAATTAAAGAATAGATATCAATATGCACAAATTAAAGAGTAAGGGATAGAGAAAGCAAACTCGGAGATTTATACTGATTCGGCTAATCCAAGCCTACATCCAGTGCTCAAGAGACCACTTGAGTATTTCCACTATAATTACAAGTTTAATCCGGGTACTTGCAAACCACTACAACCACGCAAATTCGATCCGGGTATTTGCGAAACCATAATGGAGAATTTATGAATCCGGGCTCCTCCTCAACCCAAAGCAAGTTCTTCCAACACCGGTACTTGCAAACCTCAACTCATAATAATATATGTGTTGATCAAAATCAACAATACAAAGAAACTCTCTCTAAAGAGTATATGAAAACAAATGAAGCTCTAATAACTCTAATGATAGAGAATATGCAAGATTTGGCTCAAGAATGCTTTCCTTTCTCTCAAAGATGATAGAAGAAGTTAATATCACATTGTAGGACTTTGTTCTTGCTCAAAATCGTGTATCTAAGGTCATATATATAAGATTTTACAAAACTAGCCGTTATATAGCCGTTATATAGCCGTTATAGCACTTATAGTGCAGTCCAGATTTTGAGCTTTCTTTAAAAATTCATAACTCCCTCATTTGAACTCCGTTTTAAACAAATAATATACCATTGGAAAGCTCTTTGAGTCTAGTTTCAAATGAGCCAAGTTTTACTCAAAAGTTATTTTTCTTTTAAAAGATATAATCAAAATACTGACTATAGGTTACAACAAAATAATCAACTTTCAGTTTTTCAAACTATATTTTAAATAGTCATATATTTCTCATTTGGACTCCGTTTTCAATAAATAATATACCTTTGGAAAGATCTTTGAGTCTACTATCAAATGAGATTAAGATACTTGGAAAAATGATTTTTAGTTTATGAGATATGATATAAAGAGTGACCAAAGGTCAAAAACTAACTTTTGTAAAATTTCATATCTCACTATCTTTTTGTTCAAAATAATTGAGCCAATGTATGCAAATCTAAATCATTGAGTTGCACAAGTATACTAGCCTATATAAAATATACCTAATGTAAACACATAGGCTATCTTGATGCATCCAAGCTTCCAAGACTTCAAATCTTCTAATTCTTCATTTCTTGGAGCTTCATCCTTGCATGTTGTTTTCCTTGAGTGAAGCATGATATTGCTTTTCCTTGTTCTTCAATACAATGCTCACTCTTCTTGTTTTGAACCAACCTATAAAATATATCTTACTTGCAAACCCAATGGTTAGTTTAATAGCATGATTCAATATATGCAACATACATATTAAATAACATAATCATGCTTAAGTACTTGTAGCATATATATGATAATTAATCTTTATATATATCAATGCTACTATTCAAATACATTTGTCATCATCAAAACTTATGGCATATACCCTTAGGGTCAACATCCTCGCCCACCCACTTCACGATCGGGTCACAGATCTCCAATTCGACTCATTCTGTGTTTGACTTCTTTTTTTTTAAAAAAAAAAAAGCCCTGCGAATCCATTTTCAACACATGTCATGTGGGACCTATTTGGAAATTGAGTTGGTTTGGCTGTTGGATTTCTCTCACGTCTATCACACTTGTTTTTAACTCCAAAATAAAAATGATATTCAGTCCAATATTTTTAACTCTAGTATTTTTAAATCCAAAATAAAAATAATATTCAATCCAATTTTTTTTAACTCCGGTATAATGTCATGTTTTAAATTTAATTTAAACATTATATATCCAAAAAATATGAATTATTAATTTAGTTCCTATTTGTCTTGAGGAAGCATCTCAATTTAATTTTTGGAAATTTTATATTCATCTTAAATTAGTCATTTTTAATACTAATTTTTTTTACTATCAAAAGTTACATTCATAGTAGAAAAAACTACATTAAAATAAATTAATCTTTTTGAAATTAAATCGAGGTATTTAATTCTTAAAAACTAAGTTGGAAACAATAAGACTTATGCAAGAATTAATCATAAATTAACTTAAAACATCTTATACATAAAATAGTGTAGGTTTCATACTCAACAATGGAGAAAAATCAACTAATCAAACAAGATGAAGTAGCCCTTTTGAAATGCATTAAAGCCACATCCAAATTCTAATTTTGGTCAAACAATAACCTCCCCTTCATATAGGATGCATAAGCCTACAATTTGGTAAACAAAAAGAAAAGAATTAGAAATATTTCTCAATTTTAAAAAAATATAATATACATTAAACAGGTAAACTTAATCACACAGGAAACCAAAAAGAATAAGCATACATGTTGTATGATTAGGATTTCACTAAATGTATCATTTTTAAACATAAAGGAACCTCTAACCTTATGGTCTGTAGATGAAAAATTACTAAATTGCAATTCTTCCAGTGATGTCATAAGATGATCAATAGGCGTCTACATTAAAAAAGAGTACATATTAGCATTGCAGTGATATAGTTATTTAGTAGAAAAAAATTCTATGTTACATCATGAAATCCTAACCATTAGCATTTCAGTTAAAATCAATTCAAAAAATCGTGCTGTAGGTGCTGAGCAAGATGCTCCAAGTTGTGGTTCATTTCTTAAAATTAGATAGACAAAAGGGATTAGGGTTAAATACATAAAAACACAATTTACTTACTCTACTTAATGTTACTCTTTTTTTTTTCTTTCCTTGGCCCTCAACACAACTCTTAAATTGTCTCTTATTTTTTACACCGTCTCTTTGCTTGAATCTCGTTGCTTGTGGTTTTCACTAAGGCGCGGGGACGGGGGCAGGAGTAGCATTAACATCGGCATTGAGATTTGTATTCGAACCCTTTTTAGTTGAATAAAGCTCAATGAGTTGCTTGTGCAAATTATTCATGACGTTCAACATCAATGAGCGACCTTTCGCTGACGTACATGCTTCTATTGATACATTTATAGATTTTCGAGTGAGCTCTCTAAACCATTGAGTAGTGTATAGCTTAGGGTTTTCCTCTATCTCTCTCCCATAGCACCATATACCGCACTGGCTCTTGCTTTGTTCATCTATTGAGGAATAATGTACTGATCATGGAATAGTTTGATGTCATTAACATTGTAGATCTTCAATGCATGGCAGCACAAAATACCAAGAGTTTAGAACTTTCGACAATAACACGTGATTGTATTATTTGACAGATCAAATGACACTATGTAACATCTCTCATAAGCCACTAGAGAAATAACATATTGTTTGAAAAATGACTCTTATCCTTTCCCTTTATACATTTTTTTCCCTATCATCATGTTCTTATTGGAATAATTCAAAAATAGTAGGAGTATAATGCTCAGAAAGCTATTTTAGAATCAATGACTTTGGATTTCTAGTCGTGAAATTCTCCCTGGAATCATACTCACATTTTAATTCCTTGTATCACTTCTCTTGTACAATTCTTTCAAAGAGTTTGAAGAACTGAACAAGGTCTAAGCTCAGGTTTAGTAGATCCTTCAAGTCTGAGTTGAGACTTTCACTAGGTTATGTGCTTCGAGTACCAAGTGTGAAAGTCTTTTTTATATAACACGCTGCCCATCTTCCCTTCAACTAGTATGCCAATGTTATCCACTGATTTTCTTTGAAATTATGGTCTGCCACCATTTTAGACCATGTCGCCTCAAATATATCTTCACCAAGGATTTAGTGCATGCACTATGAAATTTTTCTCAATATGTGGGATTTCCCCTAGGCAACAAGGCAAGGTGTTTCGTGGCATTTCGTATCAGATGCCAAATACAAAGCCCATGCATAGTGTCTGGCATAACCAATTAGACAGTGCTATCACCATTGTTGCATCTTGGTCAATAAAGATAGTGAAGGACTTTTTGTACCCATGAGACTGAAGAAATGTTTGAAAAAGCCAATTAAATAACTTTGTCATTTTATCATATAATAATGCCACCCCATATATCACTATTATTTTATGGTGATTTAAACCACAAAACACAGCAACTGGCCTATTTTTTTTATTCATACCAAATGTGGTGTCAAGTGACACCACATTACTAAAAAATTTGTAGTCAATTAACATTCTTGTATTCACCCAAAAAACATTAGTAATATGTTCTTTTGCATCTAACTGATGAGCATGAAAGAATGAATGATTCTACGATGATTGCTTTTGAAAATGTTGCATTAGGGTACCGGCTTCCCCATAAGCCATGTTTTTTACTTGTCTTAACTTGAGATAATTTTTTACATCATCCTGAGTAAATTTGATGACTGCTCTTCCTCTAGCATATAAGCTCATCAAATGAAAAGAGGCCTTTTGCCTAAGGCCAACATCCTCTACTAATTCAATCTCATATGCTTGAAATTCAAAAATTTTTCGTTGTGAGGGAAGCATGTGAATTGTCTTTGGACTTTGTAGTTCATAATTATGATCCCCCTATAAATTCTTTCACTTGATACTTTCCTAAAATGAGTTTGAAGGTTATACAAGCTTTGCACCTTGTTTTAGTCTCCTCATGAGAATTTTTATTGTTTACATCCCTCTTATCGAGCCCTCAAAACCCCTCATTTGAAACAAACATAAACCATCAACGTTATCATTTTGTTATCTTCTTGCTTTTATTATGATTATCCTTCCTCATTCCAAAACCAATTTTTCCACCATACATCATCCAAAAATTTCATGCCGTATCTACACTATCAAATTCCATCCCTACGTCAAGATTCAAATTTCCATCCATCAAAGTTTTCTTCTGATTGTTTAAAAAAAATTTGCTTTAACATGTCTCCATCAAACACATAGTTCTACTAGTTCATACTTTAAAGGTAGATAAACAAGAGAAAGAGAATTATCTTAAAATAAAGGTTTATCATATACCATTTTGATATGCACGATGTAAATTAATTTACCTAAGTCACTTAACAATACATTCATGGAAGTTTAACACGATATAAAAACAATTCTTTACAAAGTTTAACACAATTTGGGTCATAATTTGGATCTTCACTGCATTATCGTCCATAAAGTGCAAAAGTGGGAATTACTCCATCTAAGTTGTTATGTGTGAATTATTTTAACAATAAAATGTCAATAATTAAGAAGATCAAAATTCACAAACCACAAAACACAACAACAATATTCTACCAGTAGAGAAAATGCTACAACAACGAAGCAAAGTTAGGTTTTAGAATGAATAAAAATCATGTCTGTCCATCGGAGATGTTAAGTGGTTCCGGTGTGCAAAAGAAAAGTGTACAAGTCAACCAACGGAATTTGGTTTTGGAGCAATTAATAATTGATCTCTCAATTTATCAGACTAAAATTGATAAAAATATTGTGTATTTGTTAACTCTGCCATGTCACTTGGTGTCACATCCCAAAAATTGAACATGTGAAAAGATACTACTCATTTGATCAAATTCTCAAACATAAGTTATTTACATATATTCTGTAAGGTTTTACATTCAACCTTAATCATTCATTCCACACTACAGAATTATATTCATCTGATAAGCAAATATAGACATACATAGTCTGATGTTTTTATCTCATCGCAAGCCTAGGAGACCTATAGAAAGTACAGAGCGTTCCTAGTATCCACATTAATAAGTACTGGTATCCCACTAGAAAAAATTAGAAAATAATCCCAAGGGGCTTCTAATCTTCAAACGGATACTCTTCTTCCTTGTTTTCTGTATCTGAAAAGATAATCATAGGGAGTGTGAGTTTATTTAAAAATTCAGTAAGTAAATAACTGTACTATATAAAATATCAAAAGTACAAATACCATATTTACTCATATAATTAATTGTCTTATACACTGAGTAGTATGAGACTCTAACCCTTTCAAACTCATGTATAGGTTTCATAGATATACACTGAGTAGTATTGTAATATCCCAGATATTTTTTTTAGTGGTGTAGCGGAACTTTAAAATTAACTAAGAAAAGAAGGATTGCAATACATCCACAAGCCCCCACATTTTCGGCCATTAGCTAGATAATTGATAGTGGGCAACAATTATTGAATGATGTTTCTTTACACATTTAGCTACCCACACTTTCGGCCAAGGGATAGCACTTTGCAGCAGAAAAATCTTATCAAGTGGTCCCTTATGCTTTCGGCCAGTAGAGAATACAATGCAGCAAATAATGGAAGACCAAAGCACATGCAGCAACATGATGGAAAGTATATGACAGCACTTGCAGCAAAAATCGTGAACCATCCTTCTCCTTTTTTCTGCAGAAAACCCTGCCAATGTCGCTGGTTGCGGTGGTTCTTCACCATGAAAGGTGCTGGAGCAGTGGGTCTCGACAACGAAACCATCTAGCAAGGGGTAAGGGCGAATAGAAATTGGTTTTGTCTGGGATTTTCTTTCTTTTTCATGCTATAGCACGTGTGCCAAGAGGAGTTCAGTTCTCTTTCTTTTAATTTGTGTCTTGGGTTGACAGAGGATGTGTTGAAGTTGGGTGAAGGTCTATAACAGAAGTTTTAGCAGAAAGAAAAATAAGAAGAAAAGGATAGTGGAAATTGAATCATGTTTGTTGTCACTTACTGCTGTTAATGTTTTTGACTGTTTGTGGTATGAAATTTGCTCAGATGATCGTGAAATTTGGTATCCTAGTTGAAATGGTGTCCAAGAGTGTGTCCAAATTATTTTGGAATTTTATAGGTTGATTTGGTATCCCTAATGCACCAAAAACAGTAGCTGAAGTTTGATGAATATAAAAAATGAGACTGTTATGGCATGCTACCGTTTTTGTGAGTTTTGGATAACTAAATCAACTCCTAAAAATCATGAAATTTTTGTGAGAAATTCTTAATATAGTGGCAGTGTGATCTGGAAAGTTTCATGGTCATTAAAATTGATTTGCTTGGTCAAATAGGCATGGAAACAGCACTTGTTCAGTGTAGAGTAAAGTTTGGGCAATTTAGGAAATTGGTTTGGTCTTGGTAGCTAAACATCTCTTTTTGATCTGAAGTTTTTATGGTATTTAGCTAAGACATGAAACCAATGATATACAAAATTTTATTTGCATTTGGATATGGTTAGGATGGTCTTTCAAACAAAAACGCAGAACCTATAGCAGAAGTAAGCAGTTCTGATGTAATGGTACTAAAGTGATGATTTGAAGGGCCAAATGGTGGATTTTTGGGCTGAAATTGTTATCCTATCATATTAACACATGAATAAAGATATATGTCAAGTATCATGAATTTTAGAGCTATGAATTGGTACCAGCAATTTTGTAAAGTTTAGTACAGAATTTAGCAGAAAAACAGAACAATGTTGAGTGCTTGGTGCGTTAAATTCTAAAATGGTGTTTTTTTTTCTTTTGTAGTTTATTTTCTTGGCCTCTTATAAGGTTTTTGGCATCTTTCTCCAAATTGAAGAGTACAACTTAGCTAGGAATTAAGGTGAGTGGGTTAATACTTGCTATGATTAAATATCTGTTATTGACTTTTTGAATCATAGTGGAAATATGTTGTATATCCAAGTTTGAAGAGGATGATGTGGAACGATGAGGCATAAACAATTGTGGAACGTGTCTGGTAATGTATATAATTATATTTTCTTATTTTCTCATGAATGGAGGTTATATGATGGTTTGTCAATGACATGTGAAATGAGTTGAAATATATCATACTTTAATTGTTGAGTTCGTTCATATGCGGATAGTTGAAGTATGTTATTGTTGAATAATTGTTCTATATTATGGATTATGTTGTATACATGCTATGTTGCTGGAACCATATTGATTATGTTGCGACTTGAATTGTAAATGACTGAGTTGTGTGTGTGGCTCAAGATTATGATTGAGCCTGTTCTTGGTTGTGATTGTGATTGTGTTTGACTAGAAAGGAAAGGCATGGTGGTGCACCCCATGGAAAAATTTATGTGAAGTTATAAGGGTGGAGAATATAAATGCAGCGATAAGGGTGGATGCGGCGGGGGCCGCGGGCAACGATCCAGAGGTATTATGGACGACCCGGTTGGTACGGGAAATGTATGTGAAATTGATTTCACCGATTGCTGTTGTGAATTATTTGAAATGTATTTGATTTACTTGGATATTGTTGTGAGGTATTATGAATACTATTATATTATATGATGATCGATTTACGTATGATTGCTGCATGTTATCATTATGATGCATGATATTTTTTTTGTCATAGTGTTGTGTTGTCTACTCACTGGGCACGTGGTTTGCTCATACCCCTATTATTGACATTTTTTTTCAGAGTTGATAGTTGAAGGTAAATAGCGGTACAAGGAATTATGGATCTTTAGTCTATGATTACCTTTCATTTGTTCAGGATAAAGGTATAATAGTTAAGTCTTATTCTAAGTTGTATAAATCTAGAAATCTCTGTAATCGGGTAGGTTCATTCAGTGATATAATGTGAATAATTGTAGTATGTATAGAGGACTCGGTTTGGTTGCATGAAAAAAAAATTGTATAATTTTTAAGAGAAAGATAGGCTTACGGAGGTGAAATGAAATTCACTTTCCGTGCCGGTCATGTGCTCAGATTTTGGAACGTGACAAGTATGGGACTTTAACCCTTTCACCGAGTAGTATGAGACTCTAACCCTTTCACCGAGTAGTATGGGACTCTAACCATTTCACCGAGTAGTATGAGACTCTAACTCTTTCACCGAGTAGTATGAGACTCTAACCCTTTCAAACTCGTGAATAAGATTTCATAGATATACACTGAGTAGTATGAGACTCTAACCCCTTTCAAACTCGTGTATAGGTTTCATAGATATGCACTGACTAGTATGAGACTTTAACCCTTTCAAACTCATGTATTAGATCCCGTAGATCTTTACTCATTAATAAGATAGTGAGAACTTCTCACATAGTACAATTTCCATGAAATAAAATAATTTATACATACTCTTATTCCTTTGAATTTCTGTAAAAAAATATATCAATCATCATATACTGTCATATGAAAAATTGATTGGTTAATATTCAAATAATATTGTAAATGAGACTTATATTGTACTTTGACTAGTAATATCAAACTAGCTTAGCAAGGTTATTCACTCACCTTGATGTTTGTCCAAGTTTACCTTGTTCCACACTAGAATTTGTGTAGGAAAATTTCTTAGTAAAATATATTACAAGGAAACATAAGAAAGGAAACAAAATCACGAAAAGATGCAAAATTTTCTGATTGCTACAGTAACGGTTCGCTACAGTAACGTTGACTGCTACAGTTTCGTTGACTGCCGACACTACAGTACTGCTACAGTAACTCGAAAAATTTTCTGAAATTTTCTGGTTGCTACAGTGAATTCGTGTTTGCAGACGCTTCCCAGAAAATTTTCATCCTTTCCCTTTTTTTTTATTCAAAACCAGAATCTCAACTCTTTTAACCGATTATAACTCAAATATAACTTCTAAAACAACTGAGATTCATGAATTATCATCAAAATCTTCAAGAACAAAACCTCATCTAATCTTCCATATAAACTGAAATTTAAGGAAAATAATGAGATTAAAGCTTACCTTTGATCCTTACAAAGCTTTTGAACCGAACAAATAATCAAAACTCTGAAGATCAAGGAAAGGATTTGGGAAGAGGATGAAGAAATGAGAGAAAACCCTTTCAGCCTGCTTCAGTTGCGTGAGAAAATGAGGGGGTACTATTGAAGCTTTATATTAAATATTTCTAATGGGTTATTGAATAACCCATGGGTATCCATAACCCAACATCCAAACTCATCTAGTCAATTTACAGTAAATGGACTAATTGACCATTCTTAAACCACTTTTTCATGAATTTCACCATTCTTAGAATATATCCCACATGGTGCAAATATTTAGTCCAGTCATTTAACTCAATTTTCATAAATAATATTCAAAGAGAACAATTAAATATGAAAATTAAAAATGACCAAAATAAATAACTAAAGTAACGTTGTAAAATTCTAAAATACTCTTAAGCGAATTATATTCCGAAATTAACGGGTATTACACTTGAATAGGACAACTTTGGGTTATTGTTACTATTTTAATTATCTTAGCTTTGGATTGTGTATTGGTATCTTTATAATAAGAATATTTTAGAATTTAAATAAAAATTTAGACCCAAAGCTGTGTAAGCTCTAAGGTTTTAGAATGAAGCATATATCTACCTGCAGAGTTAGGTTTTAGAATGAATAAAAATATGAGGAAGCCTATATCTACCTACAGAATCCCCAAATGATGCAACTAGAGACAATTGGGAAGAACAATGCTGGAGAACGCTACAATGGAGGACGATAGAGCACCAACGTAGGAGGACTGCTACGACAGAGGAAGTGCACTCTGGTTTAGCAATCACACAGATGCAAAAGGCTAGAGAGAGAGAGAGGGGGGGGAGAGAGAGAGAGAAAATAGTGTCACTGCCTGAAGCTTGGAGACTAAGCAAAAGAAGAAGATGGTCCCACGTGACACGTGTCGACAATGGATTGGCAAGCCATTCTTTTAATTAAAAAAAAGTCAAACAAGGAATGGGTCGTATCTAGATCCGTGATCCAATCGCAAAGTGAGCGGGCGAGGATATGTGTCACCATGGGATGCGTTTTAAAAAAAAAGTACACGAAACATGCATTTCATTAAATGACAGATGCGATTTGGGCTGTTGGATCTATGCGATCTAACGTGTAATACCCGCGATTTTGAGGTTTCTCGATTATATATATATATATATATATATATATATGTATTTGAAATGTTTGATTTATGTATTATTTCATTTGATGTGTTGGTATGAGTGGGATTGGAATTAACACTTCCCAATTTGAACACTTGTGAATGACTGAACCCTTGTGCATGACCATTATTTTGTGTTAAAGCATGTGTGATTGATTTGATGTGTGGTCTATGCTCAAGGATTGGGATGAGTTAATTTATATTGGATGGAATGGTTACTCTCATCTTGAGAGCCCTTCTATAGGGACTTAAATGAAAAAAATATTAAATGTGAGTATATGATGAAAATTATGGTTATATGTGCATGTGTGGTAATTGTGATGTTAATTGTGTGGTGGGACCTAGTGCTGAGTGAAGGGTGTTGAGTGGCTAAGCTTTTCTAAGTTATGAAAGGCCTTCCAAATTGCTTTGACCAAGTGTGCAAGAAGTCAAATTGGGGGAAAAATGGAAATAAAGGTATTTTAAATGGAGCCCTCACACTCCTTTAGCAAAGTCACATGCACACTCCTCTCTTGTGTTGGTGTTGCATGACTTACACACTTCTTCCATCCCTCCACTCACAAATTAACTCCACTCATCTTTCCTCTTGTAAAATTTGATCAAGACTTGGCTTGTGGGTGATATTTGCCGGTCTTGGATGAACAAATCTTAGGGTAAGCAACTTGGTTGTTCTCCTCTCTTCCCCATTTTCATATATTGATGAACCCTAAGTGGGAGTTTTAGGATTTTGATGCCTTAGACTAATTTGTGTTCCTGAAACCCTTCCATGGTGATATAAAGACTTTTGGCAACTTACATGAGTGATTGGGAGTGGTTAAAGTGCATTTTGAAGGGAGATGTGAGGGAATGGTATTTTGCTGTCAAAAATGCTTTTATGCTATCAAGAATGTAAAGATGGTGAAATTTGGGGAGAACCAAGCTTATTTTTGGAAATGGGGAGGGATTGGGTTTGATTTTCTATGACCTAATAACACTTAGATTGATTTCCTAACATCCCATGGAAGTTTGGAAGGTTAAATGGAGGCCTTTAGCTTGGATTCTTGCGAATTTCGTGTTGCAAAATAGGGGCCACCGTTACAACGACACCACTGACCACTGCAGTGGTAAGCCACAAAAATCTTGGAGAGCTTTCTGTGACCTGGTGCTGCAGCAATAGGTCCTACACAAAGGGAATTTCGCTTTTTCTTCCCTAGCGCTGTAGTGGTAGGAATTGTACTTTCCATGATTTTAAATGTTTCTTTCTCATCTCCAATTGATAGGACCTTAATTCTAACACACTTGGACGATCATATTTGGACTCTTACCAACCATAGTGACCCGAAGACCCCAAGGTGAGGGACAAACATCATTATTACTTTAAATTTGGATGACTTGGTACTCTTGCTTCCTTGTAAATCCTTTGATGTGAGATGATAATGTTCTTGGAATAATGTTAACCAAAGGGTGTGCCCTTGTGATTTGATTTGTATGTAAAAGGTTAAACTAATTGCCTATTTATTGAGGGGGGACACTTAATCGTGTGTTGTCTTACAAATGGGTAAGTGATGCTCAAGTAGTGTGATTTCAAAGGCCTTGTGCCAATGCTTACAATATCTTGCTTTGCATTGGGATGTTGGATGGATCCAGTGAACCATATATTACCTATATGTACTTAGGGTTTGCAAGCATCGTAACTAGTTTTATGTGGTGAAAAAAATAGTATGGTTTCCTATATTACTTTGTGTGAAATGTATCTATGCAAATGTAATCGAGGAGGACTTTTGGGAAGATATATTGCACTAAAAAGGTGGAACCTAAATAATAAAAGAAACTTTGAGTACACTCAAGTGAAGGAAGGGTTGCTTACTTATAAAGGACGTCCAATATTGGGATGATCTTCACCTTCATTTGGTTATAATGCGTGATAGAATAATGATGGGACACGTGTTAAAATTTAATATGCTCTTTGAATCAAATGTAGTGAGAGGCATACCCCCCCTAGTTGATTTGGGAGAAATTTAATTGTACTAATCTAGATTAACTCGGTTAATGATGGTATTATTAGAGACATAATGCATTGGATGGTTCCCTCTTAGTATAATTGAATGTGGGGATGCCCCTCACACATGCTAGGCATGGTATTTTATATGTGGTGTGCTGTGATGTACAATTATGCCCTCAAGCAAAAATTTTTTTTAATTAGATCATTTTTAATTTTTACTTATTTAAATGATGACCTATACATTTTAATATTACATATAGGCTCTAATTAGATAAATAAATGTAACAAAATATGCTAATGTTTTTTATTAGACTAATAAAATAATAAAAAGAAGTAGTCACCTTGCACTGAAATTTTCTTTTTTATATTTTGTTATCTATGTATTAATTACTATATAATTTTGAGATTAATAATCTCTAATATGTTCTTGATTTCATAAATAATTTAGAAAATATGTTAGTAAATGTCTCTACCTTTACATGCCTCCTTTACTATTTTAATAAAGAAAAAATATACAAAAAACTTTCTTAACCTTTTATATTTGTAATAATTAGGTCCTTCAACTTTTATATTTAAACAAATAGATCTTTTGTCTAGTTTCTTCCTAACAGTGCTGACTCATTTGTCACTTTTAAGTTTTAAATTTCCATATGTCAAACTCTGAAACCACTCCATTAATAAGTGTAATTTAGAGGTAGATATTCTAACACATAAATAGTTTAGAGAAATAAGTCAGTGCTTTAAAAAAAAAAATTGGAGCTACAAAGATTTTGGGCGTCAACCAACTTTACCGGCATATTTGTCGTATTAGTTGCTTCATCGTCCGAACACTTGTAACTATGTCTAATCTATTAATTCTTTTATTTCCCATCTACTTCCTTTTTTTTAATACGATCACGTACCATGGATAGCTTTTGAGGTGGGAACCAAAAAATAAATTCTTAAATTGTTTGTATATAGTTTAAATTAAATACAAGGAAAAAAAAAGAAAAAAAGAGGAATTTATTGGCAGGCCGGAGAGAGATCTCAAATCTCAATTCGTTCTGTTGCTTACTTATTTTCGTCTCAAACTGAAGACAGTTCTGGGAAAACAGGAGCTTTAAAGATGGATGGCGTCAAATAATGCATGCATGTATATACAAAATGACCATCGTTCGTCCTTCTTAATTAAGAACTGTATCGCCTTATTCGTCACGAAAGAAAAAAAAAGTGTTGCTATTCCGTTGCAGGATGGGGAATATATAGGTGAAGAAAATTAATCAGAAGGAAAGCATGGGAAAGAAGGAAAGCATGGGAAAGAAGGAAGAGGAAGGAGAAGGAGAAAAGGTCCTATCTCTACCCACTCACTTCTGCTAATGGTGTAGGTCATCGTTTTCCTTATCCTGTTATTAATGTTATCCAATTTTCTTTCTTCTTCTTCTTCATCATCATCACCATCACCTTCTTCTTCTTCTACTACTTTCTTAAGATTGCTTAGTATTTATGAGTAAATTATTGGTTTGGTCCTCAAAATAGCTTGGTTATCTCAATTTTATCCTTGAAAAATTGTGGTTTTGTAATTTAATTCATTTGTTTGAAAAATAACTTTTAACAATGAAGAACTTGATATTTGGTAATAATAAAAAGGATAAACTTAAGACAACATAATTTATTATAAATTAAATTGAAACACTTGATTTTTTTTAAGATTAAATTGAGACAATTGTAACATTTTAAAGACTAAATCAATATTTTAGTTTCTATTTATCTGCCTATTTTATTGGGTCAATTGGCACATTCAAGAAAATTCTATCGGATTAAGGATCATTTAACCCAATGACAATATTGTTATAAAATTAAGAATAAATTATTAATTTAGTTCTTAAAATATTATAAATGCTTTAATTTAATTCTTGAAAAATTATTTTTATTTTAATTTAATCTCTCAATTTTTTATAACAAAAAATTTGAAATTTAATAGTGATAAATTTAGTGATTTACTAACGGGGACCAAATTCAGTTAAGCATAATCTTTCATATGCTTAAATTGGTAATTTACTCTGAAATTAATAACAGTCCAATAATTGTTGGATGGTTGAAACGTAACAGGAACATGAATCACATGCGGTTGGAACTACACAGCCCACAAGAAGCAGCAAAGGCGCCTCGATTCTCCGTTGCCTCCGGGAAACCCGGCCACATCTTCACCCTTCTGATACGACTCAGCCTACTCGCGTGCATCCTCGTGTCCGTATCACTAGCCCTCTACACCGTCTTCTTCCGCCCCTCCCGCTGGCTCTTCCCCGACCACCTCCACGCCGCCGTCCAGACCTCCCCGCCCAAGCCCGCCGACCCCAACGCCGGCCCCACCAACCTCTCCCACATCCTCTTCGCCATCGCCGCCTCCGAGAACACCTGGCAGGACCGCAGCCTCTTCAGCCAGCTATGGTGGAGCCCCAACCTTACGCGCGGCTTCGTGTGGCTCGACAAGAAGCCCCACTACAATGTGTCCCGCACGCTGCCGTACCGGATCTCGGACCCACGGTGGACGCACTTCGACTACGTGCACGCGCCGTCGGCCATCCGGATCGCGCGCATCGTGAAGGAGAGCTTCCGGCTGGGGGCGCGGAACGTGCGGTGGTTCGTGATGGGGGACGACGACACGGTGTTCTTCCCGGAGAACTTGGCGACGGTGCTGCGGAAGTACGACCACCGGCAGATGATGTACATCGGGGCTAATTCGGAGAGTGTGGAGCAGAATCTGTATCATGGGTACGGGATGGCGTATGGAGGTGGTGGGTTTGCCATCAGTTACACTTTGGCTGATCAGCTCGCTCGGATTATGGATGGCTGCCTCAGGAGGTATTACTATTTCTATGGCTCTGATCAGAGGGTGTGGGCTTGCGTCCATGAACTTGGCGTCTCTCTTACTAGAGAACTTGGCTTTCATCAGGTAATATATTTTATATCCTAGGGTAATTTATTCATCGTAATATAGAATATTGATGAAATTTCATTGATTCAGCTTGACATTAGAGGGGACCCGTACGGCATTCTGGCGGCGCACCCACTGGCCCCACTGGTGTCGCTTCACCACCTGGACATGCTGGACCCAGTGTTCCCCAAAATGAGCCAAGTCCAGGCCATGGAGAAGCTGATGAGCGCGTACCGCCTGGATCCCTCCCGCCTCATGCAGCAATGCTTCTGCTACGACCACAAGCGCCACTGGTCGGTGTCGGTGTCGTGGGGGTATACCGTGCAGGTGTACGCCACCCTGTGGACCGCCAAGGACCTCCAGACCCCACTCAACACCTTCCGCACCTGGGGTACCTTCAGCGATGGGCCTTACACCTTCAACACCAGGCCTATGGGCCAAGACCCATGCGACCGCCCCATTATCTATTTCCTGGACAAGCTAAAGGCCATGGCCAATGGGAGCTGGAGCTTCAGTGTGTATAACAGATATGTGGAGGCAGGGGAAACAAACTGCGAAGCTCTGGACATCACTCCTGTCAATGTTAAGAGAATTAGGGTGGCTGCGTTGAAGCTCCACCCCAACTACTGGAACAGTGTAAGCTTCTTATTGCTTCTCCATCCTTATGCTTCTTTTCTGCGTCTGCGTGTCTTGCTCTAATGCTTTCTCATCGTCTTTGATATAACAGTCAGTTTAGTGAGTACTTGAAATTCAGGTCCTCTTATGTAGGAAAGTATAACAAGAGAATTAATTGTGACAACTCATCTCCATTCCATGCATAACAGTGTGTTTCTCCACTCACTTCTCTTGGAAGGAGTTTTTCTGGACTAAAACCGCATTTATAGTTAGGGCGTTTCTCACTTTAATTTGTTTTCTCATTTTGATCTCACACATATAGGATATTTCTCAATTTAATCCTTTTATAGAATTATCTTTTCAATTTACTCTCTTAAAGATATGATATGTGATAGAACCCGAGAAATAAACCAAGGAAGAAATATAGTCTTTATTATTGAATCCTGGAATTACAAACCTTAGAACAGAAACTAAAGAACTAAATTGCAAGAATAAAATAAAAATGAAGGACTACAATGAAGAACCCCTCCCCTGAGTAGAAGCTCCTATAGAAAACCTCCCATGAAGATGTTCTATCCTAGAGTAGAGTACTCTTTTTACTGACATACTATTTTTTTGCTTACCCATTCACAATACCTCTACTTTATTTATAACAAACTCACTCTTTAAAAATTACTTAATTATCCTTTAACCTAATAATAAAAATCTTAGTACAGCATAGATACCTATCATTACTCAATCCTTAAAATCAGCCTTGTCCCAAGGCTAAAATAACTCCTCTTTCTTTTCTTTTTTTTGTGGGTATCAGTACTCTAAAATAGAAAGAAAAGAAAACATATCAGCCTATTCCCAATCTGTCTTCTACATCCTTGTTAATCTCCACGACTGCCATCTCCCTTTCTTCCCCATTTTCACTGTGAACATCATCGTCTCCCAAAATCAGTAAACGCAGAAATCGCTGCTTCTCCCTTTCCCCATCATCTGAAGCTGCTGCCAAGACCAAATGCAAAGGAAATATCCAGAGAGCAACGTGCATAGAATCACGATTAACAAACGCGTGACTGAACAAGCCCCCCATTTTCCTAGATGAAGCCGTCATTTCCAATCGACCCAAGCTAAGACCATCACCAAGCAGAAGAAGAAATGAAACTTCAAAGTTTCAAAAGCAAAGCTTTAATTACTTGATTCTCATGTCTATTACAATGAAGCCTTAACCTATTTATACTAATTCTAGGGGAACAATGGCACATGGACGTAGCTGGCAGAGGTTGAAGATTGAAGCTTGGAAGGTGCAGACAATGTGGACTTCTGGATCTGGAAGGTAGGTGGATGTTGAAAAACAGAGGTAGGTGCATGTGGAGGTATGAATGCTAGCTGGAGGTTGCGGCTGTGGAAGTGTTTCCTTGACATTCTCCCTGGGTTGGACGAGACTCGCCCTCGAGTCTTGCTCTCAAGTCTTGCTGGATGTCGTTGTCTCTCTTAGGTGGCACTCCTGGTGGATTGTCTTCTGGAATTACAACTAGAAAGACCGGTAAAAAAGTGAAATCGTATCTTTCTAGTTTGTTCTTATTGCATTCACTAGGTGGCATTGGCACTAACATCTCGTTTACTCCATTTTTTTTAATAGAGTATATGCTTATATGGCCGTCGTCTTGGACACAACGATCAAATTGCCAATGTCTTCTCAAAAGAAGATGACAATCATCCGTAGGCACAATATCACAACAAACTTCTTTTTGATGAAATTTGTAAAGATACGAATGATTAACGGATAATACCTCCAACTTTTCCACCATGTAGTTGGTCACAATATTGTCATAACTTTTGTTGCCAATGTTGATATCACAAATTTTATCTTCAATAGGATAGAAGATGTTGTGACTTAACCAAGACTCGTCTTTTGCTGGCGTTATATGTAGGCTTTGATGAATTACCAGTGTCTCATCATGGTCTGTCAATGTGACTTCACTATCATATATTGGCTCTGCTGGAGTGACATCACTAGCATATATTGGCTCTGTTGGCAAGACATCATTGTTATATGCTTGTTCTGCTATCATGACATCACTGTCATACGCTGATTCTGTCAACTTGACTTCTCTATCGTACAGTGACTCCTCTAGCATGATATCATCGTCATATACTGACTTTTCTGGCATGATATCGCTGTCATATACTGGCTCTTCTGGCATGATATCGCTGTCATATACTGGCTCTGTTAATATGTCATCATCGTCATCTGGTATGACATCACTATCATGCACTGACCCTGTCGGTATAGATTCCTCTTCCTTTTCAGGTATTTGTGACGAAGTAGGGATAGAAATAAGTGACACTCCTATAAACCCTGTTTGTTCATGCAAGAATTTACGGGTTAACTTGCGTCGCATTTTCTTCCAAGTTCGAATCTTGCGCTTCCCTTCGTGTTCGCGCTTTCTCTTAAGATTTTCCCACAAAAAAGAAGCGTACTTCTTGAGTTTAGTGGCAACAATTTTCACCTTTTGATCTTCGGGAACCTCCTTATACTTAAAAATCCGTTCAACCTTTTTAAGCCAGTCTTTGAATTCTTCAGGTTGATTATTCCCATCGAATTCAGGAATTTTCATTCTAACATTGTTGGAGTAGCGATTGTAAGTTATTGATGAACTGCTGTTATTTGAATTTTTGCATCGACGATCTTTTTGGGTCTCAAGCCATGTTTGCTGGGCATACACTGTTTCTTGCAACTGTTGAAGTTGATTTCTCATCTCGTTCAATTCAATTTCTTGTGCACGCCTGCTTGTTGGAGGCATTTCTGTTGGCTAGGGAAGGAGAAAAGTTTGAAGTTTGGTTGTAGAAAATTGGGGATGGATAAGAAAATTAAGAAAAATTGTGGGATTGGAGTGAAATTTCTTTTTTTTTTAGAAGATTTAGGGGCTAAAATGAACTTTTTTAAAAAAAAAAATGTCAGGTTGATCTGTAATTTTTTGGAAAATATTGGGGCCAATCTATGATTTGGAAAGAATTGGGGTGAATCTGTAATTTCAGAAAGTTCCGGGGCAAATTTGGAATTTTAGAAAGTTCTGGGGTAAATCTGTAATTTCAGAAAGTTCCGGGGAAAAATGGAATTTTAGAAAGTTCTGGGGTAAATCTGTAATTTCAGAAAGTTCCGAGGCAAAAGTAGAATTTTAGAAAGTTCTGGGGTAAATCTGTCATTTCAGAAAGTTTTGGGGCAAAAGTGGAATTTTAGAAAGTATAGCGGTAAAAATAAGATTTTGCAAGACTTCCGGGGTCAATATGGGAATCTGGAAAATTGTGGTGACGTGGCAACACTTGACACGTGGCAATCGTTGATTTGCTGAACTGATGACGTGTCAACCGAATCAGCTGTGACACGTGGCAGTTCCGACACGTGGCAACCTCTGATTGATTGGAGTGGATGACGTGGTGATGACGTGGCTAATGACGTGGCAACCGAATCAGCTTGGACACGTGGCCGAGGTGACACGTGGCAATATATGATTGGTTGGAGCGGATGACGTGGTGATGACGTGGCTGATGACGTGGTCGTCTTCAACCTCTGGCAAGCGCGTGTGGCGCGTGGAGTTGATGGCCGGCGCGTGATCTTCCGACGGTGGCGCGTGCGGGCGCGTCGAAGGTCAGGCGGCCTTGATCTTCTCCAGTCCAAGGTTTTGGACCCTTCCGATCACTATTCCGACGTCAGTTTTCCCGAAAGAGCGCCGGAGATGGGACTTTCGAAGTTGGCCGATTTCGACGTCGCCGGAAAACTTCGACAGTGAATCTCAGGAGCTTTTCAGGCGTTCCCTCTCTCTGGAACCTTGCTCTGATACCAAATATGGCTCAGGGAAAAGGGGGGCAGAGCAGAAGAAGAAATGAAACTTCAAAGTTTCAAAAGCAAAGCTTTAATTACTTGATTCTCATCTCTATTACAATGAAGCCTTAACCTATTTATACTAATTCTAGGGGAACAATGGCACATGGACGTAGCTGGCAGAGGTTGAAGATTGAAGCTTGGAAGGTGCAGACAATGTGGACTTCTGGATCTGGAAGGTAGGTGGATGTTGAAAAACAGAGGTAGGTGCATGTGGAGGTATGAATGCTAGCTGGAGGTTGCGACTGTGGAAGTGTTTCCTTGACACATTCGATTCCCTTTGTCTCGACTTCGACATCGCAGGGCAATTTCTCAAATGAAGCTCCACTTCCAAATCGTCCCTCGTATCTAGCAGCTAATTTTGGGTAGCCCAAAGAAGTAATAGAATCCGGATCATTTTTAATTGTGGGTGACCTGCCTACCCGACCCATAGAAGTGGGTAACCCACGATAGTCACATACCCATCTACCCATGATGCCAGCCCCTGAAGTGATGACGACGTGCAAAAGCCCAGCTATTAAAGACCAGTGCAAAGCTACTCCAGCAGATTCCGCAACCTCTATTGCCAATAAATTTCCTGGCTCCGTCATCGTTTCATCCTCACCCCAGATCATCAGACACAGAGAGTGATTTGGGCATTGATACAGGGAATGAAGATGGTCACCGCATAAAAAACAAAGCTCTTTACTCCTTCGGTCCATGAGTTCCGTATATGACAAATGGTAGAGTCCTTGAGCATTCTCAACAAAAAATTTCTTATTGTTATTATTATCCCAGCGCTGCTGTGAAGTCGCCACGGATGGAGGAGGAAGAAGGGAAGCCACAGAGGAAGACGCACAAATCGAATGATGATGAAGGCGTGACCCCAGTGACCTGTGCGAAGAAGCCGGTGTGGCAGGCACAGTCAGAGAAAAAGCAGCCGAGAATGAAGACACTGTCACGGGTGGAAGAGTAGAGGACCCATCGCAAATATCAGATGCGTCTAGAAGTCTCTTCGAAGACGATGAAGACCCATCAATGGGTAAGGCATTGTCTTGCCCGTGTACTCTTCTTCTGTGTAATATATTAATCGCCTTCAATATAGTTTGTTGAAATCTTTGCTGTGCCTACTGAAGATTCTCCACCATCATTTTCTGCTTCTCCAAATGATTTGCCTAGAGTTTGCTCATTAAAGCTTCAAATCCTTCCGGCCGAGGAACCACATTAGCCATTCGAACCTCTAGAACTTCACCTCTCTCAGTTGATTCTGGCGACAGTGGCATTTGGCAGGTCGGACCAATCGATAGAACCCGAGAAATAAACCAAGGAAGAAATATAGTCTTTACTACTAAATCTTGGAATTACAAACCTTAGAATAGAAACTAATGGACTAAACTGCAAGAATAAAATAAAAATGAAGGATTACAACAAAGAATCCCTCCCCAAAGCTAGAAGCTCCTACAAAAAACCTCCCATGAAGGTGTTCTGTCCTAGAGCACAATGCTCTTTTTACTGACATACTATTTTCTTGCCTACCCACTCACAATACCTCTCCTTTATTTATAACAAACTCACCCTTTGGAAATTACTTAATTATCCTTTGATCTAATAATAAAAATCTTAGTACAGCATAGGTACCTATCATTAATAGTAATAAGAAATTTTCTGTTGAGAATGCTCGAGGACTCTACCATTTGTCATATACGGAACTGATAGACCGAAGGAGTAAGGAGCTTTGTTTTTGATGCGGTGACCATCTTCATTTCCTGTATCAATGCCTAAATTACTCTTTGCGTCTAATGATCTGGGGTGAGGATGAAACGATGAAGGAGTCAGAGGTTGCGAAATTTGCTAGAGTAGCTTCAAATCCTTCCAGTCGAGGAACCACATTAGCCATTCAAACCTCCAGATCTTCACCTCTCTCAGCTGATTCCAGCGACATTAGCATTCGGCAAGTTGGACCAATTCATAGAACCCGAGAAATAAACCAAGGAAGCAATATAGTCTTTACTACCGAATCTTGGAATTACAGACCTTAGAACATAAACTAAAGGACTAAACTGCAAGAATAAAATAAAAATGAACGATTACAATGAAGAACCCCTCTCCAGAGCTAGAAACTCCTACAGAAGACCTCCCGTGAAGGTGTTCTATCCCAGAGCACAATGCTCTTTTTACTAACGTACTATTTTCTTGCTTACCCACTCACAATACCTCTCCTTCATTTATAACAAATTCACCCTTTAAAAATTACTTAATTATCCTTTAACCTAATAATAAAAATCTTAGTACAGCATAGGTACTTATCTCAATTTAATTCCTCATAAATAAGACCGTTACCAATAATGTTATTTTATTAATTTGCTACTAATAAAACTTATTATCAATCTACATATTATATAATGGTAATTAAGCAGTAACATGTCATAAAATATTATATGACATCACATTTTTGTTAGTTTTAGAATTGACAAAAGAATGTTATTAATAATATATTTATTTGTGAGGGACCAAATTAAAAAATACCAATCTATAAGGGATCAATTTGAAAAGGCAGAGAAATTGGGGACTAAATTGAAAATTACATTATCTGTGAATAGCCAAAATAGAATTTTAGTTGTCTTTCTTGAGCACAAGGGAAAATGTATGTCTTTTTTCTGTCTTGATTATCATGTGAAATGAAAAAATTCACATCACCAGTATTATATAAAATACCAAGTAACATTCAAGTATCAAACCATATAAATATAACAATGTTTTTATGATCATTTTTTAACATTATACCTGATATAAAAATTTTACATATCATAATTTTGTGCCAGACAATGCTTTACTGTCTTTGAAGTTAGTATTTGTGATTTGTTAACGATGTTGATTTGGGTTTACTGAAGCAAGCACCACGGAGGCAGTGCTGTCAAATTATGAACGGCGATAACATACAGAATGATACATTGCGGATCAGGATTAGGAGTTGTGGACCCCAAGAAACAATTAGAATTTAATTTTGGGGTCATTTGTTTTTTATTTTGTTGACCGGCATACCTAGTTTCCACCTTTGTAATTACGTAGTTGTAAAAGAATTCTTATATTCTCTGCTATGAATAAAGAAGAGTCCCACCAAGTTTTCAAATACTTGTATTGCTGCTACAAATATGTAGACGAATTCATTTATCATTTATGTTATTTTCTTATTATGACCTCACCTTGTTGCCTCTAGCATAGGGACAAAACTAACACAAAATGGAGCAAAAATAATTACTATCGTAATACATTAATTTGAAAACATAATAGAACAGTTTCTCATTCTTTGAAAACAACACAAATAGAGGTTTGAAGGGCCACAAAATTAGAACTCGTTGTTTACATGATAACCAGGGAAATAAATCTTGCAGCAAGAGAACAAAAGTTCTGTACAAGAAGACAATGCTTCTGAAAATTTGTCAATTAACTGTCCCTGGCGTATCCCCATTAGTATAGGGAATCCCTATAGCCCCTCACTCGAAGGGTAGATTTCTAGATATCTGATGGTACTTAACCTATAACTATTACATATATTCATCCACAAGTTACAGTAATAACAAGCTTCTGTATGGAAAATACAAGAAAAGGAATACCGTTTGATTGGTGAACACGGGATTTAATAAGACCAACTCCATGAGAAAATTACATGGTTTCTCTCCTGTACTAGTTTGCAACTAGCAGCTCCAACCAAAATTAAGACGTGATTGTGATCCAGAATATTCTGCAAATTCAGTATAAGAACCCAGGCAACCTCCAATGAAGAGTTGAAAATCATCAAGCTATGAGATCATGGGTTCATACAGACAGACAGCAAAATTGATTTAGGTGGACATACCACTAAGCTATAACTAATCAACATTGCCTGAATCTTCACGGCTTTCCGTGTCATTTGAAGTAACAGAACCCATTTCATCAGGTTGCAGACCTCCAATTGATTCGCCCTGTGTGTGTTGCAAATGCTCGGAATCCTGCTCAGGGTATACCTCAGACTGCAATGACGGAGCAATGTTATTCACATGTAGCCATGTTAATTCCCACAAACTATCGCCGCCTAGGGCACTCCTCTGCACAAGTATTCCCCTTGTCTTCATAACAAGTAAGATGTTTTTAAGAAGCTCAGGCACTAGCTCTTGAAGCTTGTCACTTCTTTTTCCCCTAACTTTTACCTTCATATATTTTTCCATTCGGCTCAGTATACCCAGCCATAGTTTGCAGAATGTCGTTAATTGTGATAGGTCTTGAAGTAACTGAAGATAAACTTTAGACAAGAGCTTCATGGCAAAGTTAAGTGTGCCTTCCATGTTGCGGTAGTCCTTTTGAGACTGTCCTTGCGCAATTTCAAGCAGATCATCAAGCACGGTGAAGATGACCAGATCAAAACACTGTAACCACACACTATGCGGGAGATAAATCCCATCAGCTCCTGTCAAGCATCTCTGCAATGATAATAAAGCATGATTTCTAACCTCCTCTCTCTGGTCTAAACATACTTTCCTTAGTCCCTGCACTAGCCTCAACCACATCTCTCCAATGTCTTGAGACAACTTAGACACTTCCTCCTCCCCCATTGCTTCCTTAGCCTCAGAAGTCCACTGAACTAAGCAATTGACAGACCCTGCCATGAGATCTAGTGCCCGTACAGATCGCTCTGCCTGTCCAATGCGAGATTCAGCAAACTGCCTTGCTGCATCTACACACAGAACATAATTAGCTGGCAGTAGGTGGGCCCCATCAGACATTATGAACAATAGTGCATCAAACCCAGGCTCGGAGGCCTCTAGGTGTCTAGCTGTGATGGAAAGTAGTGATGTAATTGTACGCCATCCTAACTGCGATCTGATATGCGAAGCATTTGCCTTCACAAGGCGACTGACTTCCTGTGTTATCTGCTCACAGTATGCATCAGCGACCCGAGCATCAAGCTTCAAAACTAGTTGCAGGGACCTCAGAAGTTCATCAGCAATGCTCTCTTTGTAGGGAAGCAACCGCTGGCAAATCTTTAGGAGTCCAAAAACAGCCTTCTCAACCAGTGCACAAGGCATTACAGTTGACTGAACAATATTGGAAATGTGCTCATACACACCCTGCCAAAGTATTCCAATTCTATCCCTGTTATTCAAAGTGATTGCAATCAGCAACTCTAGGCAGAACACAGCAGTATCTTCATCCTCAGGTGTGTTGTTCCCCTTCTGAGGAAACCCTGCAGCCCAAATGAGTGCTCTTGCAAGTTGCAATAGAGATTCAGCTTGCAAAAATTTACTTTCAGTGAATATACTGTCAATGTGGCATTTCTGTATCGTTTGTAGGGTGCGCTGATGAGCAGCAAGTTGCTGCTCAGTAGGTTGTGATCTTGGCTCTTCAGTTTCAAGAGATAAGAGCTGACTAAACCTGCCCATCAATCCTGAGGATCTCCTTGGAGTACCAATAGGTGGCACATGAGCTGATGATAAAGAATTTGTTAAAGGCTTCCCATGCCCAGTTTCAGCAGAAACCTCTGACTCATCAGCTGCCTCACTAGCCACACGAGCAGGAAGAAGTCCTAGCTTGTGTAATCTTAAGATGCAATCAAGTATATTTCTCCATCCCGTTCGGATGTAATCACCATACCTATTTGCAATAGTGAAAACTGTTACAGTAGCCATTCTGGCTTTTGTGTCATCTCCAAAGGCTAGGACTGGTTCCTCTACTGATGAGGGGTTCAAAAGAGTAGTAAACTTACAAAGAGACACAACCAGATCATCCAGAACATCTTCAAGATGATGGCAAGCTGAAATCTTTGCAACAGCTAGGAATCCATCCATACAAGTTTGGTATACCTCTTCTTGTTCAGCATGATCGAATACCACAGATATGGCAGCAATTGTTGGGCCTGACATTATAGCAAACATGTCATGATCAAGATAGGCTCTGGAATCAGATACAATAAATGGAGCAGTTTTCTTTGACTTGTGCATTAGATCAATCCATCGACTTGGTGTCATTTCAGGAAATCCAAAACCTTGTTCAGGGGTAGTGCGGATCTCATTCTTACAAATTGAATGGTAAAGCTCTGACAGGAACTCCCGAGGTAGATCATTGCCGCCATTTATATGCCTATTATTCCGGATAAAATCCTCTTCTGTCATCTTCTTTTTTACCTGTACATTGTGCTGATCTGTATTAAGCATTATGAGTGAATATGACAATAAGAGTGCAGCATCCTTGTTAGCTAGGATATGAGGTGACTGCTCATAGTATCTCTCAGAAAAAGCTTCAAGCACCCTCTGTATCTTTTGTGATTCTCCTGGTAGTCTAAAAGTCTCCAAAAATAGTCGCAGAGCAGTGTCTAAATTCATATCCTGGAAATCAAATGTTCCAGCAAATTTATGAAGAACTTGAACACAGAATTCATCATGGTTTCCCAGGAAATCGCCAACAAGATTCTTATCCAACCCAGCAGTGTACCTGAAAAAACAGGCAACACTTTGGGGGTCAAGTTTGTCAGGCAAAAGATGTGTTCCTTGCAGAAACTCTAGACCTTTCTTAGGATCACGATTAAAGTGGTCAGCTCCAATCATCAATCTTCTCTTGATGTACTTTCGTCGGCGGACAAAAGGGACCCATTGATTTGGATCACTGTAATTCTCACACTTAACCATCCAGAAGGGAGTATACTCTTCAAGATTCACTGGTGAATGTCCTGAACTAACAGATCCATTGGCAATCCTTTCAGCCATTCCCTGAATAACGGCAATGAGACCATCCAAAGCAAGAATATGCATGGAAGACAATGGGCAATTTACAGGAAATGCACTTTTTGATAACAAATTAGCAAGATCCTCAAAGACATTACTGCAAGTAATATCGCAGTCAAAGTTAGCATACATATCTACCATAAATGTTTTTTGCCTGCAGAAGTCAACAAGAGCCTCCATGGAAACCTCCTGCTGCTGGTATGAAGCCCCATATCTGCTTTGCGCAAGCCTCAAAATGACACAAGAAAAAAATGCTTCAAGCTGCAATTTGAGTTCTGTACGAAGATGATGATACAGGTTGAGAACAATGCTACACACCGTTGAAAGTACAAGGGGACTAGTTGACAAGCCAAACTGCATCAGATTACGGAACAATTCATCCTGCACTAAGCTCAGCAACCTCGGGTGTCGGCGAATGGAAGGCCCTCCCATTTCTACAGTGACATTAATTAAATTTAAGGCAAAAATGGGTGCATCTTCATCAAAGGCTATTGTATTTGATCTAAGACCCATCTCCGTCTGCTCAACAAAATTCAGCAAAGAGCACAAGAAATGAAATATTTCCACCATGCAGGGAACTCCATATGGTTCAGTCATGAGATGCATGTCATACTGTACAGTCTCCTTGCCACTACCAGCAATAGCTGTGTTTTCCTCCATCACAGTTGCTGTGACAGTAGTTACAGTACTGGTAACAGAATTCGTAGGCAATGGCTGATTATCATGTTCAGAACTCATGCTTCCATTCTCCACTTGTCTACTTCCAAAAGCATAATCATTATTTAGCCCTCCAATCTGCAGAAATAATATATTTACTCATATATACCTGTAATATCAAAATTCAAATTCTGGCTGCCAAAACAACTTGTTTCAGGAAGTATGATTGGGAGATTTCCTTTGAATGTTCGCAGTTTTTACAATCTAAAGTTAACCTTAGTAATTATTCACAACCAGAGTGACAGACTGTACAGATTCTCTCTGTTTTACTTGTGGGGGGTGAGAGGAAGGAGGGAAAGAGAGAAGGAAGGTCTGTAAAGTCCATCTTAGGTTGTACTGAAGACTTACAATCCTGTTACAATCAGCTGGTCAAACACTTGACAGTATATAACACCCTAAAATTCATGGTAGAGAATCAAGGAGGCTTTCCTGAATACGATCTACCAGATGACAAATAGACAATTAATTGACAGCATAGCACTAATTTTTCCTCAATATAGACACAATCAACCCTCAAATTCTCTCCTATTTTCCTTTTTAAAATTTTTCCTCCCCTTCAGTTGACACTAGTCACAAAATCGCCAGGAGAAAAAAAAAAAAAGCAACCAAAAGGGAGAAAGGTAATGTGAATCTTATACCTCTTGTTTTAAAGTAGAGCTTCTGTTTATCAATGCATGCTCTGTGTTGCCAACATCTTGAAGATGTGAGAAAATACACCAAACAAGTTCATGCATTGTGTAGCGTGCTATCCTCTGCAACAACTCACCTTTGTCTGCTGATTGATGAACTATTCGATAACAGGTATTCACTAAGGTGCAAACATGTTGGTTGCTCAGCATTGTAGATGCTTTACTTTTCATACATGCCACAAAAACTTGTAGTATCTTTATTAAAACCACTTCTTCAGATGCAGGATCAATCACCTCAAATCTGCAGCTAGTGACAGCATCAACTACCAGGTGCATGGCATCCTCAACACTGGCAGTGTTTTGATCGATCACATCCAGAGTTAAGATCTTGTAAACAGATGACAAAGCAACACTGGTGCTTGGTGCACCAGTTTCATCTGATCGAATTACATCAAGAAAAGGCTGGAGATACAAGGCAGGGTTGATGGCTTGCCACTGATGCTGCCACAAAAACATTTGCCTCCTTAAGCTCTTCAAAGATTGAATAAGAGAGTGTTCCAGCTGATCATCACCTGACATATAACGGCCTCCCCATCTTACATTTCTTCGCATGACTGCCAGAACAGCAGCAATTTCGGAATTGATCATGCATGCTAAAGTAGTTTTGCTAGGATATACAGCATCATACTCCTCAGGTTCCTCTTCTATTGCATTGATACCAGCATGCAGCTTTAAACGTCCCATTTATACCAAGTTCTTTGTGCAGAACAGGTCTGCTAGAGGTTTAACAATGGAAAGCTGAGATGAACCAAAATCTTCGCAAAGGCACACTATAAAATCCAAAGAGGCAATAGATACAATGAGATTAGGGTTTCCATGTAATAAATAAGTGGAAAAATCTCATGAAAATTAAGTGAACATATATACATAGGCAAGTGACAAGATGAGGCTATTCCAATTTTCAAATACAAAGACAGATCTAGTTTTTTCAGTGATCCACTTGGAATTAACCCTATAGTTTAAAGAAAATCTACAAATGGATATCTCTAGTACAGATCTAGGCATCTTCTGCCATCTGCAGAAATGTGACTCCACCTCAATATTGCCCAGCCATCCTCACTATCTTACACAAATGACCTCTTACCCAGTATTCCGCTATAATTCACTCTTAATTAGACCACGCCTTCTTTAGATATACTTTCAAATGAGAATCAATAAACAAGCCCCCCAATAGCGTAACAGAGCTCAATAAAATATTTAAAAAATTTCATCCAGGCACAAAATTGACTAGAAACGAACTCTGACCAGACCGCCAAGAGAATCAAGCAATGGATTCCAAATTAATCTTCCCTTTCCCCTCCCAAGAAACACACCCACCAAAAGAGTTGAATAATTAAATTGCATTGCCATGCCTTGCACTTTATGTTAACTCAACTTCAGACCATGATCATAACATGTCCAAAACCTCATAACACTAGATCTAAGATTAAATCTAACCTTTTCGTTTAACCCATAACTTTTCCACTCCTTTAATGATACAAACAACAATCTTTTTCAACTTTCATAACATCTTTGATATACATAATCCGTGTAGAACTGAAATAAATTCGAAATAAAAGGGTCCCAAACACCATGCTCAAGTTTGATTCCAAAGCATTCAAGTAAGGAACGTAAAGAAAATGGACGCGAGCGTAAGGAAAATGTAAAAAGGAATAATTAAGCACAAATACAAAAGACGGAGGTCACGACATAGAAGTATCATAAATAGCTTACCACGATCCTCGGTTTAGCCCATGAATCTGAAGAAAGTGGGGTACATTACTGAGAAATCCTGCCTTGAGCTACTTGCCTCCAAGCTGAAAAATCGATGCTCAGGAGTGAGGAGTGAGGAGCTCCCCTAGACTTGTTGGGACGGACTTTCTTCTACTACCGTTGCACCTTTTTCTTCAGACAACCAAAAAAAAGGAATATTTCTGAATTACTGAAAACCCCAGTTTTCATAATTATTAATCCTGTTAAAAAAATTAATTAACCAAAATAAGATTTAGATACAAATTATTAATCTATCGGTCTTTTCGAAAACAGTGTCTTAATCACATCTTTACAGTCCTTTTTTACACCAGAAAAGAGATAAACCACGCTGTCAAGGCAGAGAATTATTTATAAAATGTTAAAATGAACAAAATGCATTGTAACTATAAGTGTCATTGTGTCAAATAGCATGAAGCTTGAATTATGTCTGATGGTCGACTCTGTATGAATTAATAATTAATAATCTTAAAATAAATAACATTCAATTTTCTTTAAAAAAAATTTATGGACCGATAGCAAAAATAAATACCATAAAAAATATAAAATAAAAATATATAGAATTAAAGTAAATATCATGTTTGATTAACTTCAAGTATGTCTCTTCTATCAAAAAAATTATATCTCCAGTAATGGTAATATCGATGCAATAATGTTCACATATAAGGAAAAAAAATTATAATATTGTTGTTTTGTTAGAGTTACCCATTTGTATCACTATCTTTATTTAGCACAAACTGATTTTACTAAAAAGAAAGTGAAATGTCTAGTTTCTAGTGCATATACACACACACACACACATATAAAACAGTAATGTCTAATTTAATGGTTAAAATATAAGGAACTCTTTTCTATTTAAGGAATTGTGTAATTTATCTCATAATTTTAAAAGTTTTAGTAATTTTTTTAACCTTTCAATTTATTGAAACAAGCACTCTATTATTTTTTTTTTTCAAGACCCAAACATTATTGTCAATGCAAATTGAAAAATGCCAAATTAATTAAAAAATCTTATTTATCATTCTAAGTTATAAAACAGTGATTCTTTTTGTAAATTTTTTCTAGATTTTTGCAATAAAAAAATCTTAGAATGTTCGATGTATTTTTAATTAATGGGGCCTTTTTCATAGTATTATTGAATTAATATTATAATAATTTTTAAATAATAATAATGAACACATATCTTTGGACGTTTAACCATATAATTATGATTATTTCAAAACTTTTGCTGTTTGCATCATTCCGAGTAAAATACAACTCGCAGATGAGAGAACAATTTGGAGTTCTGTACAGTTTAGCAAGGCCACACTTGAGGGGAAATGACCCCAGCTCATAGGGAGAGGAGGGTATCTCTATTAAGTACCCTACTATAAGGGAAAGGCACAGACTGATTCTTGTGTCGGACATATCTCTGTCCAAAAACCACGCCTAATAAGTTTTTGATATTTAACAACTCTTGTTAAAAAATAATCGCAGAAATCTAAACATTTATCTATCCAACTATGAGGTAGATTAACCGCTACCCCCTGATACGAAAATAATTATGCCACAGGTATGAGAAAACACCAAATGCCAAGTGAACGTGAGATTTAACCACATCAACCTTCTCCAACCACATTATAGATGTGAATGCATGTGACCAACATATTCTGCAAAATCAGTTTGAGAACCCAGAAAACCTCCCCAAGAATACTATCAAGCACTGAAATCATGGGTTCATAATGAGACACGGTAAAAATCAGTTCAGGTGGCCATATTGTTACAGCTATATTTAACCAATGCCAGCACCATCCTGCCTGCAGTTTTATTCAAAGGAACAGAAACCTCTTCTTCAGGTCCTAGACCTTCAACTGCTTCACCCTTTTTGTGCCGCAATTGATTTGAATTCTGCTGGGAAAACACCTGAGACTGTAATGACGGAGCAATGTTATTCACATGTAGCCATGTCAGTTTCCACAAACTATCTCCATCTGAGGAATCACTCTGCACAAGTATGGCCATTGATTTCATGACAAACAAACTGTTCCTAAGAAGCTCAAGCACTAGCTCTTGAACTTTCTCATTTCTCATTCCCTTGATTTTCATCTTCATATATTTTTCCAGTAGACTTAATACATCCAACCATAGTTTGCTGAAGGTTGTCAATTGTGATAGGTCTTGGATTAGATGTAGGAAAACTTTAGACAAGAGATTCAAGCCAAGGATAAGTGTGCCTTCCATATTGCGGTGGTCCTTTTAAGAGTGTTCCTGTGCAATTTCAAGCAGGTCATCAAGCACAGGGAAAATTACCAAATCAAAACACTGCAACCACACACCAGGTAGAAGATGAATCCCATCAGCTCCTGTAAGGCACCTCAGCAAAGATAATAAAGCATGATTTCTAACCTCCTCTCTCTGGTCTAAACATACTTTTCTTAGTCCCTGCACTAGCCTTAACCACATCTCACCGATGTCCTGAGACAACTTTGATACTTCCTCCTCCTTTAATCCTTTCTCAGCCTTACTAGTCCACTGCACTACGCAATTGACAGACCCTACCATAAGATCTGGTGCCTGTACAGACCGCTCTGCCTGTCCAACATGAGACTCAGCAAACTGCCTTGCAGTGTCAACATGGAGAACTTAATTAGCAGGCGACAAGTGGACTTCATTGGACATAATGAATAATAACACATCAAATCCAGCCTCATATGCTTCCCAAGTGTCTAGCTGCAATGGAAAGCAGAGATGTAATTGTACGCCATCCTAAATGAGATCTTATACAAGAAGCATTTGACTTCACAAGGTGATTCACTTCCTGCATAATCTGTATGCATCGGCAACCCAAGCATCAAGCTTCAAGATAAGTTGGAGTGACCTCAAAAGCTCATCAGTAATGTCCTCCTTGTAAGGAAGTAAGCGCTGGCAAATCCTGAGGAGTCCAAAAATAGCCTTCTCTACAAGTGCACCAGGCATCACAGTTGACTGAATGATGTTAGATATGTGCACATAAACATCCAGCCAAAGAAGTCCAATTCTATCCGTTATTCAGAGTGATAGCAACCAGTAACTCCAGGCAAAAAACTGCAGTATCTTCATCCTCAGGAGTCCTGTTCTGTTTCTGAGGTTGCCTGGCAGCACCAATGAGTTCTCTTGCAAGTTGCAATAGAGACTCCACTTGGAGAAACTTACTGATGTAACCAAGGATAACCCCATTGCAGCCCAAGAAAGGGAGAACACTTCAATTGGGCCTCTAACTCATTCAAGGGTTAAAGAGCTTGAACTAATTGCAGCCCAAGAAAGGGAGAACACTTCAATTGGGCCTCTAACTCGTTCAAGGGCTAAAGGGCTTGGATTGGGCTTAACCACATTGTTGAAAGTGGAAGAAGTGTGAAAAGATTACATGTGGGTTAGTTGCATTTGTTGAATATAGTTGTAGTCTATTACCTATGCATTAATTGTCTTTGACTTTTAGCTACCTATACATTTATTGTCTTTGACATTTAGCCTACACTACTTGACTTTTAGTTGATGCATTTAATGCATTAGTTGGAGTCTTTTGTCTTTTTGTTTTGGAGACCCTCTATAAAAAGGGTCCTTGCCATATGTTGTAAACCATCTTTGAATCATATATGAGATATTGGCATTTTGCTTTCAAGAGGATTCTTGAGTTCTTTCTCTTATCTAACTTGTGTTAGTGGCGAGAGCAACTAGATTTCTTATCACTCACGTTCTTCTTTCTTGAGTGTGGCGAGATCAACCCATTTCTCTTAGTTGTGGCGCCCTTTGGCTTATCAATTGGGTGATTTGGTTTCATTTGTTTGTTTCTTTCAACCTATCCAGAAAATCGATCAAGTGTTTTCCCTCCGGAAATCACATCATATTGGTATCAGAGCCACTTCAATTCAGGTTCTATTATTTGTTTTGTGTTTTGCCCCTTCGTGGAAAGCTTAATTTTATTGCATTTTATTCTGTGTTTTGCCACCTACATGGAAGGCTTAGTTTTTCTTATTTTGTATTCTGCCACCTATATGGAAGGCTTAGTTTTCCTTATTTTGTAATCTGCCACCTACATGGAAGGCTAATTTTCTGGTCTGTTCATCTTTATCTTTATTTCTATTCTTGTGTTGTTCTATTTTATTACAGCTTTTTTATTTAAAAAAAAAATTCATCGTTACTGTTCATTGTTCAACGCTACTGTAAACACTTAGAGAGTGAACCTACCCTTTACCAAACTCAAACCAACAAATTACAAATCACTATGACAGGAGAAAATAGTTCTGAAGTTCCTTTTGGGCTTAGCCTACAACAAGCTCAAATTGTTGGCCTACAAAGAGGTCAAGAAGAAATGATGGAACAAATAGCTCAACTAACCACTCAAATGGCTAGATTTATGGAGCTACAACAACAACAACCAAGAAGAGGAGCTTATGTTGAACACCATGGAGAAGAATCTGAAGCTGAAGAAGGTGAACAACCTAGGCAAAGAAGGCAGCAGAGGGAGCGTGATGCCAACATCAAAATGAAGATTCCTCCATTTAAGGGAACAAGTTCTCCTGAAGAATACTTGGAGTGGGTGCAACGAGTAGAGAAGATTTTTGAATATCAAGAATATTCAGAAGCTACCAAATGCCGGCTTGCAGCCCTTGAATTCACTGATTATGCAAATCTATGGTGGGAAAATTTGAAGAATCAACGAAGAAGAGATGGAGAGGAGGAAGTTCGAAATTGGAGATTGATGAAAAGGCTCATGCAGAGGCGTTTTGTACCTGATTACTACAAGCAAGAGCTTTATTTTAAGCTTCAAAGCTTGAGGCAAGGAGGCATGTGTGTTGAAGATTATGTCAAAGAATTTGAAACTTTGATGATTCGGTGCGAGCTGAATGAACCCCAAGAGCAAACCATAGCTCGATTTCTTGGTGGTTTGAACAAAGAAGTTGCTGACTTAGTAGAGTTGCAGAATTATGTCTTCTTAGAAGATGTAATTAAATTGGCAATTAAGGTGGAGAGACAGAAAAAGAGAGTTTATGGAAGAAACAATGGAGTGTCTAAACTATTGGGGAGTAAACCTTTCCAAACACTTTCCCAAACCTCAAACACTGCCAAAGGGAGTAATAAGGAGATATGGAAGAAAGAGCCGAACAAATCTGAAAGTTCTAAGGGGAAGGATAAGAGAGAAGACAACCAGCCCTCTAAAAGAAGCCGAGACATTAAGTGCTTCAAGTGCTTAGGTCATGGCCATATAGCATCCGAATGTCCTAATAGAAGAGTGATGATCTTGAAGGAGAAACAAGGGGAAATAGAGAGTGAAGATGAAGATATTGTGGAGGAATGTGAAGAGGAAGAATATTTTGACGAAGAAGAAGTTGTTGAGTATGCTGATGAAGGTGCTGCCTTAGTTATTAGACGTGCCTTGAATATCCAAGCCAAAGTAGAAGAAGAACAGAGGGAGAATATTTTTCAAACAAGGTGTACTATCGGAGGCAAAGTTTGTAACGTGATAATTGATAGTGGGAGCTGCACTAACGTTGCTTCAACCACCTTGGTTAGCAAATTGAAGCTACCTATCATCAATCATCCCCGTCCATACAAGCTGCAATGGTTGAATAATCATGGCGAGATGAAGGTCACCAAACAAGTAAAGGTACCTTTCTCTATAGGGAAGAATTACAAAGATGAGGTATTGTGTGACATAGTCCCTATGGATGCTAGTCATCTTCTACTTGGGAGGCCTTGGCAATTTGATAGAAGAGCACTACATGATGGCTTCAAAAACACCTACGCTTTCGAGAAGGATGGAAAGAAGATTGTGTTGGCACCCTTAAAGCCAATACAAGTACAGCCGAAGGAGGATGTAATCGAGGAGAAGAAGCCTAGCTGTTTTGCTTCTAAGAATGAGTTAAAGAAGGCAATAAGAAGGGAAAACTTTGTATTATTACTAATTCTTAAGGAGCTAAATCCAGAACTTGCAGAAAAGCTTCCTAAGCTTGTGAGGGAGTTGATAGAAGAATTTGCGGATGTCTTTCCGAACGAGCTACCTAAGGGATTGCCACCCTTAAGAGGAATTGAGCATCAAATTGATTTGGTGCCCGGTGCTGCCTTACCAAATAAGCCAGCATATAGAATGAATCCAGAGGAGGCTAAGGAGCTAAAAAGACAAGTTGATGAGTTGATTGAAAAGGGTTATGTAAGGGAATCCATGAGCCCTTGTTCTGTGCCTACATTATTAGTCCCTAAAAAGGATGGCTCTATGAGAATGTGTGTGGACAGCCGTGCTATAAATAAGATCACCATCAAATACCGCTACCCAATTCCAAGATTGGATGACATGTTGGATGAGCTGAATGGTTCCAAGGTGTTTTCAAAAATTGACTTGAAGAGTGGCTATCACCAAATCCGAATGAAAGAGGGAGACGAATGGAAGACAGCCTTCAAGACAAAGCATGGACTTTACGAATGGATGGTAATGCCATTTGGACTGTCTAATGCCCCTAGCACATTTATGCGATTGATGAATCATGTGCTTAGATCTTTCATTGGAAAATTCGTTGTGGTATATTTCGATGATATTTTGATCTATAGTCAAAGTTATGAGGAGCATGTGCAACATTTGAAGGAAGTCTTGGAAGTGTTGCGAAAGGAGAAACTCTATGCTAATCTAAAAAAATGCTACTTTTGTCAAGACCATGTGATTTTTCTTGGCTTTGTAGTATCTCAGCAAGGAGTGGGAGTTGATGAAGAAAAGGTGAAAGCTATCAAAGAATGGCCCGTTCCAAGAACCATATCTGAAGTAAGAAGTTTTCATGGGCTTGCCTCTTTCTATAGAAGATTTGTAAGGGATTTCAGCACCATCTTAGCACCCATAACTGAATGTATTAAGGGAGGAAAGGAGTTCAAATGGAGTAATGCAGCCCAACGAAGTTTTGAGCTTGTCAAAGAAAAATTGTGCAATGCACCTATATTGGCTTTGCCTAATTTTTCTAAGACTTTTGAGATTGAATGTGATGCTAGTGGAGTGGGAATTGGAGCAGTACTTCTTCAAGAAAAGCGTCCTATAGCTTATTTTAGTGAGAAGTTGAATGGAGCCAGTCTTAACTACTCTACCTATGATAAGGAGTTCTACTCTTTAATTAGAGCTCTTGAGACATGGCAGCACTACTTGTTACCAAAAGAATTTGTAATTCACACAGACCATGAATCACTCAAACACTTGAAAGGTCAGAGCAAGCTGAATAGAAGACATGCAAAGTGGGTGGAATTTCTTGAAGCTTTTCCTTATGTGTTGAAGTATAAGAAGGGAGAAACCAACATTGTTGCAGATGCCTTATCAAGGAGATATGCTTTAATTTCCATGATGAATGCTAAATTGTTGGGATTTGAATCTCTTAAAGACCATTATATGGAAGATTCGACACTTGCTTCTATTTATCTCGCTTGTGAGAAAATGGCATATAAGGGATTTTATAGATCTGAAGGTTTTTTATTTCGCTTGGGGAGACTTGTAATTCCAAACTGTTCTATAAGGGAATTACTTACACGAGAAGCTCACGGAGGAGGATTGGCTGGGCATTTCGGTGAAACCAAGACATTGGAGATGCTGAAAGAGCATTTTTATTGGCCTAACATGATTAGCGATGTGCATCATGTGATTGAAAGGTGTATTGTTTGCAAAAAAGCCAAGAGCAAGGAAGCAGCCCATGGACTTTATACACCTCTACCTGTTCCAGATCAACCTTGGACTGATGTTAGTATGGATTTCGTGCTAGGCTTACCAAGGACACAAAGAGGTAAAGATTCGGTCATGGTTGTTGTTGATCGTTTTTCAAAAATGTCTCATTTTATTCCATGCCATAAGACCGACGATGCTGTGCACATCGCCAATTTATTTTTCAAAGAAATTGTGAGACTTCATGGCATTCCAAAGAGTATCGTGTCAGATCGTGATGCCAAATTTCTTAGCTACTTTTGGAAGACTTTATGGAGAAAGCTGGGAACAAAGTTGCTCTTTAGTACTGCCTGTCACCCACAAACTGATGGGCAAACTGAAGTGGTGAACCGAACGCTTTCTACTTTGCTAAGAACTATCATTGGCAAAAACTTGAAAAGTTGGGATGAATGCTTGGCCTATGCTGAATTTTCTTACAATAGAAGTGTACATGGTACTACTAAACACTCTCCTTTTGAAGTAGTTTATGGATTTATTCCATTGAGCCCACTTGATTTAGTACCATTACCACTTGAAGCTCGAGAATGCATAGATGGAAAAATGAAGGCTGACATGATAAAGAAGTTACATGAAAACATTAAACAGCAAATTGAGAAGAAGAACTCCATCTATAAGAAGACTGCCAACAAGAGAAGAAAATTTGTTCAATTCAGTCCTGGAGATTTAGTGTGGGTTCATCTTCGAAAAGAAAGATTTCCAAACCAAAGGAAGTCTAAATTAATGCCAAGGGCAGATGGTCCTTTCCGTATCATAGACAAGGTAAATGATAATGCATACAAAATTGATTTGCCTGAAGACTATGCTGTTTCTACTACTTTCAATGTAAGGGATCTTTCCCCGTACTTAGAAGATAAAGAGGACTTGGATTTGAGGACAAATCCATTTCAACCAGGGGAGGATGATGTAACCAAGGATAACCCCATTGCAGCCCAAGAAAGGGAGAACACTTCAATTGGGCCTCTAACTCGTTCAAGGGTTAAAGAGCTTGAACTAATTGCAGCCCAAGAAAGGGAGAACACTTCAATTGGGCCTCTAACTCGTTCAAGGGCTAAAGGGCTTGGATTGGGCTTAACCACATTGTTGAAAGTGGAAGAAGTGTGAAAAGATTACATGTGGGTTAGTTGCATTTGTTGAATATAGTTGTAGTCTATTACCTATGCATTAATTGTCTTTGACTTTTAGCTACCTATACATTTATTGTCTTTGACATTTAGCCTACACTACTTGACTTTTAGTTGATGCATTTAATGCATTAGTTGGAGTCTTTTGTCTTTTTGTTTTGGAGACCCTCTATAAAAAGGGTCCTTGCCATATGTTGTAAACCATCTTTGAATCATATATGAGATATTGGCATTTTGCTTTCAAGAGGATTCTTGAGTTCTTTCTCTTATCTAACTTGTGTTAGTGGCGAGAGCAACTAGATTTCTTATCACTCACGTTCTTCTTTCTTGAGTGTGGCGAGATCAACCCATTTCTCTTAGTTGTGGCGCCCTTTGGCTTATCAATTGGGTGATTTGGTTTCATTTGTTTGTTTCTTTCAACCTATCCAGAAAATCGATCAAGTGTTTTCCCTCCGGAAATCACATCACTTACTCTTGGTGAATATGCTGTCAATGTGACACCTCTGAAATGTTTGTAAGGTGCGCCGATGAGCAGCAAGTTCTTCTTCAGTTGGTTCTGATCTTCAGTGCCTAGAGATAAAGAGCAGACAAAAACTGCTCATCAATCCTGAGTACCTCTTCGGAGTAGAAATTAATGCCAGATTAGTTGGTGACACATTGTATTTCCCATGCGCAGTTTCAGATGAAAGCTCCAACTCGTCAGCAGCATCACTGGCCATATGAGCAGGAAGAAGACCTAACTTGTGCAATCTTAAGATGCAATCAAGAATTTTTCTCCACCCTGTACGAATATAATCACCATAACTATTTGCAATAGTGAAAACTGTCTCAGTTGCCATTCTTGCTTTCATGTCAACTCCAAAGGCCAGGACTGATTCCTCAACTGACGAAGCATCCAAGATAGTAGTGAACTTACAGAGAGACACAACCAGATCATCCAGTACATTTTCAAGATGAAAGTGAGTTGAAATCTTTGCAACAGCTAAGAATCCATCCATACATGTTTGGTATACCTCTTCATGTTCAGCATTATCAAAAACCACAGAAATGGCAGCAATGGTTGGGCCTGACAATAAAGCAAACATATCATGGTCAAGGTATGCTCTGCAGTCAGACACAATGAATGAAGCAGTTTTCTTTGACTAGTACATTAGATAAATCCACCGACAAGGAGTCATTTCTGGATATCCCACAGCTTGTTCAGGGATTGTGCTGATCGCATTTTTACAAATTGAATAGTAAAGTTCTGATAATTCTTGGGGTAGATCATTGCCACCATTTAATCGCCTTTTATTCCGAATAAAATCATCTATTGTCATTTTCTTTTTGACCTGTACATTGTGCTGATCTGTATTAAGCATTATTATTGAATATGATAACAAGAGAGCAGGATCCTTGTTAGCCAGGATATGTGGCGACTGCTCATAGTATCTCTCAGAGAAAGCTTCAAGCACCCCTTGAATCTTCTGTGATTCTCCAGGCAGTTTGAAGGTCTCTAAAAATAGACGCAGGGCAGTGTCTAAAGTCATGTCTTGGAAATCAAATGTTCTAGCAAATGCATAAAGAACCTTAACACTGAATTCATCATGATTTCCAAGGAAATCACCAATGAGGTTTTTATCCAACCCAGCAGTATATCTGAAAAAGCAGCAACACTTTCTGGATCAAGCTTTTCTGGCAAAAGATGTGTTCCTTGAAGAAACTTTAGACCTTTCTTAGGATCACGATTAAAGTGAGTGGTCAGCTCCAGCCATCTATTTTCTCTTGAAATACTTTCATGGGAGTACAAAAGGAACCCAATGATTTGGATTGCCAAAATTGTCACGCTTTTCCATCCATAATGGAGTATACTCTTCAACTTTCATTGGAGGATATTAAGAACTAACAGATCCATATCCATTGCCTATCCTTTCAGCCATTCCCTGCATGATAGCAATAAGACCATCCAAAGCAAGAATATGTATGGAAGACAATGGACTCTTCACAGGAAATGCACTTTTGGACAGCAAATTAGCAATGTCTTCAAAGACATTATTAAAAGTTATATCACAATCAAAGTTAGCATACATCTCCACCACGACTGTGTTTTGCCTGCAGAAGTCAACAAGGGCCTCCAAGGCAACCTCCTGCTGCTGGTATGATGCCCCATATCTACCTTGTGCATGCCTCAAAATGACACAAGAAAAGAATGCTTCTATCTGTAATTTGAGTTCTGTACGTAGATGGTGATACAGATTGAGAACAATGCTACATACCATAGACAGTACAAGAGGACTCATTGACAAACCAAATTGCATGAGATTATGGAATAATTCATCCTGAATTCAGGTCAGCAACATGGGGTGAAGGCGAATGGAAGGCCCTCGCAACTCCATGGCTGAATTGATCAAAGTCAAAGCAAAAAGAGTTACATCTTCATCAAATGCTATTTTGTTTGATCTTGGACCCTTTCCCATATGATCAACAACATTCAACAAAGAGCACAAGAATTGAAATATTTTGACCATGCAGAAAACCCTATATGGTTTGGTCATGAGATCCAATTCATGTAGTAGTGTCCTTGCCACTGCTAGCAATACCTGTGTTTTCATTCACTACAGTTGCAGCATCGGAACCAATGGTTGTGGATAATAATTGACTATCATATGAAGAACTCGATCTCCCTTTCTCCAGTTGCCTACTTGCAAAACCATGCTCACTATTTAGCCCTATGTCCTGCAGATGTTATTAATAATTAAATGTACTTAGTTTTATGTTTCTTGAATCTCAAAATTAAAATTTACACCAAGAAAGCTTTTTAGGACAATACAATTAAAGGTTCCTTTAGAAGTTATCTGACTTGACTAGAAAATATGAATAATCGTAATGATCCAAAAGGACAAACTTTCCAACCTACTTAATAAACTACAAATGCACAACCTCTAAAGATTCCTTCGTTCTTCTTTCCTTGTGCGAAATTTTTTTTTTCAAAAGAAAAATAATTTTACAACTTTTGTCAGCCTCTATTTATAGGATAATACACTGTTAATATTTTATATAATATACCCAGTCATATCCATATCCTAGATGTTTTAGAAAATTTTCATATCCATGTATCATATTGTTTGGATAGATATGCATACCTGGATGGTCCTAATAGATGACAGAAAATCCCAAGTCTAACATAAACATTCCCTCTCTCTCTCTGACTCCACTTTTCAATTATTTTTGCCCCCCACAAGATGGAGAAAAACTGAAAAGATTATCCCATGGAAACAGTGAAGACTGTTACCAAAGCAGACAAAGGCATACCTCTTGTTTCAAAGCATTGCCTCCATTTACCAATGTACACTTTGAGTTGTCAATATCTTGAAGGTGAGAGAAAATACACCTAACAAGTTCATGCATTGTGTAGCGTGCTATCCACTGCAACAACTCATCTTTGGTTCCTGCTTGATGAACTAAATGGAAAGAAGTATTCACTATGGTGCAAACATGTTGATTACTCAGCAGTCAGCATTACAAATGCTTTGCTTTTCACACAGGCTAAAAAAACTTGTAATATCTTCATTAGTACCACTTCTGATGCAGGATCAGTCACCTCAAATCTGCAACTTGTAACAGCATCAACCACCAAGTGCATGGTATTGCCAACATTGACAGTGTCCTGATCTACCACTTCCAGAGTTAAGATCTTGTAAACAGATGACAAAGAGACACCAGTTATCGGTGCACCAGTTTCATTTGATTGTATGATATCCAGAAAAGGCTGAAGATACAAGGCAGGGTTGATGGCATGCCACTGATCCATGCAGATCTGTTTGTCAAAATGGGACATTTAAAGTTACAAACTCAAACTCAAAATGGCATGAATGCCTTCAATGACTGAAGAAGAGAGTGGTCCCATTGATCATCATCTGAGATATAATGGATTCCCCATCTGACATTTCTTCGCATGACAGCCAAAACAGCACCAGTTTCTGCATTGATCATGCATGCTACAGTGGTCTTGTCCAGATATCTAGCACTGCGTTGTGCAGGTCCCTCCTCTAATGCATTCATGCCATTTTGAGTTTGAGTTTGTAACTTTAAATGTCCCATTTTGACAAACAGATCTACTTGACATTTACCAACATAATGCTGAGATGAAAGAAAGGTTGAATAAAAGCACACCTTTCACCTTAAAATTTGAAAGAATAATCAATGCTAATTCATAATTGTTTCTGCAGACTAATAACTTCAATGAAGCATGAAGTAATGCAAAAAATATAAGAATACCACAGTAACAAATTTACAAATGAAACGAAACCCAATAATCTACCAAAATTCCACAAGAATTCATTGAGGCAGCATATACACATGAAATGTATACACACACCACATAAAAAATAAACACATGTAATCATGCACATAAAAATGTAGGAACATGAGGATATTTCAAGTTTTTACATGCATAAATTAATCTATCTTTTTCATTGGTTTCCTTGAAACTGATCCTCTAATTTCAAGATAAATTATACACACTTGTGCCAAGTCCAAAAAAATATTATATCCTCATTTTTTTTTCCTTCCACTTGCTGAAGTATGACTCTTCTTGCCAGTATTTCAGCCGTCCTGGATAAGCTACTGTTACAGTTTATGATCAATCATTTCTTCCCCCCTTTCTCCCGTCATCCAATCTCATACAGGAAATTTAGTTAGACTAGGTTACTACATTTGAAACTCCAGAACGAAGCCTTAATTTAGTATGACAAAGCTGTAAGATAGTAAAACACACACACACACACACACACAGATACACAAACACAAAAGCCTAGGAATGCATTGAATTCCAAAGTAATTTGAATTCTTTTAAAGATCTCTAACCGGATATTTCAAATTATGACCTATGGTAACATTTTAAATCTTCTCCATGTAAAATCCAACATTTTCATTCCCATGTAAAATCTAACCTTTCTGCTCTTTTCTTCCACATCATTAACAGTTCAACACCCTGCAACTGTTGCTGATAGGAATATGAGTTTGTTTGGATTGGTCTGTAAGGGTCAAAAATGAACACTTCGGGAATAACAAGAATGGCTTGTTTTACCACTACCTACCAAGTTAAGTGGCCAATAGCCAAACCTGAATAAGCGTTGTGATAGAAAATATATATATATATATATATATATATAGAGGAAATAACACAAATGAGAGATAAAGTCAGAGGAGCTAATGGAACATTAACAATATGCAGACAAAAGGCCGCAACGAGTCATGCAGTCTATGATAGGATTAGGTAAAGTATGCATTATAACTCAAGCTCATAGACCGACCATGCACCTTTTTTGGGTCGAAAACATAATATATTTGGAATGGATTGTTAACTTTCACTCAAACAGTTACTGACTTTTGGATTTGCTTAGCAGCAATCCAAACAGGAGATAAAAGGAAAGAAAAGAACTTGAACAGTTCTGTTCTAATAAGCCTGACGTGGAAAGATGTTTTCTGATCATCATCATCATCAAGATTTTCTCCTGTTGAGTTAAACTGGTAATCCGTACACATAACTTGTCTCCAAGCTGCGTTCATCTAAATCTCATTCAGTGGAAAGATTCATTTCCCAAGGCAGGGTATAATTTCTACTTATCCAAACAGAAGCTTAGACAGTTTTTGAACCATAGTTACTCAACACCTGTTCCCCACCACATCTCATGTTTCTGAGCTCAAATGGTATTCATTCACAGTTAGACTTTATGGAGTATATTCATCTCGAGGCATAAAACAGGAAAGGTTACCCTAAATCAATGACAGTGACAAATGTAAGCCACAAATGAGACCCAAAGGAACCCACTTTGTCCTCTAGGGACATTAAAAAAGAACTGACCATCCATCTCAAGTGATGGCTATAAAGTAGTGCGTGAATCTCAAGTTCTAAGACAAACTAGTACTGGTGTTATAATACTGAAAAACCATAGACATGCACAAGTACAAACTTAGGACAACGACGGGGTTTGGCTCTTCATGCGGAGCATGCAAGTTCCTCAGAAGAAAGTGCACCAGTGACTGTATATTTGCTCCTTACTTTTCCTATGACCAGGCTGCAACCCATTTTGCAGCAGTGCACAAGGTTTTTGGTGCTAGTAACGTCTCTAGGCTACTGCTACACCTACTGGTGCAGAATAGAAGTGATGCTGCCATTACTGTATCTTACGAAGCTCTGGCGTGGATGCAGGATCCTGTATATGGTTGCATTGCTCACATCTTTTCACTGGAACAACAGGTTCCCTTGCTGTGACTTTATCTTCTCCCCAAAACTTGCTATATCAGTTATCACACACCATAATTTAAGTATAAACATTTTAGTTCTGCTGTGTGCAGGTTAGAGGCTTGCAAGAGGAAATAGATAATCTTGGAAATCTCATGGCCAATTCTACTCTTGGTGTTGCTGGTTATGGTGGCAGTTTTCAAGCCCAAACGAGCAGACCCCCAAACGGGGTAGAATTTTCCTGGCATCAAGATGCAACAAGTACACAATTTTATCATGATCAACTGGCTAATCTACTTTCTCACCATGGAAGTGCAGAAGCCTATTGAGGCTTGGAAAGACAGAATTTAGAGTTTCCTAATATGCTTCAATTGGAAGATCAAGTATTTGAGGAGTCCAACCCTACTTCATTGGAGAAGCTCCTATCACGAATTGACCAAGAGGTTTTCATGAATCATCCATGGTCCCAAGTCCAACCATAATGGTAATGCTAACATAGGTTAAAATGTCAAAACTAGAACAAAAACATATTTTAGCACGTGCAGTACCTTACTTGACTGCACTACGAGTTCTGTTTTGGCATCGGTTTTACCACGTAGGGAAAACAAGCAGTATCTCTTTTCAGCTTAGCTTTATACCAGTTAGGTTCCACAAATAACCATCCTTTGCAGAAAGATTTACTTGGATTGTGCTAGGCTTATTCAAGTTTGGTCCCCTAAATAAACATCCTTGGCTAGAAGCACCAAATCTCACATCAAAAGTTTTAAACTTCAATTAAGATATTAGCAACAATTTGATTTAGAACCACCACTAAAAGTAAAAGAAAAAATATGGGGGGAAAAACTTGGTAGTTTAAATTGCCAATAAGAATCTAGAAACAAATTAAACAAACACACTTATACATTTAGTTGTAATAATATCATACTTGAGAAATGCTAAGTATTAAAGTATTTTATCACCTGAAAAAAAAAAGAAAAAGAAAAAGAAAAAGAAAAGCTAGTCAGTCTGGTGAAATGTTTATAAAATGCTAGACCTCTTTTCTCCCAGACCTTCCTTTACCCATGCAATTGCTTCTACAGCATCAAATGCTGACGATGAGCAGCATTATAGAACTAGGCATGCATATCATCTGCAGAAATGAATTCCCCTCTAATGCATAATTAAACTTTTGAAATTTTCTTCTACAGTGGAGTTGTCATTCTTAACAAATTTATAGAACTTCTGATAACAAGGCTTACCGCCAAATAATACAGTAGACCTCTTTGACTCGAACCCAGATTCCTCATTTATAGAACTTCAGCAAGCACACGAAATATAGATGTACTAACACAATAAATTGTCTTATAATGCCACATGTCCTATGAAAACCAAATTTTCACTACAATATAACCTTCATAAGGCTCACCTTACTTTCAAACCATTCTACAACCCATTAGCCATGCTATACTTGAAAACAAGAAAACAGTATAAAGTTCAACAAACACAACTTCTTGTAAACTCAAGTACGGAATATTACATACCATAATTTCAATCATGATATTTAGAATTATAAATTGTCATAGCAATATACTATTACACTCAGCTTACACTACGTTAATGAATGCTACTAGATGCTTCTAGAAAAATGAAACACGCTTTTTTAGATTATAAAAACACACATACTAGTGCATTGTATAAAAAGCAAGCTCAAATGAGGGAAACCACTACCCACAACGCTTTTCTACAATTCGTTATTTCAAAGGAAAAGACTTTCAACAATAGGTATTTGGTATATCTTTGTCCCTCAGCAGTCAATGGAGAGGAAAGAAATAATGGAGTTCTAGTGAGATCAAGGCCATGTCAAAACAAATTCAAACTATAATCATCAGCGGACAATTTACATTTAACCAGAAATTGATGAACACCATAGTCACCTTGTAACCCAAAACAGAAGGGATCTTATACTATATGGCCACAAATCCAATGCCCCAAAAATATACTGTTCTTGTGAAGAATAGAATTCTTCTCAGGATTTTTTTTTTTTCTATATAGAAATGTTATTCTTAGAATAAGCACACTAAAGCCCAAGTAGTGAGGTGTCATTCATTTTTCTAAGACATCTTGTACTTGTGTGCTCTTAAATATTAAATTTCCTTACAAAATCCATAAAGCTTTTTTCATCATAAATCTCGCATTCAGATTTCGATGGCACTTTCAGTACCATCTTATGGAAAGTTTTGAAGAAACATATCCATAAATATAGTTACAGCAACGAATGACAACATTCAATGAAAAAAGATCAATTATCTATAAATCAAAGTCCAAGAATTTAACTTCCAAAAAAGAATTATCAAAAGAAATAAGGGCATGATTCTTATCCATGTGGGAAGAAAATGTCAGTTCTTTACTTGCTTTCGGGCCCAAAAACAAAACTGATATAAATTGTAATAAAACTATTGATAACGTTCATTTAATAGCCTAAGCTTTTGGAATGAAATAGTCATTACATTGTATTAAAGCCTCCACAACCAAACTTCAAGCCCAAAGAATTTTTGTGTAAAAGGGCATGTTGGAGATTATGATAAGACAATTGTTGAGCGTTCAATTGACAGCTCAGAGCCCTCGAAATCCTCGACAATGACCCTTAGAGGTTCTCAATCGTTATAAAATTTTCGGAGACATAATTGCTATTACCTTCTAATTGCGCAAGTCTGAGAATTTTTTGATCAAATAAAGCAGGCACTTAGGAATGGTAGAGGATGATGCCATGCTGTGATACAAATGTCAAGACAGGAAATATGGTATATTTGTCATTTTCACTTTTATATATTTTTTTGGGGGTGGGGGTCAATATGGTTTCAGTTTTGAACAACACTAAACTGATGCTACGACATGAAAATATGGCATTTTCCATGTGACTAACAACTAGTAACACAAGTCACAAATTATGTCTAGAAAACTAATGCTGAAAACAAACACTTTGGCTCACTATCATTTCAAAAACAAAAACAACTGAATATTGTGGAGCTCACTTAATTGAAACAAGATTATAACATCAAATTTGATATTATTTTAAATTTCCACTAGAAGAAACTTAATCGTCTTACAAATGAGTTCTATAAATAGCAAAAGGCAAGAATTAAACCAGTATACAGTAGAAAATAAAACATCCTGAAAACTTGAGCAACCTCAATCTCACTTTTCCACTGTTGAGCAATCTGTCCAATAATTATTGAAGGAGAAGAGGGATTAATCTATAATTAAAATAAGGAAAAGAACTGATCATGTCAAGAACACCACTCTCTAGCATTCTGGAACATGCGCAACCAAGGACTAGGACCCTTTCTGTCCACATCCCACTGTTTTGGATACCATGGGAATTGCCACATTAAGAAGCAACGCTCTGGATGAGGCATCATTGCAAGATGCCGCCCATTTGGAGAACAAATAGCTGCAATCCCTAAAGGAGAGCCATTAGCATTGAAAGGATATATCTCTGTGGGATTGCCACCATCATCGCAGTATCTAATGGGAGCCAACTCCGAGTGAACTATATGATCCAGCACGCCTTCATCTGGGAAATATGCTTTTCCCTCCCCATGAGCAGCCCATACCCCAAGAGTGCTACCCTCCATACCTTTAAACATTATGGCTGGTGACTCCTTTATTGTCACACTTGTGAAGCGGCACTCAAACCGTCCAGACTCATTGTGAATGAACCTTGGTTGTGAAAGGTCCCCACCAGCACCAAGAACACCTCCAACTTGTGGGCCCGGTACCCATCCCAGCAAAGCCATTAGTTGACACCCATTGCAGACCCCAAGACTGAAAGTGTCAGGACGGTTATAAAACTCTTGAAATTGCTTTATAAGGGGCTCATTGAATCTTATACAAGCAGACCATCCTTTGGCAGAATCAAGCACATCAGCATAGCTAAATCCACCAACAAATGCTATTCCACGGAACTCCTGCAAAGAGATTCTTCCATTAAGAAGATCTGACATTGTAACATCCCATGGTTCAAAACCAGCAGCATAAAAAGCTGCAGCCATTTCTCTATCTCCATTGCTGCCTTCTTCTCGAATCACAGCAACTTTTGGTTTTGAAGTTGAAGACATGTACTTTTTGTCAGTGAAGGAAGGGGAAAAAGACAGCTTCCACGAAGGTGAATATCGATGTTTTAATCCTTCTTTCTCCCTATCAACACAAGATGCCAATCTTTGGAATTTTTCTAGCTGAAAACTGGTTTCTTCCCACATATCCCTGAGAATGTAAGTTTTTTCTTCTAAATGAGTCACCCTATCAACCTTTACTTCTACAAATGGGGCAGCAGTTACTTGTCCTATAATCTCACCATTAACACCCACATTGTTCAACTTATCCATCACAATATCGAGGTTTTTCTTGCTTACCTCAACAATTAACCCAAGCTCTTCTGCATAGAGTGTCTGGAAAACGCTATTTCCTTTAGAATTCAAGTTCAAAATTAACCCACAATTCCCAGCAAATGCCATCTCTAAGGCACAAACGAGCAACCCACCATCACTGATGTCATGACCAGCAGAGATAAGTTCATCTGTAAGTAGGTCTTGGACAGCTTCAAAAACCTTTTTAAAGTAAGGAACATCACCAAGATCGGGACACTGATCCCCAACTTGATTAAACGCCTGGGCAAGTGCAGATCCACCTAACCGCCGCTTTCCCTTTGCTAGGTCAATGTGAAGCAAAATACCATCATCTTCAAGTTTCAAATCTGGTGTCACAGTTTTTGTAATATCAGGACAAGTGACATAAGCACTAATTACAAGGTTTCCTGGAGCCTTGACAACTTCACCTCCAGCATGGGCTGCCATAGATAGGCTGTCTTTTCCTCCATCAATAGCAATACCAAGTTCAATCATTGCTTCTGACAAAGACAGAGCAGCATCGTACATGGAAGCTCCTTCCCCATCAAGCTTGGCAGCATACATCCAATTACCACTTGCCTTAACATCAGAAAGTGATGTGACCTTCGCCCATACAAGATTTGTTAGTGCTTCTCCAACAGCCAATCTTGCCATTGCCTTGGGGTCTAGCAGACCTTTGATTGGTTGCTCCCCAATGGCACATGCACCACCAGTCATGTCAGTAAAAGTCTGAGCAGTAACTGCAACATCAGCAAGGGGAATCTGCAAAGGGCCAACAGTTTGCTGCTGTGCCACAAGACCAGTAACACACCTATCAACTTTTGTTGTCAAGAAGCGTTTTGAACAGACAGATGGTAAACTCAATACCCTCTTCAGAGAATCTATTACAGTTAACCCTGGGGCTAGATCAAATGGATTTTGCTCATAAACAACCCTGTTAAATTTAAAAGATTTCTTAGGCATGTCACCAAGTACTTTCTCTAGTTCAAGGTCCACGGCAGGGGGAGGAGAAGGAAGTCCATTTGAAAGACATGTATGAGTTGCTAAGTTGTCAACTAAAACAACACGTCCATCACCGCTGATAGTTCCAATCACAGCCATTGAAACCTTTTCCCTATCACAGATTGATTGCAAAAGGTTGCGACTCTCAGGCTTCACCAAGATCGCATCTTGCTCTTGATATTCGGCACCCCAAATTTCTAAAACAGACATTGTATGATCACCAACCACAATTGCTCGGATATCTATCTTAGCACCCTTTGGGTATATAATTTCCTTTACAACATTGCAATTCCCACCAGCTCCCTGATCATGAATGCTGATAATTGGATTTTTCTCACCCATCTCAATGCAAGCACGAACAAGACGATACAATTTTTGAGCCATCTCAGCATCTCCACGTTGTACAGCATTGAAATCAAGCTCTGCATCATTCTGGCCACTGACCATGCTTGAGGCTGCCCCACCTCCCATCCCAATACGGTATGCAGGGCCTCCAATCTTAACAACCAACATTCCAATGTCAGGCTCTCCCTTTGATATATGGAAATGGTCAATCTGCCCAATGCCTCCACTAAACATAATTGGCTTCAACCATTCCCGCCTTTCCCCACTAGGAAGTCTCATTCCAAAAGTTCTACAAAAGCCCTGAATCAATGGCTCTCCAAATTTGTTTCCATAGTCAGATGCACCATTACTAGAATCTAGGAGGATCTGCAAAGGTGATGCTAAATTTGATGGATAAGTAAAGGATGAATCTTCCCATGGAGTGTAACGCCTCGGCATGTTGAGATTCCCAACACAATAACCAGCTGTAGCCGCCTGGACAAAGGAACCCCTTCCAGTTGCATGTGTATCCCTAATGCGGCCTCCTGCACCTGTCTCTGCACCAGGATAAGGTGCCACTGCACATGGAAAATTATGGGTTTCGGCTGTAAATAAGAGATCTAGTTCACGCACTGCCAAGTTTAAAGGACATGTTGAACCAGGCTGAACTGGTCGCAACGGCTTTACTTGGAAACCCCTGATTGCACTGGAGTTATCCTTAAATCCAATAACTGAATTATTAGGATTTTCCTGTAAAGTGCTTTTCACAATTTGCATTAGAGTCCTATTCATGAGTTGCCCGTCAATGAAAATCTTTCCAGTAAAAAACCAGTGCCTGCTATGCTCACTGTTTGACTGTGCAATATCAAATAATTCCACATTTGTTGGATCACGCTTAATATCCTCCCTGAAAAGTTTAGTATAGTATTGTAAATCCTGGTCATCAAAGGCTAAACCCATTTCCTGATTAATTTCTTCTAATGCTTTTTGTCCCTTCTCCATAACAGGTATATAACGAACTTCTTCTGGGACCACATTGGTCTGAAAGGATGTTAGCTTCTGGGTATAAATACATTCAGTCATTCTATCATGTATCATTGCTGCAAATTCTTTGATTTGATAATCTTGTAAGTCACCCTTCGTGTACAACAAGTACCTCCTTGATCGTTCCAAACGTGTCACCTCTGTCAATCCACATGCTCGGCAAATTGCAACAGCATTAGTAGACCAGGCTGTGGTAAATGACAACCTAGGGCCAACCTCTATTATAACAGTTGTCAAACCTTCTATCCCTGTTTTCTCGAGAAAGCTCTCAGTTCCCAGATTATGAGGTTCATATGTTTCTTGAAGAAGCCATCTGAGGACAGAAAGCTTTTTGCTTGAAAGTTGTGAATCAAGCCCAATATTGAAACATTGCTCTGTTTCCAATTCTACAATCCGATTTGAGATTTTCAATTGAACTTCCCTAAGAAATTCAGCAGCTGCACCTTCTTGGATCAATGGAACCCGGTAGAAGTGAATGACTTCCACAGCAGGCTTCTCAACCAAGCTGGACTGCTCGTCTGCTGAACTACCCACACCCCCAGCAACCACAGCTTTGGGATTTATTTGAGCACGGCACCTCAAAGATAAGGCTTTTCTAGTTGAACCCAGTACCTGATTTCTACTCCAAACCGTATCCCAAAGCAAATGACTCCTCTGCCTCTGAGATTTTTTAGCTAAAAACAGACTTTGTCTGCAGGTTCCCTGGAACCATCAGAGGATACATAAAACGTAGAAACACAATAGCATTAAATTTTGTCAAGTTAAACATGCAACGGAAACTAGACCTAGAGAGTTCTGAACCCTTGGTCAATGAGAAACAATAATGAAACTGAAATTTACGAGCGCAGCACAAGCCAAAGACGCAAGCTTTTTAAGGCACAAAAACAACTACCAAATATTTTATTACAACTTAATGAATTCAAACAGAATGATCGAAAGCAGACCTGACGGAATTCGGCCACCCCAATATCCCTAGCAGCCGCCATGTCCTTAATGTGTTAGAAGAGCACACTGAAACGAACCAGGTAATAATATTCTTCTTAACATGAAAGTACAGAGTCTCCGAAAAAATTATTTAAAACTTTCTGAACTCTTCAAAATCAGATATAGCATATAAAATACACACAGAAAAGTATGATCGTAAACGATGCATACCTGAGGTCCACGGTTAGAGCGCTGCAGTGCAGAGCATAGCAGTCTCCGCAAGGGGTTTGGACAAGGGTTTTTCTCTCCCCCACTTAAACTCTGTTTTTACATTCTTTTTTTAAAAAAAAAATTAGAATAGTCCTTAAAAAAATTCAATTCTCAACATTTTTAGTGTTTGCAAATTAAATATTAAAACAATTAGTTCTTAATAAATTATACATTTTAAGATTATATTTATATTCTTTTAAAAAATTAACTCAATAATATTGTCTAATAACTTTATAATATTAAACAATTAAATTGTATAAAATTAAATTTCCAGTTCAATATATTGTTGGTCTAAATTATTAATAATAATTAATATTTAATATCGTGTAAAGAGGAAGTTAAAAAAACGTTATATAACAATTTTGAAGGAATGGGTAGGATTATGTTACTAAGTTAAAACGATAATAATTCTGTACCTAGGAAAATTTAAATGACAATTTTTACAACCTACAAGGCATTGATTTCCCCATCAGCATCTATATTCTATACCATTGGCGCGAAATATCTTTTTATTATTATTTTTTTCGTTCGTTTTAAATAGTATATCTTTATTCTTTTGCTGATGCTCCCAACTTTTTATCTGAATCTGATTCTTTGAATTGAAATATGTCTACCAAGCAGCTGTTCTTTTGTCCACTTCACGTTTTATTTTAAATTTTATATCTTTGGCCTTTGATTTTAAATTCATGTTATTGCATTTGTATTAAAAAATTGTTATTATATGCATTTTTGCTGTCTTTATAACTTCTGGTTATTGATTTTAAATTTATAAACAAGTAAAATAAAATATAAGATATAATGAAAATGAATTAAATTAATCGTGAAAAAGTTTTTTAAAAAATAATTTTTTAATATTTTTAAATATAATAAAATACTGTAATTTATTTTGTTAAAAAACTTAAAATAAACTTAAATTAACATATGTTTTAGTATATATAAAAACACTAATAAATATTTAAAACTTTTTATGTTAAAAATAATGAGTGAAACCAAAAAAACAAAAAAAAAATTCAAAACACAGGCATGTTTATATAATTTTGTCAATCCATTCAAACTGAATCAAATATAACCATCATTTAAAGTGCAATTTGGTTCCTACAAAATAAATTATTATGTCGTGCAATATTGAAATTAAACAAATATTTTATTTCATATATCCAAAGAAAAGTTATATACATTAAAACTTGATACTATAAACTTTTTTATAATTATTTTTTAATAGTATTTTATATATTGATCAGGTTTTATTATAACGAATTTTATAACTTTAAAATTAATCAAACTTTTACGAACAATTAGAGTTTTACATAAATATTTTTTTTTCCTTAGACAACGCTTTTAGATAAATAATAGAAAGCGTGTATGTACAAGCACATTCACGTTATTTTTTGTTGGGTCAGATTGTCGCAAATAATTAAAGAAAACAAAATTTATTAACTATATCAACAACTTAGCCCTTGAATGTTAAATTCTATATGATTTAGTCTCTGGATATTCTGAATTTGTTAAACATAATCATTTAATCAAATCCTTAAAAATAAGTAAATTTATAATTTAGTCTAATAAAAGGACTAATTTATATAATAGACTAAAATAATTTTACTTTAAGGCATTAATTACATGGATGTCATTAAATGACATAAATAAAATTAATAAATAAAAATAAAAATTAAATGAATAAATTCATTCATATTAATGACACCACATTAAATTCATTCTAAGCAATCTTTTTGAGATGTATTGTAGGGCTCTCCTTTAAATTCCATGAAGATTACAATATATTAAATGAAAATTGATGTGATTAATTCTATAATACATTCAAATGAATTTGAAAAAATTGTATTGAAATGAATTCAAATCATCCATTTAAAAACTGTGAATTTTCGTAAATTTAATTAATAATTTAATATTTTAATAATTGCAATATATTAAATGCAAATTAGCGTGATTGATTCTATAATTGCATTCAAATGAATTTGAAAATTTTACGTTCAAATAATTTCAAACATTTCCTTTTAAAACTGTGAATCATCATAAATTTTGAATGTTTGGAGCTCAATCTGAAGCTAAAAGGATTTTGTGTTTGGAAAGTTTATATCAGTGGCCTCTATGTCGATCTAAAACTCTATCTTAAGCTAATACAGTGCGTTTCAATCTTCAAAAATGACCAAATGTTGAGTGTCATGCGTCAAACTGAGAAACAGCAATCGAGGAATGATCGGATGGCTCGTATATCAACTTTAAAGTGGATTTTCCACCACCGCCTACAGAGAAGCAGTTAGCCTCTGTCTCTATTATATTTTCACTAAACTTGGTATAATCTTTTTGGTTATGGTAGCCATAAAAGTTCACAAAAGCATCTTCTCGACTACCACCATGCAAGTTACTACTTGCCTTTTCTCAAAACAACTTGAATTCGAGTTTGATCCAATTAATATGAAAGAGGGTGAACACAAAAAGGAACATTTCATTTCTTTTAATGTAAGTATTAGAGTAATTCATGGATTACTTGTCTCTGAGTTCGAGTAATGTAAGTGTTAAAGCAATTTATGGATTACTTGTCTCTGAGTTTCAGTTCAACTAACTTTTGTTTCTTTTGATGTAGATATTCGGTCAAGTTTCAGCATTTGAAGACAGATATTTAAAGCTATTTGATAAGTACTAAGTATACATCTCCAACAAGTACACTTAGAGATTGTTAAATTAACATTTATAAAATTACTTATTAAAACCATTTCAATATACAAAATCAAGAGCAAACATACAATATATCGCCCGCGAGTATACTAAAAAATGGACCCAACTATTAAGTAGAGAGTCCAAGAAGATTGCAATTATAGGGGAAAGCCAAACTCCTTGAATCAAGTGTTTTTTTTTTCCTTTTTAATTTGTTTGTTATTTGATTTAATATAATTCTTTTGTTTGAATCAACTTCATATCTTCGAGTCAATCAAATTTTATGGTGTTCTTTATTTTTCATTTTATCTCTAATGTTGTAGGGCCCCAAGATTCGAACTAGATTTCTGAAGGATGGTAATCCTATTAAATTAAAACAAGGTCAGAAAATAATCATATCAATTGACTATATCATAAAGAGATATGAGAATTCAATTTGTATTAGCTATAAAAAGTTGGTTGAGGATGTGAAGCCTAGCAGTGTAATACTATGCTCAGATGAAACTATTTCACTAACGATCTTATCATATGAAAAAAAATTAGGTTTGGTTTGATATCATAACGAGAACTCTACAGTTCTTGATCTGAAAAAGAATGTTAGTCTTATTGGAGTGATAGTGGATCTCCCTACATTGACAAAGAAAGACAAGAATGATATCTTGAAATGGGGAGTTCCCAACAAAATTGACATGATTATTTTTTCTTTTGTTCGAAAAGGTTCAAACTTGGTAGAAGTTCAAAAACTACTAGGTTAACATGCAAAGAACATTCTTCTCATGTCAAAGGTATGGTCTTCCTTTATAATATAACGTAGCCGTTTATTATCATAAATTTTTTTATTAAAATTTATAATTTATATTTGTATAAATAATCAAATTTTATATTAAAATATTTACGTAAAAAAATATATGTTATAACTTATAAATCTCATAAGTTTCGTAAGTTTCACAAATTTTTAAATTATAGTATTATTATCAAAATATATTATATGGATTCTAATGTATTTAATATATTATGTGAGTTATTGCTAAAGTAATTATAATTATTAATTAGTGTAATTAGTGATATTAATAATTAGTCAATTTCATTATTTAATTTGATTTGAATTGAATGAATAAATTAGGTAAATTAATAAATTTGATAAATTAATGACATCATATATTATTAATTATTTGATTTGAATTGATTGAAATGATTTGAATTGAAATTTAAAAACAATTACCTTTATTATTTACTATTGTAGAATAATTAATGACATCACATTAAATGAATTATTTGATTTGAATTGAAATTAAAAAATAATTATCATTATTATTTGATTTGAATTGAAATATATAGATAATAAATTGTTGAAATATACATACACGAGGATCAAGACATATTGGAATTAATTATTGATCATATGTATAAAATTTATTTACAGTTGATTATCCTACATTCTATATGAACAATTTTAATTTAATTATTATTTTTAAAAAAAAATTTTAAATTAAAATTTTTTTATTGATTACACATACATCTTGTTATTTTATTCTATTTGATAATTTATTCTACATCATAATATAATGTGATATTTTATTATCATAAATTTTTATTAAAATTTATAATTTATTTTTGTATAAATAAACAAAATTTATATTAGAATATTTACGTTTAAAAAGTATATGGTATAACTCATATGTCTCATAAGTTTCACAAATTTATAAAGTATAGTATTGTTATTATAATATATGTTATGTGGATCCCAATATATTTAATATATTATATGGATTATTGTTAAAGTGAATAACAGAATATATTTTTATTAGAATATATTATCATAATTATTAATAAGTAAAATTAATAATTAGTGAATTTTGTTATTTTATTTAATAGCAAAATATACTTTTATCTGAATATATTATCATAATTATTAATTAGTGTAATTAGTGAAATTAATAATTAGTGAATTTCATTATTTTATTTGATTTGAATGAATAAATTAGGTAAATTGATAAATTAATGACATCACATAATATTAATTATTTGATTTGAATTGATTTAATGATTTGAATTGAAATTAAAAAAATAATTACTTTTATTAGTTGACCACTATAGTGTTTTAGAAGATTTTTTAGTAAGTAAAATAAATTTGATTATGGAATTGATATGTGAATTAAAAAATTTGCTTTGTTTGACTTTATTTTGATTTATTTCTAAAATAGTTCTTAATTTAATAGAAATCAAAATTTGAGATATGAATCTTTAAATTATTATCCCTTGATTGAAGAAATAGATAAAAATCAAATTCTTGAAAGACGAAATCTGAGGCCTAGAGATTCAGTTCAAATGTAACATCAATCTTCAATGTTTTTCTTTTGTGGGTCCGATTGAAACAAAAAAAAAGACGCAATCAAAAGTAAATATGAAATCAATATTCAATCAATCACTGATTTGTGCAACAAATAACAAATAATCTACAAATTAACAAATTAATTAATTTACCTATTTTATTCATTTAAATTTATTCTATTAAATAAATAAATCAATTCAAATCAAATTGGAGTAGGTAAATAATTTTGATTATGAAACTGATAAATCAATTCAAAATATTTAGTTATTTACATTTAAAAAGTACATGTCATAACTTATAAATTTTATATAAATTAATTATAATTATTATTATTATTTTTATAAGTTACGAAAGTTTTTAGAGTTATAATTTAACCATACATCGCATAGGTCATAACACTAGTTTATACTAAATTTACAACTTATAGAAACTAACTCATTTAACACTTAAATTTCATGAATTAAATAAAAAAATCTTTTAAGAACTAATTTATATTAATATATGCTCAGAATTTATTCCTCACCACAAGGATTAGGGCAGCACTCTTTTTTATTCTTTTGGGGTCTTAAGAGGGTGGTAACCAAACGCAATATGGGCTTTCAGGGCCCAGCATCATTTCGCTTCAACGGCTAACGAAAGAAGAGTTTTCACAGCCCAACATCATTTTTCTTTAACAGCTCGGAATAGTCAATTTTATTTGCAGACCAAAAAAAAAAGTCAGTTTTATTTGGAATAAAACTTAATTAAGTCTTCACCAAATTTAACCCAAAAAAAGTCTTCATAAAAAAAAAACACTTAATTCAGTGCAATTATTTCGTATATATGATGACCCAAAAAAAATTATTTCACATATTTATTATTAAACTTCTTAATTAGAAATAATAGTGTATGATTTTAAATAATAACAATATTTTTTTAAAAAAAGAACCATCATTATATCATCAATTATTTTAAGAATTTTTTGTATACATGTTTTTTTTTGAAAAAAAAATTCTGATAATAAAATATAAAAAACTGCATAAAAATCTAATCCTTCTGGTATATCAAATTGATTATTAAAGTTGCCTAAACATTACTTTTCCAGTCAAGTTATTTAAATCACGTTACAGATAGCAAAGTTTATCACCTGATGGTACCATTAATAATAGAAGTCGATGTATATAGCCGAAATATAAAAAACAAAAAGAACAAAAGCAAAAACACAAAAAGACAAAAAGAGATGGTTTAGTTATTCTCCAATGACATGAGAGTGGAAAATTTTCACATTTTTTTATTATTTTATCAATTTTCTTCTAAGTTCTTTTGTTAGTATTTTCATAATTCGACAGAACCGGTCAATTCTATCAGATTAAAAATTTAGTGTATAATAAATTTTAAAATTGATGAGTAATTGAACTAGTAAAAAATTAACTAAATCGGACAAAGAATTAGAGCAGAGCATAGCAGTCTCTGCAAGGGATTTGGGCAAGGGTTTTTCTGTCCCCCACTTAAACTCTTTTTTACATTCATTTTAAAAAAAATACCATAGTCCTTAAAAAATTCAATTCTCAACATTTAGTGTTTGCAAATTAAATATTAAAACAATTAGTTCTTAATAAATTATAAATTTTAAGATTATATTTATATTCTTTTAAAAAATTAACTCAATAATATTGTCTAATAATTTTATAATATTAAACAATTAAATTGTATAAATTTAAATTTCCAGCTCAATATATTGTTGGTCTAAATTATTAATAACAATTAATATTTAATATTTGTGTAAAGAGGAAGTTAAAAAACGTTATCTAAATTAATTCATATTTATAACAATTTTGAAGGAATGGGTAGGATTATGTTATAAAATTAAAATAATAATAATTCCGTGCCTAGGAAAATTTAAATGACAACTTTTCTGTTACAAGGCATTCATTTTCCCATCAGCATCTACATTCTATGCCCTTAGCGCGAAATATCTTTTTATTTTTTATTTTCGTTCGCTTTAAATAATATATCTTTTGCTGATGACTCTCAACTCTTTATCTGAATCTGATTCTTTGAATTGAAAGATGGAGTCATTTGTCATGCTACTTTTTATAAGAAAAATTTAGGCAAATATTAAGTTTGAAAAAATATTTTAAAAAATGCTATAAAATCTTTCACATCATAACTAATAAATTTTTTATTCTCCCAAAGGTTAAGTTTCTACAGATACTAATTTTTTTTTAAAAAAATATACGAATCTTCATTAAAAAAAAAGAAAAAAAAGAAAGATGAGCTGTGAGAGGCTCACGCCTCATCTTTCATATATATATATATATATATATATATAGAAATTTAATTACAAATTAGTTAATATGTAATAATAAATTATTTGACTAATATGTAATTAAATTATATTAATTAAAATATAATTAAATTTATGTAAACTATATAAAATTGAATTACTCAATTAATTTATGTATTATTAAATAAAATTAGTATATGTTTTATTAAATTTATATTAATTAATTTTAATAGAAATAGTTAATTTTCAAATAATTGATTATATAATATTTTATTTGATAAATTCATTGCATAGTTAAATTTACTTTATTTTTGTATAATTACAAAAAATATTTAATTTACACTTAATTAATTAAATTGAAATTAGTGTATAAAGATATAGAGAACATACAAATAAAAATATTTAAACGATAGAAAGTAAAAAATGTTAAATAAAACAAAGATATACAACAAATAATAGAGATAATCTAAAAGAAATGACTCTTAGTCCCATAATGCTTGAAATGATGGGATCAGATGATCCGGTGTGAAGAACTACATACCGAGATTTGCATTATGTGGCGAAGGATTAGTAAAAAATGATAAAAAGTCAAAATGATCTTGTGTTGACATCAGCGTATAATAATTAGCGCCTGATGGAGGAAAAGTAAATTACGGTTGTACAAACATGTAGTCCGAAGAACTAAGCCTCCAACGTGTATAAAAGAGGTACCGACACCACTATAACCTATGTTTGGTTGAGTCTAGCAATAGGCTGAATATGCTACACTCTGGAGTGTTGCATGCATCATAAAGAATGAGTTTTGAACAGATAGTGCTAGGTGAGAGCTTGTCTAATATAACAGGTGAAGCTGAGTGAAAGCTTATCTAGTAATGAAAGTTGTAATCAAAATATATTAAGATGTAAAAAAATAATTTATAAATATGATATACTTACAAACAAACAAATATAATTTAGACAAAAATTAAAATTAAAAAATTCTAATATGATATACTTACAAACACTTAGAATAACTGAACTTTTCACATTACAAGCTCAACATGCGTTGCTCATCAAACTTTAAACATTCTAATAACAACTGGAAGACATATATATGCATAACATGGCCTTGCGATCTGGGTGGCACTAATATATATTGACTAAATTAAAATCATTTATATGTATATATTTTATACATGTATATGCATATTTAATTAAACTATGTCATATACATGTATATAATTATTTGAATAAATTAGTCGTATATATACATATTTATTTGAATAAATTGATTATATATATATATATATATATATATATATATATATTATTTGACTAAATTAGTAAAGTTTACGATGAAATCATCATATTAGGATTTAATTAAAAAGATTGAGAATTTATTTGATTTAATTAAAAAGATTTAGAATTTATTAGAAAATAAAGTATATTATATTAGAATACTTATAAAGATTATGTAAATTTATTTGACTAGGCCAAAATTTGAGGATAGTCTCAGCAACTAAATAAGCTATGAATATTTTCTGCAACCAACTAAATAAGTGAAATTTATCTGACTAGGCAAAAATCTGAGGATAGTCTTAGGAGAGATTAAACAGCTAAATAAGCTACGAATGATTTTCTTTTGGAAATACTTTACTAAATTTAAAGTACTAGCTACTTAGATATCTATATCACTTTTTCATGTTTTTTACTTACCATTTCGAGGGTTCCGATATAAGCAGTGGCGGATCTAGGACCCCTTGGTCAGGGGGGCAAAATATAAATTTTAAAATATTGTAAGGGCTAAAATTAAAAAAATTTTAAAATTTAGAGCTAAAATATAAAATTTTAAAATATTATATTTAAAATTGTAATTTTAGCCAAAAAATAGGGGCTAAAGTGAAAAGAAGGTTTAAAATTTAGGACCAAAATATAAATTTTCAAAATATTATACTTATAAATCTAACTTTTGCAAAAACTTAGAGAGTGCACAACATGGATCCCCTCTAAAAATATAAGGTTCAAAAAATTTTGGGGGTCAAAAATAAAAATTAAGGGGGGGCAAAAATCAAAAAAATAAATTTTTATATAAAAATTTTGAAATTTCAGGGGGTGCATCTGCACCCCCTCAGTGTAATGTGGCTCCGCCACTGGATATAAGGAAAGGGTTGCACTAAAATAGAGAGAAACTAGGGTATATGCTAAGTAATCAAGAAAAAATTAACTTTTTGAGAATATATGATTACAACTTTTGTACTAAGATTGAGGTTATGTAATTTAAGATGTAATTTATTTTGAACACCATTTTGTATCTATGTAATATCTTAATTAAGAAAATTTTTGTATATTATCACAAGTGTTCAAAAATGAAATTTAGAATTTTTTTTAAAAAAGTATTAGTAAAATTGAGGACATTGCACTATAATTGTAATGGGTCTTTATTGAAGGGTTAAGATAACAAAAGTCCAATTAATAAAAATAAGTGTTTTAGGCTTTAATTAAGTAAATACAATTAATATATTTATAAATTATATTTTTTACATCTTAATATATTTTGATTACAACTCTCATTACTAGACAAGCTCTCACCCAACTTCACTTGCTATATTAGGCAAGCTCTCACCTAACTTCACTTACTCAAAACCTTCTTAAACTGGAGTGGTAGTAATTGAATACCTTGTTGTGGTTGGCAAATCTGGCTGAACGTCTGAAATCATTAAGATGATAACGTTCACACTTGTAGGGACCGATATATCCAACTGGTGTTAGATAACCTGAATCCACCAAATAATATTTACTTAGAAAAATAAAACAAATAATCATTAAAGAGATAACACAAATAAGCTTGAAAGAATACTAAAATTAACTAATCATGAAGTAAAAAAAAAATATACTTAGAGGTAGATGCGGAAAGTTCATGGTAGGAGTGGTGATAGCCTGCTGGAATACCTGAGCATCATGAGCTGTGCCTTCCCAACCAGGCAATACAAATGTGAAACACATGTCCTAATCACACACAACTAATACATTTTGCGTGGGATATCCTTTTTGTCATGACCAAAAATGGGTGAGTGACTGACACGATCAAGACCGTTCCTTGACTGTAAGCCTAAATCTCAACTATACAGATCGGTAAAATGTATAGGTACAATCACACCTAAATATACTTCATTAGATAGATTCATTCCAATAATACATTTCGACATAACAACCTATGTTTTCAAGCCTTCCTCTCGATCACAAAACAAGAGAGGAAGGATCAAAACATAGTCTAATCATAATCATGTGCACAAAAGAATAAGTATTACCCCAGGGGCATACAAACAAGACCTAGGAGTCCTAATGTTTACAGAGCGATATTGTCACCACAAAAAAAAAACAAAAAACAAAAGAAGTAATCATCGACAATGAACAAGTCGTGGTGATATGAGACCCCGCTACTCCTCTCATGGAGACTCGTTGGCAACTGTAGAATCTACAAGGGAACACACATAGGGGAGTGAGTAAATTTACTCAGTGAACAAAACACAAAGGGGGTACCACATATCTTTCATTATGGAAGAGCCATCAAAACCTTGTAGACATTTATTGTCAATCCCGGTCATCTAGGGCAATGAATTATACATACACATATCAACGCATATAGCAATAGCCTTAATAATAAACTTGTGAACTCATATCACCGCCACATAGATTCCTATTATGTGAAATGATAATTTATGAGGGCCTGCCGTTCCAGGGCAATGAATTAAGAGATGCTCGCCGTTCCAGGGCAACAGTAAAAATAATAATTTAAGGGATACCCGCTACTCCAGTGCAATTATGAAAGTAGTTTAGAGGTGCCCACCGTTCCAGGGCAATGTTAAAATAGTTAAGGGGTGCTCGTCGTTCCAGGTCCATAAAAAAATAATTTAAGGACACTAACATAACAAGAGTTTATCTAAATCACATAACATTTGAACAATGAACCTCAACATCTTCTGCATAAATGCCCGTATCATACAAATTGTTTCAAACATATCAATATCAAGATATCTTGAATAATTTGTGAGTTTAGTTCTTTAAAGAGTAAATCCACAATGCATATGTCATTAATGTAATTACATAATGACTATTGCCTCCATCATTCTATTAAAATTTTCTCCCTCACCTGGGGTCGGACGAAAGAGAGGGAATGCGAACACGAAGGAGTAGCAAGCGACAGTGGAACACCTAGATTCAAAAGTAAGAAATTTGCTGAGATTCAAAAGGTAAGAAAACTCAGGGGGTGGAGTCTGGGGCGTTACTAACTCAACTGAACTCCCATAAGCCCCATGTGCGGGGGCACCCCAGGCGCCCTGCGTAGCGCCTCCGAGTGCCACGCACCCAACTCTCTAACTCAAAGGCTTTATGGGTGCTTGAGGTGAGACGTTCCCAACTCTCTGCCTCAAGCAGCCTCCTAGCGCCCGAGGCACCCCAACATTAGAACTAGCGAACAGATCCCCCAAAATTAACCAATCTCCCTCCCCTTGTGCTCTAGGATTCCCATGGTTGGAACTTTACTACATTTGGGTGATTAGCCTCAAGAAAACAAGTCCTAAGCCAAGTAAATCCAAGGGTAGGATTATGAATCATAAATAGAAATCCCCATCTTATTTCATTAAGCATTTATTAGGGTTTTTATGATCACCCCTCACCCTTTTCTCTTAAGCCTTTATTGCCAACCAATCATCCAAATGCTCAGCAAATCTATTTATTGCAAAAAACACCATGAAAATCAATGGGGCACAAGGAGTTCAGCACTCAAGTAACAATGGAGAAATATGGTAAGTTAAGGCTTCAAGAAAGGGGAGCAGAAGGAGAAGAAGAAGCTAGAACACTTACGTTATAGAACTAAATCAGCAAAATTTCCCTCCTTCTTCCCAATCTCACCTCAACTGGCCACACAAGAAGGGGCAAGGGAGAATGCTTTCAACAGGTTGCACACACACACACCCCTTTGCGCAGGGGAGAAGAAGGAAAAAAAAAGGGAAAGGAAAGTTTTAAGAGCGTGGGTCCCACTCCTCATAAGTCAACATTTATAAAATTCTCCAAAAATACCTACTCCCTTTTTCATTCCACAGTAGATTTCTCCACACATAATACCAGATAAATTAAAATTCACACAATCATAAAAACTAACCATGGCGTGCACCATCAGCAATTCACATACAATTAGTTTCAAATAAAATAAGGGAAAAAGAAAAGAAAGGGAGAATTTACGGGTATTACACTTTTCTTCCAATAAACCTCGATTGGTCACTTGCACTAATTACACACGAGATATAAGTTCCATCAATTGCACTAATAGCATCCTTGAAATAGGGCCAATATCGTTGGTCATTTCGTATTTTGGGAGAAATATCACTAAATGAATGATCTTGAGCTCTAATATAATTGAAAGAAAGTTTCAATAAACCAACCAACACTGCATGAATTTGTCTACTGATTGTTTCTCTTGAGTGTTGGAACCTTTCTTGTAGGACTCTATTTCCTACCCCATAGCCCATCATGTACAAGAACATAGCAACCATCTCTGAACTCCTACTCGTGTAGACCCCTCTAATCCACACTCCATTAATTCATGGCATAGCTGGTGGAAAACATTTTGTTCCATGCGTAACATTTTATGATAACGAATTGGATGTCTCTATAATATATCTACTACCCATGAATGTCTAGACTGTTCATTTGTTCTACGTGGTTCTTTGGACATATATAATTGATAGTATGTAGCAACCATTATGGTTGTAATCATGACTTGGTCATCATCGTCTATTTCTGAATTTTGTTGTACATTTTGATGATCCATTCACACCTAAATATCCATAATGTACATTAAAAGCAAGTAATAGTAATAAAACATTACATTATAAGCGATAATGTTGATACAATTGTTTGAGTTAAACTAGGAATAATAAAGATAATGTTTATACAATATTTCAAATAAGAAGCTATGAATAATAAAGTTCAATTTTTAAAGTGGCCTGAAGGGTATTGAACTGCAACCCGAAGCCAACTAAGTAACAAGTGTGACTTCCCCAGATTTGTTGCAAACAACTCCCTTGCTTTCTCATGCACCAGTAAATTGCAACAATGACCATAAAAATTGGGATCGCTTGTAACTTCATCCATGTTCTGAAGAACTTCCATTAATTCCTCCATAGATGGCACACTTGGTCATGTATATGGCTTATCCATAGAACTGGTACGTGAACGATAAGTATGACCTATTGAATTCACAACTGCAACTAACTGTCTAGCATTAGATGCTTTGCCTTTTCCTTTGACTTTTTCACCTCCAGCAGTTTTTCTTTTTTACCACTTCTCTGACTAGGTGGTGTGGTGGTGGAAGTTCCTGCAACTACTAAGTCCTCTTCACTATCCCCACTTCCTTCTTCCATGTCTATCGGCATGCCATCCCATGTTAGACGATAGACATCATCATCATTCATACTAGTTGGAAGTGTCCCAGATGTGGGTGCCCAAGCATATTGACCATTGGCCACTACATCCTTAAAAAGTATGAGTCGAGGTGCAAAAGCAAGCCTTTTATACCTAAATTTTGTATATTGGGAATTTTCCTACATAATTCTAAAATATATTATCTCAGTAACAAAAATAAAGTGTACATATAATCTCTAGAAAAGTTATCGTATCAATCATACCGAAATATTCTTCTCCCACCATTCGTCAGGGGCATCGACCATGTTCCTGACACTATCTCACCCTAGCTCGATTTCATTGACAAATAATTTGTGTCACGCTTGTCATTCTTTCTTCAAACTATCTCATTTGTTTTTCAGCTGGGTTCTATTATAGTTCTTACCATTCCAGTTGTTAAATTCAGTAACAACATTTTTTCACCCAGTCTTTGTCAGTGTTGTGCCATTACGTTCTCCTTTATTAATTTAATTCAAGCAAGCTTGAATAAATTGTTCTATTGATCTTAGATCCCAAGAGGCATTCGTACTCATCTCTAGTGAGTATAAAATACTAATTAAGAACTATGACAAGTTGCTTTGCTATGTACTTAATTAGCTATGTACTTAATTTCTATACTTACATACTTAAAAAAACACCAAATAACATAAATTAAAAGCAAGCCTTATATACTTAATTTTTGAAATCATAAACTGTAATGCTCCAATAATTTGTATGAATATTTAAAATCTATTATGAAGTTTAGTGAAAAATTTAATTGCGTGAAATATGTTTTCTTTCTTTGAATTAGTAAAGAAAATTTGGGAATAGAAATTTCAATTTTTAATTTAGGAAATTTTTTATAAATTTTCAAGGACCTAAGTGAACAAATCTTAAAAGCTAAGGTGGCTATGCGCAATTTTATCGAAAAAGAAATTGGTGGGGCCCACACGTACAATTATTAGTTTCTCTTCTCCTTCTTCCTCCCGAGACTTCATTCACCATTTCTTCTTCGTTTCATTTCCATCTTCTTCTCCAATCCTTTCTTTAAGTTCTTCCGGTGATCTGATATTTTCTAACCATACTTCCGATTCTTAGGAGTTCTAGAGGTAAAGAGGTAAGCTTTATCTGCTCTATTTCTCTTTTTCTCCATTTTCAGACCTATGAAAGAAAATTAAGATTTTGAGTTTTAATGGATGAATTTAAGTGTGGATGTTAATGTAAAACATTCTTAGGTGGTTTATGATGTTATTAGAACAAGAAATTTCGTAGAATTTGGATATTTGAAAAAGTTAGTGTTCTTGATGAAAATTTGAGATTTGAGCTTGGATTGGTGGTAAAAATTAGGGGTTTTGGTGTTAAAATACTCATTAGACATTAAGAAACAATACCCATGGAAGAAATCAAAAGAAATGTTGTTTTAGATATGATTTTAGGATTTTTGGATGAAGAACACGAAGAACATCCGGAAAGTTTCCCCAGAAAATACTGTTCACCGAGAAAAATTTTCCAGATTTTCTCGGTTACTGTAGCATTGACTCGGTCAACTTTACTGTAGTATTGACTCGGTCAGCGTTACTGTAGCATTGACTCGGTCAACGTTACTGTAGCTGCGTTCCGGACTAAGATACTGTTAGAAAGCTCTTTGAGTCTAGTTTCTAATAGTACAAGTTTCACTTGAAAATTCTAATGTATTCTTTATTTTTTATCTTATTTGCATTTTAGGAAATCTTTGAGAGTTATTTCCTAACACCTCTCATAATTTAGCTGCAAAAGAAAAGGTAGTTAGGGCCACATTCGAGGTGAGTGTGATAACATTATCTCATCTATATTTCTTCAAAAGTATTGTCATCAAGTATCATAAAGAAAATTGAGAAGGTAGACTTAAACAGTATGTTGTGTATTCATTATCAAGGACTTGTATTCCTTGTATTTAAATGTATTATGGATTTCAAACCTCTTGTTTGATTAAATGTTAATTCTTTTAAAAAATGTAAAGTTAATGTTGATATTGCCGTTATGATGTTGAGGTTGTGTAAATACTTGCGTTATGGTATGACATTGTTATAATATTTTCGTGGTGGTGCACCCCACGGGAGAAGTTACAGGAGTTATAAGGGTAGAGATATATCTTTCATGGAGAAATAAGGGTGGATGCGGCCAGGGGGCCGCGAGCAACGATCCACTGGTACCGTGGACGACCCGGTTGGTACGGGATTTGTGTTGGCACTGAATAATTTATACTGTGTATATCATTGGTAACTGATGTGAGTTTAATTCAATGATATCTTTATGATACTAATTGCTAAATTTACTTTTGATTGATAATGTTATCCATTCACTGAGTATTTCATTACTCATCCTATTATTTTACAACATTTCAGAATCTGTAGCTGACGCTGGGGATTTTCCAGGGGAATAGCGAGTTTATCTTAAACCAACCCTCTTGTATTTTCGGTTGGTTCCTTTGTATTCTATATCTTGTAAGCTCTAGAAGTAATTCTGTGGTCACATAAGCCTCCTAGGATTTTTTTTTGTGTAAATATGAATATTATGTATGGTTTCATTGTACGGAAGTTAAAACTTTAACGATGTTTTTAACTTAGAGATAATGTGAATCAGACTCACTGTTGAGGATGTGACAAAATGGTATCAGAGCCATTCTTAGGTCTCTTATGGATCACAGAGCAGGGTAACCTTGACTGGGCTTCCCTCTATTGTTATGAACCGCGGCATGACCATAGAGGTGAAGGTCAGTTAAAGGTCCTATAGGTGTTGTTTATTTTTCTTCTTACGTTCCTTTCCTTGTGGTTAATATTGATATTTCCGGGACTAAATTATGTGGTGTTGTTGATAGGTCACGATGCAACCTAGAGGATCTCGAAAGGCAGTGGAGCGTACAGGCTCTGAAGGTGCCTCATCACGACCTGCCCATCCTGCCCATGAACGAGAGCAGGAGGAACATGGTGAGAGTGAGCAAGGACAGGATGAGCGAGGCTTACCTCGAGGACATGGGGCACAACCACAAATTGATCCAACTACTTTATTAACTAGTTTAACTGCGTTGCTAAAGGGTCAGACCGCGTTACAAGGAAGTCTAGTCAATTTGACTACACTACTAGGAGGTAAATGGTTGCTGCAAATGCCCTTGTTGCTCCTACTCCTACTGTAGTTCCTCTGGCACGTTCAGTAATTCCCCCATCTCTTCCTGATAAAGTCGAAGTAGTACGGGATGTATCGTTGACAGATTTTTTAAAGCTTAAACCCCCTGTTTTCACTGGAGAAGACCCAAACGAGGATCCACAACGATTCCTTGACGGAATAGAAAAAGCATGTAAAGCCTTGAAATGTGATCCTCGATTCTGGGTGGATTATGCTACTTATTAGTTTCAAGGAAGGTCTCATAAATGGTGGGTTACTTGACAGAGCAGTCGAACTCCAGACGCCCCTTCAGTTAGTTATGATGAGTTTCGTCAAGTTTTTGTTGAAAGATTCATGCCAAGGAGTGTAAGAACTGCAAGGGCTAGAGAATTTGAATTTCTTAAATAGGGTTCAATAACAGTTGATGAATATGATATAAAGTTTACACGACTTTCTAGGTATGCACCACATATGATCCCAGACGAACAAGAGAAGATTCGTTGATTTGTTCTTGGTCTTCGCCTTCGGTTGCGTCAGTTCGTAAGTATGTAGATGGACCTATATCCTTCTTATGTGGCTGTGGTAGATGCAGCCAGAACAACTGAAATGAATGAAAAGGATGAAAGTGAAGACTTCAAGAGAAAGAGGAAACGAGAAAACGAGGGAAGGTCCTCAGGGCATGGTGGATTATCAGGGACTGTCAGGTCTCAAGGTAGAGGTCAATCTACTTCTATGGTATCGTTCCACCCAGTAGCATCTTCAGGTAGTGTCTCTAAGCCTCGACCAGACCATAAGGGAGGTTCTTCATCAATTGGTCAGGTGTTATCTCAACAGGGACGAGACAAGCCTAAATGTTCAGAGTGTGGGCGATTTCATACTGGTGTGTGTTATGGGGCAGGCCCAATTTGTTTTCGTTGCGGACAGGTGGGTCATATAAAAAGAGATTGTCCTCAACAAGTAGAGGTCTCAAGGCAAGGATCTACATATATACCTTAAGTACAACAGATGGCAGCATCAGTTAACAGAGCTTCTTCCTCTTCTGCCAGACGAAGTGGCTTAGGGAGAGGAGGGGGTAGAGGACAAGGAGGATGAAATCAACCTGCGGTTGGACGCGACCAAGCCAAAGTGTATGCTCTCACACGCCAGGATGCACAGGCTTCGAATGCAAATGTAACAGGTATTTTTCCAGTATGTTCATTCGAAGCTCGTGTATTGTTTGATCCGGGATCTACCTATTCTTATATATCTCCAATTTTTGCAAATCAATTTATTCAATATCCTATTAAAATTGATAGACCTTTTCTTGTTGCTACTCCTATGGGTGAGACTTAAGTGGTAGATTCAGGTTATTATGGTTGCCATGTTTTAATGGGTAGCAAAAACACCGAGGTAAATTTAATGCTATTAAATATGATAGACTTTGATGTTATTCTTGGAATGGACTGGTTGGCTTCTTATTATATTACTCTTGACTGCTATAATAAAGTGGTAAAGTTCAGTATTCCAGGTGAGCCTACCTTCTCTTTTCAAGGGGATAGGAATGATATACCGAATAACATTGTCTCTATGATCCGTGCTAAGCGTATGTTAAGGAAAGGATGTCCAGGTTTCTTGGCCTTTGTTAGGAACATTGAAGAAGACAGGGTGAATCTTGATCATGTATCGGTTGTGAGAGAGTATTCGGATGTTTTTTCTGAAGAATTACCTGGATTACCTCCTGATCGTGAGATAGAATTTAATATTGAGGTAATCCCAGGCACTCAGTCTATCTCCATACCTCCCTACCGTATGGCCGCTGCAGAACTTAGAGAACTTAAGGAGCAATTACAGGACCTTTTAGATAAAGGTTTTATTCGGCCCAGTTCTTCACCTTGAGGTGCACCAGTATTATTTGTAAGGAAGAAGGATGGATTCTTAAAACTATGCATTGATTATCGGCAATTAAACAAGGTGACAATACGAAATAAATATCCCCTCCCAAGGATTGATGATTTGTTCGACCAGTTGCAGGGAGCTCAATGCTTTTCTAAGATTGATTTGAGGTCTGGATATCATCAATTAAAAATTAAAACTGAAGATGTACCCAAGACAGCCTTTCGTACCCGTTATGGACATTATGAATTCTTGGTGATGTCATTTAGGTTAACAAATGCACCAGCAGCCTTTATGAATCTTATGAATCGAGTTTTTAAACCGTTTCTGGATAAATTTGTCATTGTTTTTATTGATGATATTCTGGTATATTCAAAAAATCTTGAAGAGCATGAACAACATTTAAGAATGGTATTACAAACTTTAAGGAAGCACCAGCTTTATGCGAATTTTCAAAGTGCGAATTTTGGCTGGACCAAATAGCTTTCTTGGGACATATAGTCTCAAGGGAAGGGATACATGTCGATCCCAGCAAAATTGAAGCAGTACAAAAGTGGCCTCAACCCACGACGGTGACAGAAATTCGGAGTTTCTTGGGGTTAGCTGGATACTATCGCCGCTTTGTAAAGAATTTTTCAAAAATAGCTACCCCTCTTACAAGATTAACTCAAAAAAATGTTCGATTTGATTGGACTGAGGCTTGTGAGGAGAGTTTCACCAAGCTTAAGGAATGCTTAACATCCGCCCCCGTACTTGCTTTACCTTTGGGTTCAGGCGGTTTCGCTGTATATTGTGATGCTTCTCGAATGGGATTAGGATGTGTTTTAATGCAGCATGGTAAGGTAATAGCTTATACATCCTGACAGCTTAAAAGACATGAACAGAATTATCCTATTCATGATTTGGAAATGGAGCCGTAGTATTTGCTTTAAAAATCTGGGATTTGAATTTATACGGGGAAACTTGCGAAGTGTACACGGATCATAAGAGTTTGAAATATATTTTTCAATAGAGGGATTTGAATTTGAGGCAGAGAAGATGGATGGAACTTCTCAAGGACTATGATTGTATAATTCTTTATCATCCTGGAAAGGCTAATGTTGTTGCAAATGCTCTTAGTCGTAAGTCTATGGGGAGTTTGGCGCATATTACCTTATGTAGGAGGCCATTGATTCGTGAGTTACACGAGCTAGAAGCTAGTGGAGTGTGGTATAAAATTTTAGAGTCAAGCGCATTCTTGGCACATATACCAGCCCAATCATCTTTAATTGAAGATGTGAAGTTGGCCCAGAAGGAAGATCCAATGTTTGGAAAGTTACAGAGTAAAGTAAATGAGGGTGAAGATAAGGGGTTTTCTCTTGACCAACATGGAATTATTAGATTTGAAGGTCGATTATGTGTGCCAAATGTAGAATCTTTACGGAGATGAATCATAGAAGAAGCACATCGAACAGCTTATACTGTACACCCTAGTATTAATAAGATGTATCAGGATTTGAAGTCATTGTATTGGTGGGACAGAATGAAAAGGGACATTGTTGATTATGTTTCTCATTGCTTAACTTGTCAACAAGTCAAGGCAGAACATCATAGAACTCCTGGATTACTTCAGCAAATAGATATTCCAAAGTGGAAATAGGAAAGTATTACAATGGATTTTGTAGTGGGGCTACCTCGTTCTCAGAAAGGATATGATTCTGTGTGGGTAATAGTAGATCGTTTAACAAAAGTGGCACATTTTCTACTAGTAAAGACAACATTTGGTGCTGATAAGTATGCTCAGTTGTATATTGATGAAATAGTTAAATTGCATGGAGTGCCTATCTCCATTATTTCTGATAGAGGCACACAGTTTACGTCTCGTTTTTGGAAGACTTTTCAAGAAGTGTTAGGCACGCAGGTAAATTTAAGTACAGCCTTTCATCCTCAGACGGATGGCCAGTCTGAACGTGTTATACAAATTTTGGAAGACATGTTAAGGTCTTGTGTGATAGATTTCAGAGGTAGTTGGGATGCACATTTACCTCTAATTGAATTTGCATATAATAATAGTTATCAAGCAAGTATTAAAATGGCACCCTTTGAAGCACTTTATGGAAGACGATGTAGATCCCCTATTGGCTTGTTTGAAGCAGGAGAAAATAAATTAATTGGGCCTGATTTAGTGCAAGATGCATTGGAAAAAGTAAGACTTATTCGAGAAAGACTCCTTGCAGCTCATAGTAGGCAAAAAGCATATGCTGACCATCGGAGACGAGACCTTCAGTTTGCAGTAAGTGATATGGTCTTTTTAAAGGTATCTCCTATGAAGGGTAGTTTAAGGTTTGGGCTAAAAGGAAAACTTAGTCCAAGGTATATTGGACCTTTTGAAATATTGGAGAAAATTGGCAATTTGGCTTACAAGTTAGCGTTACCCCCAGATTTAGAAGGAGTCCACCCGGTGTTTCATGTCTCTATGTTAAGAAAATATCTTTATGATCCTTCCCATGTTCTTCAAACACAGGAAGTCCAATTAAAAGAAGATTTATCTTATGAAGAGATTCCAGTAGTAGTCTTAGATAGACAAATAAAAAAAGTTGAGGTCTAAAGAAATACCATCTGTGAAAGTTTTATGGCGGAATCATACCCAAGAGGAAGCGACATGGGAATTGGAAGAAAAGATGAAATCTACGTACCCACACCTCTTTATAACATCAGGTAATTAAATTTGGGGACCAAATTTCTTAACGGGGAAAGAATGTAATGCTCCAATAATTTGTATGAATATTTAAAATATATTATGAAGTTTAGTGAAAAATTTAATTGCGTGAAATATGTTTTCTTTCTTTGAATTAGTAAAGAAAATTTGGAAATAGAAATTTCAATTTTTAATTTAGGAAATTTTTTATAAATTTTCAAGGACCTAAGTGAACAAATCTTAAAAGCTAAGGTGGCTATGCGCAATTTTATCGAAAAAGAAATTGGTGGGGCCTACACGTACGATTATTAGTTTCTCTTCTCCTTCTTCCTCCCGAGACTTCATTCACCATTTCTTCTTCGTTTCATTTCCATCTTCTTCTCCAATCCTTTCTTTAAGTTCTTCCGGTGATCTGATATTTTCTAACCATACTTCCGATTCTTAGGAGTTCTAGAGGCAAAGAGGTAAGTTTTATCTGCTCTATTTCTCTTTTTCTCCATTTTCGGACCTATGGAAGAAAATTAAGATTTTGAGTTTTAATGGATGAATTTAAGTGTGGATGTTAATGTAAAACATTCTTAGGTGGTTTATGATGTTATTAGAATAAGAAATTTCATAGAATTTGGATATTTGAAAAAAATTAGTGTTCTTGATGAAAATTTGAGATTTGAGCTTGGATTGTTGGTAAAAATTAGGAGTTTTGGTGTTAAAATACTCATTAGACATTAAGAAACAAAACCCATGGAAGAAATCAAAAGAAATGTTGTTTTAGATATGATTTTAGGATTTTTGGATGAAGAACACGAAGAACATCCGAAAATTTTCCCCAGAAAAGACTGTTCACCGAGAAAAATTTTCCAGATTTTCTCGGTTACTGTAGCATTGACTCGGTCAACTTAATGTAGCATTGACTTAGTCAACTTTACTGTAGTATTGACTCGGTCAGCGTTACTGTAGCATTGACTCGGTCAACGTTACTGTAGCTGCGTTCCGGACTAAGATACTGTTAGAAAGCTCTTTGAGTCTAGTTTCTAATAGTACAAGTTTCACTTGAAAATTCTAATGTATTCTTTATTTTTCATCTTATTTGCATTTTAGGAAATCTTTGAGAGTTATTTCCTAACACCTCTCATAATTTAGCTGCAAAAGAAAAGGTAGTTAGGGCCACATTCGAGGTGAGTGTGATAACCTTATCTCATCTATATTTCTTCAAAAGTATTGTCATCAAATATCATAAAGAAAATTGAGAAGGTAGACTTAAACAGTATGTTGTGTATTCATTATCAAGGACTTGTATTCCTTGTATTTAAATGTATTATGGATTTCAAACCTCTTGTTTGATTAAATGTTAATTCTTTTAAAAAATGTAAAGTTAATGTTGATATTGCCGTTATGATGTTGAGGTTGTGTAAATACTTGCGTTATGGTATGACATTGTTATAATATTTTCGTGGTGGTGCACCCCACGGGAGAAGTTACATGAGTTATAAGGGTGGAGATATATCTTTCATGGAGAGATAAGGGTGGATGCGGCCAGGGGGCCGCGAGCAACGATCCACTGGTACCGTGGACGACCCGGTTGGTACGGGATTTGTGTTGGCACTGAATAATTTATACTGTGTATATCATTGGTAACTGATGTGAGTTTAATTCAATGACATCTTTATGATACTAATTGCTAAATTTACTTTTGATTGATAATGTTATCCATTCACTAAGTATTACTCATCCTATTATTTTACAACATTTCAGAATCTGTGGCTGACACTAGGGATTTTCCAGGGGAATAGCGAGTTTATCTTAAACCAACCCTCTTGTATTTTCGATTGGTTCCTTTGTATTCTATATCTTGTAAGCTCTAGAAGTAGTTCTGTGGTCACATAAGCCTCATAGGATTTTTTTTTGTGTAAATATGAATATTATGTATAGTTTCATTGTACAGAAGTTAAGACTTTGACGATGTTTTTAACTTACAGATAACGTGAATCGGACTCACTATTGAGGATGTGACATAAACGAATTATATACTACTAAACTAAATTAAAACATACTTCTAATTAATTTTATCTCAATCAATTTCTTTTACTTTTATTTTATCTTTATCTCAATTACAATTATATGTGTTACAAACTAATAAAAAGATTCATGAATTAATTTTTATCTAAATAAAAATTATTTGACAAACAAGATTACTCAAATAATTTTTATTTTATCTATATATCTATTAAATCAAATTATATATGTTGTTTCTTCTAATAATAATTTATATCTCAATTAAAATTATTTGTATCAAATTAAACTAAAACAAACTTATAATATATTAGTATAAGATATTTGTTTGTTTCTTCAAAAAATTATATTAATTAAGTCAGTAGATTAATTATGTTAATTATGATTAATTAATTTTTTTAGGGTAATTGGAATTATGAAATGTTAATCATGATTAGCTAATTATTTTCTTTTTAGATTACCTAACTATTGAAAAAAAATGGGTGGCACACATGGAGGAAAAAAAAAAGCCTACTTATGCCCAAGCCTAAGTGTAACCCAAAAAAAAAAAACAGCTTCTTCTTCTTCACTCGACCAAGCATTCGGGCAGGATATGGGTCACGATGACCCAGTTGGCAAAACCTGATTTTTCCTACTGTATGGGGCTGCCGGAGAGCCCCTTTCTACGCCGGTCACTACCATCGGCACATGCTTGCCGGATTTAAGCCACAAACAATACACAACACCAAAGAGTAGAAGGAAATTAGACCACTGTTCATCACATGACTTTGCACAGCAGGCAACTAGAGGAGGGAGAAGGCATACCTGTTGAAGAGAAATGGCCAGAAATTGAAGGGAAGGCTATGGAACAGAGAGAGAAGCACCACCCACAATCCTTGCAACAAGAAAAGATCCCACACCGATGTAGCAGAGCAAATGAACCACTTTGAATATATTAAGGGGCACCAAAGACACAGGGGCAAAATTGAATATATATTGAGGGGTAGATATATTGAAAATAAAAATCAACCCCACCCACGATGGTTTGTCTGCAAAAGCAAGATATTGGCGTGGCTTTCCTACTGTGGCTGGTCGACCAACGAGCTCCAGAAGCAAAAGTCTTCGAGCACTGGTCGCCCACCCTATCCTGACTGGTAGACCATCGAGCTTCAGTAGCAAAGATCCTTGAAGACCACAAGCACTGGTCGACCACCCTATCTGCACTGGTCGACCAACAGACTCTAAAAGCAAAGGACTGTGATGATGGTAACACATTGGTCGACCACCCTATCTACACTTTGTATGCACAATTAAAACAACCTTAACCTAACCCAAAAACATGTTCAAAAGCTCCCATTCAGCCAACACCAGTAAAGAAACACTAGAAATACTAATCAACAAGTAGAAACATACCTTGAATACCCAAGAATTTCAAAACAGAGCAACACCAACAAAAGCTTGAGGAAAAGCAAATAGAGTGCGAAAAACTATTGTGTACGACTAAGGAAAGGGAATGATTCATAATGTTACAGATTGAAAATAATCATACATGAATGGCGCGGGAGAATGAGAATGGCACTGGGAGAGAAGTGAACACAGGGACATTGGCGAGAGATCGAGAATGACACTGGAAGAGACGTCCAAGGTGAGAAGGGAGAATACTAAAGTTCATCAGGGAAGAGAAAACAACGATTAGGAAAAATAAGTGACTAGGGAAGGGAAAAATCAGTTTATGAAATAGAAGATACCTGAATGGATAGAACATGGGGCTGAGGACGTTGGCGAGATTCGAGAGTCGAGACCAAGAATAGCATGGGGTCGGGGACGTTGGCGAGATTCCTCAATGATGATGGCGAGAACTAGCAGGCATCGTCATGGCAAACTCACAGATGGCGTCACGAACTCACTATTGGAGTCAGATAAGAGAGCAAGGGCACTGGGAATGGGGGCTGGGTGCACGGCATGGAGAAGAAGAGAGTTCAAACTTCAGAGATGAAAGCATCGCAAATTGGGGATTTAGGGATTTAGGGATCTAAGGGTTTTTTATTTGAAAGGACTATATTAACCCTCAGATATTATATATATATATATACATATTTTAAGGTATTTTAGTAATTTAAGTAAAATTAACAAAACACCTACAGGGACGGGGACCCCACGGGGAAAAAATCCCCGATAACGGGGCCCCGATGACGGGGATTCTGGATTCCCTGAATCCGTTGCCATGCCTAGACCAGATGCAATAGATGCCCTAAAAGAAATTGAAATAGAAAAACAAAAAAAGAGAAAAATCTCTCAAATAAATTCTGAAACCTAACAAGAGATCTAAAAAAAAGCATACAACGACTTACCAACTAAATAAAACAAACCAAGATATACCGTTGGAACTTCTGAAGTCGTTTCACATCCTTGGATCATATCAACAAGTGTTAGCATAGTTTGACTGATAATGAGTTCCATTTTCTCCAAAATCATAAGTAAATCTCAAGCACTTTTAAAGGAATGAAAATCAAACAACAACCATAAAAACAACAAACAAAACAAAAAATTTACAGAGAAACAAGATTCGAACTCAGATATGAAAATAAAAGCCCAGAAAACAAAAAAACTTACAAAAAGATAAGATTTAAAAACAAAAACTCTTATCAAGAAGAGATAAAAACTTCTATACAGAAAAGACGAAAACTCCCATAAAGAAAAGACTAAGAAAAGAGCCAGGAAAGAGGAGGAAATGGGGTAAATTCACTCAAATATTTAATTCCTCACAGAAATTGAACAATATAAGAATATTAGTTAAACTAAAAAATAATATAACAATAGACAAGGACTTAAAAAAAAAAAGACAACAAAATACGGCGTATTGGGTAATGATGAGAAATGATATTATGATAGACAAAATACAATTGGCAACAAATTTTTCATGTTAAGTCATTAGAATTTACATAAAACTTTCCTGCAAAGCAGTTTGATGGTGTTAAAAAAGAAAGAGACATTTGAATAATTTGTGTAAATTAAAGGGTAAAATTATAATGAAATAAATTTGAGAGCAAAGTAAAAGTTCAAACAAAATTGTCCAAATTAGAACAAAATAAAACCTAAAATTAAAATAATGAATTCAATTGTAACAAAATAAAGTTAAAGGGCTAAAATGAATTTTGAAGTAAAAATAAAAGACTAAAATAATAATTTAGCCTAACATATGTATCTCCATTTAAATTCTTATTAAATTAAATTAATCTATGTTCGTAATATGGAAATAACTCGCCTTATCCGAAAATGTCCACAATTTCTCTACTCTGATCATGCAAATGGCATATCCTGCTTTCTTGAGTCATGAGTGTGCAGGAGATAAAATAATTTAGGGAGGGAAATAATTAATTGATTGCATATGCACTATATTAATTACACAAGAAAGGACTTCAATAAAATCCGAACTCGTCTAAAATCTAAGTATTTATTATTAATTTTATCAAAAAGATTATTACACGTTAATCTTTATTATAATTCAATAATACATAATTTATTCTTTCAGATAATTTTATTCACGTGTTATATTTTTATTAAAAATTCAGATACCAAACACTTTAAAAACCTCACCCAGCTTCGCCCTGTATTAATAATATATGATCACCAATGAACTAATAAGAAAACTAATTGTTTTTTATAACAAGAGAGTTATGTTCATATATTTTAAGACAAACTGCGATATAACTATGTTGGTATTGTGACCATTAAATTAAAATTGTTAGAAAATAGTAGCTCTACCTAATGCTTACAGCAATTTTTTGGTCACTTTACGAAACGGAACTTTTTCTCCGTTGAAATGCATAAATTTCGAAATAAATTAATAGTAAAAAATTTGATATATCAATAAGTTATACTCTATAAAGTTTTATTTGTTTTTAGTTAACGAAGATTTGAATTTGATTTATTCAAATTTTATTTTATTAAGTGTATTTATTTTTTATTTATTTTTTTAATGTTTAAATAATTTGAATTTTTAATGAATCAAATTTTGTGATAGGTCTTATGTGTATTCAAATGTATTCATTTTTTTGCATTTGTTTTATTATTATTATTTTGATTCATTCATATGTGTTTTTCGTTTTAGGTAAAAATTTATTTTACCTTCATAAACTTTGTTTTATGTGCATTTTATATCTCTTAAACTTTAAAATTTGATAAATAATCTCATCAAATTTTACAATCATTGCAAAACAATCCTTTCTTTAAATATTTGATTAACTAAACTAACAATTAATACTTATATGTTAAGTTTAAATTTTTTTTTCATTTAATATGTAATTCTTTGTTTTTTTAGTTTTGATTTCATCAACTTTTTCATAATATATGTTTAATATTCTCTAAAATATAAAAAGAAACAAACAGTGCTAATAATTTAGTCTTCAAATTTAAAGACAATATCTTAATATTCAAAATATGTATTCAAATACAAACATCTTAATCTTTTTTCTAAAAAAAAAAGCCCCCTAGGAAACATTTGTTTACATTTAATGGAATTGAGTTTGAATCTGATTCATTTCCATTTTAGACTATTAAAGTGACGTTTGGTAGCCTTTCTAACGGGAAAAAAAAATGGAAATTCCACCATCTTCTCTTTTTCCTTCTGTTTGGTGTGGTCTCCTAAGTGGCAGAGGGAAAAAAATTTGAGAATCTCAGTCATGAACAATACCCTATTTTTCATGAATCTTTTCCTTGAAAAAATGCTAGGAAAATTAATTTTCCATTTGAAAAACCGGTTGAAAAGTCCAAAATGTCCTCGTGTGTGAGACCAAGAGAGAAGAGAGAGCATGACGATGAAAGAGTCCGAGAGAGTGAGAAGTAGAAATTTTTTAGATTGAAAGGGGCTGAGAGATGATGTCGAAGAGAGAGACGGTGGAAAAGAGGAGTAGAAGGGTTGAGGAAAAATAGAGGAGGGGTGGGGTAAAAGAGGACGACAGCGAGAAAAATTGGTCGTTGGGAGAGAGATGAATAGTGAGGTAGTAATTTTTCAAACTGAAAAGGGCTGAGTATGACATATGAGAATCAAAAGTGAGATGAAGGTGAGGCAATAATTTTTCGGACTGAAAGTGCCACATTATTTTACTTATGAATAAAAAACAAAATTTAATAAATCAGAAAAAGGTATTTCAATAATATTTCACTACATTCCCTCTTTTTTTCTTTGAAATATTTCTATACCAAACACATATTTTCTTGTTTTCTTTATTTTTTCTATTACATACCAAACACATTGTTTTCATCTTCCTTTCCTTCTTTCTTTTTCCTTTTTCTTTTTTTTTTCTTTGATTGCGTACTAAACGTGCCCTAAGTGTGTTTTGTTTATTAAGTTTTTAATAAATTTGTGTAGATCTTACTAAATTAAATCTTAGAACAAGTATGAAAACTATTCAAATTTATTATTGAGTTCCGCGTCACTTTATTTGAATATTAAAAAAATTGAGAATATTTGAACCTACATTATGTTAAACATAAAATATTACTTCAACCATCTAAACCAACTCTTATTAATATTATTTAAGTGTAAATTTTTATATATAATATAACAAACATAAATTATATTATTATTTGTATAACATAATTTTAAATTATAAAAAAATAACAATATTAACAACAAATATTCAGTTTCTAGTTTATTTGAATATAATTTTTTTTTCTATAAGTTAAACTAATAATCTAGATATTCAAATTCAGAAACAATATTTTAATCATAAAAATACAAATGACCCCTAACTAGCTACTCCTTTATCGTCATTCATAAATTACACTTATAATTAATAAGAATCAACAATCAAATATATACATTTAATGCGATGAAATTAAATATTATGTGAGTGTGTATATAAAGGGAATGGATACTCATGCAATAAACAACTTAGAATAATAGAAGCATATCTGCAAATGGGCAGTGGATAATATCCATCGTCTCTCATTATATATCTCTTACATTACCTAGAGTTAGAGGATGCAAGCTATAAAGAAGGGGACAAAAATAGATCTTCTTCCTTGACAATGTTCCTTCCTATTTTTTATTATTTTTTTTAGAAAAAGATGAACAATGCATGAACATTGAGGGCCTTTGAATCCCCTCATCTCCTCTTGGAGTAGATCCCTTTTGGAGCGGATCGTCTTCACAACAAATTGCTTGCAGAATACTTATTTTATATGTAATATTAAATACTGAATTCCCTCTTAACAAATCACATATAATTACGACAAAATAGTTTAGATATTTGATCTTATGGTTATATATTTTTTATACATCTTTATAATGAATCTTACTTTATTTACTATTGCAGTTACTAATGTTAAAATATAAAGTATTTTTTACAACTTAGTAGCAGTCAATGTTATATTATTAATTTTTGTTAGAAAATTCTAAAATCATAATTTTTTTTTAGAATTTGAAAATAATTGAATGTAGTTGCGATCCATGAAATGTTGTATAATTTTTAACAATTAATAAATAATTTTAGTTTGATATTTTATAATTTTTTCCTCACTTTCGTACAGGTTACACTAATCTAACTGCTGTCACATAAAAGTTGCAATGAAACAAGTTTGCTCCGCTTCAAACATACAATTAAGCTTAAGCCATTTGACGTGGTTTACGTTTAACCACCACTACCAGATATGTGAATAGTTATCAATAGTACTTAGATTAAATCCTTAGTTTCATCTTCAACCAAGATAACAAATAAACAGGGCCTTATTATATAGCACTTGTTTTGGAAAAACGGCAAGCATACCTAAATTTTGGAGCCAAAAACGTGATTTTGTAGTATAAAAGTTTTTGTTTGATTTTACGATGAAAACAAATTTACAAAATTGATTTTCAGTTAAACCTAAGTTTGCATTAACACTACATTTACTTGCTTGAGTGTCTAGGGGGTGTAGAATTGATTTTTCTAGTTGTCATTTCCCCTCTTTTACCCCTCACTTCTCCTATCCAATTAAAGCTTTCAAAATTTTACTTTGACTCCAAGTTAAAAAACACTTTTATTCAGTTTAGTCCCTGCATTATTTTCAATTTGATTCCTTTGTGTTTCAATTTATTTTTGGTTTAATAAATAGTTCTTGTTCTTTTAATCTGTGAATGGGCTTTTAAATTTTAAATTTCTTTGAAATTAGGTCTCTTTTGTATTATTTGCATTTTTTATTCTTTTAATTATGATTTCTATTTTAGCCTTTATTATCATTTTTTGTGTTGGTTTGTTGATCTTTTTTTATTATTATTATTACAACATTCATATAATTTATTTTATTATATTTAAAATTGAGTGAAATTAAATAATAAGAATAAATAAAATAGAATAATACAAAATCTATATCATTTCTGATGATTACATATCCAAAAAATAATTCTAGTAACTAATATTCAAACAATTCATTTTCCAAAAATATTTTTCGGTTAACAGTTTTCAAACATAATCATGTTCATGCAATTTTTATTTTATCTATAATCCATTTTGAACCAAAAGAACTTTTTTCTAAAAAATGTCAAATGGGCATAGTCATACTATGAAACTTGGTTATTCCGAGAGAGAATAATAATGAACTAGAGATCTCAAGTCATCAAGGAGATCACAAAGGTTACAGATCGTTGAATGCTGAATGACACCTAGTGTGGAACAAAATATTCCCTTTCCTTAAAGAGTAGAGGAAAAGCAGAGAAACTTTAAATAAATTCAAAAAGTACAGTTGCTGAGATGATGCAGCATATCCATATATGGCCTCTGATTCAATATTCCAATATCCTCAGCAAATGGAACACTAATTGCACAGCAAAGTTTCACGTGTAGCATTTCCAGTAGTTGGGTTCACCCTAATACCAGAAACAGCTCTGTTACTTATGGTTGTGAACCATATTCAGACGTAAAATGTGCATAAAAATATGATCTTATTCTTACCCATCTGCAACTTTACAGAGGTATTCCCGTTGATCATCTCTTAGTGGCACGTCTGTGAAGTCTGGCCTCACAGCAAGCAATGAATTAGTTAAAGAACTGGCCTATCATCAAAGCTAGCTCAAGCGTACAGTTGATATGAAATTGTGTTGTATTTTCAAAAGAATAAAAATAAAGGGTTTTGTGATATAAAATTTAATTATTAGACAAAAATATAGAAAGATTTATCTTCAAGCTATCTTCTAAGAGCAACTTGGATTGTGTACTATGATGCAACTCCACGATTTTAAGCATAATATATGCACCCAGGGCAAAAGAGCTTTAGCCTAAAATTCCCTATTTGTGGTTATTAATGATAAATAAGAGATGTATCTCATGTTCTTTCTGTCATATATATTAGTTCAATTCAGTATTCTTGTAACTCAAGTGATATAGGATTGGGGTATAGAATTTGAGCCCCCTTGTCATTAAACAAAAAGAAAAGAAATCATCTTTTCATTATTGCATTCACTGTAAGAAGCACATAGACACTAACACTGACAAAACAGATAGCCAACACATGTCCAGTGACGGGAAGATTAAAAAAGAACACGAGTGAATATCAAGTGATTTGCAATTATTTTTGAAATAGCAGTCTTGGTTGTAATAGCATTATGATACATAATGATGAGTGTTATTTGTGGAGGATGATGTCATAATGATAGATCCATGTTTATGAGAGATTCGACACAGTTTTACGTTGGCTGTCGAATGCCTAACACAACCCTCCTCCTTTCTCCGGGCTTGGGACCGGCTATAAAACATAGTGTGAGAACGTCTGGAGGGGAGACTAGAGACTTTTCTATTAAAATTGGCCTACATCAGGGATCATCCTTAAGCCCTTATTTGTTTGACTTGGTTTTAGATGTTCTGACGAAACACATCCAAGAAGAAATTCCTAAGTGCATGCTTTTTGCAGATGACGTTGTTCTCATAGCAAAAACAAGGGAAGAGATTAATACTAAACTTGAGTTATGGAGAGCTACTTTGGAATCGAAGGGTTTTCGTCTGAGCAGGAGTAAGACCGAATATATGCATTGTAAGTTTAACAAGCGACAAGCTAGGAACAAGCTGTAGGTTAAACTTGGTGATCAGGTCGTATAACAAGTGTCAACGTTTAGGTATTTGGGATCAATTATACAAGATGATGGCGAAGTTATTAGAGATGTGGAACATAGGATACAAGCTGGGTGGTTGAAGTGGAGAATGGCATCAGGGGTTGTTTGTGATCGGAAAGTACCTGATAAACTCAAAGGAAAGTTTTATCGTACTGCTATAAGACCAGCGATTTTATATGGGAGTGAATGTTGGGCAATGAAAGGACAACAAGAACATAAAATTGGAGTGGCGGAGATGAGGATGTTGCGTTGGATGTGTGGTCATACAAGAAGAGATAAGATCCGTAATGATCATATACGAGGTAGAGTTGGGGTGGCACCTATTGAGGAAAAAATGGTTGAAAATCATTTAAGATGGTTTGGGCATGTGCAAAGGAGACCGTTGGAAGCGCCAGTTAGGAGAGTTGAGCAGATGGTTTGGAGCTCTATGAAAAAAGGTCGAGGAAGACCAAATAGGACACTTAGAAAAATTATTGAACGGGATCTTTTAGTAAATGAGATATCTAAAGAGTTGGTCATTGATAGAGCTCAATGGCATCGTGCGATCCATGTACCCGACCCCACTTAGTGGGATAAGGTTATGTTGTTGTTGTTGTTGTTGATGTCATAATGATAGATATGATTCATTAACGACAGACTAAAATAGAGGATTACTTGAAAATGAAGATTAATAAGAACTTGGAAGATATTCTTTCTCACAGTAAAAAAATTAATCAGGGTTTGCCTTATAAGGAGGTTTCTAATCAATACTTAAAAATTCAGAATTTCTTTATAATATTGAACATGCTTCCTATTATTTTCTGTCATCTCTGTTCTCTTTTTCCTCTGAGCCCTACCCTTCTGCACCATAGTCTATGTCTATTGGTGCCCAAGTTCTCAGTTGTACATCAATTGGTCTGCCAAGATAAGGTAGGTAAATTGATAATTAGCAGGCAAGGTTCTGTTAAGTAATTCACCAACCAATACCAGTTTCTGATTTTGGTGTATTAAAACATTACCCTTTTGAAATTACATCACCCTTAAACATGCACCATTAGCATACAATAATTAAGTTGTACTTCTGCATACCTGCGCCTGTTATCTTCGATCCCTTGAAAGATGTGTTTCCCGTTGCAAGTGCACCTTCCAAGTTAGCATCGCTCAAATTTGCCTGTACAAACCACAAAGCAGTGATGAATGATCAGTGATAATGTTTTCCATATGTCATATTCATCGGCACTGCATTTTTAAATAATATGAACATAAATACGTAATGAATGAAAAGAAGATGACTAATCAGATAGTTAAGTAAGGGCATTATGTATGAATCATCAAGTATCTCTCATACAATATTTCTTATACAAATTTTATATCACTCAGATTGATAAAGTGAGCTAAAATGAAGCACATGAATAAAGGCAGCAACAAGAGTACCTTTGTGACATTTGCCAGGGAAAAGTCTGCACCTCTAAGATCAGCTTCTGAAAGATCAGCTCCTGACAACGGGAAGATGCAGCAGTAGAAAGTTTTATTAATTGAGAGCATGCTCAGAAACATCTAAATCTAAAGAAAACTACAAGGTAGTCTTAAAATTGAGCACCAGCAGGAAGTTCGTTAATTAATGGTTAAATTACAATTTTTCTGCTGTGATATGACTCGAGATCCGATTGGCTCCTCACGATATAAAGAGCATCATTCAACCCCTTGATGGTTTGTTAATTCATCACTTGGCCACTCTATGGTATTTTTCATTTAAATTTTAATAAAAATAATAATAATGAACATTCTGATTAAACAGTCTCATAATATTCTAAAATAAGTATTGGATTAAGCCAACAATTTCAATTTCCAAACATCATTTAATCGAGAGACGTAACCTACCAAGAGTATGGTCAGTAGCTTCATAGTTGCAGTTAAACATGAGATATCAGATTAAAACATTGATACGTGAATTCAACTTTTGCCATGTATGATACTAATAATTAACTCGATAATTGGTGTGTGTTAGCCACATTTAACATATCATCTGTTTTCAATCATACCTGTTAAATCAGCATCAAAGAAGCTAGCACCTAACAACTTTGCACCTTTAAAATTGGCTTGTCTCAATATGGACTGTAACAGATAACCAGTCACTTATTAGCCGTCTACTAAACACTGTATAATATAATATAATATAATATAATATTGTCAGAATCAGATTGACTCCTTTATTGTTTTTTGAAACAAAAAAAGTTACACCGTTTTGAAATCTTGCTTGATCAGAGTCTTGCCACTAAAATCCTTCCCAGAGAGATCTTGGCCCCTAGTCACCTCCTGCCCGTACGGTCCTCCACCCTGTACTTTTAACCCGTTATTGCCACATCCAACAAAAAAGATCCTAAACCCACAATTCTTCACCACAAAAACAAGTCCTAAAACATTGAACTGCTAATTTGCTATAACAATTGAAACCAGGAAACGATTCCTGACTGTATTGAACGTTAAGGGTTCGAATTCTCACTAGGAGCAGTTTGTATTTTGGTGATTAAGCCAAATTACCTTGAAGGCGAGTGCGGGATTAGCGAAGAACAAGGAAGCCGAGAGGAAAGCAACCAAGCTTGCGCTAGACACAGATTCACCCAATGAGAGTGAAAGCTTTTGAGAGGCTTCGTGATGTTGCTTCGGTTTAAGTGCCTGTCAAGGAAACCCAGATGACCTAAACGGAGCAAAGTGCAAGAATTCTTCAACTTTAGAATGGAGAAGCGAAATGAGAAAGATGGGGTTGCGTAGATTACCAACCAGAGGCGTAGGGAAGGCGGAAACGGAGGGACGTGGGGTTGAGAGATGAGATTTGACTGAGAATTTGGAACACAAGGAGACGTTAAGAGCCATTGCTCACAGATGGAGCTAGCCTATTGTGAAAGCTACTAATAGCATGTCGATAAAATGGATAATGTATGACACCATCAACCTATAAAATATAAATTTGACATATTGTATATCAATTTTACAATTTGTCTTAAAAGTATATAGTTTTATAAAATTATATTCAAAAAAATATTTGAGTCTACTCGTTTAGTTTTTAAACATTTTAATTTAATTATTAAAATATTATATTTATCTCTTTTCACTATCAAAAGTCAAATCATAGCTATAAATTTTAAATTTTTTTATTATTTAAAAGTTATTTTGACAAAATTAAGAAATAAAAATAATTTATTAAAAACTAAATTAAAATACTTCATTTTTAGGAAGCAAATTATAACAACTATATTTTTTTAACAACTAAATTAGTAATTTATTCAAATTATATTTATTTTTCAAATTGTACTTAAGTTATAATTTAAAAAAATAAAAAAATAAAAATTAGCCTAATGTTATATAAATAGTTGAACTTCATGGAATACGTTTTCAGAATAATTTATAAGAAAGGCTTCTATATTTTGAGTATTTATTAATATATATATATATATATATATGTTAAACAACTTAGAATTTAGTCAAGTAATAGTGATTTATACCCAAAAAATAATATATCCGTAAATGCATGTCGTGAATCCTTCATTAGTTAGAGAAAAAAGTACGTAACGATGGAGTCTGTGATCTTTTCAGCAGGCAAGCTGTCTCCATCACTGGGAAAGCCACCGAATGATGATGGAGGCAAGTTGAAGATGGGTCACTCTTTCACAGATATGCTCTTAGGTAGTAAGGCTGCTTCTTCCCCTAGGGAAAGATCGGACTTGATAGCAAAAGGTCCTGTGAAAGTGGAGTTCGAGGAGGGTAATCGACTTCTACCTATGATTCATGTGGATGAAGCCATGTTCAGGGATCTATGCAGTCCGTGGTAGGAGGCTTTGGTTATTAAGCTCTTGGGTAAGAATGTAGGATTCAGAATAATGAAATATAAACTGGAACTGATGTGGAACCTTAAAGATAGCTTTGAGTTTATAGACGTGGATCATGGCTTCTTTATGGAGAAATTTGATCGTGCTGAGGATAGAGAGAAGGTGATTAGTGAGGGACCTTGGATGATTTTCGACCATTATCTAGCTGTGTCCCAATCAGTGGCGGAGCCACATGTGCTTGGGGGTGCAGCTGCACCCCCTGGATTTTATAGAATCATATGTAAAAAAAAAATTTCATTTCGCCCCCCTCTTTATATTTTTTTGAACCCCCTTAATTTTTTTTGGATCCCATTCAGTGACTCAGTCCCTCTCTGCTGTTTACAGTCATGAGACCTCCACTCCCTGGAGTTACAAAAATTTTTTTTGATGATAGTTAATTTCTCATTCTATTATTAGGGACTTTTTTGTAAAAATTTAAAATTTGGTGTTTTTGTGCATAGTTCTAATTCTATCAAATTGGTTCATTGATTGTGTAATTAGGATCATGAGTAATATATTTGTGAAGTCAATTTCATGAAATTTTTTCTTGATGATGGTTAATTTCTCATTCCATTGTTAGGAACCTCTTTGTAAAAATTTAAAATTTGGTGTTTTTGTACATAGGTCTAATTTTATTAAATTGGTTAATTGATTATATAATTAGGATCATGAGTAACATATTTGTGAAGTCAATTTCATGAAATTTTTTCTTAATGATGGTTAATTTCTCATTTGATTATTAGGGACTTTTTTGTAAAAGTTTAAAATTTAGAGTTTTTGTGCATAAGTATAATTCTATCAAATTGGTTAATTGATTATGTAATTAGGATCATGAGTAACATATTTGTGAATTCAATTTCATGAAATTTTTTCTTGATGATTGTTAATTTCTCATTTGATTGTTAGGGACCTCTTTGTAAAAGTTTGAAATTTGATATTTTTGTATATATTTCTAATTTCATCAAATTGATTGATTGATTATATAATTAGGATCATGAGAAACACATTTGTGAAGTCAATTTCATAAAATTTTTTCTTGATGATGGTTAATTTATCATTCCATTATTAGGGACCTCTTTGTAAAAGTTTGAAATTTGAGGTTTTTGTTCATAAGTCTAAATCTATCAAATTAGTTGATTGATTATACAATTAAGATTTAGAAAAAGAAATTTTTTTTTATAATGGAAATATTTTTTAAGAGAAAATTACCATTAGATCTAAAAAAGTGAATGAAAATTTTGCCCCCCTTGACCGAGGGGTCTTGGATACGCCACTGGCCCCAATGGAGTCCTGAATTTAACTCTGCCACAGCTAAGGTTGACACCACGCTTATGTGGATTCAGATTCCAGGAATGAATTTGGTCTTCTATGACGAGAGTCTTTTGTTAGCCATGGTTTCAATTGTTGGGCAGCCCATTAAAGTTGATGAAAATACCTTAAGGGTCGAGAGGGGGCAGTTAGCGATAATTTGTGTGGAGATCAACTAAGTCAGCCTATTGTGGGGAAGGTCTGGGTGCGTGGCCACTGGTACAAGATAGAATATGAAGGGCTTCATGTAATTTGCAGCAATTGTGGATGCTACGGCCATGTCTTGAGGAACTGTGCTTTACCCCCAAAGATCATGGTTCAGGAAGGCCTTAAGGAGTCTTACGCTGGAGGGGATGCTGATGGTAGTACAGTGCATAAGGTAACTACTGCTATTAATGCTAACGAATATCTTGCACAGAAAGATATTGCATTGAATGCTGATATGAATCAAATTCTGAAGACTCAGAAGTAGACTAACAGAGATTGGCTGGTTGTTTCTAAAAAGAAAAGAACCCAAACGACTATTACTAAGGGTAAGGAGAAATATGAGGGATCTTATAGATTAAACAATGGCAGAGTGAATCAAAACAAATTTGAAAAGGTATCTATTGATTACAGGTCAGGATGTGGGCCTGATTTGTTGAAGCCTAGGGACACGACCATGCACATGTACGTGACTTTTGGAGAGGGGATGAATAAGGAAACTCTGGGATCGAAATCGTGGATGAAAAAACGTCCCAGGAGGGAGGAACGTACGATGAAGAATCATACTCTGCCTACCATGAGAAATTTAGCTTCCACTAGGACGATGCTGACAGATATACATGTTGGTCCTGGAACCTTGTCGAGTTCTCTTACTGGTTGCGATGTAGCAGTGTCCACTACTAGTTAGTCGAAGATAGATAGGGAACCTCATGTTCATGATAGAGTGACTGCACCTATGAGGGTCGAAGCTTTACAGGTTCCTGATATGGCCACTGATGTGAGGACTTTCGTCCCCATGGACAACATGACATGCATTAGCCATAATTCGTTGGGAGCCCGTGTAACATACATAGAGGTGCACAATTAATTAGATATCCAGATGTCAAATATTTGATTGCTTGATGTGGGTTCCTCTTTTATTTTTTATTTTTTTGATTTGTTTAATGACTGAATTCCAAGATCTTGTAATTCTTTGCTGGAATATTCATGGTGTGGTCAACAAGGCCGGCAAGCGGCATACTCGTGAGTTGATTTGTAAATACTGTCCTTCCATTTTTATTGTGGTTGAAACTCATTGTATTTTTAGTAAGGTGGAGAGATTTTGGCATGGGTTAGGCTATGAGGCTGGTGGCATTGCTAAAGCCCAAGGTTAGGCTGGAGGAATCTGGTTCCTGGTGGAGAGGGGTAGTGGTTTTTCTATTACAACTCTTGATATTTTCAATAGGCAGTTACGATGGGTATTAAAAAAAGGAGCTATAGAGTGGTTTTGCATTGCAGTGTATACTAGTCCTATTTCTATGAATAGAGAACTTCTATGGGACCATCTTATGCAACTTAGAGGTTCGTTACATGGCCCTTGGTTGATGCTTGGGGACTTTAATGAAGTTCTTCTCCCCTCTGAGGTTCACGGGGGAAACTTCCCTAGGAGTCGAGCTACTAAATTTGCTATGGTTATGGAACATTGCAATCTTCTTATCTTGGGTGCTAGTGGCAATTCTTTTACTTGGTTTAGAAGAGCCGAAGGGGTTCAGGTGGTTTCCAAGAGGTTGGTCCGAGCCCTTTCTGACAGTGATTGGAGGAGGTGCTTCCTAGAGGCCTATGTGGAAAATCTTTGCCGTGTTACTTCGGACCATAGCCCTATTCTTTTATGTTGTAAAAGTGTGGTTATTGTGAAGCTTGATCGTCCTTTTCATTTTTTTTGCAGCGTGGTCTTCTCATGATGATTTCTTGTCTGTGGTTTGCAAAGCTTGGGATGAGGGGCGTCACTCGGTTACCCTGAGTCTTGATAAAGTTAGAAAGGGTTCCTTGTCTTTTAATAAAAATGTCTTCAGTAATATTTTTTGCAAGAAGCGTACTCTTGAGGTGAGATTGAGAGGCATTCAACGGAAACTTGAAAAAGTGGATGACCTTAAACTTGCTTTACTTGAAGTTGATCTTCAACGTGAATACAATGATGTGTTGAACAAGAAGAAATGCTCTGGTTTCAAAAATCCAGAGAACAATGGGTGCATTTTGGGGACTGTAATACGAAGTTCATTCATACCCAAATTATTGTGTGTAGGAAGAGGAACAAAATCTGAGGCCTCTTTCTAGCTAATGGCAACTGGTGCACTAAGGATAATGCTCTTAAAGAGGAAGTGTTGTCGTTTTACAAGAATCTTTTCTCTCCTCCTTTGACCTTTAATCAGAATAGTTTTAATGCTTGCCTCTTGCTTACATTAAGTGATTCTAGATGTCTTTCTTTGAGTAAAGGAGTTATTAAGGAGGAGGTGCGCTCGGCGGTCTTTAGTATGAAGTCCCTTAAGGCTCCTGGGCCTGACGGCTTCCAACCCCTTTTCTTTAAGCAGTATTGGGAAGTGGTTGGGGACGACCTTTGACATATGGTTAGTGAAGCTTTTCTCAAGGGTTATTCTCATGAGTGTATTACTGAGACCATTATTGTTCTCATTCCAAAGCTGACTAATCCTGTGCACTTGAAAAATTTTCGGCCGATAAGTTTATGCAATGTGGTGTATAAAGTGATTATGAAAGTGTTATTCAGTGCCTTCGTCTTTTCCTTCATGATCTCATCGGCCTGTTTCAGAGTAGCTTTATTCCTATAAGAGGTACTAAGGATAATGCAATTATAGCTCAGGAGGTTATTCATTACATGCACCACTCTAAGTCTAAGAGGGGTACTATTGCCTTCAAGATTGATTTAGAGAAGGTGCACGATAGAGTAAGTTGGGATTTTCTAGAGAAAACTCTTCATGATTTTGGGTTTCTAGATATCATTATTCATTTAATTATGTGGTGTGATAGATCATCGAGTCTCTCTATTCTTTGGAATGATGCTAAGTTGGAAAATTTTAATCTCTCCAGGGGCCTACGTCAAGGAAATCCGCTTTCACCTTATCTCTTTGTCCTCTGTATGGAGAAGTTGGCACTTAGCATTCAAAATAAGGTTTCTAAGGGTCTCTGGCACCCCATTCGCGTTTCCAAAAGGGGATTGGGGCTCTCTCACCTCTTCTTTGCGGGTGACGTTCTCCTCTTTTGTCAGGCTACCACTTCTCAGGTACGTTTGGTCACTTATACTTTACATGCCTTTTGTGATGCGTCTTGTTAATGATAGAGTTTATATTGAGTGTACAATTGACTTATCTTATATTTATCTTAGGCTAATTTATAGGTATGTAGTCCTAGGTTGATTTGTAGGCTAATTCTTAGTATTTTCTTGATAGCATAATCCTAGGAATTCTGTCTTTTATTTCCTTTTTTTAACTCATGTAATCTGTATATATAGCCTAGTTGATCAGTGAATATAATACAAAATAGTTTTCCATCTTTCTGTGTTTCTTTATGTTTAATTACATGGTATCAGAGCCTGGGATATTTAAGTGTGCATATACGTTCTCATTCCTGCCTTTACTTCCTGTGCGTGCGTGAGAAGAGCCCACCCATCTACGGTGGTTGTTAGTTCTCACCACTAGGGGTGTACAATAGGTCGGTTCGGTTCGGTTTTTGGCATGAACCAAACCGAACCGACCAAATCGGTTGTCAAAAATATAGGACCTATTCGGTTGTAAAAGAAGGGCGGTTCGGTTCGGTTTTTGGACGGTTCGGTCCGGTTTTTGGGCGGGCGGTTCGGTTCGGTTTATGTCAAAAACTTTTTATTAGAAATTTAGATGTTTATGTTAAAAAAAAATACTGTTTCTTTTATATATTTTGAAGAGATACACATTTGGCTTTGATATCTTGAGTGTTAGTTAATTTTCAACATAATTAGATTAGGTAATAGGTAGTTAGATACCATTTTTATGTGTTTTGATTTTTAAAATTTTAAAAAATAATTATTTAGTGAATTAAATCTATTTTGAATATGACTAACTTCCTAATTATTATTCATTTCTAATAATTTTCAACCCAGTGTAGTTTGCTATACTTAGATAAACAAAGTCATATACTCATATTTCTAACTACATGTTTATTTTTTCTGTTTCTTATATTTTGAAGATGCAGAAATTTTTTAAACATATTCAAACATATTGGGTATTCAAAAAGTCTAATCGTATCATTTTTTATTGAGAAATTTATGTCAAATGTCTAAAACATTTTACTTAAATTTACCAAAAGACAATCCAAGTGATTTGATTTATATTATTGGTTGTTAGATACTTTTTTTTTTGTTATGATTTCATATAAATAGACTTTATGTAAATGAGCCTAAGTAAAAAACAAATTGCATAATTTAAAATTTCTTCAAAATTTAAGGATTTAAGAATTTATTAGCAAAAAATAAGTAAACCAACCATCAACAATTAAGTTATTAACAACTACATCAGTAAACCAACCATCAACAACAAAAGGAACATCTTCATCTTAATTAACTAATAACTAATAAGCCAAAAGCATCATTTCCGTCTTCAATCTTCAATCTTCAATCTTCAAACCTTGAGCATTCCTTCATATTCATATTGAAAATAAAAAAATTAGTTTATCAATTAATTTAAAAAAAAAAAGGAAACACATACACACACATACAAAATATATATATATACCTTGAAAAATGACCAAAAGAATGATCTTCAATAATCATCATCATCAGTAGGTGAAATTACACCAAGATCTAATCAAATTAAAAAAAAAATTAGTGATTCAATCCATAATGAAATAAAATAATATCAAGTCACATATCACAATAAGAAAATATAATACCTAGCTCCATTTTTTCAATTTCTTCTACTTTATCTTCAACTTCATATGACAATAGATTAGAACGAAACCAATTTTGTGCACAAACAAGGGCTTCGACAGTTTTTGGAGTCAATGAACTTCTGTACTGATCAAGCACACGTCCCCCAGTGCTAAATGCAGATTCAGAGGCAACAGTGGACACAGGCATTGCCAAAACGTCCCTAGCAATGCATCCAATAATTGGATATTTGGTTCTATTCACTTTCCACCAATTGAGGATGTCAAACTTGGGTGTCATCTTTTCCCTAGCCTCCATCAAGTAAAGATCCAACTCTGACTGATTATCTAAACGATCATCCTCATTCATAACTTTGTCAAACTCCATTGCAAATGAAGCACTTGTTTCAGTAATCACATCATGATCCACTGTCATATCTTGGGTGGGGGCTACTTGACTTTTTCCATAACCATGGAAATTTTTATAACTCTCATACATTCTACTAATGGTATCCTTCACCCTTTGACACATAAGTTCAGCCAACTCTTCATTATATAACTTCTTGAAGCTCCACTCCACAAATTTAAACTTATATCTTGGATCAAGTACCACAGCAACAAAAATATTCATGTTAATATTTTTAATGTCACCCCAATACTTGTCATGCTTCATTTTCATCTTTTCAGCCATCCTCTTAAGCAATGGATCATCGCTTTTACACAAATTATTCAAAGTGTTCAAGACTAAGCAAAAGTCATGAAAATATTGAGATGATGTGACAAACAAAGTGCCCGAGATATTTTTAGTCACATCATGAAAAACTTTCAGAAATTGTATGAACACCCTTGCATTATTCCAATCTTCAGTAGTAGGGGGACCTTCTTTATCTAAGACAAATTGGGCATCCCTCTCTTCTAACCTTTTAAATGCTTTTTGAAATTTCAAAGCACTTTCAAGCATAAGATAGGTAGAGTTCCACCTAGTAGGAACATCTAATTGCACCGTTCCCTTTTCTTGAATTCTAGCTTGCTCCTTACAACTTTTAAATTTGAGCATACGAGCTGGGGAAGCACGCACATACCGAACAGCATTTCTAATTCTAGCAATAGACTCATGCATATCCTTTAAACCATCATTGACTACCAAATTCAAGATATGTGCACAACATCTAATATGCATATTTTCTCCCTTCATGATATGACCATTCCAATCAATTATTCTATTTTTCAAGTATGATACAGCAGTGTCATTAGAGCTAGCATTATCAACAGTGATAGTGAAAACTCTATCAATCCCCCAACTTAACAAACAACTTTCTATTTTGTTGCCTATTGTCTCCCCTTTATGATCAAGGATTTGGCAAAAATTCAAAATTCTCTTGTGTAATTTCCACTCATGATCAATAAAATGTGCAGTAAGACACAAATAATTTATATTTTGCAAGGAAGTCCAACAATCAGTGGTTAAGCAAACACTTTGATTGCTCCTAACAAAGGTATTCTTTAAATTTCCTTTCTCAGTTAAATAAAGGGTCCAACAATCCCTAGCCACGGTGACACGTGATGGAATAGGAAATAAAGGTTACACAACACTCATAAAATAACGAAACCCATCTCCTTCAACATGCTTAAAAGTCAATTCATCAACAATAATCATTCTTGCAAGTGCTTGCCTACATGCATTGACATCAAATGTAACTCCTTTCAAACTAGATCCATCCCCTTCCCCATCTTCTTTTTTCTTTGGTTGGAAAGCAAGCATAGATTGTTTTGGATCTCGCAATCCACCAGGAATTTTCTTACACTTAAATTCTAAGTGATATGCCATATTAGATGTTCCATTTCTTTTTTTATGACATGCATAATCAACACCACACCAATTACATGAAGCTCTAGGGTATTCTGGATCACAATCTTCATCAATAGTAAAATGAGCCCACACCCAAGACTCAGGTCTAGTAGGTTTTTTTGACTTACCTGATTGTTTCTCCTTTGATGGTTTTATCTTCACTTTTGATTTGGACACATCAATCCCCTTTCTCTTTTTGGACGGCCTATTAGATGCTAAAGGGAGATCATCAACCGTGGAATCAACCGGCATAGCATCAGTCACGGTAGATTGAATATTCTGTTGCTCCTCAATTGATTCTTCAGAATCACCGGTATCAGCAAGATCCTCATCAACATCTCTTAAATCCATATATCCTTCTTTCTGTTAAAAGACAACAAATTTAGTAAGTTAAAAAATAAATAAAAAATAATAAGGACAAACAATTATTTAAAAAAAAGATCAAATAATTTTAACTTACCTCAGACTCAGTTTTTGTCATACTGACTTAGCGTTTAAATAATCAAGAGTGTGAGGAAAGGGGGTTATAGATTGATCAATATCATTCTCCTGTTGTCCACTTCAATAATGTTTTAGTCAAGCAAAATGTATCAAAGTCTTTGCCCTTCTAATGCTGAGGAAATCTTAGGAATACCTCTGCAAAAATGCCCAAGAAGATAAGTGGACCTGGACCCCTTCCTACAGAGGAAAATTTACCATGAAAAGTTTGCAAAAGGAGAAACACAAGGTTTTAATTGAGAGTCCCGTGGCTGTAAACTGGTTTTGGACACTATCAAGGAAGAATTGGACCCTTGTTATCTTCAATTTCTGTTCTCTGACGTTAAAACAATTGTATTGATTGAAGCTGAATTTGAGTAATATATGTGATGTTTTAATGGTCCCTATGTTAAAACAATTTTAGTCTTCCAAAAACGTTTCTTGTTAAAATGGTCCCCCATGCATAAAAAATAACATACTGTTCGCCCACTTCCCTTTTACTTTCACTGTATTTCGTTTCCTCCCATTTTCCATTCTCTCATTAGCTGCTGATAAAACCACGTCTTCCCCTTAACTTGCAGCTTGAATGGAGCATCAATCAACTTAATCTCATGTTTCATATGAGATAATCAAAATGAATTTCTTATCTTAAAGCCATAACAACCGAAAAGAAAAGCCAAGCAAAAATGAACATAGCATAATTGATAATACATACCCAATGGCCGGCAACCAGAAACGGAAACGGAAAGGGAATTGATATGAGACAAGGATGCAGACTCGCTGAATCACAGAAAGCCAGAAACCCACGTGAGACTGTCGAGGACGCCGAGAGCCAGAGAAACCAAGAGACGCAGTACTGTCGCTAATCGCTCTGTCGCACAGTGAGCGTGAAGCTTCGCCTCAGCCAAACACACGCAGTCACGCACTGTCGCATACTCGCATAGGTTAACTTCGATTTGGAGAGAAGGATTATTGAAGGTTGAAGCTGCACGAAAGGGAAACTGGGAAAGGGTAGGACTAGGGAGGATAGGGTTCAGAGATTTGGGAAAGTGAGTGTGGAGTGTGCAAAGCGTAAAGCCGTAAACCGTAAACGTAAAGTCTGAGTCTGGAAAGGAAAAAAATTTTTAGCCTAATATTTTATTTTTAATATATATATATATATAATTATAAATAAATATAAATATAATATATAAAAATTATTTTTTTAATATGGGGTTCGGTTCGGTCGGTTATAACCGAACCAAACCAACCGAGAACCGCAGAACCGACCGAACCGAAACAATTGACATTTCTAAAAACCGATCTAGGCCTACTTTTCTCGGTTTTTTTCGGTTTTTTTGCGGTTTGGTTTGGTTCGGTTCGGTCCAGTCGGTTATGATCGGTTTTGTACACCCCTACTCACCACCCCCCAAATACGTTTAGACTTCACCGGCCGGTGGACCCTAAGAGTTCCAAAGCCATCGGCAGTGCATGTGACCTCCACACTCCATTCGTTCTTTTTGCTAATAGATCCACGCGCTGGTGCGTGAGGGCACGTGCGGTAGAGAATCCTGCTGCAGTTTTCTTCCCCGGCGCTGACTTGTCATTTTCGGTCATTCCCTAGTGTCCGAATCATGATTCTGGTCCCTTTGGATATCGGGTCTCATCCTTTCTTTGTAGTTGTGCTGTGTTTCCTCTCTGTCAGCCTATGGGTCCTACTTTTGAGTTTGTATTTTTGGTATTTCTATATCTGGGTTTTGCTACAGGCTTATTTTTGTTGTTCACCTGTGGTTTTGTTCGTGGTTATGAACACCGCCAAACACCTCAAGTTTTGTCTCGCTTTGTATTCATGCTAAAGATGTCTCAGTCAGCACCTCATTCAATTTCTACATTGTCAAAAATAACTGACCAAGGTAAAACGTGCCTTATCACCTCTTCAAATAAATGGGTCATTGACTCTGGTGCTACAGATCATATGACAAGTAATACCAACATCTTCTCAAGTTTCAAGCCACATAAATCTCCATCTCCTGTTACCATTGCAGATGGGTCTACTTATAATGTTGAAGGTTTAGGGACCGCTAAACCCACTTCTTCTATTACCTTGTTATATATTCTAAGTTTACCCAATCTTTCTTTCAATTTGATTTTTGTAAGTAAACTCACCAGATACTTAAACTATTATGTGTCTTTTTTCCTTGATTATTGTATTTTTCAGGATCTTGTGATGAAGCAGATTATTGGTAAAGGACATGTATCGAATGGTCTCTACATCCTTGATGCATGGGAGCCTCGGTCAGTTGCTTGTGCTAGTGACACCTCTTCGTTCGATGCTCATTGTCGGTTGGGACATCCTTCCTTGTCTACCTTGAAGAAGTTATGCCCTCAGTTTCATGATGTAACCTCTTTGGAGTATGAATCTTGTTATTTTTCAAAACATCATCGTAGTACATTAGGTCTCAGAATTAATAAACGGGCCGAATCAGCTTTTGAATTAGTTCATTTAGATATTTGGGGACCATGTCCGGTTGAGTCTAAAACAGGATCCAGGTATTTTGTTATTTTTGTGGATGATTTTTCTTGAATGACAAGGGTTTACTTTATGAAAAATCAGTCTAAAGTGTTTTCCCATTTCTTTGCCTTTTGCGCTGAGATTAAGACCCAGTTCAATAGTTCTATATGTATTGAGAAATGATAATACTAAAGAGTATATGTCAGCATCATTTCAAAATTACTTGATCCAACAAGGGATTATTCATCAGACTTCTTATGTGGATACACCTTCTCAAAATGGGGTAGTTGAGAGAAAGAACATACACCTTCTTGAGACTTCTCGTGCCTTGATGTTCCAAATGAAGGTCCCTAAGCAATTTTGGGACAGTGCTGTTTCCACAGTTAGTTTTCTGATCAATTGCATGCCGTCTACGGTTCTTGGTGGTGAAATTTCCTACAATATTCTTTTTCCCAACAAGCCATTGTTTCCAGTGGAACCATGGGTATTTGGTAGCACATGTTGTGTTCGTGATGTGAGGCCTCATGTTACTAAACTTGACTTAAAAGCCTTAAAATGTGCATTGTTGGGATATTCTCAGGTTCAGAAGGGTTACCGATGCAACTCTCCAGATTTGAATCAATACTTAGTCTCAGTTGATGTGGTATTCTCGGAGGAAACACCATTTTTTTGGTACCTTTCCCATCCCCAAGTCAGGGGAAGGACGACGAGGAGTGGTTGATTTATAAATCCACATATCTGAGTATCTCTGTTGAGTAACCAGAGGAGGTTCCAGCCACTGTAAGGCTACCCATTGTTCAAGTTTATACTAGAAGGCAAGCAACCAATGATACACTGGCTTCTTCGAGTCCTCAACCAAGTGACAAACAAGCAACCAGTGATACATGTCCAGTACCGGCTTCTTCGTCATTAGATCCTTCACCAAGTGATCATGATATACCGATTGCCCTTCATAAAGGTAAATATCAGTGTACCTTTCCTCAAACTACTTATCCCATTGCTAATTTTGTTTTATATGATTATTTATCTCCTACATCTAGCTCTTTTATTGCATCTTTAGCCTCTGTTTCACTTCCTAAAACTGTTAAAGAAGCCTTGGCTCATCTGGGTTAGTATACCACCATGCTTAAAAAGATAAAGGCCCTCGATGATAATCATACATAGGACCTAGTGGAATTACCCAAAGGCAAGAAAGTTGTGGGATGCAAATGGGTCTTTGTAGTCAAGTTTAATACAGATGGCTCAATAGCTTGACTCAAAGCCCAATTAGTGGATAAAGGGTATGCACAGATGTATGGAGTAGATTATTCTGATACTTTCTCACCTGTAGCCAAACTCACCTCTATCCGATTGTTCGTTTTTATAGCGGCCTCTTAGAATTGGACTTTGTATTAGCTAGACATCAAGAATGCCTTCTTACATGGTGATCTCTTGGAAGAGGTGTATATGGAGCAACCACTTGGTTTTGTTGCTCAGGGGGAGTATGGAAAAGTTTGTCATATGAAGAAATCTTTGTATGGATTGAAGCAAAGCCCTCGTGCTTGGTTTGGCAAGTTCAATATGGTGGTGCAAGAATTTGGATTAAAGAAGAGTAAATGTGATCACTCAGTGTTCTACAAACAATCAGTAGTTGGCATTATCCTTCTTGTGGTCTATGTTGATGATATTATCATTACAGGAAATGATCATGCAGGGATCTCATCCCTCAAAGCATTCCTGCATACTAAATTTCACACAAAAGACTTGGGCCAGCTAAAATATTTCTTGGGAGTGGAAGTAACAAGAAGTAAGAAGGGAATATTTTTGTCTCAAAGAAAGTATGTCCTTGACATGCTTACAGAAACTGAAAAGTTAACTGCCAAACCTTGAAGTTCCCCAATGGTTCCAAACACACATCTTGCAAAAGACGATGGGGATCCCTTTGATGATCCAGAAAGATATAGGAGGTTAGTTGGGAAATTGAACTATCTTACTGTAACTCGTCCTGACATTACTTTTCCAGTAAGTGTTATTAGTCAATTTATGTCTGCACCTACAGTCAACCATTGGGCAGCTCTAGAACATATTCTATGTTATTTGAAAGAAGAACCTGGACTTGGTATATTATATAGTGATCGTGGGCATACTAGTATTGACTGCTTTACAGATGCTGATTGGGCTGGGAGAGGTTGACAGGAGATTTACTAAGGATATTGTGTCTTTGTTGGGGGGAACTTGGTATCATGGAAAAGCAAGAAACAGAATGTTGTATCTCAATCGAGTGTTGAATTTGAGTACAGGGCTATGGCACAGTCCACATGTGAGATCATGTGGATACATCACTTATTAAATGAGATTGGGTTGAAACATTCGATGCCAGTGAAATTGTGGTGTGATAATTAAGTTACTTGCCATATTGCATCAAATCTTGTTTACCATGAACGAACTAAACACATTGAAGTTGACTATCACTTTGTTCGTGAAAAAATTGAGGAAAACTTGATTACTACCGGATATGTGAAGACAAGAGAGCAACTTGCTGACATATTTACAAAAGCCTTGAATGGGACGCGAATTGATTATTTGTGTAACAAGCTGAGCATGATTAATATCTATGCTCCAGATTGAGGGGGAATGTTAATAATAGAGATTATATTGAGTGTACAGTTGACTTATCTTAGGCTAATTTATAGGCATGTAATCCTAGGTTGATTTGTAGGCTAATTCTTAGTGATTTTCTTGATGGCATAATCCTAGGAATTTTGTCTTTTATTTCCTTTCTTTAACTCATGTAATCTGTATATATAGCCTAGTTGATCAGTGAATAGAATACAAGATAGTTTTGCATCTTCATGTTTTTCTTTATATTTAATTACACGTTTGATTTAACGGTGAACCTTGAGAAGTTTAGGGAGTTGTGCTCGTCTAAGGTGGGTCATCATATTAGAGTTGCTCTTTTCGATATTTTTGGTATTCGCTGTGTGGGAGATTTAGGCACTTATATGGGGTTTCCTTTAATTAAACAGAGAGTCAGGAATTCTATGTTTAATAGGATCCTTAAGAATATTCATAATCGTTTAGCCTCTTGGAAAGGTAAACTCATAAACAAAGCTGGTAGGACGTGCCTTGCCAAATTTGTGATCTCCTCGATTCTGGTGTATTATATTCAAACTCAGCTACAACATGACCAGGAATTTTATTTAGGGTCAAAATGGAAATAAGAAGAGTTGGAGTCTTGTGAATTGGAATACTCTTACTACTCCCATTTAGTTCAATGGTTTGAAATTCATGAGACTCGTATCTCTAATTTAACTATCTTGGGTAAGTTGATTTGGAGTCTCCTTTATGAGGATACCAAACTTTGGGTGCAAGTTCTTAAACATAAATACTTGAGAAATGCATCTATTTGGATGGATAACAGAGAAGCTAACTCCTCTGTTATTTGGCGAAGCATATCTAAAGCTATTGTTGCATTTTGTGGTGGCTTTAACATGCGTCTGGGATGTGGTAATTCTTCGCTATAGTATTCAGATTGGCTTGGGGTTGGTCCATTGTGCAATATGCTTGATTATGTCAATATAGTTGATACTGGCTTATTAGTGAGGGATCTTTGGTATCATTGTATATAGAACCTGAGTAGCCTGGCATCTCTAATCCCACATCTTATTTAAAATTCCATTCTTCAGGTCCAGGTACCAATGCATGTAGATTCTAATCTCTTGGACTGCTGGGTTTAGAAGGATAATAAAGCAGGTGTCTTCACGGCAGCCTCTTGTCATCACTAGCTTCTGCAGTTTGTCTATAACTAGAATCCTAATCAAAATTGGAAGTGGGTGTGGAAATTCCCAGCCCCTGCCAAAGTTCAGCCCATGGTTTGGTTGATTTTTCATCATGCTCTTCCTACTAATGTACTCCGATGTCAGCGTGGCATGTCGTCTTCCCCCTATTGCCAACATTGTTCTGGCAATGTTAAGGACATATTCCATTGTCTTTGTGATTGCGCGCATACATGGGAGCTATAGATGCAGTTGGGTCTGGTTCAGAACCCCTTATTCCTTACAAGTAATGAACCTGCTAGCTGGGTTAAGAAGCTTGCAACTGGTGATACCTTGACTCTTTTTCTTGCAGGCATCTGGTGGGCTTGGAAATGGAGAAACAATATAGTCTTTAGTACGGATGCTTGGAGTATTAGCATGATCATGAATCATATCTTTTTTTTATCATGAAGCGTTTACATCCTTTTTTAGTTGGAAACAAGCCCAGTCTTTAGATAGGCAGGGATATTTCTCATTGGTTTGCTCTTCCTTTTGATTTCGTCAAACTCAACGTGAATGGCAACTTTTTGGAATCTACTTCTGGCATTGGTTCGGGAGGTCTGATCTAGTCCCATACGGGTGAGTGGATTATCTATTTTTTAAGTAATCATGGTCATGATGATGCTCTCCTTGCTGAAATCCATGTAGTAAAAAATGGTTTGGCTTTGGCCTGGGATTTTGGGGTTCGTAAGGTTTTATGTGAATCGGATTCTCTTGACACGGTTTCTATTCTCAGGAGTTGGGATACCGTGAAGTTTTATATGTATGCTACTTACATTTTCTAGATTTTGGAGTTAGTGTCGCGTGACTGGCTTGTTCAAGTTGATCATGTTCCTTATCAGGCAAAAAAAATGTGCAGATTGCCTTGCTAAACATGGTTCTAGGAGATGCTCTGGTTGGGTTGTTTAGAGGTTTGCTCCTGGGGAGTTAGTTTCAGCAGTGCTTGCTGATGTTTTGAGGTTGTGCTTTCTAGCTTATTAGTTTTCTTGTTTGTTTCCTTTCTCACCAAAAGAAAAACACCCAAAAAATAATGGTTGTCATGTTTTTATTAAAAAAAAATTTATGTCAAATACCTAAAAGTACAGGGTGGGAGATTTTTAATAAATAATTTGATGTAGGAGAATGAAAGAATTAAGAAGAAGCAAGAGAATTCGATGGTTGTTATTACTTAAGTCTGATAGTATATATACAGGGGAGAGATTCTGTTAATTAGTATTAATTGATTAACAAAATAATTGTATTCAATTGTACATTATAATTCAACCATTAACATCCTCTCTAAAATGAAACTGTGTCTTCTGTATATCCTCCCTCAAACTCAACTCGTCACAACTGACACCTTGAGTTTGCCTTAGAAATGTTGAAAGTTAGGTCCTATGATGGGTTAGCAATCGAATCAGTAAGATTATCAGTACCAAAATGAATCAAACAATGAAATATGGAATGGATGAAGAGATAGGAATGAATGAACCAGATGGCTGAGTATATATCCATAGATGAAAATGGTAAAGAGCAGGGCCTCTTTCGAGTAGAGGTTACTCCAAAACCTTTCACACAAATCATTAGCATGCCCTACCCAACTATCTCTCACTCATTTATTCTACAAAACACACAGAAAGCAAAACACAAAAAGTAAAACAAAAATGTCAGGGCTATATTAGCCAAAAGCAAGCAAAATATCTTAACAGAATAAAGTGGTCTCCATTCTAATTAACATAGTAATCATGCATCCACACTAGAAAATTCCCTTGCCTTTTCTCATGTGAAAGTTCACCCACATCAGCCTTCGATTCCTTCTCCACATCATCATTTTGAGTCATGCTGTCTTCAGCTACAGTTGCCACCTCATCAAGATCTTCTTACCTTATCTGCTCCATGTGTTGTCCTCCCATGGAATTATTTGTATTAATATACCACATTCAAAAGCAACCTTGTCCTCAAGGTTGACATCAGGAAAAGAATCTTTCAATGCCTCCCAATTTTCCTAAGTAGCCTCTTCTCTGGGCAAATCTTTCCACTCAACTAACACTTCTCGAATCTGTTGTCCTGCCTTAACCATGGTCCTCTGGTCCACTATCGCTTCTGGTTGCATCTCCTCGATGGTAATAGACTTTGGTATAGATGTGCTTTTTTCTGATGGATCTACTTGAAGGCTCTTGAGTAATGACATAAGAAACATAGGATGAATTTTACTGTCAGCTAGTAATTTTAATTCATATGCCATAACCCCAATCTTATCCAAAATCAAAAATGGTCCATAATAGCTTTGAGATAACTTGAAGTTGAGTTGGCTTGCCATTGATTTTTGTTTTTAATGATGTAGCTTCACCCACACCCACACCCACTCACAGATTTGGAATTCCTTCTCTTTTCTCTTCATATCAACATACTTCTTCATTCTGGCTTGGGCATTTTGCAAGTTGAGCTTTAAATACTGATGAATCTCCTATCCCTTTTGAAGTAACCCATCCACAGTTTCCACTGCAGCTTCTCTAGGCACATACGCTGGTAATGAAGGATGCTTAACCTCATATAAGGCTCGGTAGGAAGGCATTTATATTGCACTATAGTAAGATGAATTATACCATAGCTCTGCCCATGCTATAAAATTGTACCAGTACTATGGATAAGAGTGAACAAACAATCTCAGATATTGTTCTAAGCATCGGTTAACCACCTTTAACTGCCTATCAGTCTCTAGATGGTAAGCAATGGTGTGCAACAATTTTGTCCCATTATATCGCATGAGCTAAGACCAAAATTTGCTCAAGAAAAGTGGGTCCCTATCTATCACAATACTCCGAGGGAACCCATGAAGCTTAATTATATTCTGAATGAAAACATCAGTTAATTGACTAGCAGTGAAAGACGATTTAAGAGGACAACCATGTGCACTCTTCATGAACCTATCAATAACTACCAACACAGCCATAAACCCCTTAGAATTTGGCAGATCCACTATAAAGTCCATTGTTACCTTAGTCCATGGTTTATCCAGTATTGGCAATGGTTGTAACAAGCCTTGCTTTTTACCAGTTGAGTATTTAACCTTTTGGCAAGTCTGACAATCCTTTATCATTTCTTGAATCTCCTTTCGTATATTTGTCCAAAAGAAAATTTCAGTAATCGCCTTATAAGTTTTGTGTACCCCCCGTGTCCTGCCATTGGAATTTCGTGGAAAGTGTGAAATATCTATCTCTTGAGCTCTTACATATCTGGCACAAAAATCTGATTTTAGAAAAATATCATTCCTTCTCGGACCGTGTAGTCAGTAGACAAGCTCCCTTGCTCAAACAATGAATGCAATTATTGCATATCAATTAATTCTTCATTGGCCTTCTGTATTGCTAGAACGATGGGATTTTTTTATGACAGTTAAGGCATTATAATATGTGGTTAATTCCTCTTGTTGGACAAAGCATCTACAACTGTATTACTCTTTCCTGATATGTAAACTATTTTATACTAAAAACCCAATAATTTAGTAAGATAAAATTGTTGCTCTGGTATTTGAATAACCTGAGAAACTAACTCTTTCAAGCTTTTGTGATCTGTTTTGATAATGAAATACCTTCCTAATAAGTATTGTCTCCACTTGTGAACTGACTGGGTAATAGCATATAACTCCCTTACATAAGCTGAAGCATGAATTAACTTAGGAGGAAGTTTCTTACTAAAATAGGCCAATGGATGACCTTCTTGAGAAAGCACTGCTCCAATTCCTATGCCAAAAGCATCAATTTCCTGTAAACATTTTTTTTTTGAAATTTGATAATATGAGTACTGGGGTTTAGGTCATTTTAAGCTTGAGCTTTTCAAAAGCTAATTGAGCTTGATCATTCCATCAAAACTTATTCTTCTTGAGTAATTCAGTAAGAGGATGAGCTATTTGGGCATACCCTTGGACAAACTTTCAGTAATAGCCAGTAAGCCCAAGAAAACCTCTAAGTTGTTTGATGTTATTGGGTTTTGGCCAATCCACCATAGTCTGCACTTTCTTCTCATTAACTTGTACTCCATCACAGTTAACCACATGTCCCAAGTATTCAATAGCCTTCCGAGCAAAAGAACATTTGGATAAATTTACATACAGGGAATGAGACTTCAAAGTTTGTAGAATCAGTTGCACGTGTTCTTTGTGCTCTTCTAAGGATTTACTGTAAATTAATATATCATCAAAAAACATTGCCACAAATTTTTTTAAGAAGGGCTGAAATACTTTATTCATAGCTAGCTGAAAAGTAGAGGGTGCGTTAGTCAATCCGAATGGCCTAACAACAAATTCATAGTGCCCCATATGCGTTCTAAATGCGGTCTTGTGTATATCCAGTTTCCACATCCTAATTTGATGAAACTTGGATCTTAAATCCAACTTAGAAAAATATTTTGCACCATGCAACTCATCTAAAATTTCATCAATAGTAGGGATAGGGAATTTATCCTTAACTGTGATTTTGTTCAGCCCATGATAATCTACACAAAACCTCCAAAACCCATCTTTTTTTTTAACTAGCAAAACTGGAAAAGAGTATGGACTTTTGCAGTCTTGAATTACTCCTGCAGTTTGCATTTCATGGATTAATCTTTCAATCTTAGCTTTTTGGAATTGAGGGTAACGGTAGGGTCGTATGCTTATTGGTTGGGCACCTGACTCAATAGAAAATTTGTGGTTAACTTCCCTGGTAGGTGGTAAATTTTTGGGTTCTTCAAAAACCTCCTGATATTGATCAATCAAAACTTTAATAGATGCTGGGACTTTTACTGCGTCATCTTTAGTGTCGGTAATTTGCAAATGATATAAGCCTGAAATGGAATATGCCACCATCAACTTGTTTAGTGCCTTCCCTTTCAACGGTGTAGAGCCCATCATATTCTCTCCTTGGCTCATCACCTCTTCCCCACGATAATGGAATTGCATAGTTAAAACCTTGTAATTGGTCTTTATGGTACCTAATTCAACTAACCACTAAACACCGAGGACTATATCTGAGCCCTTTATCTCCAATAAAAATAAATCAACATTAAACTCATGTCCTTGGAATTTTACATTTACTTGCTCGCACTTCTTGTCACAATACAGGTAGGTCCCACTTCCTGTGCCTACTATGAAGCCCGAAATAGAAGTTTGCTTGAGTTTTAATCTTTCAGCCACCCTTGTATTAATGAAGTTATTGTTGCTACCACTACCTATTAGTACTTTCACCTATTTTCCTGCACACCTTCTTATCACCCTCAGAGTGCTCGGGTGAAATTGTCCAATAAAAGCATTGATATTGATTTCAGGTGTCACCTCCATACTATTAATTTGATTCTCTATTTCTGTAGTCTTACGATTCTCTTCGAGATTGGGGTCTTGCAGTAACTCCCTAATTTCTTCTTGTTCCACTAATAGAAAACAAGTTGTTTTACATCTGTGCCCAGTATTATACTTTTAATCACAATAGTAGAACAATCCTTTCTCCCTCCTAGCCTTCAGTTCAGTAGGTGACATTTTCTTAAATTGAGGTGAATTCCTTGAAGATGCCATTGATGTCAAACCTTGTGCAAATGTCAGTTTGACAAAATTGGAAGTAGTCTGCTGGCTTGGTTTAGCAGTGTATACAGACTGAGCAGGGCTTCTAAAATTGGGCTAAATGTAAGCAAAATTGATATTATTGGACCTCGCTGGGGTATTGGTGCAAAAAGTCAATTTGCTAGGAAGTTGCTTAATGGTGTTCTGTAGTGTGGTTAGTTTTTGCTCATGTAATTTGGCCAAGGACACATCCTGGTAGTAACTAGTAGCTTGAGCAAGCAACAACTCACATTTTAATTGATCTCATAATCTGGCAACAAAAAAATTGATAAGCCATTGTTCACTGAGGCCAGTTACCTTTGTGGAGATTTCCTTAAATTGAGTTTGATACTCCACTACAGTACTGGTTTATTTTAACTCCTTCAACGCAACCTTAGGGTCATCATACAATGAGGTTCTAAAAAGTAGAATTAAGGTGTTAAGAAACTCCGGCCAGATCTAAACCAAAGAATTCTTCATCACCCATTTATACCGTGCATATGCAGCTCCTTCCATGTGAAATAAGGCTATCTTAATTCTCTGTTCCATTGGTACCCCATATATATCGAAGAACTCTTTGATTTTGAACACCCAATCTTCAGCTTCTACTCCATTAAATCTGGGCACGTCCACCTTAAGTCTATTCCTTGTAAACATATTAGTAGCCCCAATGAAATCTGTTTCGAATTATTGACTCAAGCTAGGGGATGTCTCAACTTGATTGTCTTTCAGGTTTGTAAAACTCTACACATCATTTCCTCTATATTGGTGAATGATTTTTTTATAATCGTTCATTATTTCCTCCATTGCATTGAGTTTCTCATTAATCTCATTCTGCCTCTTGTATAACTCCACCGTGAGAGCTTCCAGCTTGGTAAACCGAGTTCCCTTTGCCATGGCAGTCTCTCAATGAAAGCACCAGATGATGGGTTCGGCAATCGAATCAGTAATATTATCAGTACCAAAATGAATTAAACAGTGAAATATGGAATGGATGAAGAGATAGGAATGACTGAATTAGATAGTTGAGTATATTTCCAACGATGAAAATGGTAAAGAATAGGGCCTTTTTCGAGTAGAGCTTACTCCAAAACCTTTTACACAAATCATTAACATGCCCTACCCAACTATCTCTCACTCATTTATTCTGCCAAACACACATAAAGCAAAACACGAAAAGTAAAACGGAAATGTCAAGGCCACATAAGCCAAAAGCAAACAAAATATCTTAACAGAATAAAGTGGTCCCCCTTGTAATTAACATAGTAATCACACATCCACACTGGTAAATTCCTCTGCCTTTTCTCATGTGAAAGTTCACCACATTAGCCTTCAATTCCTTCTCCACATCATCATTCTGACTCATGCTGTCTTCAGCTATAATTGCTACCTCATCAGGATCTTCTTGCCCTATCTACTCCACGTGTTCTCTTGCCATAGAATGATTTGTATCATCCTGACAGTGGCTTAGTTAATCCATCAGCTATCTGTAGATGTGAATTGACATGTTGAACTATAATTTCCTTCCTTTGCTCATTTTCACGAACAAAGAACAGATCCAACTTAAGGTGTTTAGTCCTAGCATGGAGAATGGGATTTGCTGTGAAAAGTTTGAGATTATCATAATACACCATAGGCTTCTGCAGGTAAGAAACATGTAGCTCATATAACAGAGATTGAATCCAAGTAACCCCAGCAACTGTGTTGGTGAGAGACCTATACTCTGCTTTAGTTGTTGATCTTGAAACAATGGTTTGCTTCTTTGAACCCCAAGACACCAAATTTGGACCAAGGAAGATGCAATGACCCGAAATGGACCTTCTATCTTCTAAGTCATACCCCTAGTCAGTGTCACAGAAGGCTTTAATGGATAATGTACAAGTAGAGGAGGAAGGTTGCAACCGGAGACCATGAGTGACAATGAATGTCACGCCCCAAATCTGGGCACGTGACCGGCATGATGGCATGAATCCCGTGCCATCGCAAGCTTATCTAATATTACTATATCTAGTCTTCCCCCTATTAGTTATTCCCTTTCATCACTCATGTGTATTGTAAACTAGGAAATATCATGCTTATTTCAAATAATTTAAATAGTCTCAAATTTTACATTTTTAAGACAATCCAGAGTTTTAATATATATATATATATATATATATGAAGATATATATATATATCTAATAAAATAAATAAATTAATATTAGAAAATATTACCTAAATATAAATAAATATTAATTTAAAGTAGATAATAATTAAAATAAACTCTAATTTACGAATGAATATTAACTAAAATAAATGTTAAATATTAATTAAAATAAGTATAAATAAATATCAAATAATAGTTAAAAATAAATATTAATTTGTAAGTATAAATAGTATAGATAACGCCGAATGCTATATTATTTATATTATAATGTATACCACATTTGATGGTATTTGTCATATTAAGCATCTACTAATTTATAAAAAAATATAAATAGTATGAATACACACACACACACAAACACACACACACACACACATATATATATATATACTTAATATATGTAAAAGACATTATTATATTAAATAAATAAAGCTAGAGATAATATAAATTAGCTTGACCATATACCATTTATTCACACAAGGGAAGAAGACAACTTACCCAGATTCGTCACAATCTCCTACAAATAAAATAAAATAATATTTTAATTGAAACCATGATTTCATCCAATGCAAACATAACTTACAATTTATTCAATCAAGTAAATCGTTGTAATTCAATAGGATTAAATCCATAAAGTTCTAGAGAAATAAATGTAATTAATCATGTTAAATATTTTACATCATGAAACAGAATAAACCGTTCACCCAAGACCCCCATAGGTATCATAGTTAACCACAGAGCTTCCTAAACCAAAAAGAAAATGAATAACTAACAACGTGGAACTTACCCAACAATGGGAAAGTCTGAGGCAACAAATGTGAGATAATTACCTCAGTGAGCGAGTCAATCCTTACCCTAATAAAATCTACTATGCTAAAAATAATAGAAATAAAAGTATAGACATACATCACAAATCACAAGGAAATGTACCTACCAGAGAGTCTGCAATTTAATCAAACAATTCAGACAAATAAAACTAGCACTCGTTAATGGCAACAATACTGGGGAGTACCCGTAGGTCCACTAAACCAATCTCATCAAACCCTCAATGATGCACAACCTTATCCTCTACGGTCAGGACGCCTCACAGATTAAATTCAGACTCATCTTCCTACTGAAGGAGTCATTGTCTCTACTCTCAAAGGTCAAGCCATCATGTCACCCAGATTTTCTGCTTGACATGAGAAATGGTACTATCCAGAGCAAACACAAACTAGGTTTCAACTTAAACCAAATAATAGCAATAATAGTCATCAATCATAATTTCACAAGATAATCGCAATCATCTTTGATCTTAGCGATCACATATATATCACATGTTCATCCTTTTTTCCTAATATTTTCCATTAGTAATTTCATCAATAATTGAATTGTATATAAAACTCTTAATTTACCAATCTGAATTCCTTAAATTTCTCCATTTCCCACCATGATAATAACATATCTTGTTATTCTATTACTTTAACACTTAAGATAATATTATAAAAGGATTGGTTCACTCATCTGGATTCCAACAATGTCTGTATCATCACTTGGATGTTGTCGTGGAGGTTAGTTCAGAAGATGCTAACATATTATTTAAGAAATTCAAAGTACTGTTAATTATCTTTCTAGTTAAATTCTTTTGAATTTAAAATTTTAAGGCTTACGTAAAAAGAAATATATATAAAGTTTTGGAACTTACCTTAATGTGTGTACGAAGGGCTTATGGATGATGCAGGACTTCACTTGGTTTAAGGTAGGGGATTGAAGAAAGTAAAGTATTGATGGGAATTGGTATTGAGAGGTTGAAGAAAATAAGATATTGATGGGAATTGAAGAATTGGTATTGAGATATAGTGAGGTATTGACGTGAGGTGGGAAGTTGAATGAGTGCAATGTGTGTACATGGTGGGAAGTGACTGACGGCTTGTGTACATGCTGGAGCTATAAACATGTATGTATGTGCTGGAAGAGACGGTTAAGAACTGAATGGTTAATTTGAGAGAGAGAGAAGGAGCGAGAGACGTCAAGTAGGGAGAGATGAAGGATCTAGGGTTTTCAAAGATTTTCCTTTGATTTGTTTAATTAGATTTAGGCATTGGTTTAATTAAATTTGGGATTAATTTAGTTTGAATAGATTTAAGATTTACATTTATTTATTAGCTACTTGTTTTAATTTAATTAGGAAAATAGAGTAGTTTGAATGTTAGATTATTTAATAGATAATTTTAATATATATATATATATATATATATATATATATATATATAGTTAGGAATATCTCAAATAGCTATTTAGCTTATTTGTTTATATTTAATCAAATTGTAATACTGTCACTATTATAATATATTATTATGTATATTGGGTGATTACGTTTTCTTTTAATAAGCTTCGAACTTCCTTATGTCTTGTGTTAGGCTAGGAGTCTTGTTTGATTAGTTTATCCATTAGCTATTAATATACTTATTTTAAATATTTTTATTTATTTATATTGGCTTGTACGGCACCCCCTTTCTATTTTATTTTTCTATTATATTTTCTTTTATTTCTTTCTTATACTCTATAATTTAATTTTCACTATTAATCTCAAAAGTAATATCTTGAGATTTAAGAGCAATTTTTGACTTCTTATTTCACATCAAGATCACCTATAATTTTCTCCTTCTATTCCTATCATTTATGAACATTTGGATACCCCCCACAAGAGTTCAAAGTCTTTCATTTTAGTCCTTGTGATTTTCACTTTAATTCATGTATGGCCTAGCATCACACATTGTTAACCTACAACCCAGAATCACCTATTTAGGCATCATCACATCATATCATAATATTATATACATAGATTTCACGCCAATTGCACACCTAATATTAATGAAATAAAATTTCAACAGTAATTTGGAAAAATAAAATGCGCTATTATAATGGAACTTAGATACCTTAGGATCCTCTTGATAGATTTCCAATGTTTCTCCAGAAGGTTATGCATAAACTGGCAGACTTTGTGGACTCAGAAAGCATGTTTGGGCCTAGTAATTGTGACATACTAAAACGCCCCCACTATGGACCTGTGTGCTTGAGAATTAGCTAGAGGACTACTCCTATAACTAAGCAATTTCTATCCAAGAGTCATTGGAGAACTTACGCCATTTTGGCCCTTATAAGCAAATCCTTTATGTATTTAGCTTGAGATAGATGTAGCCATCCTTCCACTGACCTCTTTACTTCAACACCCAGGAAATAATTGATCTGATCGAGGTCTTTAAGTGAAAACTCGTGATTAAGAGCTATAATTAAGCTAGAAACAACTTGAGAGGAACTATCAATGATAAGTATGTAATCTAAATAGACTAGAACAAAAGTTTTGTGAGTTTTAGAATCATAGATAAATAGAGAATTGTCACACTTACTGGCAACAAAACCATACTTTTATAGACCATATGCTAGCCTTTCGAACCATGCTTGAGGGGCTTGCTTAAGCTCATACAATGCCTTATCTAATCTACACATTAATGTTTTATCTGAGTTTTCAAACCCTAGATGAAGATGACATTTAAGAAAGTGTTATATACGTCCAGTTGATTAATCTGCCAATTGTAAGTTAGAGCAAGTGTAAGAAATATGTGAATGGTTCTAGGTTTAATAACTGGACCGAATGTCTCGTTGTAATCACACACTTTTTTTTAATTGAACCCTTTCGCCACCAATCGCGCCTTATACCTTTGAATGGAATCATCTGTATTTTCCTTAACTTAAAAGACCCACTTACACCTGATTGCTTTCATGTTTGGAAGAAGTGGAATAAGGGTCTATGTTTTGTTTCTCTTAGTAGACCTATATGAGAGTTTATGAGGATTGTATGGCCTTAAGAGAGGAAATCATGCGCACCCGAACACTTTCAAAGCACTATAATCAAGTTTAATATTAAACAATTTCTGAATAGGTGAGATTCCTTCCAAAACACTTGTAGGCAATCTATTTATTAGGAAAACAACAATTTCAAATGCTTCATCCCAGTGTTTTAGAGGCATAAGGGCATCAGCAAGAAGAGTTAATCCCATCTCTATTATGTGCATGTGTTTTCTTTTTATTACACCATTTTGCTTGTGGGTGGGGACAAATCACTCTATGTAAGACACCATGTTGTTGCAATAAAGTTGAGAAAGCTCTATGCTCTCCACCCCAATCAGATTGTATGGCTTTTTATATTTGTTTCAAGTTATAACTCAACCATAGTTTTGAATTTAATGAACACAACCATGGCTTCAGACGTCTACTTTAACATATAAATCCACATAAATCTAGAAAAGGCATCAATAAATGTGATGTAATTGACATAACCATTACCATAATGAGTGGGTGCAGGCTCCCATAGGTCAGCATGGACAAGTTCTAAAGGTTTAGAGTAAGTAGTTGTGGAATTAGGAAATGGCAATTTGGGGGATTTACCATAGCAGCGTGCATTGCAAAAAGATAAATTTTAATTTGAGAATGAAAGATTACAGGACTTACAGTACACAGGAAGTAATTTGGGCACATAGATGTCCTAGTCTCTGATGCCAAGTGTCTAAAGTGCATGAAGAACAATAAGACAAAATTGATTTAGGTGATAGTAGAAAAAACAGTGGTATTTTTATCAACATTTGAACAAGAATCATGATGTGAAAGACTTAGAATGTCAAGAGCTAAAGCCCATCTCTAACTTTCCCTTCCAAAAGTGTTTGTTTGGTACCTTGTGATTTCACATAGCCATAGTCAAAATGAAATTAAAAAAAGACTGAATCATCTTTGTAGAATTTGGAGACGCTCATAAGATTCTTGGTTATTTTTAGGACATGCAACATATTGTGAAGAACAAAGGGTTTTGATTTTATGGATGAGTTAATAAAGGAATGACCTATGGGGTTAATTTTCAAACCTGCATCATTGCCAACTTGAACTAACTCTTGTCCAATGTATTAATTTCTTGTCATGGGGTTTTGTGAATCTAATGTAATATGACTAGATGCTCCAGAGTCAACATACCAATTTGGGTCATAGACAGACTCCAGATGCAACCATGGCTAATATATGATTTGATTTGGAATTATCACTGAACGATTGATTGTTATTGTATTGAGAGGGGTGAAAATTGTAATAAAATATGTAATAGAAATTCTAAATTAAGTGCCCGTGTTTTCCACAAAGTTGATAGATTAGTTGTTGCTTATTCGCCCCTGAAGAATTCTGAAAATTTCTATCTCCTCTTCTACCTTCGCTATTGCTGAAGTTTCATTGTCCCTTTCCTCTATTATTAGGAAAGCTTGTATTATATCCTCTACCTTCACCAGTTATGGTTTGGGCTATATTGGCTGTAACATTATTGCTTATCTCAGTCTTACCAGCGTCTAAAATATAGAGTTGCAACTTCTTCTTAAGTCTGCTCTCCTATACTAGTAACAATGCTTTTATTTCGTCCACTGAATAAGACTCAGTCTTGGAGATGACTGTAGTCACAACTAACTCATATTCATTAGGCAAACAATCAAGTAAAGCTTCTATAAAGTCATCTATAGAAATTAGATTTCCTACTGTTGCCAAAGGATCAATAACACTCTTAACTTTTAGAAGATATTCATTCATTTTGAGTGACCCTTTTCTTACCATTCGCAACTGGGTCTTTAATTGCTTAATCTTAGCTCGAGTCTGCGAAGCAAAATGAATCCTAATCTTTTTTCCAGATTTTGCATGTAAAATCACATCCCACTACTCTGGTAAGCATTCCCTCTGTCATCGAAGCAAGAAGCCAAGACATTAAGAGTTGATCTTGCCTTCTCCAATCAATGAATTCTGAGTTAATAACTCTTGTAGCTTCGTCTTGTACATTCTTGAACATAAGAGGGATATGATCCTCGGTATAGAGAGTAATTCTTCTAGATATGAGATTTAAAATTCAATATTATCTTCAAATATTCTTAATAAGTAGTCTTTAATTTATAATATTTTGTGAGGTTTGAAGTTCTACATTTGTGTGTGTGTGAGAAAGAGAGAGAGAGAGAGTGAGAGAGATAAGTAAGGGTAAGTTTGGTAGGGAAAAAGAAAGAAAAGAAAAAATAAATGAGAATAAAAATAGTATATTTTATTAAAATGCCTCAACCCAAAAAAAAAAAGGAAAGGAAAGGTTTAATGTTTTTGAGTAGGGTAAAATAGATAAATTTTTACTACCTTTTCTATTACTTTATACATTATATCATTAAAAGATTTCAAACCAAACATGTTGTAAATGTATATTGGATAGCTGTTCAAAAAATATAAGGCATAAGATGTTGCAAAGAGAAAATAATAAAAAATTAAAATACGTTATTGTACCATTTTAATTTTACCTAATGCCTCTAAATGGACTTCAAAATATTAAATTTTATAAGAAATTACAACTCATCTCCTAAAATATAATGATGTTCCATGGTTCAAAACCTACTAATTTTATTTGACTATATTATTTTCTAAAAAAAAAAAGAGAAGCAAAAGTGCTTTCTTAATATCAAAATGTCATGTAAGTTTTTTCATATTGAAGACTCTCTTAATATGATTTTAGACAGCAACATAGACAATATCACCTATGCCTAGTCGTTGCTAACTTCCTTAAATTGAGGCCTTAAGGTAAATTTTCAAAAAATCTCGGTAACAACTATTTCAAAATTCTCATTAAATAACTTCCGTATATAAAAATATGCAAATATTTCACATCAAAATACTAAAGCCCCTTTAAGTATTTATCTACAAACATATTACAACAATCAGGATGGGATGCAGCGTGCATCCTCCGCGTAGGAGGCACCTACGCCTTTTAGCAATGGTTTTTATTGTACTAAAAATTTTAACAATAGTTTAAAATGTTGCTAAAAGTTTTAGCAATGGTAAAAATCATTGCTAAAAGTTGTAGGTTCCTCCTACACTGATATGAAACTTGATGCAATGCAACAAGACCTAAAATACAGAAAAGAATAAACAACTTAGAAGGTCTAAATTTATATTAAAAAAAATACCTCAACCCAATACTTTATTAGAAGCAGGAACCTTGGTATAAGAAAGGGAGTTGGATACCATACTCAATAAAAGGGGAAGAAGGTGAGTGATAAGTTTCAATTGAATGTCATAAGACAAGTCTTGATAAGTTCATAAGTTCTCAGAAGAACTAAGAAGTGAATTGCTCACAAATAAAATTCAGAATTCATGTGTTGTGTTTCACCTTGCACCATACATAGTACTTATAGACAAAAATAAAACACTAATTCCCATATATATAGGGAATCAAACTAGATCAGAAAAATAAGCAAAATGGAAACTTTCCTAATAAGAAAAATGGAAACTTTTCTAATAATCAAAATGGAAACTTTCCTAATAATCAAAATAGAAACTTTCCTAATAATTAAAATGCCTAAATCAAATAATAAAATTTTCTTAAAAAAGATAAGAAATATTTCTTCGCGTCATATTTCACGTCATATTGACTCTTTTCACCTGAATCATAGGGAAAAATGGATCTCAATTGTAGTGATGTCAAATTGCGAATTTTTTCCTTCAACATGGTATTTGGATTCATATCATTCTCCCTTTCTTGAAAGAAGATTCGTGCTCGAATCTTGAAGATATGTTGAAATAATGCCCGAAAAATAGAATTGACTTCTTTAGGCAGAGAAGTGTCAAAGATAGTGAGTGTGTTTTCTTTTTCAATTTCTCCCAACTGTTTTTCTTTTTCTCCTTTTTTTTGAGTCTCAGTCATTTCTTCAAATTCTTCTTTTTTCTCCTTTATGAAAGGACTCTCATGTTTTTTTTCCTTCTCATCATTTTCCTTTTTATTTCCCTCAAAATCTTCTTTTGTTCCACTCTCTATTTTTATTTTCTCTTCACTTTTTATATGCTCACTCTCCTTTTCCTCTTGTTTTTCAACTTCTACTTTGCTTGCATCACTAATAAAATTTCTAACTTAAGCCTGATTTCCATCAGTTTCAGAAATTTCTTCCACAAAAATATCTTTAGGTGATGGCTTCTTGGGTGAATCTACAACTTTCAAAGAAAATTGTAGATTCTTGTAATAATGGGTACTATTGTAGCCAAAGAGTTGACACCCCAACATTCTTCCTCGAGTTATGTCATACTTACACCTATGAAGTTATAAATGTGGTGGCATTTGGTGTCTCCTTGGGATTGCCATCTTGATGTTTCCCAAATTACCATATGTGCTTGCTCCTCAATCTGCTTGCTCAAATTTGCCCTTAGTTGTATTGGACCCACATTCATCTTTGTCGTACTCATCTTCGAAGTATTCTTCATTGTCCACATCACATATACATCTTAGCCTCCCATGGTGTTGATTGAAACATCTAGGCTGTCTTTTTTGGGAATTGGACTCTACTCGCTCTAGCATTTCATTCATGCTATCAAACCTTAGATTAAGTCTATCTAAGGTCCCTAGAATGGCCTTCATGTAAAGTTTTAAGTCCTCCCCTCTTGGTTCCTCATCCATCATGCCTTTGTCTCTACTTTGAGACATGTTTTTCAATTTTGCAAAACAAAGGTTAGTTACATTTCTTGAAAGATCAGGTAATTAGTATAGGGTCAAAATATACTCTTTGTCTCTATAATTTAATCTAATTGGTAAGTTAATCTCTATACTTAGTTTTGTTGTAACTTAGTTCTAGCACTTAGTAAACATTTGAAAAAACTCCTTGCCGTTAGAAAATGTTAAATGAGTTGTTAAGAAGGTCTTATGTGGCATGATGAAGAAGATGTGGCACCATGTAAACAAATCACATCAGCACTTTGAACCCAAATCAACAAGTCTATTCCATAGGCTAACATTCATATTTGAATTTTCTAATTCTAAACATAAACCCTAAATCAATCCTCAAGTAACCAAGTTGAGAAAGTATGAAGCATAGAAACAATTGCTCAATCAAAGAAAGGAACTGAGATTAAACTGAAACTCAATCACATAATCCTCAAGGAGAGCTTCCTTTTTCTAGTGCTTAAGCACTAATTCTCAAGAATGTCTATGTAATTTGCATAATCTTTTAGTGCTTCAGGCCTAGATTTCATGCTTAGGCTTTGATTTCTTTTATATGACTTTGCCTAATTTCTTTCATTTTAGTCCCTATAAAAATAAGCCATTAACCAATATAAATGGAAATCCCAAAAGTTAACAAAACATGAAATAAAAAAAATTGAATCAAACCAACTAAAAACCACTATTAACTAAAAGCCTAAAAGTAATCCAAATAAAGAGACTAATCACCACAAGTATACTTCAAATTCATTGAGTTCACTCAACTTTTAGGCCAACAATTGGGATTAAATAACTATGAAATAGAGTTATCAAAGTTGTTTAACTCTAATAATAAAATATAGAGATTGATAGGTTTTTATGGTGAAGTTATCACCAGTCAAAGATATATTAGCTAGACTACACTCAAGGCTATCAAAACTATTATACATGTCAAACTTCAATTTAGGCATGTAACTGGCACGACACATGGTTCAACTTATGACCCTAAGCCTAACCTAATTAACACTTAAGAGGAATGAATCTCATGAAACTATGTAAGCAGAGTTGGATAACTTGCTAGAAAATGACGAGATTTTATAGAAGCATAGGTCTAGAGTCCAATGGTTGAAGGAAGGGGATCACAATACTAATTTTTTTTTTGTCATTCAAAAGCCTCTTCCAGGGCTAAGAAAAATAAAATCATCCAAATCAAGGATGCTAATAATGTTTGGCATGAGGAAAAACTGATATTATGTTTATAACCGAAAATTACTTTAATAATATTTTAAGGCTTCCAACCCAAAATTTTTTTACTGTCTTCATTCAAAAGTGAATGTGGGTGCCCCACTCAAGTTGATGTTGGTTGTGTGTCTTCCTGTTTGGTGCCTATGCTCAGTGCCTACATGTTTGTTTGAAAAATAGTTAGAAAAACTTGGGGAGTTTGTTTGATTTGTGAAAACATTTTTTATTTTTATTTTTAGTCTTTATTTTTTGAAATGCATTTCCTGATTTTTGGTATTTTCAAATTTTGACCTATTTTAAAAAATATTTTCAGTAAACTCAACCAAACACATTTTCAAGCCAATTTTCTATTTCTAGTGAAAATGAAAATAGAAAATGCACCTGTAACACCCCGACTTTTTTTTCTTTAACAATAATAATTTTTCTCTAAATCGGTTCACTGGATAATTTTCTGAATAATTTTCTTTCAAATAATTATAGATTTCACTATTCACGAATTTTACTATTCATGTGAATAGTAACCTTGTAGAAAATTTACAAGATTCGTATTAATTATATCTGAGCTTGAATATATACAAAAATAATTTATATAATATTTGTTATTATCTTTACATATTTGAATCATAAACTACCATAAAATATATTTCCACACTTCAATCTCATCATTAATATCATCAAGCCTTCCATTTTGCCATTTTTCCTAAAATGATCAATTTTCTAAAAGTGAGATATAAAATATCTCAGTAGCTAGTCACTTTCTTAAAAACATGTAAACACATAAGGAGATCATTTCAGCCATAAAAGCATAATATCACACAATAATTAAATTTCTCTTATTCACTATGTAGAACAAGAATTTTAAATAAAATTCTGTAAAAATTCATTATGAACATAGATATCATAAATCATAAATAATCATACTTTTATGGAAGACTAACTACCTGATCTGATTTTCAACCTCTTAAACTTCTTTGCTCCTATTTACTCTGCGTTTCCCATGTCCTTCCTTCTTCTTCTTTCCTTTCTTCGTCTCTTTCTTTCCTCTATTTCTCTCCCTCGTCTCTTTCTCTCTCTCCTCTTTCTTTCTTTTTTTCTCTTTTGTTCTTCCTTCCCCAACTCACATAACACACACATATATACATATATTTTTTTAATATTTTTTTTCACTATTCCAGCCTCAAATCAAACATCACTTTCTCTTTTTTATTTTATTTTTTTTTGTCTCTTTATCTTCCTCTCCATCATCTTCTCCTCTCTTTCTTCCTGTAACACCCCACCGTGACTCACCACATTCATATATATATATATATATATATATATATTATTTAATTAATCAAACTTCACATCTCCTTTTTTTTTCTTTTTTCTTTCTTTTCTTCCTTTTCTTCCTTTTCATTCTCACCGCACACCTCACACACATCACTTTCATACTTTTTCTTTTGGTTGAAAATGATAAAAACCCTAAAATCTTTTTATCCTATACAAATAGGTCCCTACTCAATGGATAAAATTCTATTTATATCTCTCAAAAATTTCTTAATAACTATTTTATCCTTATTTTCTTGCTCATTTATTTATTTAGCCTCATTTTCTAAAGTAATTAAATTTGGGATATCACATTTTTCCCCCCTTAAATGAATTTTATCCCCAAAATTCAAACTAATGCATATATACACATATAAAAATTGCAACCACAACGTGCATGAAAATATTCCAAATACAAACATCACACTTATTAACATAGTCAATCTATCATTCATTTTACACAACTGTAGTATTATATTTGTTTGATTTGCGTATGATTTCTTGGGTGATCAAACCCTCAATCACTTTGCATTTATACCGTAGATTTGCGTATGATTTCTTGGGTGATCAAACCCTCAATCACTTTGCATTTGTACTATAGATTTGCGTATGATTTCTTGGGTGATCAAACCCTCAATCACTTTGCATTTGTACCATAGATTTGCGTATGATTTCTTGGGTGATCAATCCCTCAATCACTTTGCATTATGTGCCGTAGATACTTGTACCGAGTGACCTGGGAATTTAACCCTCAAACTCTTTGTGTATAGGTTTTCATAGTTATACGTATACACTGAGTAGTATGGGACTCTAACCATTTCAAACTCATGTATTAGATCCCGTAGATCTTTTCAAGTTTTCATAGTCATACACTGAGTAGTATGGGACTCTAACCCTTTCAAACTCATGTATTAAATCTCATAGATCTTTACTCATCAATAAACAAGTGAAAATTTATCACAGTACAATTACCATGAAATAAATTAATTTCTACATACTTTTATTCCTTTGAATTTCTAAAAATATACCAATCATCATATACTGTCATCTGAAAGATTAATTGTTTAATATCCAAATAATATTGTAAATGGGACTTATATTGTACTTTGACTAATAACATCAAACTAGCTTAGCAAGGTTATTCACTTACCTTGACTTTTGCTCAATTTTACCTTGAATCATCCTTGAAAATGTGTAAGATAATGGAAAATATATCACAAAAGCATCCAAGGCAATTTTCTTTTTTTTTTCTAATTTTATTTTCTTATAGAATTTAATTTCTATTATGAAACATATCTTCACTTGTTTCATAATACATCATAATCATACATACTTTCTTCTAACTCAAATTCTTCTACAGAATTAAGAGTTATTACATAAACATAGATATGTTTATACTAATAACATTTCTAATCATAAATATGGCATGGAATAAGAATTCCAGATCATTTTTGTAGAATTCCATCTTCAAGAATACTTTTAGAGAGAAAACCAACACATGGATAATTCATATGATCATAGGAAATATAAGCTTTATCTATAATTTAATGTACACTTCACTAGGTACTTAATTTTATAGAGACAAATATCTCTAATATTTTTTTTTATCTAAATTATCACACTCAAAGTAAATTCTAATTCAACTTCGGCGTACCTTTTCTTTTTATGAATTTAGGCTATAATGATTTCTTACATGTAAAATATACTGGCCAGGCATACGTTACAAATAAGACTCCATTATTTTCTTTATTCATCAAAAGATACCTCGTATGCCTTTATTCATATTTAATCAATTCTCTATATGACTTGCTTTTTTTTTCTCAAATACTCTTCTAAATCTCACTTAATCATAACAAACATTCACAGCAACTCAAAGACAAACATCATAAAAATAATACTTTTAACAAATCAAACAATTACATGTAAATATTTTCCTTTCCATAAGATGACAAGATCTTTTCCTCTAATACCATTTTGTAACACCCCGACTTTTTTTTCTTTAACAATAATAATTTTTCTCTAAATCGGTTCACTGGATAATTTTTTGAATAATTTTCTTTCAAATAATTATAGATTTTACTATTCACGAATTTTACTATTCATATGAATAGTAATATTGCAGAAAATTTACAAGATTCGTATTAATTATATCTGAGCTTGAATATATACAAAAATAATTTATATAATATTTGTTATTATCTTTACATATTTGAATCATAAACTACCATAAAATATATTTCCACACTTCAATCTCATCATTAATATCATCAAGCCTTCCATTTTACCCTTTTTCCTGAAATGATCAATTTTCTAAAAGTGAGATATAAAATATCTCAGTAGCTAGTCACTTTCTTAAAAACATGTAAACACATGAGGAGATCATTTCAGCCATAAAAACATAATATCACACAATAATTAAATTTCTCTTATTCACTATGTAGAACAAGAATTTTAAATAAAATTCTGTAAAAATTCATTATGAACATAGATATCATAAATCATAAATAATCATACTTTTATGGAAGACTAACTACCTGATCTGATTTTCAACCTCTTAAACTTCCTTGCTCCTATTTACTCTGCGTTTCCCATGTCCTTCCTTCTTCTTCTTTCCTTTCTTCGTCTCTTTCTCTCCTCTATTTCTCTCCCTCATCTCTTTCTCTCTCTCCTCTTTCTTTCTTTTTTTCTCTTTTGTTCTTCCTTCCCCAACTCACATAACACACACATATATACATATATTTTTTTAATATTTTTTTTTCACTATTCCAGCCTCAAATCAAACATCACTTTCTCTTTTTTATTTTTTATTTTTTTTGTCTCTTTATCTTCCTCTCCATCATCTTCTCCTCTCTTTCTTCCTGTAACACCCCACCGTGACTCACCACATTCATATATATATATATATATATATATATTATTTAATTAATCAAACTTCACATCTCCTTTTTTTTTCTTTTTTCTTTCTTTTCTTTCTTTTCTTCCTTTTCTTCCTTTTCATTCTCACCGCACACCTCACACACATCACTTTCATACTTTTTCTTTTGGTTGAAAATGATAAAAACCCTAAAATCTTTTTATCCTATACAAATAGGTCCCTACTCAATGGATAAAATTCTATTTATATCTCTCAAAAATTTCTTAATAACTATTTTATCCTTATTTTCTTGCTCATTTATTTATTTAGCCTCATTTTCTAAAGTAATTAAATTTGGGATATCACAGCACCAACCAAACAAGCCTTTGGATTTTAGGCAAATCAAAGTTTGGGTAGAAGTAATAGTGCCAAAATTGACTCAACTATTTATCCAACCCAATCCACTCAATCTTTGAACCTAATTCAACTCACCCAAATTTAACCTAAATCATAAATGGGTTGGGTTATAGGTCATAAGCGAGTTGACCCATAACCTACCCATAACTCATTCACACATATACACAAACTAATCATTGGGCCATTAATCTAAATCTTATATACGTGTGTGTATGTATATATATATATGTATGTTGTATATATATATATATATATATATATATATATATATATATATATATATATATATATATATATATATATATATATATATATATATCCACTTCTTTTTTATCTAAAGAAAGTACTAATTAAAATATTTATTAAAATTGAATTAAAAATAATTTTTTATGTAGGCATGAGAATGAATTAAATTGTTCTAGGACATTTTAATTTAAAATTAAAATGAATTAAACAAACATTTTTAGAAAAAAGGATAACTTAATGGTTGGGTTAGGTTGAGCTAAAAAAAAAAAAAGAAAATGAGTCAACCCCTGACCTATATAAAAATTGTAATGGGTCACAAATGATATTTGACTCATATTTTACCTAACCCAACTTAATCCAGTCATTTGACACCAATAGGTAGAAGAAGGTTGAAATTATTTTATGATAAACCAAGATTTGAGTAGAATCAATTCTGCAAAACTTTGATTTTAAACTATAAATCAAACATCATTTAATTACTACAAAATCTTAATTTTAAAGCAGAATATTGGTTTTGCAACTTCCTATTGATCTTCCAAACATTCACTAGGTGTTGTAATAAAGTTGTCCATATCTTAGTGCTTAGGGGTGAGCACCAACCCGCCCAACCCGCACGTTTGGGTTTGGTTCATTTTTTCAACTTGTCAATTCGATAGATACATAAATATTTTTTAAGGATTTTTTAGGGACTTAGCTAATTAGGATTTTTTGTTTTACTCATTATTTATAAATAAATATTTATGTGTTATGTACTTATTGGAATTTGGATTGTATAATATTGGATTTTGGATTGAATTAATTTGCCTACAATGGTATAACTGTTGACGGCTTGGCAAGCGTACCAATCGTACAAGTAATATAGTGAAAATTAAGTAAGAGAATCGTTCCCACGAGGATTAACTTGCTAATTACTCGAGAAATTAAGTTATATTAGTTAGACAATACAAATTTCAATGGTTCTTGACAGAAGGAAAGTGAAAATGTAAAGTTGAGTTAGTAGTGAATTGTAGGTTGTATGAATTTTAAACAAGCACAATAAAAATCACAAGACAAATGCAATTAATTTCACAAGATGAACACAGCCTAGGATTGCCAATCCCCCGTCGTTCTTTATAAGTTTTGATCCCTCTCCCTCTTGTTCTCACCGGCCATACATGCTAATCTAGGATACGAATATGTTTAGAAGGATTCTCCCGAATGCCAACTAAAACTTAACCCGAAATATCATAATTCCTTATGTACTCTTAAGTTCCGAAAATGCACAAACCCTAATCTGACTATATGAGGCTGATATCTATATTCCTATGATATTAACGAATCTATCCCCTCTCCTTTGTGGTTCAAGAACTCATACTATCCATTCTATGGTCTAGGTTTTACATTCCTCTCCCGAGTACAGCAAAACCACCAAACATTCCATTAAATTGATCAAGTTTAATGAAAGCAAGAAAATGAGAATGAATAAACATGTATTAATGGCCAAACAATCACAAGAGTCAAGAGATTAACAAAACTTAATCCAAACTAAGGTTCATAGCAATCCTAGTACAGAAATTTAGCTACACATCATCACAAAATACAGAAAATGAGAGAAGAGAAGAGAAAACTCCATGATTCCAAGTTGGGTGGAAGAAAAATGGCTTCAATCTTCTCCAAAAGTTGGTTGCCCTAGCTTCTGGAGGTGAAATCGGCGCTCCTCCTTCAGTTCCAGCCCAGAATACCCTAAAATTTCAGTCCAAATTGCCTTTTAAAGCCTGCTGCACGTGACAGTAAATTGGCTTTTGCACTTAAGCGCATGGATTTCCCGCTTAAGCGCGATTTAGGCAGAAACGATTCTCCATCAGCAAGGTGTCACACGCTTAAGCGCATAGAATTCCCGCTTAAGCCTGTTTTGGACAGAATTGAGCCTTCAATGCAGCAAGCTTCACGCTTAAGCGTGAATATATCCCGCTTAAGCGTGAATGTGACAGCAAAGTCTTCATTTTGAGCCTCTTTTTCTTCTCCAAGGTTCCTCTTCACCTCAATTAACTCTTGGCTAATGGATTTCTCATCTTTCAACAACACTTTCCTAGCTGAAATACCTGCAAAAGTAAAATCACCAACATAGTTACAAAAGTAACTCAAAAAGAAAGTGATTAAAAGTCCAAAAATTGCATTAAAGAATCATGAAATCACTCCATTTATTAAAAGATCAAAGAAAACTAAAACTAATCTAAACTACTCAAAATATGAGCTAAGAATTACAAGACAACAAGAAAGAGATCAAAAGAGAGGGTATTTAACATCAAAATGGCACTAAATTGAGAACTCAACAATAACCTATTGTTGATTATTGTTTGCCTTGTTGGATGATATGAAGGATAATGTGTGCCTTGGTTGATTTATTTGTTTTTTATGTGTTGCGTGTCTTGTTTCTGGAAAAAGAAAGAAAGAAAGAAAGAAAGAAAAAGAGAGAAGAAGAAAAGAAAAGAAAAAAAAAATCCCACCCGTCAACTTGACCCAACCTGCTATAGTGCTAGTTAGGTTGGTTTGGGCTTATGCTAAAAGAAAAATTCATTAACCATGACCCGACCTGATCAAATTTGATCGGTTTGGGTTGAAAATTTTCATCAACCAATCCCTGTTCACCCCTAGTGGTGCACGCTAGGGACTTAGACTACGAGAAGTTAGGAGAGAATGGATCCTTTGTTTAGCTTCCAGATGCTTGGTTTATTTGGGCTGTTAATTTCTATAATCAACAACTCAGATTTTATGGATATTTTTTTAAAACAATAAAAATAAAAAATAATCATAAAATTTGAGTCATTAGTTATGGAAACCAACAGCTTTGGTGCAAATTATCAATAGATAGGCGTCCCATATGTATTCGTGATGTGCTACTGATCTTGATTAATAGACGGTTTTGTTTATTGAAAAAAAAAACTATATATTCCTAGTGTTCCAAATTTAAGAACAAACGCAATTTGGGCCGGGCCTCCAACAATTGTTTTTGGGAAAAAGGCTTATGGGTCAAATTCTTGTGCAGTCATTTTTTTTTATTAAAAAAATATGCATTTTAGAAATGGAATTGAATTTCGAAATATTACGCCTTTAGTCTTTATTTATATTTATTTTTTAAAACTTGCAATGAAATTATAAACCTATGCTTTTGTAATTTTCAATTGCCACTTTGCTTTTATTTTGATCTTCCAATATTTAATATTACAACTAAATTTTAAACAAAATATTTTTTCAGATTTTTATTTTCTATTTTTTTTTGGAATTTTGTTGTTTTTTTTATATTTTATATTTTTATTGATTGTCTTACATTTCGTTAACTGATAATTTTCGATATATTTAAGAAAAACCCTAGAATCGCAGTTAAAGATTCCACAAGAAAATTTATTTTGAGGCCAATATTTATACTAGAATTATATTGTATAGCTTATATGTATATTATAATAAATTTATATATAATATGTTGTATCAACATCAATTACATATATGCGGCCATTATTTATTTATGCCCATCATGTATTTACTTTACTATTTATATCCTATTTGGTATTTGGGTATTAGATTGTTTTTTTTTTTCTGAAAAGTAGAATCAAATACTTAAAATATCTAATGCCATCCGTAGTCGACAACTGCACAACTGGGATAAGAATCTCAAGACTCTCAAAGCTCATATTGATGTCATTTTTTCAGATAAATGTTACCGTTAGATTTTTTTTTTCACCTCATTTATCAGCTTTGACATTTTTTTTTAATTTACTCTTTCATGCATCGTAATTCTGAGTTACAACATAATAATTTTTTTCAACAAATATTTCGTGGTCTGAAATGGGGCACACCCTTCAAATTGTCACTTGACTTGGTATTCTTGTTTTTTTTTTTTTGGTATTTTTGTCGCAAAAAAAGGTCATGAACTGTTAAACCAAATTTACACAAGAAAAAGGGTTGAATTGTGTATAAGAATAATTTTAACTTCTTTTTGTTACAATAGTTTATCTTCATTAGGAGGTTAGATGATAATGGAATTCAAAAGACAAAAGAGAGTAGGAGAGAATTTTACATAACAAGTTTAAAGAAGTTCGGATCACATCTCACTTAGATCTAACGTCCTCCTCCCAATGCACAAAAAAAAAGAGATTTCTTATAAACTTTGAAAGTCATGAGCTTTACAAGAAAATCTACTAGAAACAAGCTTCATAAAGCTTTTACTTCCTAAAACTCTCACAAACCATAAATGCTTTTTTTAAGGAAGATAAATTGCAACATTTTACTAAAGGATAAGCTCAACAACTTTTACAACCTTCTTAGGCCCTATTTGGGTAAACAACTTATTTAAATACTTATAAAATAAGCACTTATCATATAAACGCTATATATAAGTTCTATAATTGAAGAGTTTATGAGAGAAAACTTCACATCTTATTTTCATAAGCTATTCTGGAGAGATTATGAAAGTAAGCTGAAAACAGCTCACGGGCATTACCATAAGCTATTTTTATAAACTCTACTAAGCATGTGCATAAACACTTATGCCATAAGATAAGTCAGATAATTTCAAAATAAGCTCTTCCAAATAGGGTCTTAAAGCAAATCAAAGACCAAGAAGATTAAAATCAATGAAATAAGCTTCTCTCTCTCTCTCTCTCTCTCTCTCTCTCTCTCTCTCTCTCTCTCTCTCTCTCTCTCTCTCTCTCTCTCACAGACAAATTAGAGAACACTTAAGGCACAAGCTCACACAAAACACTCAACAGTAAATTCATTTAAGAGAGTAGATGGAGAGATGAATGCAGTCATAAATTTCTCCAATGTGTTCATTAACCTCTTCAGGAGTAGCAGCAGACTTTAAATAGAGGAGTCCAGGAACTAGCTGTTGAACTCTTTCATCATAAATGCTTGCAAAACTCCATTAATGCTTGCCTTAGCTAGGTCAGGGGAGGAGTAGCTCGAAGTGTAAAGGAGAAGACATCTTGAAATAAGGTGCAACTTCGCAAGAGTTGCCAAAAACCCATTTTGCCTTCTGACAGTTGACTTTTTATCATCAGTAAGATTTTAACTTTTTTCAAAGGAGTTTTCTCTTTAAAAGATGCAGAAAGGACAAAGAATTAAATGCTGTCAGGAAAGAGAAACTTTACTTAAAGATTGTGCAAGTATAATAGGACTAAAATATTAATCAAAGTGGAAATGGATCAAATATAAAGATGGGCTTTTAAGATAAGACAAGATGGCTCAAATCATAAAGGAAGGCATTATCAAAACTCAAATGGGCCTTAAATATATTTTTCAAATGTGCTCAAAATATATTTTACCCAAAATTCTCCCTTTTTTTTTGATAATGACTACCATTTGATAAACAATATGAATACCATAGAGAATTTAAGGTATAAGGACACTTCCCTAAGATCCTTAGGTATACCATTGTACTTAACCTTGCTCCCCCTCAAATTTAGCTCCCCCTCAATTTGTGTTTTCTTAGGAAGGTACTTCCTCGACACAGAGTTTAGGAACCTACTTCCTTGATCCAGATATTAGTTGTATTTAGACATATATTTTGCAGGAGATATTTCATCATATACTTTGTAAATTATAAATTAGTAAATATTTAGAGGAAATGTGAAATATTGAAAACATAAAAATCTCAGTGAATAGAGATCAAACGGTCGACTGTTAGCTATACGTCAATTAACTAATAGACTATTGTCTTAAATCCTCAAAGTTCGTCGACTTATAATGTATCAGTCGACTGGTAGCTCTATAGATTCATTTCCAAAAAACTTGGAGAAAAGTCTTTTCTTAGAGATACTTGTATACTTTCTTAAATTAGAATATAAGTCTTAACTCAAATAATGCACTATAAGTCTACCCATCTTGGGTTGCATTATAAATCTACCCATCTTGGATTGCATTATAGGTCTACTCATCTTGAGTTGTACTATAAATCTACCCAATCATATGAGTTTGTATTCTAATTTCATAAAGCACTCACTCATATATTCATGGAAGATTCATCATGAGTGATCATGAATTCATTATCACATCTTTCATAATTCATGATAAGAACATATATTATCTTAGATTCATCATGGAATAATTCTTATATCATGAATATAATTCAACATAGGTTCACCATAGGGTCATACTCATGAAAGTATGTCATCATAGATTCACCGTAGAATCATACTCATATCATGAACATCAATCATGATATAAGCTTATCTCATTGTAAAATTTGACATAATAATCATAAATTTTAATAAAACATATAAACTATCATAAACAATTGTTTTTATGAAAAACTAGCTATTCTGCATATAGAAACAAGCTTAGAACCTAATTTTCCTTGATTCCTTCTTGTTGCTCTTTCTCTCTCCTTCAGCCAAATTCATAATTCATAGCTCTTTCTCTCTCTCCCTTATTTTTCTCTTTTCTTTTTTTTTCTTCATTTTCCGATTACACACACACATATTCATATAAAAAGTTTATGTGAAATCACCATTTTACCCCTAGCATCATTTTTATGTATTTCTAATGAGTTAGGGTTGTTTTGGTAATTTCCCAACTGATTTTTACAAGTTACGCCAAATTATAAAATGTTGTTATGTGAGCAACCGGTCGACTGTTGCATACTAGCCAGTTGATCGCTGGCTCTCTGTTCTTGAATTTTTTGATAATTTTACCTCACTGGTCGACTGCTACTTGGTTTGCTGTCAATCGTTTCCTCTTTATTTTTATCTGGTTTATTTTACTGATACAACTATTTGACTGCTAACTCTGCATCAATTGACTAATCCACACTAAACATGATATTGTTGTATTTTAGGCCTTTTAGTCGACTGTTCTATTACTGGCAGTCAGTTGTTTACCTTCTGATCTAGTTTTTCTTACTTTTAATCATATTTTTCTTAGTCTAATTTCTGAAGGACTTTCATAAGTTTTCCTTAATTCTATTTTAGGAGAATATAAAACTATGGGATGTTGCAATTCTCCCCTCCTTTTAAGAATTTTGTCCCCAAAATTCAAATACACTCATAGTTTACCAATTCAAAGAAAGGTAAGTCTTCTTCCATTTCCATGAAAGATTACTCTATCCTCTCTTGAGGAAAGGTTCTATTATGAAACATAACATTCTTAATCATCATGACTACTTCCATTAATATAGAGGCCAACATAAGAACATAACATTCTTATTCTTCCTTTGGTGCACTACAAATCTACCCATCTTATATAGGGTTATAATGCATCATAAGTCTACCTATCTCAAGGGTTTACAATGCATCATAAGTCTACCTTTTCTTTGGGTCTACAATGCACTTTAGGTCTACCTAACTCTTTGGGTCTATAATGCATTTTGGGTCTATAATGCACTATAGGTCTACCCATCTCTTTGGATCTATAATGCACTATTTTCATATAAAAAAATATACTCATATATTCATGGAGAAGTTCTTCTATGAGACAAGTTCTAGCTAAAGGTCTTACTGATTATTTCTACCTTTAGCTAACTTTTATCTTCTTACTAAAGGTCTTGTTAATTAATTGTACCTTTAGCTAACTTTAGGTAACTGTTATTCTTCTTATGAAACAAATGTTTCTAATCTTTTCTATTCTTCTTATAGAATAAAATTCTACTTGTTTCATAATTCTTCTTACATAAGACATAATGCTTTCTTCAACTTCTTTAGCCTTAATTCCAATCTCATAGAAATTAAAGCTTCTATTATGAACATATCAATTCTTGGTTGGTTCCTTCTTATAGAGAGAACATCATTTATTGCATAGTAGACATAATTAAGCATATATCTTTCTTTAACTCTAATTATTTCTATGGATTAAGAGTTTCTACAAAAAAACATAGATATATCCATACAAGAATAAAATCTGAATTACTTTTGATTCAATGTTCTCAATCTAGTGAGTATAAATATATCTCGTTACCTTCACATATTTTCAGCCATAAAACAATTCTTTATTTTCAGCAATAAAGTATGAAATTCCATATATATATATATATATATATATATATATATAATCTTTTTATGATTGCATGTCAGTCATAACATAACTTTCTTTCTTTCAACCATTTGGCAAATTATCTAGGTTAAATTGCATCACTTCTTATTATTCATAATAATATCGAAGATAAACTCCCAAGTTCTATAGAAGATAAGCTTCCATTCTTCATTGGGGGAAATCTTCTCCAAGCTAGTGTGATGCAAAAGTCATGGAAGACAAACTTCCAAACTTCATTAAAATAAATTCTCAAACTTCATGCCAAAGGTTCATTCAAACATGATAAAATACAAGCCAAGCAAAATCATGAAATTCTCATCATTACATAATATGTAGATTAATTTCTATACTTCTCTTTAAAATTTCTTACCAATACTCTGTCTAAGCTGGATAGAAGACAATCAGTCGACTACAAAACATCTATCAGTCGACTTTTGTCCCAAATGTCTGAAATCTCAAGGTTTATCAGTCGATTGATACAGAGTATCGGTTGACTGGTAGGTCATGTACACCATATTTTTACTTGATTATTTTTTTTGGAGTGTTATCTTCCTCACTCCTATTTGTATCCTTCCATTTCTTTTCTTCTTCTTTATCATATCATCTTTATCTGCTTAGTTGAAAGAGGGTTTCTCCCTTGTAGCTTCTGAACTCTTAGAAGATATCTTGTTTCTTCTTAATCATTTTGTTGTATGACTCATAGATGAATGGTTCTCTTATTCAACTCTTCATAAAATTTACTTTCTTTAATCAAAGTTCCAAATAAAGCTCCTATCCTACTTAGCTTTATTTTCCTGTTACTTCAGTATACCCTTCCCTTTTTTAAATTTTGGACTATAATAGTTTCCTGTGTATAAAATATACTGACCAAGTATACATTACAAAAAAGATTTCATTATTTTCCTCATTCCTTTAAAGGATGTCTGGTATGCTTATGTTTACATTCATTTGTGTTTTGTCTGAAATCCTTGTCTTATAATATCAGTAAGTTCTAGCCCCAATCCTTAATCTTTAACGTTAGATAGAACTACTAATCACTACATAATGGATCTCAAAACTACAATTGAAATTCTCTGGTATATAAGGCCACATACATACATGCAAATTTTAATTAGTATTTCTAGTATTACACTAACATATGATCACTCTCTTAAATTGAAATAATCATAACACAACTTCAAATTCCTAAGGCTATACTGATATGTAATCAATTATTTCAATTTATTTGTCATAAAAGCATGAGTAAAATCATACAAAGAAATTCACATATCATATAAGCAATTTATTGCATACTCTCATGCATTTATGGCTTCATCTTGATATATGCATAAGAATTTATCCCAAGCTCATCTCAATCATGGAAGTACTTCTTCCGAGCCCTATGAACCATCTTTCACCCAATGAGTTTTCTTGGCTCATTAAATCTCTTGATTACTTAACTTATTATGAACCCTTGGTTCACTAAGTTCATTCTCATTATGCACAATATAACTTTCTTTATTATAATATACTAGTCATTTTCGTGTGTTACAATTAGTCTTTCAAGAGTTTTCACTATTCAAGCATCATCTATTCCTCAAAGAAAGAGCACTATCATAAAATGAATTACACAACATATAGAGCACATATGGTACCTATGTACTCATATTTAAATTGTATCATGCACACTCAAATTTGTTAACAGTGCATCTTTGTGTAATCATTTCTTGTAAAAGGACTATCTTAATGTACATTTATACATTCTCAATCCTTTGTGTGTTCAATTTGAGATTAAGCAAATTAATGCTTAATTTGAATCATCTTAGTATTAAGTTATAAATTATCACTCATGTAAACCTTGGGTAAAAATAAATTACCCTTATGTTTTTCTTGTCCAAGCTTACCAATCTCACTAAAGGTTCAGCATCTTTTAAACATGTCTTTCTTACTTAAGGAGTCCTTTCTCAAACTAGCAACTACTTAATTTTCTTAAATTTAGTTAGTGCCTCTTTCTTTGTTCTGTTAACTTAAGAGAAAACTTCTTCCTATAAGATTCTACAATTTCTAACCATGTGGTTTTATTTCCTACATCATTCATCTCAAGTCATCATCCCACTGACATAAAAGGAATGATTAATGGTGTCCAATTAAAGATTCTTAGGGTACTTAGGCTATACTAATGCATATCATCCTAATCTTATATGCATAATTCTAAGGATTTCCATCTAATTTCATTTGCTTGTTACCCAATTTATACCCACATGGTGCCTAGAATTTTCCTTTAATACCAAAAATGTAATGTCCATCCTTATCTAGAAATTTTACTAAACATGATAAAGACTCATATAAGAAATGAGTATTTTTCTCAAAATAGGTTCTATAAATTATAAATTAGTAAATATTTAGAAGAAATGTGGAGTATTGAAAACATAAAAATCTCATAGTGAATAGAGGTCAAACAGTTGACTGTTAGCTATGCATCAATTGACTGATAGACTGCTGTCTTAAATCCTCGAAGATCTAGTAGATGTTGTCGACTGCTTATAATGTATCAATTGACTGGTAGCTCTATAGATTCATTTCTGAAAAACTTGGAGAAAAGTCTTTTCTTAGAGATACTTGTATACTTTCTTAAATCAGAATATAGGCCTTAACTCAAATACGTCTTAATATCTCATGCATGTAGCCATCTCATTACATTCTATAAAATACATGCTAAGTAGTTTAGTATTTACATTCTTTAGTACAAATAGTCTCCAAACATACATATGAGTTACTTTATTCTTTACATAATTTCAAAGATAGAATGTCAAGCCTAAATCTTATTTTTCTCCTTTCAATTCTACTTCAGCTCTTGAAATGGTTAGTCATAACATAAAACATGAGATACGTAATCCTAGTAACTAGTTTACCTTAAGGAAATATCATAGAAACCATTTTATTCATAAAAGCAATCTTAAGCATCATAGCTATTTTCACAAATATAGAAATTACGAGAAAAGCATAACATTTTGGTTCTACCTCATAATGCATTACAATTCTACCCATCTCATAAGGGATTATTCTATCATCTTGTAAAGGAAATGTTCTATCATAAAAATATGACATCCTCGTCTATCATGATCATTTCGATGAATATAGAAGTTGATATATAACATAGTATTCTTGTTCTTCTTTATAGTACACTACTAGTATACCCATCTCACAAGGGTCTATAATATATCACAAGTCTACATATATTAGGTTTATAATGCACTAGTTTACCCATCTTGGGATGCATTATAAATCTACCAATCTTGGGTTGCATTATAGGTCTACCCATCTTGGGTTATACTACAAATCTACCTAACTCATATGGGTTTGTATTCTAATTTCATAAAACATTCACTCATATATTCATGGAAGATTCATCATAAGCTATCATGAATTCATTATCACATCTTTCGTAATTTATTATATCATGGAATCATTCTTATATCATGAATATAATTCATCATAGGTTCATCATAGGGTCATACTTATGAAAGTATGTCATCATAGATTCACCGTAGAATCATACTCATTTCATGAACATAAATCATGATATAAGCTTATAACATCATAAAATCTAACATGATAATAAAAAATTTTAATAAAACATATAAACTATCATAAACAATTGCTTTTATGAAAAACTAGCTACCTTGTATGTAGAAATAAGCTTAGAACCTGATTTGCCAGCCTTTGATTCCTTCTTATTGCTATTTCTCTCTCCTTCAGCCAAATTCGTAACGCTCTTTCTCTTTCTTTTTTCATTTTCTGATTACACACACATATCATATATAAAGTTCACCATTTTACCTCTAACATCATTTTCTTGTATTTCTGATGAGTTGGGGCTATTTTGGTAATTTCCCAAATGATATTTATCAAATACTCCAACTTATAAAATGTTTCTATGTAAGCGACCAGTGGACTATTGCACGCTGGCCAGTCGACCGCTGGCTTTATGTTCTTGAATTTTTTGATAATTTTAGCTCACTAGTTGACTGTTACTTGGTTTGCAGTCGACCATTTCCTCTCTATTTTTATCTTATTTATTTTGCTGATGCTGCCAGTCGATTGCTAATTCTGCATCGGTTGACTGATCCACACTAAAAATGATATTACTGCATTTGAGGCCTATCAGTCAATTATTTTATTACTGGTAGTTGGCTGGTAGCCTTCTAATCTAGTTTTTCTTACTTTTAATCATCTTTCCCTTAATCTAATTTCTTAGGGACTTTCATAAATTTTCCTTAATTCTATTTTGGGAGAATATAAAAATATAGGATGTTACAAGTAGTAGGAGGACATAGGGAGGCTGTACAATGGGTTCCTATTCTTCTTCAACCTTAAAGGAGAGTGATGGAGCAAAACGATCAGATGTAAGTTCTTTAGAAAGAACTTTTTCCTTAGGAGATCAACAAAGGCTTGAGGAGCAAGATATTTAGTAGATTTGAACTCTTCATCTAGACTTTTGCTCAAACTGTTCTCCTTAATAGTAGTCAGTCGTTTAGCCTTCCTAGGAGGTGGAGTTTTCTTAACAGCCTGTGTCTTTACCCTTTTTGGTTTAATAGAAGATTCAAGAGGTTCTTTATCCTTTTAAAACCAGATGTCATTAACCTTTGTTATTCCCATACATTCTAAAAGCTTTTTTTAATCAAAATTCAAATTTTAAAACTAATTCAAATAGTATCGAAAAATTTAACCATGAAGATTATGAATAATAGACTTTATAAGAACATAGCATATATACTTCAGGATCATAAAATTTTAAGAACATAGCAATTTTAAGAACAAACATTGAGCATTCCTAAATCTCTTCGAATAGCACAAAATCAATCTTCGATTAATTGTTTTGTAAAAATATCATCAATTTGATAGTCAGTTGAGACAAATTCAAGAATTATGTTTCCTTTTTGAACATGATCTCTAAGAAAATGATGACAAATTCCAATATGTTTTTTCCTTGAATGCTGAATGAGATTGCTTGAAATATTGATGGCACTTGTATTATCACATTTTATAGGAACTTGACAAAAATATAGGCCATAATTTTTCAATTGTTGCTTCATCCATAGAATTTGTGCACAGCAGCTTCCTGCAGCAACATATTCTGCTTCAGTAGTTGAAAGTGCAATAACATTTTGTTTCTTGTTGTGCCATGAAACTAGATTATGTTTTAAAAATTAACAAGTGCCATTAGTGCTTTTTCAATCAATTTTGCAACCACCAAGATCAGCATTAGAAAGCCAATTAAATCACAAATAGTTGACTTAGGATACTAGAGTCCTAAGGATTGTGTTTCCTTAAGATATCTTAAAATTATTTTTACAGCAGTTAAGTGTGACTCTTTTGGATTAGATTGAAAGCGAGCACATTGGTACACATTAAAAACAATATCAGGTCTAATAACAGCAAGATATAGTAAGGAACCAATCATACCTTGATACCTTCATTGATCAATGTCCTGACTTGGTAGATCCTAATCTAATTTTACAGATGTGCTCATAGGAGTTCCTATTCCTTTTGCATTTTCCATATTGAGGAGCTCATGAACATATTTTATTTGAGATATAAATATTTCATCTGAACATTGTTTTAATTTGAAGTCCGAAGAAGAGTGATAGTTCTCGTATCATGCTCATTTCAAACTCACTTATCATGAGCTTAGCAAAATTCTTACGCAAAGATTCATTTGTTGGTCCAAATATAATATCATTAACATATATTTGAACAATTAATAAGTCAAATTTAGAGTTTTTCACAAAAAAGTGTTGTATTTGTTATTCTTCTAGAAAAACCATTTTGGGCTAGAAATGTGCTTAATCTATTATACCAAGTTCTAGGAGCTTGTTTTAAACCATATAGAGCCTTAAAAAGCTTGAAAACATGATTAGGATGTCCAAGATCTTCAAAACTAGGAGGTTGTTTAACATATACTTTCTCACTTAAATTTTCATTTAAAAAGGCACTTTTGACATCCATTTGAAACAATTTAAAGTCCTTTATGCATGCAAAAGCAAGAAGCACACAAATTGATTCTAATCTAGCTACAAGAACAAAGTGATATAAATGGCTAGAACCCAAGAGGGGGGTGAATTGGTTTTATAAAAATTTTCTTGAAGACTTATTAGAAGTTTAAGTAATTTCAAAAGCACAGCAGAAGATATATAACAGTGCAAAATAGAGTAGTAATAAGATGAGTGAAGATGGAGTGGAAATAATCAAAGATAAAGCTAAAGGCAATTACAAAGATGAGGGAAAGAGATATAAACACATATATTTATACTAGTTCACCTTAATCCAAGCCTACATCCAGTCCTCAAGATCATTTCTTGAGTATTCCACTAAAAACCATAAGTTTATACAAAAGGGCACTTGTAAGCCACTACAATAGAGATCTTTTACCTTCCCAAGGGTGTCTCTCCCTCCACAAATTGTTTTCTCTCAAAAACAAACTCAAGGAAAACTTCCTTGATCAATATACTCAAAGAAAGAAGGATGTACAGAAGAAACTCTCAAGATAGAGTAGATAAACCAATAATAAGCTCTCTAGAAGTAAATGATTTGATAGGGATTGACTTTCTAAAAATCTAAGGCACAAAGAATATTTTTCTTGATGATTTAAGATCCCTTAAAGCTGATATTTAAAGACCTAAAAGGAATAGTGCTGTTGGAGACAAATCCCAAATTGATCTGCGTGATGTCAGTAAGAAATAACAGTTAGAACGCACGAGCAAGTATTGGTGGTCAACCAGTGTAGACACGATGGTTGACCAATGTAGTCCAAAAGTGATTCATTAGATGTGATGGTCGACTAGTTGCATTACAATGGTTAACCAGTTGAACAAATTTAGCAAGTTTTAAGAAAGATTTGAAGGCTTGATTTTTTTTAGCAATAAAAAGTGTCTATGTAAACATTGAGTAATCATCTACAACAACTAGTACATAGGAGTTACCTCCAAGGCTTTTTGTTCTAGATGGTCCTATAAGGTCCATGTGGAGTAATGGTAAAAGTTTAGTTGTAGAAACAATATTTTTAGCCTTGAAAGAACTTTTAACTTGCTTCCCCATTTAACAAGCATCACAAAGTTTGACTTTTTCAAATTTGATATTGGGTATGCCAATTACTAGTTCTTTTAAGACTAGTTTATCCAAAAGGTTCATGCTAGCATGAGCTAATCTCCTATGCCACAACCAACTTTCATGACTAACACTAATTAAGCAAGTAGAGTCTATAGAGAGATCTTCATCAAGATTTATAACATAAAAATTATTGATCCTTTAGCCAATAAGCTTAATTTTCTTATCATTAGTGTTTTCAATTATGCAACGAGTTGAATAAAAAATAACTCTATTGCCTTTGTCACATAGTTGACTAATGCTTAGCAAATTATGGTTAAGGCCTTCAACATAGAGAACATTTTCAATAGAATTGAGGAGTTCTTACCAACTTTACCTATACCTTTGATTAAGCCTTTGTCATTCCCTCTAAAGGTCACCTTCCCTCCTTTTGGAGCTAAGGAGATGAATTTGGATTGATCGCTAGTCATATGTTTGGAGCAACCACTATCTAAATACCACTTCCCATTCCTAGCTTTGAGGCACACCTATAGCACAAGTTTAAGACTTCACTTTAGGTATCCAAATTTGTTTAGGTCCTTCTTTGTTAGAGATTCCTTTTGGTACCTATTTCATCTCGTTACCATTTGGAGTATTTTTTTTTTATACCAGCAGGTATAGGAGTTGTGTCCTTTCAATGCACAATGGAAACAAGTGAGAAAGGGACTATTTGACATAGTTGCATGAACAAAGAAGTTTTTGTAATATTTTTGACTAGCTTTGGGTTTATATCCCAATCCAGATTTATCAAAGACACATCTTTGATTACCAAACAATATGTTCAAATAGTCTCTTCCTTGAGTAAATTTTTCAAGGGTAGATTTTAAATCCTCAATTTATTTTTCAAGATCAATGCATTTACAACAAGAGCAATCTTCTTTTGGAAAAGTAGACAATGATTTTAAGCTTACATTTTCATCTTGTAAAGTAGAGTTTTATTTTTCAAAAGTCAGACTTTCTTTCTTGAGTGTGGTCAGATCATTTTTCAAATTTAAAATTTCCCTCTCAAGTAAAAAAATTTTTTGTTTTGAAATGTTCAACTTTTTGGGAAACTTCAAGGATTCATTGTGTAATTCTTCAAAAGCTTATTGTTATTCATCAAAAGAATGAAAAAGTTCAAGAACTGTTACCTCTTCATTGTCTCTTGCCATAAGGCAAAGATTTGCCTCTTCATTCTCTTCTTCATCAGATTCATTTTCTCCTCAAACTGAAGAGACATAAGCCTTCTTTTTGCTTTTGTCATATCCTTTCTTTTCTTTTTGCTTCTTGATGTATTCAGGATAATCCCACTTGATGTATCCAATCTTCTTGCATTCATAGTAAGTGGGACCTTCCTTGTTGTTCTCTCTGTCCTTTCTCCATCTTTTAGTGTTCTTGTTTCTCAAAAATTTACTGAACTTTTTGATAATGAGGCCAGATCTTCATCATTGATGTCAAGCTCTCCTTCACCCTCATCACTGTCAGCTTCCACTTTCTTGGAGGATGTTGACTTTAAGGAGATGGTTTTCTTTTTCTTAGTTTCTTTCTCTTGTCACATTTGCAAAATCTAAGATTCATAATTTTGAAGATTTCCAAACAGCGATGTGAAAGAATTCATGGACTCTCCTCTAACCTCTATGATGACAGTCCTCTGTACTTCCCATTTTGAAGTGAGGCACTGTAACACCTCGACTTTTTATTTCCTTAACAATAATAATTTTTCTCTAAATCGGTTCACTGGATAATTTTCTGAATAATTTTCTTTCAAATAATTATAGATTTCACTATTCACGAATTTTACTATTCATGTGAATAGTAACCTTGCAGAAAATTTACAATATTCTCATTAATTATATCTGAGCTTGAATACATACAAAAATAATTTACATAATATTTATTATTATCTTTACATCTTTGTATCATAAACTAATACAAAATATATTTCTACACTTCAATCTCATCATTAATATCATCAAGCCTTCCATTTTGCCCTTTTTCCTGAAATGATCAATTTTCTAAAAGTGAGATATAAAATATCTCAGTAGCTAGTCACTTTCTTAAAAACATGTAAATACATGAACAGATCATTTCAGCCATAAAAGCATAACATCACACTGATAACAATTAAATTTCTCTTGTTCACTATGTAGAACAGGAATTATAAATAAAATTCTGTAAAAATTGATTATGAACACAGATATCATAAATCATAAATAATCATACTTTTATGGAAGACTAACTACCTGATTCTCAACCTCTTAAACTTCCTTGCTCATATTTACTCTGCGTTTCCCATGTCTTCTCTTCTTCTTCTTTCCTTTCTTCGTCTCTTTCTCTCCTCTATTTCTCTCCCTCGTCTCTTTCTCTCTCTCCTCTTTCTTTCTTTCCTCTTTTCTCTTTCTTTCTTCCTTTCCCCGTGACTCACACCATATATATATATATATATATATATATATATTATTTAATTAATCAAACTTCACATCTCCCTTTTTTTTTCTTTTTTCTTTCTTTTCTTTCTTTTCTTTCTTTTCTTCCTTTTCTTCCTTTTCTTCCTCACCGCACACCTCACACACATCACTTTCACACTTTTTCTTTTGGTTGAAACTGATAAGAACCCTCAAATCTTTTTATTCTATACAAATAGGTCCCTACTCAATGGATAAAATTCTATTTATATCTCTCAAAAATTTCTTAATAACTATTTTATCCTTATTTTCTTGCTCATTTATTTATTTAGCCTCATTTTCTAAGATAATTAAATTTGGGATATCACAGGCACCTTAGAATCTTGGTGGTTTGGGATTTTTTTGCATAAGTCACACCAAGAGCTCTCAAGTGGTTAGTGATGTGAGTAAATCTCAATTGCATTTCACTAATGCTCTCACCACTCTTCATTTTAAAATTTTCATATTCATTGGTGAGAGTGCTTATTTTTTATTCCTTGACTCCTAGAGTCCCTTCATGTACAATTTCAAGTGTATCCTATATTTCTTTGGCATTTGCATAACCAGAGACTCTAAAATATTCATCTTAACTTAAAGCACTGACAATGATCATTTTGGCCTTAGCATTTAAGTGTACAAGCTTCTTTTCAGCTTTATTCCATTCACTCTTGGGTATTGGAACATTATTCCAATTAACTACCTTCATAGGTATATAGGAACTATTTTCCACAATATCCCATAAGTCAAGATCCACTACATCAAAAGACAATCTCATCTTAGACTTCCAATAAGTATAGTGATTGCCATTGAAACCAGGGGGTTTTGTAAAGGAATTTCCTTCAGGAAAAATGCAATCACCAAGACCAGCCATAATTAACTTTTAGACTATAAAGTCTTTGATCAAGAGCCTAAGCTCTGATACCAATTGATATAAATGGCTAGAACCCAAGAGGCAGGTGAATTGATTTTATAAAAATTTTCTTGAAGACTTGTTAGAAGTTTAAGTAATTTCAAAAGCACAGCAGAAGATATATAACAGTACAAAACAGAGCAGTAACAAGATGAGTGAAGATGAAGTGCAAATAATCAAAGATAAAGTTAAAGGAAATTAAAAAGATAAGGAAAAGAGATATAAACACAGATATTTATACTGGTTCAGCTTAATCCAACCCTACATCTAGTCCTCAAGATCACTTCTTGAGTATTCCACTATAAACCACAAGTTTATACAAAAGGGCACTTGTGAGCCACTACAACAGAGATCTTTTTCCTTCCTAAGGGTGTCTCTCCCCCTCACAAATTGTTTTCTCTCAAAAACAAACTCAAGGAAAAATTCCTTGATCAATATACTCAGTGAAATAAGGATGTGCAGAAGAAACTCTTAAGACAAAGTAGATAAACCAGTAATAAGCTCTTTAGAAGTAAATGATATGATAGGGATTGACTTTCTAAAAATCTGAGGCACAAAGAATGTTTTTCTTGATGATTTGACATTCCTTAAAGCTGATATTTAAAGACCCAAAAGGAATAGTACCGTTAGAGACAAATCTCATACTGATCTGCATGACGTCAGCAAGAAATATATGTTAGAATGCACGAGTAAGTATTGGTGGTCAACCAGTGTAGACACGATGGTCGACCAGTGTAGTCCAGAAGCGATTCATTAGACGCGATGGTTGGCTAGTTGCATTACAATGGTCGACCAGTGCTTCTTTTTCTTTAATGGATGTAGCTTCTAAAATTAGGTGGTCGACCAGTGTGTGAGAGATGGTCGACTGGTGCCTAAAACTTCAAAGACCCTTTGCTTATTGGAATACAATGGTCAACCAGTGTATGAAGGGTGGTCGACCAGTGCTTTGATGTCTTTAGTTACTTGCTTACTGGAGCTTATTAGTCAACCATTACAAGGAAGGTGGTCGACTAGTGTCTTGCCATACCAAAGTCTTTGCTTCTGGAGTCCAATGGTCGACCAGTGCAGATAGGGTGGTCGACCAATGATAAGCTGAAATTCAAAAGCCTATAAGAAAACAAGGTTTCAGCATTTATTCAATACTCATATATGATGTGTTATTTTAATTTACTATGTCATTCATCAAAACCAAATATTGCTTTAAATGCAATGGGTTCAACATAAAGGTTTCTTCATAGTCTATACCTTTATGTTGATTATACCCCTAAGCAACCAATCTTACCTTATTTTTGACAACATTTCTAGCTTCATTAAGTTTGTTCTTAAAGAACCATTTAGTTCCAATGATTGACTGGTTAGATGGAGTAGGAACCAATTCCATACATTACTTTGTTCGAATTGATTTAGTTCTTCCTGCATTGCATTAATCGAGGAACTATCTTTAAGAACTTCTTAGACATTTTTTGGCTCAAGTTAAGACATGAATGCCATGTAATTCATGCTTCTATATGATGATCTTGTTTTTCTTACTTCAGATATATTTTCAATAATGAAATCTTTTGGGTAAGAGGCAGGATGCCTCCATTCTCTAAGAAGTTCACTCCTATCAACAATTTTAGGAATTTCTTGGCTTAAGGAAAGAAGTGCCTCATTTGCTAAATCCTCTCTTACATCAGTAAGAAAGTTATCTTCCTGATCTGTAGGATACTATTGTCTTGAGGGAGTGAGGACATTATCACTATTATCATCTCTTCTTCCTGAACTATCTTTAATAACATAATTGCTTTTATCAAATACCACATGAATAGATTGCATAACAACTGATTTTTGTTTATTAAATACTCTATATGCTTTACCATTTGTAGAATACACTAAAAATATGCCTTCATCATATTTTAGGTCAAGTTTTCCAATATTTTCTCTATCATTTAGAATAAAACATTTGCATCCACATGAGTGAAAATAACCTATATTAGGTTTTCTTCCTTTCCAAAGCTCATAGGGGTTTTATTTAGACCTAGTCTAATTAGGCAACGATTTAGGATGTAATAGGAGGTACTAATAGCTTCTGCCTAAATAATTTCAGGAAGAGAGTTTTCACAAAGTAAAATTCGAGTCATTTTTAGAAGGGTGCGATTCTTTCTTTCAACAACTCCATTTTGCTAAAGTGTTTTAGGAGCAGAAAAATTATTTGAAATGCCAAAGTCAATGCAAAAATTATCAAATTCCTTATTTTGAAATTCAGTCACATGATCACTTTGAATAGATATAATAGAGAGATTCTTTTCCTTTTGAACTCTAGTACAAAAAGCTTTGAAGGTTTCAAAACATTCTCCTTTATGGGATAGAAATAATACCCATGTATATCTAGAGTAATCATCTACTATTACAAAACCATAATATTTGCCTTCAATGCTCTTGATCCTGATAAGACCAAATTAATAATTCAAGATGTTTTTTAGTTGAAATTTGATCTTTTGATGAAAAAGATATTTTGGTTTGTTTTCCCTTTTGGCATGCTTCACAAATGTGATCTTTCATAAATTTTACCTTGGGTAGACCAATGACCGATCTTTCTTAAATAGTTTTGAAATAAGCCTCATACTTACATGCCCTAATCTTTTGTGTCATAACCAGTTCAAATCATTTTTAGTTGAAAGACATTTATGTTCCTTAGGAAGATATCTAAAATAAGTTTATACACATTATCATAAGTTAAAATTTCATCAAAATCCTTTTTAAAAATCATACATTTTGAAGATTCAAATACTACTTTATGACCTTTGTCATAACTGACTAATACTCAAAAGATTATATTCGAGACCATCTAGAAAGTAAACATCATCTATAAATAAATATGAAGAAATATCAATCCTTCCTATATCAGCAATCATTCCTTTACTGTTGTCTCAAAAAGTGACATTTCTCATTGCCTTAACTATGAAGGTGATAAAGTTGCTAAGATCACCAGTCATTTGTTTTAAGCATCCTGAGTCCAAGAACCAATGACCTTCCTTTTCTTTCACTTTAGAGAAAACCTACTAAGAACATATGATGGTTTAGGTATTCAAAAACTTTTGTTTTGTGAAGGTAGTAGCTCCTGCTTTCAAAGTTCCTTTGGAACCCATACTTGCTTTACTTTTCTAGCCCTTTTTCTGCAATCATTTGCAAGATGGCCTTTCTTTCTATAGTTGTGGCAAGCCCTGGTTTCCTTAGGAGGATTAGATGTAAAATAATTTTAAATGCACTTTCTTCTTTACAAAAACCAATTCCAGCTTGTTCTAGGAAGCCTTTTTTACTTCCTAGCATCATATCAAGGTATTCTTGTCACTTAACGAATCTTGCTAGATCTTGAGTTAATATTTCTATCTTTTCTTTCAAGGACTTGTTTTCAATAAGAAGGAAGATAGGAAATACTTTCAAAATGATTTACTTTTTCTTCAAGAATTATCTTTTCATTTATCAATACATTAAAGCTCTTGAGAATCTTATGATGAGCCTTTTTTAAGTCATTGTATTTACTGATGAGATTTTTTGAATCATCTAAAATTGTATCAAATGCACAAAGTAATTCATCGTAAGTAAAGGGATTATTTCCTACATCAGGATCCTCATCGTTAAAGGTGGCTTCATCTTCTTCTTCTTCTACCACCAGACATAGGTATGTTATTTCTAGCTCCTTCTCTGAATCTTCTAGCAAGTCATCATCACTCCATGTTGAATTTGCCATCATGACTTTCTTGTTATGTTTTCCTTTAAGGGCATTCTGCTTTTATATGTCATAGTGACATTCATAACAAATTATAGATTACTTAGGAAAATCATACCTTGCAGAACTTTCTTTTTGCCCTTTTTTATTTTGTTGTTTTTTCTTAAAGTAAGAATACATCCTTCTAGTGATCAACGCCATTTCTTTGTCATCAATAGAAACATCTTGATATATATCTTCTTTAGGAATATGGCTTTCATTGACTCTGAGAGCAATCTCTGGCTACTTCTTTTTCTTTTCTAATTCTTCTCTTAGGAACATGCTTTCATATGCTATAAGATTTCCTTTGAGTTGATCAAGAGTTCGTGTAGAAATTTTGAAATTTTTAATAATAGTTGTTACCTTGGATTTCCATGGTGAAGTTAGACTCGTGAAAATTTTCTCTATCATATCTTCCTTAATATAGTGTTTCCCCAAGGTGTCAAGATCATTGATAATTTTAACAAACCTATTAAAAGTTTCCCGTATAGGTTTTCCTTCAATTTGATGAAAGAGACCAAAATCCTTGTCCAAGGCAGTAATCCTAGCTCTTCTCACATCTTGAGTTCCTTCATAGGTCAATTATAGCTTTTACCACATTTCTTTTGCAGTGGAGCATCAAACGAGTTTTTAGATTCTTCTGATTTGATTGCACAGTACAACATGTTCATGGCTTTGTTGTTGAGTTCATCAAGCAAGTGGTCTTCCTTTTTCTATTCCTTTTCTAGTTTAGGAACCTCTCTCTTCCTTCTTGGTAACTGTAATACCCTGGTATTACGGTATAGTTAAAAGTACACATATTCGTGATAATGAAATTTTTCATGAATTTAGGAGTTTTGATTAGGGAAACAAAGGACCCTAAAGTTTAATAAGGACTAAGACTTGCCCTTGGTCAGGTAAAATTGCATCGGGAAAAGGAAACATGTATGGTGAGTGTAAGAAGTACATTCAAGGACTAAAGTGAAAAGAAAATAAAATATAGAGTACTCTTGAGAAAAGACCGAATAGGAACTCGAGATGGAGAATAGATCTTATGAGAATGAATTATGAGTCTAATACCGAAAGGATGGTGGATTCGAGGTTAAAGTGGAGCCTGGAACATTGAGAGGGACTAAAGTGAATAAATGCAGGATTTTGATATTTTAATAAAAATAGGATTTGATGGTGTGTATTTTATGGAAGTGTATTTGGGTGCCTTATGTATGATCAAGTTTTTCCAATTCTCTTGCAAGGTTCTAATTTTACCAAAAGGACCAAATTGAAAAGAAAATTAGTGGGGTCCACACATACACTCACTTAAACACTCATCATTCTCTCTTCCTATTCATTCCTTCTCTTTCCTCCCATAGCTCTCTCCATCATCTCCTTCATCTTCAATTTTCTCTCTTAGTCAAACTTTCTCCCTTTCATTCCTTCATATGCTTGCTTCTGATCAAGTCTTCGGCTCCAACAACCTTCCTCTATGCTGGAAAACTCTTGATTTAAGGTAAGTTTCATCAAAATTTCCCAATTTCTTTAATTTTTGTGAATAGTAAATCCTAGGTTGTCAATTTGAGAAATCTTTGTATAATGTTTCTATTGATGAATTTAAGTGTGAGTGATAATCTAAAACATTCCTACATTGTTTATAATGTTAATGGAACAAGAAATAGGAAGAAAATTAGGAGAAATTCATAAAATTCGGATATAGGAAATATTAGGGTTCTAAAGGAAAATTTGATGATTTGGGACTTGAATTGTTAATTTAAATTGGGGGTTTTGGTGTCAAAACAATCTTTAATCATCAAGGATGAAAACCTATGGAAGAAATCAAGAGAAATGGTGAAGATTTAACCCCAAATTCATGAAAAAACTAAGGAAAATCGTGGATTGTTGTAGCAATTTCAAAATTTCCAAATTCGGGTTACTGTAGCTAACAGTTACTGTAGAGAACCATTACTGTAGTATCGATTTTAAAATATTCATAACTTTTTCATCCAGACTCCATTTTTAGCAAATAAGATATCTTTGGACATCCCTTTGAGTCAATTTTCAAATGAAATAAGTTTCATTTAAAAATTATTTATCATTTAAGAAAATGTTCAGATGAGTGATCAAAGGTCAGAATTATAATAGGAAAATTTCTCTATTTTGTGACCATGACATGATTTTGCATAATTATCTTATAGAGATAGATTCTTTGATGTATTTTTCACATCCTTTGGGATGTTGTAACTAGATTAAAGTAGGGGAATTACCTTTCATCATCTCATGCATCTTCAAAAAAGGTTCAAAGTAAAATTGAGAAAACATCAAGGTAAGTGGACAACCTTACAAAATTAATTTACTAAATTAGTCAAAGCACAATATAAATCCCATTTGTGTTATTTGTGAAATTGAGAAGATTACCAGTGTATATTTAAGTTGAGAAAAATCACAATATCATTGAGAATTATCTTTATTACACTGTGGTAGTTCTTTAAACAAATTGGAACATATTTGTGAGAATATAATTGTATGTAATGATTGTGATTGTGTTTGATAATGCAAGATAAGATGAGGAATTGATCACCCAACAGACCTAAATAAGGTGAGAGATTGATCACCCAACAGACCTGAATAAGGTGAAGGATTGATCATCTAACAGACCTGAATAAGGTAAAGGATTGATCACCCAACAAACCTGAGTAAGGTAAAGGATTGGTCACCTAACAGACTTGAATAAGGTGAAGGATTGATCACTTAACAGACCTGAATATACCAATTAGTAACTCTGTGGATAAACATTCCTAAGGATGAAAATTGGGGGGAACGTAAACCTATTAAGCACCAATAATTTAGGCTCAATATGGTTGTGAGAACGTAAGCTCACAGGGTTTTCAAAAATGAAAGAGCATAAACCTATTGAGCTCCAATGATTTCAAACTCAATATGGTTGTGAGAATGTAAGCTCACAGGAAAAATTATTTTCAAAACTGATTGAACATATTGGTGTTTATACTTATTAATACATTGAATGTATTAAGTTGATTGACTGGATTAGCATTGTGGTGTTTGTACTTGTGATATTTTCATGCATAGCTGCTTACTCACTGAGTTTAATAAACTCACACTCTCAGTTGTTATCTTTTTCAGATATAGTGGTTAAGGAGGATGTTTACCTCTCGGGGTTATACTCCACTTTTTGATTAGTGGGTTCTTGGAACCAAGTTTAGGTGAGGATTAGAAAATTCTCTGTAGTCTAGTAGGTTACCTAGGCTTGCAAGGTTTTATCGTACTGTGTAATGCATGAAAAATGAACATTTCTGAATATGTATGTAAAATATCTTTCATGAAAAATTTATGTTTTGCATAATTGTGGGTATTAAGAATATTCAAGGATACTAAGGTGTAATACCCACTAAATTTGGAGTCATGTATTTTGGAATATTACTGTACCTTATAGCGTTATTTTGGTATATTTAATTTAGTCATTTTAATTTTTTCATATTTAATTAATTTTTTTAAATATTATTTATGTAATTTGGATGAAATGACTGAACTAAATATTTTTATGCTGTGTGGAGTATTTTGTGGATTATAGAGTTTATGAAAGCTGGACTTAATTTAATTAATTTGAGAATTAATTATGAATATTTTTCTTATTGGACTAAGTAGGTTGGGTATTTGGGCATGGGTACCCATGGATCACCCATTAACCCACTTAGCATAACATTAGCCTTAATCTTCTCTCTCTCCTTATTCACGTTGGAAGGCTCTTGGGAAGCAAGAAGAGAAAATTTCATTCTCTCAACTCCTTCACCTATTTCTATCAACTTCTTTGGAAATCTTTTTTTCCCAATTATTTTTCGGTTTATCTGAGTTGCAAATGATGAAGGTAAACTCAATTCTCCACTTCAATTTCTATTTTCGAATTTAGTTTTGCCTATGGAAGAAAAGTGTGATTTTGAGTTGATTTTGGGTTTTAATGGATGAATTTAAGTATGGGTGTTAATCTAAAACATTCCTACATGTTTTATGATGTTATTGGAATAAGAAATTTGGAGAAAATTAGGAGAAATCCATAGAATTTAGAAATAAAAAAAAAGTTAGGGTTCTTGATGAAAATTTGAGATTAGAGCTTGGATTATTGGTAAAAATTGGGGGTTTTGGTATCAAAACACTCCTTAGACATTAAGGATGAAAACCCATGGAAGAAATCAAAAGAAATGTTGTTTTAGATGTAATTTTAGGATTTTTGGATGAAGAACACGAAGAACTCACTGTTCATTCTGGAAATTTTCCAGAAAATACTGTTCATCAAGAAAATTTTTTTAGATTTTCTTGGTTACTATAGCATTGACTCGGTCAACATTACTGTAGTATTGACTCGGTCAACGTTACTTTAGCATTGACTTAGTCAACGACACTGTAGCTGCGTTGATCGTTGATCGTTACTATAGCATCAGTTTTAAAATGTTCATAACTCTTTCATCCGGACTCCGTTTTGGGTGAAATTTATATCGTTGAAAAGCTCTTTAAGTCTAGTTTCCAATGGTATAAGTTTCATTTAGATATTAATTACCAGTTAGGAGTTATGATTTGAGAAGTGGGTGAAGGTTAGGAGTAGTGGTAGGAAATTTCTCTATTTCGTAACCATGATGGTTTTTACCTGGTTACAATAGGAATGGTCAAGGCGCTAGATGGGAGTGCTGAGAGCATGAAATCTAGGTGAGTGGGATTTATACTTCGTATGACTAAAATCTTTTCTTTAAAGTTCTTGGCATCATAGTGAGAGCATGTAGTGTATCTTAATGTGAAAGCAGTGATGGTTAACTTATATATTGATATTCATTATGATTTGAGATTTACTTGCGTAAGTTACATTCATGCACACTTTTTAAAATTGAAGAATTGTGTTCTCGAATAGATTGGTATGGATATATCTATACATAAACACCATTATATGAATGTTGCGTGAATGAGACACGAATATCATTGTGATGACTTGTAAATACAAATGAGCTTCTATGTTTGAGAAGGGATTTAAAAGATGAATTCTGTGAATAGTAAATGATTGTATACAAGCTGATGAATTTGTGATTAAGTATGGAAAGTGATATGAGTTATGTTGTGATGAGACTTGTAAATGATTATGAGTTGTTTATGATTGTGATTGTGTATGTAATCAGAATGAATGGCAAGGCATGGTGGTGCACCACATGGAGAAATCTACGTAAAGTCATAAGGGTGGAGAATATAAATGGAGCGATAAGGGTGGATGTGGCGGGGGCTGCAGGAAATGATCCAGAGGTACCCTGGACGACTCGGTTGGTACGGGAAATGTATGAAATTGATTTCACTATTTGATGATATGAATTATTTGAATTATGTTGAAATGTATTTGATTTACTTGGATATTGTTATGAATTATTATAAATTATATTATATTATGTTAGAATTGATTACGTATGATTACTGCATGTTATCATTATGATGCATGATATTTTTTTTGTCATAGTGTTGTGTTGTCCGCTCACTGGGCACGTGGTTTGCTCATACCCCTCTTATTAACATTTTTTTCAGAGTTGACAGTTGAAGGTAAATATCTGTACAAGGAGTTATGGATCCTTAGCCCATGATTACCTTTTCATTTATTCAGGGTAAAGGTATAATGTTTAGGTCTTATTCTAAGTTGGCATCAGATGATGGTTTTTAGGTCCCTTATAGATTATAGAGCAAAGTTTTATTTGTGACCCCTTCCCCATTGTCGTGAACCGCGGCATGAGCATGGGATTAGGTTCCATAAAAAACCTTATAGAGTTAAGTGTCGTTTTTGTAACTTACTCCTTAATGGAATTAGTTAGAGATAATTTTGTTACAATAAGTAACTGATTTCATGTGTAGAACTTTGGATCTTTGTTAGAGGCATGATCCTTATGTGATTGTGTGGAGGGACACTGATGGAAGAGGTATGACCTTTGTGTTAAAATTTTTGAGAAATCGGGAACATAGCTCTATGGTGTACTCTTGAAGCTGAGGATCGGTAGTTACCAAAATATGATATAAGGGCTGGGCTAAGAATGATGTACCAAATGGGGTGAGGTTGATTGTGAGGCATAGGCTAGAGTTTAAGAATGATTTTCCCAGGATAGATAGCGTAGATTACTAATGTAGGAATGAGATAGAACCCTTGAGGAGTAAATCAAAAATTTGGTTTTGGTTAATGCCAGACATATATGATATATAGAATAGGCCATAAGAGCCTATATAATATATTTTTTGATGGAAGCTTGGTTGAGGAAAGTGATGTAGGCTATGTAGTTTTTCCTTAAAGAGACACTACAGTAAAATGGGACCCAAGATAAGAGATGTTGGAGTAAGCTATAAGTCTTCTCTAAGGGTGACTCGCCTAAGTTGCACCTGTTTAGTTAAGGTTTGTCGTGATTGTATTGTGTGATAGATATGCTTCTAAAAAAATGCAGAAATTTTGTAACATTGGAATGATTAGAGCATGTTATAGGTGGGATACTGGCATATGAACATTCATAATTGCTAAATGTGATGTACGATCAGAATGGTTTAGAAAGGCATTCTTAGAGTAGTTCGTGCCTTAAAGCGTTTGTTTAAGGAAAGCTTGTGAGTTCGAGGCTCTCAAGAAAGAGTTCATAATAATGTGAGGGTATAATATCGAGTTCAATCAATCTGTAAGGGGATGCCTTCGTCTACTCTCATACGATAAGGGGGAAGAAAACAAGACTTGTATAAAGCTTCTATTTGTCTTTGTGTTAGCCTATGGGGTCATCAATTTTTTTATTTGATGGGCTTTATAAGCTGAATTTATGAATGATTTTGTGTGGTTGAATTCTTTTATCTTCATTTATTTATTTATTTTATTTGAAAGTAGCATCCCATAAAAGAAACAACTGGCATTGAAAGTTGAAGGATTACATTGCTTTAAAAAAAATATTGCTCATGCATGAGTAATCTACAGGCGATGTGGTCTCGGATTAAGAGAGTTGGATTGCACAATTGCCCTCGAGCGATTCCTTGGGTGAGAGACAGAGCAATGTCATAGAGAGTGGTGTAGATCCCAGTCATACAATCAACACTTCTTTGTTTCTGATTGCAAAAGCATTGGGTGGACCAATAGAGGTATCTGTCTATTCTTGAAGTCATTGCCGCAGCATTGCGTTTAGCTAATTTCTCTAGGTCTCTATCATCTTCTTTTGATCCTTTACCTCCTGCTCTAGATGAGTGATTTTGTCTTCCAAGGTATGGCCCATGCTAATCTCCTCAAGTTCCTCATTCTTCTTCTTCTTCTCCTTCTGCTTCTCTTGAGATCCCTTAAGAGGTCTTTTGCCCTTACCCTTGCCCAAACTCAAGTTTAAGTCGAGCTCTTCTTCCTGGCCTCAGCTGTGAGATCAATAAACTCTCTTGTGGCCATGGTTTGCAAGATTTTGAAACTTACGTAAGAAAAAAAGAAAGAGAAAAGGGGAATGCTAAAAGCTCTTTACTCTGAGGAGATTAAATTTTGAAGTGAAATACTTAGAGCTTTAGTGCAGTTTTTATAGTGTGATTCTGGCACTTGAAGTTAGCTAGGAGATGTCCCTTTGTCGTACCTCTACTACCACCATATAGAGTCTTGCGTGCCTAGATGACAGTGAGCTATCACGCATGAAAACCAACAGTGGCATGCATTAATGCTGGCAGCCTCGTAAGTTAATATTCGTTGGATTTACGATCGATTTATACTTGGTTTTCCCATTTCTCCTCTTGGCATTTTCTGAAATTCAAAGAAGTTGACAAGGTAGCCGTTAAAGATTGCCTTGGATGCTTTTATGATGAACTGAACTGTATTTCTCTACTTTGTTGTGATACTCTGAGAGCCTTTAGTAGAGTATAATATACATGATTGATTGAATCAAGCTGTGATTGCATGCATCTAAGAACATATGATGTGTATGATATTTATGTTTTCTCCTCTTGGCATTTTCTGAAATTCAAAGAAGTTGACAAGGTAGCCATTAAAGATTGCCTTGGATGCTTTTATGATGAACTGAACTGTATTTCTCTACTTTGTTGTGATACTTTGAGAGCCTTTAGTAGAGTATAATATACATGATTGATTGAATCAAGTTGTGATTACATGCATCTAAGAACATATGATGTGTATGATATTTATGCATAATGAGTAAAGGCTATGGTTATGAATAATATGTAATGATTCCACATGCACTCATAGAGAATGTAAAGTAAAAAATTTAGAATAACTTGAATAGATGAAAATATATAGATGATGATGCATCTTTATGTTTATACACACATATATGCTTATGTGGATAAATGAAAGGCAAGGATTTCTTTGCACTATATTGCTTGATGTGTGCAATTGTAGCAATTAACTTTGTTTTAATATATTTTTTTAGATGTATGACCATGAGAGCTTCTCATTCCATATAACGTGAATTGTACAGTTTGTTTAAAGCTAGATTTAGTCTGTGCTCATTGTAATAAATGATCAAAGAGAAAGGATACAATTTGGAATTTAAGATACCCAGAAAGGACAATATTGAGTGGGCAGTCATAGACTAAGGAAGTAGTTAACCGAAATTTTAAGGAAAATTTGACTTTTATAGACTGCATTAGCATATATGTATTATTTATAAGCACGCTTAAGGTAAATATTTGACAATGAGGTGTATGAGGTCTATAGGTCATCTCTAGGGTGCAGCATAGATGCTCTTGTAGCCCTAGATGTTAGATTAAATATACACAAGAAGAAGGGTTGAATAATGTATAAAAATAATCTCAAATTCGTTTTCTTAAAATAGTTTATCTTCCTTAGAAGGTTAGATGATAATGGAATTTAAAAGATAAAAGAGAGTAAGACAGAATTTTACAAAACAAGTTTTAAAAGGTTCAGATCTTATCCACTTGGATCCTACGTCCTCCTCCTAATGCACACAAGCAAAGGAGGTTTCTTATAAACTTTAAATGTTCTAAGCTTTACAAGAAACCTCACTAGGAACAAGCTTCCTAAATCTTTTACTTCCTAAAACTCTCACAAACCAGAAATGCTTTATCTAAGGAAGATAAATAATAACCTTTTACTAAAGGTTCAGCTCAACAACTTTTACAACTTTTCAAAAACCAAGAAAATTAAAATCAATGAAAGAAGCTATCTCTATCTCTAAGACAAATTAGAGAACACTTAAGGCAAAAGCTCACAAAGAGCACTCAAGAGTAAATTTAGTGAAAAGAGTAGGTGGACAAATGAATGCAATAATAAATTTCTCCAAAGTGTTTGTTAGCCTCTTCAAGAGCAATAGCAAACTTTAAATAGAGAAGTCCAAGAATTAGCCATTGGACTTCAACATCTTTCTTCATAAATGCTTTTAGACCTCTATTAATGTTTGCCTTAGCTAGCTCAGGGGAGGAGCAGCTCAAAGTGTGAAGGAAAAGACATCTTGAAATTAGGTGCAACTTCCCAGAAGCTTCCAAAAATCCATTTTGCCTCCTGACAGTAATGTAATATCCTGAATTTAAAAATGGTGCGATGGACCTTTAAAATTAAAGAGAAAATTATTTAGGAATTAAAATTCTAAAATATGGATATATTGGGGATTACTTTGCAATAGTAAATAAAATATTAATAAATTTCTGAGGACTTATTTGAAAATTTCTTAATTTAGGAAGGAGAATTAAATTAACAGGAAAGGTGAGACATTGAATGGTAAAAATATAATTTTGAATTTTGGGTAGAATTTGGAATTTTTACAAAATTTTAAGGACCTAATTGAAAACTTATTTAAAGAAGGGTTGTTTGATATAATTTCAACAAGGAGGTGGGTAAGGTGGCACTTGGAGATGATGCCATGTGTCCCTTTTCCTTATTAGAACTCTTGAAGCCTCTAGGTACCTACACACACATATTTTTTATCATTAGCTTGAGAGAAAGAGAGAGAGAGAGACCGAGAGAGATAGAAGGAGAGGGGAGCTTCACGTGGTGGCCATCGTTGACCACCTTGCGATAACCATGTCCCCCTTCCTTCCTTACTTTTCCATTTGGCTTTCTCGTACTATTTGTATAATACCCGTGAAAAAATAGAATATAAATGTGTATTTACGAATTACAGTTATTATTCCAGTATACGGTAATATTCACCTATATAATACTATTCACGTATACGGTACTGTTCACATATAGAATTGAAATGTTGAGTACTAGATGTGGTTTGGGCGTAAGAGGAAACTAGAAAGGAATTCATAGGAGAAAATAACGTTTTATGTGAGAAAATACCATCATGAACTAAAATGAAAGGACTAAATTGAAAAGGAACTTAAAAGTTTAAGGAGAAAAGATAATTTTTCCTTTAAATTCTCAATAATAACTAATAATTCAACTGCTTTTGTTTTGCTTGTGAATGCACAATGAGTTGAATTATTAAAGTGCATAGTAAATTGAATTATTTTAATGAAAATATCATTTTCATAAATAGTAAATTGAATATTTTATTAGTGCATAGTGTCAAATAGTACCCTTGATTTTTCTATAAACAGGTCCTTTCATTTCACTTATAAACTCACACCTTTAGCTTCTTTTCTTTCTTCTCTTTAAACTTCTCTTGCTCTAGCTTTAGATTTTTCAGATTTTAGGCCTTTACTTTTCAACTTAGATCGGAGATAAGGATACTATGCCCTTTTTATGTCTTTCAAATTTTAGTAGTTATAATTTTAAGTATGCTCTGTGGTTGCAGCTTTAGTTGATCCTCTACATTAGAAAAGAACTATCCTCAGTTGCTTAAATGTTATTTTGATTTTCTGATTACTAGAATAGAATGTAAACTGTGAAAAATACATGTCTAGGAAGGTTCTGGCTAAGGAAAGATCTGGTACTTAAGAGTATCTATTGTGACCTACCTCTCATTCTTGAAAACTTATCTGGTGTACTCTTTTACAGCTTGTATTCACTATTTATGGTATGAATAGTAATTGTAGGTATGAATAGTAACCGTATATATGAACAGTTACTATACAAAAACAACCTTAATTTGTTTTCTCTAACCTTTCATGAAAGTCTCTGTAGCGGAATCTAAAATCCACCTATTTACTCTTAATAACTTAGGGAAGTGATACACGTACGGAATCCAGGTGAATAGACATAATCTTAATAATATGATCACAGCACGATCCATCACATTAGTGAATCGGGTTTAAATCTCAAGTTTTACCAGTTAAAGGTGATAATATGATATTAGTGAGAACCCTGATGTTATTATTTTCTATAAATAATAAATTAAATATATTTACTATCTTTACATATTCCATATTTAAATTATTATTTGTATTATAATTTTGAAAATTTTAACTTTCATGAGATTTAAAATATGAATATTCATGATATATTGAATCTTTGTGATTGAGAAAAGTCGTATGGCTTGTTTGTGATATTGGGTAGTACCCCCCTTTCTGTGGTGAGCAAGATCGGCCACTTAACTCAAGAAACGTTAGGGGAGACATAGTTCCTATTGATAAAATGGAACAATGTGTAGCATCACAAGGTATTAAGAGGACCAAAGGTTAAGCGGCTAGCAAACCAGGATGGTTCCACCTAAGTGATGAGTGTCAATACCCAGGATGAGTACTTGATTGTTTGTTTATGGAAAAAATTGATGATTTCTGGTGTAATCCCTACTTATGCTCTTAGTTGATTTTATAGCCTATTAAGTTCATTATCATGATCGATTTTGTATTTTGTTCTTATTACTAAGTTTATCATACATTCACTGAATTTTCCCCAAAAACTCACCCTCACATTTTTCCCTTTCATATACAATTGCAGAAAAGAACTCCCTCTAGAGGAGTAACAGAGTGATCTGTAGAATAAAGAATCTCCCTATTGCCAGGTAGGTTCAGTGATCCCGTATTTGTATTAGGTGCTCTGTGGTCATTGGAACTCCTAAGATGTTATTGTGAATATTTCAGGTATCTCATATAATTATATTTTGGATTTTATACTCTTTATGAAGATGGTGTTATTATGGTTGTTTATCTATACCTTTATAACTATATTAAGTTATATACAGTATTTCTCGTATGTGTAAGTAATGACATCAAATATGTTTTTAATAAAATTTCCATTTATTGTGAATAAATATGATTTTGAAATAAATTTATGAATTTTATGTTTCTGCAAAATTGAACTCATCAAAAAGGGTAGAGTCAATAGGAAGGCTTACAGTAACAAGGGTCATCGTTCTTATGCCAGTCATGGGTCCTCATGACAGTCTGGCTGTGGAGCAAAGCTGTGAGAGCAAAGAAATGGCAAAGATGAAACAACCATGGAATCCATCATCCTTCAACGCAAACCATCGGGAGTAAGCAACTTACTGATTTCTCCATCTTATTAGTTGCTCTATTTTCATTCTTTCTTGTTTACCCCGTGCATGTGAAACTGAGATGGGAAAATGGAATGCAACTGCTTCTACTCTATTAGTACTGGGTTGGAAGTAGAAAGATAAAATTTTGGTGGTGCTTTACAGCAGAAGAACATAGAAGAAGATAGTGGAGAACAAAGGAGGTGCAAAATTGCAATTTTTCTCGGGTAAGTAAAGAACTATATGATGTATTGACTGAAATTTTCTCTTCTCCATTGCATGTTTATGGGTTGCCACTAGGAAAGAAAAAAATCTTGCATGTTAGTTTTGGGATAACAAAAAATTGAGTTAAAAGCTATGTAATCTGAATTAATCCTTGGCAGAAGAAAATTCTGGATAAGAATGGAACATAATGCAAATTTTCTGCAGAATTTAGATACTGACTTTTGGGCTATTTTGAGTGGAAGAGAAGTTGGTTAAGTTGTTAAGTGTTGAATAATTTTTTTAAGCTAAAAATAATGACTTTATAATGCTTTTAGCATGGCCAAATTCTATTGGTTGTAGTGTGAAAATAGAGTGAAAACTGATAATGGGAATTAAATCCTATTTTGCTGTCATTTGCTGCCATAGTTGTTTTAGGTTGTTTGCAATATGAAATGAGCTCCAATGATTATAAAAATTTGGTATGATATTAGATGTAGTATCCTAGTATACGCCTAAATTATTTCAAAAATTTTTGGGCCGGTTTGGTACCCCTAAAGCACCTAAAACAATAGCTAAAATTTGAAGAATATGAAAAGATATGGCATGCTGTTCTTTTTGTGAACTTCGAATAACCAAATGAGGCCCAAAAATCCTTAAAATTTTATGACAAACTCTTGGAATGCAAAAGGTCTATACTAGAAAGTTTCATGATATTTAGAAGAATTTAGCTTGGTGAACTAACCCAATAATAGAACCTTATTTTGTACAAAAACAAATCTAGGCAGGTTGGAATTTAGCTCTGTTTTAATGGCTAAAAGACTTATTCTGACATGAAATTTTTACTCTAAGATATGAAAATTATGATCTACAAAATTTCATTGTTTTTGGATATGGTTAGACTAGTCTGTCAAGAATAAAATAGTACCTATAATAGATTTGGGCAGTTCTGGCACAGGGTCACTAATGAGGTTTGTAGAAAGGCCAAATGAGGGATTTTTTATCTGAAATTTTTACCATAGCATATTAACATATAAAGAAGGTTCTGTACCAAGTTTTGTGAATTTTGGAGCTACAAATCAATACCAGAAATTTAGCAAAGTTTAGGCTTTGAAACTATAGTAGAAAAACATAACAATATTGGATGCTTGGTGACCTAAGCTCTAAAATGGTGTTGTTTCCTTCTTGACTTATTTTCTAGGCCTCCTACAACTTCTTTTGTACCTTCCTTCGATTTAGATACCTTGCTCAGATTTGAGGTGAGTGGGTAAATACTTCCTATGACTAAGTATCTTTCTTTTATGACTCTTTGTATCATAATGAAAACATGTAGTATATCTAAATTTAAAAGAATGGTGATTCAAATATATAATTATATTTTTAAATTAATGTTGCTATTTTATTTGAATGGAATGATGAGATGTAAAGAATTGTGAAACTTGTATAATGATGTATATATAATCATATTTTCTTATTTTCTCATGAATGGAGGTTATATTATGAATTGTGAATGGTATGTGAACTGAGTTGAGATGTGACACACATTGATTGTTGAACTCATTCAATTGCGGATAGTTGAAGTATGTTATTATTGAATAATTGTTCTATGATATAAGTTATGTTGTGGTTAGATTTGTAAATAATTATGAATTGTTTATGATTGTGATTGTGTATGTGACTTAAATTAATGGATAGGCATAATGGTGCATCCCATGGGAAATTCTAAAAAGAGCCATAATGGTAGAAATTTATAAATAGAACAATAAGGGTGAATGCGACCGGGGTCACGGGTAATGATCCAGAGGTACCCTAGATGACACGGTTAGTACAGGAAATTTGAGCAATTGATTGAATCATCTACTATTGTGAATTGTTCTTAATTATGTTATGTTGAAATGTGATTGGTATATTTGGATCTTGTTGAGAACTATTTTGGATTATGTTGTATTGTGTTATAATTAGTTTATGATTGATTGATACATATTATCATTATGATAATTTATAACTATTTTTCATCGTAGTGCAGTGTTGTCCCCTTACTGAGCACGTGGTTTGCTCATACCCCTCTTATTAACATTTTCAGAGTTGGCTGTTGAAGATAAGTATTCATGTAGGAGGTAATGGATCCTCAGTTGAAGATCCCATTTGAATCCAAGGATGATTATATTCTTATTCATGTGTCTTTTGCTCTGTTACTCTAGAGTCACTCCGTGATGGTATAGGTAACCTAGGATTTGGATGGCTGTCATTATGAGTTGCGGAATTATGTATGTAAATGAAACAACAATATTGATGAATATGTTTCTAAATATTTTATTTAATTTACTTCTTGTGATGGAACACAATAAAGACAAAGAGTAGTAAAATTTTATGTATCAGAATATCTATAAATATGTGAAATGAAGATTTCTTTAAATAATTATTTACTTTCATTTGTCTATTTTTAGAATGTTTTATATGCTAGCTTGATGAAATGGTTCAGATTCTGAGATGAGATTAGACTCACTCTCGTGTTGGTCACATATCCTAGGTTGGACGTGACAAGTTGACTTTTATCTTAACTAGAAATTTAACTTTTATCAGAGGAGCTTTCTCTTTAAAAGATGCAAGAAGGACAAAGAATTAAATACGGTCAGGAAAGAGAAGCTTTTCTTAAAGACTGTGCAAGTATAATAAGACTAAAATATTAATCAAAGTGGAAATGGATCGAGTATAAAGATGAACTTTTAAGATAAGACAAGATGGCTCAGTTCATAAATGAAGGCATTATCAAAAATCAAGTAGGCCTTAAATATATTTTTCAGATGGACTCAAAATATATTTAACCCAATATGAACTATATTAGGATATGGAATGTACTTATTTTTTAAAAAAAATGATGAAGGTACAATGATAAAATGGCTTTCTATTCTATGGAATGAGAATTCATTCTTTTTTATGAGTTAAAGAATATCCATTTTCTCATTTGAGAAAATAGGCACTAAAAATGAAATTTTAGCAATCCAACAAAGGTATATTGATCATTTATATTTCCTAACTTCAATTCTAACTAAACCTAATTATGGGTTGAAAAGTTCACCCAGTTCAACAAACTCGGCTCAAAAAATGCAATATGGATTCAAAAATATAAGTTGAGAAAAAAATCCCATATTTAAAAAGGCCTGTCTTAAAACAGATTGGACTCAGCCTAGCCCAAAGCCTAGCTTGAGTTTAAAGCATAAATTTGAAGAGTTATATACACTCACACACACACACACAAAGGCAGATCCACCTTATATGGTGTGGGGGCAATTGCCCCCATAAGAAAATTTTTTAATTAATATATGTGGTAATTTTTTTTGTCTCCATAAAAATTTAAATGTTGTCCTCATATGATAAATCATGACCACTTAAGAGTATCACACCCAATAAGTTTTTTTTAATTGAATTTCAAAATTAGTTGTACCTACCACTGCACTACCTAATAAGTTTATATCTTGTGTATTTTATATTTTTTTTGTATCGATTATGCATATTTATAATATTTTTAGTAAAAATATTTATACACTATTTCTTGTCTTGACTAACTAAAATTTTTAGATCTACTCCTACATACTCTTTCCTTCCGTTCCATTCAATGCTTGTCTATTCTGCCTTCCTTTAGTTTAGTTACATTAGTAGTTTGGACTTGGAGGATTAGTGCGTTACTGTCACTAATAATGGAAAAAGAAATATTATGGCTATTTTGTAAAGCTTAAAGACGAAAAGAAATTATGCAAAGAAGAGAACGTAAAACTTCAGCAAGCCTTTATTTAGAGAAAATAGGCTTATATAAAGCCAAGGATACAAACGGTAAGTAACGTCCAGAGCAACGAGGGCTAATACCGAAAATATCCAACATATTTTTAATCTTTAATTCAAGCACATCCCATCCCATGTAGGATTTCTGGATCATGGTGCTTTTGTTATCAAAATTGTTGTGCTTTGGGCCTATGTGAAGCAGCGAAATCTTAAGGAATCCGTTAATTGAGGTGAGAAATTATATATCGCAAGAGACTGGGTAAAATAATGAATACCATATTCATGTGACTGCTGGGTTCAATTTCATATTAGACATTGAGAGTATGACTGCTGGTTCTAATAATGTACCAAAAAAAAATAGTTATAACCAATGTTTTTAAAGTTGAACTAGTCATTCAACCAATAGAAACACTCATTTAAAGTTTAATGATTCAACCATAATAAAAACTAATAGTATTTAAATGTAAAAATATTTTAAATTATATATATATATATTATGTGGGGCTTTGAAAAAATCAAGTATTATTTTATTATCAAGAATTTTGCTTATTTTTCAATTACCATATTAGACCATGTAAAAAGAGTAAAGTGAGCACCAGCACCTCATCAATATCAAGTCTCATATACAGTGGCAGAGCCACATATAAGTCGGGGGTGCAGCTGCACCCCTTGAAAATTTACATATTGTCATGTAAAAATTTTTTTTTTATTTTGCCCTCTTCTTATTTTTTTTGAACCCCTTTAATATTTTTTAAACTCTTTCAGTGACTCAGTCCCTCTTTGCTGCTCATAATCACAAGACCCTAACTCCCCAGAGTCACAAAATTTTTTTTTGATGATAGTTAATTTCTCATTCTATTGTTAGGGACCTCTTTATAAAAGCTTGAAATTTAGAGTTTTTGTACATAAGTCTAGTTCTATTAAATTGGTTAATTGATTATGTAATTAGGATCATGAATAACATATTTGTAAAATCAATTTTATGAAATTTTTTCTTAATGATGATTAATTTCTCATTTCATTGTTAGGGACCTCTTTGTAAAAGCTTGAAATTTGGGGTTTTTATATATAGGTCTAATTCTATCAAATTGGTTGATTGATTATACAATTAGGATCATGAGTAACATATTTGTGAAGTCAATTTCATGAAAGTTTTTATTCATAATGGTTAATTTATCATTCCATTATGAAGGATCTCTTTGTAAAAGCTTGAAATTTAGAATTTTGTACATAAGTTTAATTCTATCAAATTAGTTAATTGATTATACAATTATAATCATGAGTAATATATTTGTGAAGTTAATTTCATGAAATTTTTTTTAATAATGGTTAATTTATCATTCTATTTTTAGAGACCTCTTTGTAAAAGCTTGAAATTTGTAGTTTTTGTGCGTAGGTCTAATTCTTTCAAATTTGTTGATTAATTATGCAATTAGGATTTAGAAGAATAATAATTTTTTTGTAATGGAAATATTTTTTAAGAGGAAATTACCATCAAATGAGTAACAAATTAAAATTAATTTAGAAGAATTGACATCAGATCCAGAAAAGCAAATGAAAATTTTGCCCCCCTACCAATGGGTCTTGAATACGCCACTACTCATATACATGTGAGAAATTTCAATCCCACCAGTAAGATAAACAAGCAAGGGAAAGGAAAGAGAAGGAAGAAGGAAAAGGAAGAGAGGCCAAAATGAGAAAGATCCCCTCCAAGGCTCCTTGAGAGCCGTTGAATCATGCATCTAATAGTCCACGATGTGTCTTGTGCAAATTTTTTGTTTAAAAGTTAAAAGGTACAGAAACATCGTGGGCTATTAGATGTAGGATCTAACAGCCCTCAAGAGGCCCCGGAGGATCCAAGAGGGGATTCCTTCTCGCTAAAATGAGGATAGATTCATAGAAATTGTGTAGAGAAGTAAGAAGGAAGATGGAGATGGAAGAAAGGCCAAAAGGGGGGAGAGAAATCACTAACTAATTAATTTTTTAATTACTAATTAAGTAATTAATTTTTTCCCTTTTGTATCAAAATTACTAATTAATTACTAATATCTAGATAAACTACTAGTTAATAAAATACCAAATAATTATTTTTTCCTTTGTATCAAAATTACTAATCAATTAATAATCACTAATTAAATTACTACTTAAATAACTTACTAACTAATTAATTTTTTCCTCCTATGCAAAAATTGCTAATTAATTACCAATTACTCTATAAATTAATAATTAATTAATTTACTAACTAATTAACTTTTTCCCTTCTGTATCAAAATTACTAATTAATTAATAATATCTAATTAAATTACAAGCTAATTAATTCAATTTTTTCCTTTTGTATCAAAATCACTAATTAATTACTAATTACTAATTAAATTTTTTAGTTAAATTACTAACCAATTAATTTTTTTCATTCTATATCAAAATTACTTATTATTCATTAAATTACCATCTAATTACTTTTTTCCTTTTGTATCGAAATTGCTAATTGATTACTAATCACTAATCAAATTACTATTTAATTAATTGACTAACTAATTGGATTTCATCCAACTTTCCTTATGTTCACATTATCGGTCAAATTACCAACCCATAACATGCCAGAACTGTATTTTTTAAAAAAAAATTTGATATGTGCTTTTCTCTGATCTCACTTCCATTCGCACCTTTCTGGCAACATCTAACAATGAAACACATAGGAAAATGGTAGAAAATGCTATAAAACAGTGGATCAAATTAACCTCATCTGAACCCAAAAAACCAGGACGAACACAGGACATTAATAGAGGAGAGAGAACATACCAAAAAGCACAGGAAAATGATGAAAAATAAAAGAAAACCAAAGGGAAAGTTAGGGAAACACAACACATGACAAACCAATGACAATTTTTTAATGCAAATGGAAAACACACACGAAGCAGAGGAACGGACACTCAAATTAAAGACAGACACACACAACAAAGGGGTAAAGGAAGAATTGGCAATAAATGCAGCACCAAACCACATTAAATGAGGCCATAAGCAAGTCCTCAAAGCATTCAACGAAACCATGGTTTAAGGGTAGAAGCGCTTTTGTGTTGCAAACTCCCAACACATCCTATTTTGGTGCAAAACCATGTAAATGCAGTCCAAACCATGCTACAGAGCAACACAACGTAAAAACAAACAAGCATTACATAAGTTGGGGGAGGGCAGGAGATGGGCTATAAAAGAGGGTCTTGGTAGCACTTTTAGTGTGTAGTGCAGGTGAACTAGTTTTTTATTGGTCGATTCTTTAGCTAAACTACTCGGTTAAAATCGATTTTTTAGTAGGTTTGATTAATTTTTTCTATCTTAGTTCTGACCTTATTTCAAACTAGACCAAGGTTCGATATCTATCTAACTAGTTGAATTGGCCGATCCAAAACTCTGGTTATAACTTATAATTTGCATTTACATTTACAATCTCTTCTCTAAATTTATAAAAAGTAGAAACAACTTTTAGTTTTGTTCCTTTTATTGGGGGGCCGGGGGAGGGGGGAGGGGGTCTAGATCTTTCTAAAAAAAAGGTCGTTTTCTATCAGGGTTCATATTTGGATGAATTTGGGTCGAGCTCGACATATTTTTTAGTTTATCCAACACATGATCAAGTCTAATTCTAATTAAAGTTCAAAGAACTAGATTAATTGATTCGATCAAAAAATTAGTAAATCGAACAATTTTTCGGTCTGATTTAGCCCTTAAAACTAGTTAGGAAAAAATTAGTCAATAATCGGTTGAACCAGTAAAATCCTTAAGGCTAGTGAGAGAGAAAAAAATCGGTCAAAAACTAGTCAAATTAATTTTTGACTTTAAAAAAAAATTGCAGACCTCTCCCCAAAAAAACCATATCATTAGAATATATCACTCATTTGCACTTTGCCTAGCCTTCCCTCCCCCAATTTCAACTCGCAGTTATGCACAACTGAAAGATAGTTGCATTGCACCCGGCCACCATCTGCCACTGAAGACACAATGCCACCATTTTTTGCTATTGATGTCGCTCCCATGCCATGTTTGTACACTGCAAGATATTATGATTTTTTTTTTGTTTTATTTAGCTTTTAGAATTAATTTTTTAGTTTTATGATTTTTTTACTTGACAATTTTTAATTTTTGCTTATATTGACTTATATTTTGATATTTAAGAAAAATAAATATATTTATTATTTAATGAATGATTATGAACTTAATGATTATGTATGGATGACTTTATATACATATATATATTAATAATTATATTTTTAATAGTTTAAGTACTAATAGTTCAATTATAATTTGATTATGATTATATTTTAAATCTCTATGGGTTTAGTAAGCGATCATCTTTTCAAAACCTTAATTATTCTAAATTGGACCAAGGATCAAACTCGTGATGAGAATATTAACGTTAATCCTTACAAAAAAAAAAAGGCGAAACCCAATTTCGAGGGACATAAAACTAATAAACCACCACATCTTTCTATGAACAAATCACGTGGATAAGCACTGTAATTTCAAGGATCTTATATGGACGTGCCACCAAAGTCGCAGTGATCTTCAACTCTCCACTGAAGTTTTTCTTCAATCTTGCGGCGGCTGCCCACACCCATCCTCCCCTTCTCCTTTGTCTGTTTTCTCTCCCTTCTCTATTGTAAGAGTTTTTTTTTTTGAAGGTCTCCTTTCTGCGTTGTTAGAGTTTTTTTTTTTTTTTGTGTTTTGTTGCCTTCATCTTCCTCCCTGTTGTAGTTGGTTTGGCTGGAGTCAATGTAGTGAAGCCTTGCCTTGACAACCCCTGCCATCGTTGGTCTTCCACTTTCCCTTGCGGAGAAGAACAGGAGGAGGAGGATGATACAGAAGCTTGGCGGGGAACAAGGAAACTTCGCTGTCTATTTCAGCGTGAATCTGCTCGGAGTGCCTAATGTTGTTATCACCGATGTACACGAGACATCCTCCTTCGGGATGCAGCTCTGTTCTATTTTTTTCTTTCTTGTCTATTTTGTTTAGTTCTTTGGTGGTCTTTGGACTTCTCCCTCCCGATGCTATCCGATAACAGGTAAGAAGCTTCAGAAAGCTCTGCTCAACAAGCTTATGGTTTTAGGTTGCTTCCATCTTCTCGAACCAGAGGTGGTATCCGAGCATCAAAGGACGTGAAGAGAAGTGAGGAGGAGCTGGAAGTCCATCTTTAAATCCAAATTTAAAAAAAAAAAAAAAAAGGCTAGAAGTCCAGCTAATTTGAATCAGCTTATTGGCATATATGACAATTGGTATATTTTTCTTTGGTTTGTTAGAAGACTAGCTCTAATCTAGGGTTTAGGGTGTATTGCCTCTTTTTAGTTCAATGGTTTAGGATTAGGAGTGTGTTACTTCTGTTTAGTCTCATAGTCAAACTATATAAGTCTAGTACTGATTTTTAGGATTTGTTATCTTAAATTATTGTCACGACCCTCAAAATGGTACGTGACCGGCACAACTTAGAGATACTCTCTAGTTGTAAGCCTATGCTTTTAGCACCATATAATAATCATTCTAAAATGTGAGAGTAATAATATAACAAAGACTTATCTTAGTTAAATACTCCGATTTTACTTAATAAGCTACAATCTTACAAAACATACAGTAAACTTAAAGTACTGTAATAACATAATTATGTACAATAACCACTTCCTCCTAGATGTCCTATTTGACTGCAGAGCTTTCTAGAATTTAAAACTGAAGAAACAGCTTTAATTCAAATAAACACCAACCCTTGAAGCAAAGAGGGTTAGGATATTGAACTTGCGCTACTCCTCAGACGGATGTTTTTCGTTAATCTCAGGATCTGAAAAAATATATCCACCACAATATGAGATAATAATCTCAATGAATAGATAACGTTACAAGGATAGAAACTTAATTACAGATAATCATCAAGTGATTAACAATACACAAGTATATGTATAAAATGCATAAGTAAAATCATATCATACTTATAATCGACAAACAGCCATAGAATATGACCATAATCATATTCGGCACACAGCTATCTCCACATTTGGCATACAGCCATAGCATATGACCATAATCATATTTGGCACACAGCCATATTCATATTCGGCACACAGCCATCTTCACATTCGGCACACAGCCATAAATATGACCATAATCATATTCGGCACACAGCCAGATTCACATTCGGCACACAGCCATAGCATATGACCATAATCATATTCGGCACACAGCCATATTAATTGAAATATTCAGTCAAAGGTAATAGTAGATATACTCTGAATATGTAAATTACTTGGACTATTCATATAATTAAATAAGTATCCAAGTAGGTTAGCTACTCACCTGAAATCCAAGTTACTATATCTTCTTTAAATCTACACAATTACATTTAATGGATTCAATTAATATAATTCTTTAATACATATAATCACGTATACGTACGTGTACTTTTCAAAAATACATATAAAAATGTACACGTATATGTACTATTCAAAAATACATATAAATACTATTTATATATAGTTACTATTCATTTATACGTATAGTTACTATTCATATGTACGGTTACTATTCATACGTACGGTTACTATTCATACGTACAGGTACTATTCATATCAGAAATAGATAATATAATCTGTAAAAGAGTACACCAGGTAAGTTCCCAGGAAAGAGTGGAGAGTCCCTATGGACACACTTAACAACCATGTCTTTTCTTAGCCAGAACTTTCCTAGACATGTATTCTTCACAGTTTACATTCTATTTCGGTAATCAGATAATCAAAACAACATATAGGTAGCTAAGGACAGTTTTTCTGATGTGGAAGATCGGCCAAAGCCGCAACCACAGAGCATACTTAAGAAAATAACTTTTAAAAATCTGAATGGCACAGAAAAGGGGCATAGTATTCTTACCTTGGATCTAGGCTAAGGAAGAAAGACCTAGAATCTCAGAGCCTAACGCCGGAGCAAGAGAAGTTTTGAGGAAAGGAGAGAAGAGAAACTGAAGGTGTGTGTTTTGAATTGAAATGAAAGGGCCTATTTATAGGAAAAATTATGGTACTATTTGCTACTATTCCATCTACCATTCTCCTATACTATTTCATCTACCAGTTTCACTTACCAGTTTTCATCTACCATTCTCCTATACTATTTCATATACTATTTCATCTACCAGTTTCACTTACTAGTTTTCATCTACCATTCTCCTATACTATTTCATCTACCAGTCTCACTTACCAGTTTTCATTCTAGATTCCACTTTTGAACTGTATATTTACTTAATGGGATTAATTCCATATCATATCATCCATTATATCCCACAATTTATAGAATCTATAATTAAAAATTTATATTTTCAACAATATGCACAAACGAGTATACAAAAATTAAACTGATAGGAAATTTATTTTCTTCAAAATAAATTTATCGAAATTCTTAAATACTTATAACTTAAAAAAAATGGGTATTACATTCTACCCCCCTTAAAAAAAATTCGGTCCCCGAATTTAAATTACCTTGAAGATTCAAATAGATGTGGGTATCTAATTCGCATATCAGCCTCGGCTTCCCATGTGGCCTCCTCGTGAGTCTGATTCCGCCATAGTACTTTTATCGATGGAATCTCTCTAGATCGGAGCTTCTTAATCTGGCTATCCAGGATAGCTATCGGTACTTCCTCGTATGACAAATCTTCATCTAATTGGAGGGTATCTTGATGAAGTACGTGTGAAGGGTCAGGAAGGTACTTCCTTAACATAGACACATGGAAGACGGGGTGGATTCCCCCTAATTCTGTGGGTAAGGCTAGCTTGTAGGCAACATTGCCTATTCTCTCTAGGATCTCATAAGGTCCAATATACCTGGGGCTTAATTTCCCTTTCTTCCCAAACCTCATTATGCCTTTCATGGGTGAAACCTTGAGAAACACCATGTCTCCAATGATGAACTCTAAGTCTCTTCGTCTATGGTCAGCATAGGCTTTCTGCCTATTCTGGGCTGCTAACATCCGTTCTCGGATAACTCTTACCTTGGTGATTGCTTCTTGCACTAAATCGGGTCCCAGGAGTTTTACCTCACCCATCTCGAACCATCCAATCGGTGATCGACACCGGCGACCATATAAGGCCTCATAAGGTGCCATCTTGATACTTGATTGGTAACTGTTGTTGTAGGCAAACTCCACTAGCGGAAGGTGCTTTTCCCAGCTTCCACCAAAGTCAAGGATGCATGCCCTCAACATGTCTTCCAAAGTCTGAATGGTCCGCTCTGTTTGTCCGTCAGTCTACGGGTGAAAAGCCGTGCTAAGATTTACTCTGGTGCCAAGGGCTTCCTGAAAAGTTCTCCAAAATCGGGACGTGAATTGTGGCCCACGATCGGAGATAATCGTCAAAGGAACTCCATGTAACTTCACAACTTCTTTAATGTAGAGCTCAGCCAGTCTAGACACACTATATGTTGTCTTAACCGGTATAAATTGGGCCGTCTTAGTTAACCGGTCAACGATGACCCAGATAGAATCATAGCCACTAGAAGAATGTGGTAATCCTACTACGAAGTCCATCGTCACATATTCCCATTTCCACTCAGGAATTTTAATTTACTGAAGTTTCCCTGCCGATCTCAGGTGTTCAGCTTTAACTTGCTGACAAGTTAAACATCTTGATACAAAATCTGCCACGTCACACTTCATTCCATCCCACCAGTAAATTTGTTTCAAGTCTTGGTACATCTTGGCCATACCAGGGTGAACTGTGTATGCCGTGTTATGTCCTTCCTCTATAATCTCTCTCCTCAGAGCCGGCATATTAGGAACACACAATCGATTTTTAAACCAAAGTGTGCCTGTGTCATCAAGTGTAAACTCTTGGGTATCTCCACTGTATACCTTGTCCATGATCTTGGCCAATTCTGGGTCATCCTTCTGAAATAGACGAATATGGTCGGATAAGGAAGATTTAGCCTTAACGTGAGCCAAGAACATGCCAGAGTCAGATATCTCAAAGTATACCCCACGAGACTCTAATTCTTGTAACTCCTGTACTAAGGGCTTTCTTACCTCAGTTATATGTGCAAGAGTACCTGAGGATTTTCTACTTAAGGCATCTGCTACCACATTTGCTTTTCCAGGGTGGTATAGGATATTGCAGTCATAATCCTTCATCAATTCCATCCAGCGCCTTTGTCGTAAATTAAGGTCACGCTGATCAAAGATATATTTAAGGCTCTTATGATCAGTGAATATTTCACACTTTTCCCCATAGAGATAGTGCCGCCATATCTTAAGTGCAAACACAACCGCTGCCATTTCTAGGTCATGTGTCGGGTAATTCTGCTATGTTTCTTGAGTTGTCTGGAGGCATATGCTATCACTTTACCATTCTCAATGAGGACACAACCAAGTCCTATTCGAGAGGCGTCACAATATACCGTGAACCCTCCTGGTCCGGATGGTAATACAAGTATTGGCGCTGTAACCAACCGCAGCTTAAGTTGTAAGAAACTCTTCTCGCATTCATCATCCCACTGATACTTTACATTCTTTCGTGTTAGCCGTGTGAGAGGGGCAGCTATCTTTGAAAAGTCCTGGATGAAACGTCGGTAATAACCAGCCAATCCTAGGAAGCTCCGAATTTCTGTTACCGAAGTAGGTCTCGGCCACATCTTGATCGCTTCAACCTTGCTTGGGTCCGCCTGTATGCCATCTTTTGAAATCACATGACCTAAGAAGGTTACTCGGTCAATCCAGAACTCACACTTTGAGAACTTCGCATAAAGTTGATGTTCTCTCAGCTTCTGCAATGCCATACGAAGATGTTACTCGTGCTCCTCCGAGCTCCTTGAGTAAACTAATATATCATCTATAAATACTATGACAAATCGATCAAGGTATGGTTTAAATACCCGGTTCATGAGATCCATGAAAGCTGCCGGGGCATTTGTTAGTCCGAAAGACATAACTGTGAACTCGTAATGTCCATACCTAGTACGAAATGCTGTCTTGGGTATATCTGCCTTTTTGACCTTGAGTTGGTGATAACCAGACCTCAAGTCAATCTTAGAAAAATGCTTAGCTCCCTGCAACTGATCAAAGAGATCATCTATACGAGGCAGAGGGTACTTATTTTTTATAGTGACCTTATTTAGTTGCCTGTAATCAATGCAAAGTCTCATTGATCCATCTTTCTTCTTTACGAAGAGAACAGGGGCACCCCACGGGGAATAACTGGGTCTTATGAAACCCTTATCTAGAAGATCCTGCAGTTGTTCCTTGAGTTCTTTCAGCTCAGTCGGTGCCATTCTGTAAGGTGGAATTGAGATAGGTTGAGTTTCTGGTGCCAGATCTACAGTGAACTCAATTTCTCGATCCGGGGGTAGTCCTGGTAATTCGTCTGGAAACACGTCTAAAAACTCTCTCACAATTGGCACATCTTCAGGTTTGAGCATTTCCTTCTCTACGTCTTGTACGAAGGCTAAGAACCCTCTGCACCCTTTTCTCAATAATCGTTGGGCGCCCATTAGGGAGATCAAGTTATGCGGTGTCCTACTTTGGTCTCCCTGGAATACAAATGTGGCTTCTCCGGGCATAGAAATTTTTATGGATTTACTATGACAATCGAGGGTTGCGTGGCATGAAGCCAACCAATCCATGCCTAAAAGTACATCAAAATCTATCATATCAAGGATCATAAGATTTGCCACGGTTTCTAGCCCTCCTACAACCACACTACATTCTTTATACTTTTTCTCTATTAGAACCCTTTCTCCCATAGGGGTAGTCACAAGAAACGGTTGTTCTAAACTTATCGGTTTCTTAAGGATGTATTTAACAAAATTTGGAGATACATATGAATGGGTAGATCCAGGGTCGAATAATACATGAGCTTTATGTGAGTAAATGGTCAAAATACCTGTGACAACAGCATTAGATGCTTGGGCATCTTGTCTGGTAAGAGCAAACACCCTAGCTGGACCATGATTAAAAGACTGCTGCCCTCTTCCTCCTGCTCCTCTTCCGGCTCCTCTTCCTAGTCCACCCCTTCCTGCAGATGAATGAGCTACACTAGCTGATGTTGTCATTGCTTGAGGATATGATGGTTGTGCAGACCTAGCCCCAATAAGTAATTGTGGACATTCCCTTGCAAAGTGACCCGCTTGACCACAATGGTAGCAAATTTTGCTCTCTTTATAACATATTCCCGAATGAAACTTCCCACATTGCGGGCACATAGGCTTAGCATGCCTTTGTTGAATTGGTGCTTGATCATCCCTCCTTTGATTGAAACTCGGTTGTACTACACTGGATGACGTAATAGTTTGCCCCGAAAATGCTATAGGATTTGATTGGCCTGGATTTAGCGGCTTTGGTGCTCCTGCTGAGCTATTGTAGGGCTTTTCTTCCCGTCCTCGCTTTTTCTTCGTTCTTTGTTCACCCTTCACCTCTTCTGCCATTTCCATGAATCTTGCAGTACTTATCATTGCGGCATAAGAAGGATATGTTTCGATTTGGGTCCCCACAAGTTGTCTTAAAAAAGGGCGAAGGCCCATGACAAATCTCCTTATCTTTTCTCTTTCATCTAGATTTTTGTTAGCTGCAAATCGAGAGAGCTGTATGAACTTAGTGTTATAATCGTGGATCGACATAGACCCTTGCTTGAGAGTTTCAAATTCTTGGGTTTTTGCGCCTCGTACACTTTGAGGGAGGAATCTTTCCATGAACATCCTCTCAAATTCTTCCCATTCCACTGGTGGGGCATTACTAGCTCTACCCCCTTTAAAGCTGTTCCACCATTCTTCAGCAACTCCATTCAATTGGTAAACAGCTAATGCCACTTTCCGGACACTTGAACATCCCAAAGCTGTGCAGGCCTTTTCAATACCATCCAAGAATTTTCTTGGGTCTTCATTTGGATCTTCTCCAGAGAATGATGGAGGTTTGAGCTTTAGGAAGCTTGTAAGTTGTTTTTCTGTCAAAATCTCCTCTTGTTGGGGAAGAGGTGCTTGCGTATTTGTTTGAGGTGCCACTGGGGGATTGTTCAGAATAGATTGCCCTATTATCATTGCCTCCATTCTATCCATTCGTTCTTGGATAGTATTGAACATAGCCCTTAGAAATGGATCATTTGGAGGAGGTATCTCATCAGCACCTACAGTCTCAGTACGTTCACTGCTTTCTTGTGATGCATTCACTGAGGAGGAAGGTGTTGGCACTCTTCTAGAGCCCAAACGCCTACCTTGGTTAGATGGTCTTCCTCTTGCCATTAAAGGTGTCAAAATCTACACAGATTTAGCAAACACCTTTAGATATTAAGAATACCTTAGAGCGCAATACTAATTAAGGAGTATGACACCAAAGGAATATTAATGACATCCTATGCTGCCTTCTGTGGAACCTCATCCTATGATTGTGCCGCGGTTCACAATAATAGGGGAGGGTCTACCGAAGACACCTTTTGCTCTGTAGCCAATAGGAGACCTAAAAACCCAACCCTCTGATACCAACTTTGTCACGACCCTCAAAATGGTACGTGACCGGCACAACTTAGAGATACTCTCTAGTTGTAAGCCTATGCTTTTAGCACCATATAATAATCATTCTAAAATGTGAGAGTAATAATATAACAAAGACTTATCTTAGTTAAATACTCCGATTTTACTTAATAAGCTACAATCTTACAAAACATACAGTAAACTTAAAGTACTGTAATAACATAATTATGTACAATAACCACTTCCTCCTAGATGTCCTATTTGACTGCAGAGCTTTCTAGAATTTAAAACTGAAGAAACAGCTTTAATTCAAATAAACACCAACCCTTGAAGCAAAGAGGGTTAGAATATTGAACTTGCGCTACTCCTCAGACGGATGTTTTTCGTTAATCTCAGGATCTGAAAAAATATATCCACCACAATATGAGATAATAATCTCAATGAATAGATAACGTTACAAGGATAGAAACTTAATTACAGATAATCATCAAGTGATTAACAATACACAAGTATATGTATAAAATGCATAAGTAAAATCATATCATACTTATAATCGACAAACAGCCATAGAATATGACCATAATCATATTCGACACACAGCTATCTCCACATTTGGCATACAGCCATAGCATATGACCATAATCATATTTGGCACACAGCCATATTCATATTCGGCACACAGCCATCTTCACATTCGGCACACAGCCATAAATATGACCATAATCATATTCGGCACACAGCCAGATTCACATTCGGCACACAGCCATAGCATATGACCATAATCATATTCGGCACACAGCCATATTAATTGAAATATTCAGTCAAAGGTAATAGTAGATATACTCTGAATATGTAAATTACTTGGACTATTCATATAATTAAATAAGTATCCAAGTAGGTTAGCTACTCACCTGAAATCCAAGTTACTATATCTTCTTTAAATCTACACAATTACATTTAATGGATTCAATTAATATAATTCTTTAATACATATAATCACGTATACGTACGTGTACTTTTCAAAAATACATATAAAAATGTACACGTATATGTACTATTCAAAAATACATATAAATACTATTTATATATAGTTACTATTTATTTATACGTATAGTTACTATTCATATGTACGGTTACTATTCATATGTACGGTTACTATTCATACGTACAGGTACTATTCATATCAGAAGTAGATAATATAATCTGTAAAAGAGTACACCAGGTAAGTTCCCAGGAAAGAGTGGAGAGTCCCTATGGACACACTTAACAACCATGTCTTTCCTTAGCCAGAACTTTCCTAGACATGTATTCTTCACAGTTTACATTCTATTTCGGTAATCAGAGAATCAAAACAACATATAGGTAGCTAAGGACAGTTTTTCTGATGTGGAAGATCGGCCAAAGCCGCAACCACAGAGCATACTTAAGAAAATAACTTTTAAAAATCTGAATGGCACAGAAAAGGGGCATAGTATTCTTACCTTGGATCTAGGCTAAGGAAGAAAGACCTAGAATCTCAGAGCCCTAACGCCGGAGCAAGAGAAGTTTTGAGGAAAGGAGAGAAGAGAAACTGAAGGTGTGTGTTTTGAATTGAAATGAAAGGGCCTATTTATAGGAAAAATTATGGTACTATTTGCTACTATTCCATCTACCATTCTCCTATACTATTTCATCTACCAGTTTCACTTACCAGTTTTCATCTACCATTCTCCTATACTATTTCATATACTATTTCATCTACCAGTTTCACTTACTAGTTTTCATCTACCATTCTCCTATACTATTTCATCTACCAGTCTCACTTACCAGTTTTCATTCTAGATTCCACTTTTGAACTGTATATTTACTTAATAGGATTAATTCCATATCATATCATCCATTATATCCCACAATTTATAGAATCTATAATTAAAAATTTATATTTTCAACAATATGCACAAACGAGTATACAAAAATTAAACTGATAGGAAATTTATTTTCTTCAAAATAAATTTATCGAAATTCTTAAATACTTATAACTTAAAAAAAATGGGTATTACAATTATATATTGTTCTCTCATAATGTAATACCCATGAAAAATAAAATATAAATATTTGTTTACAAACTACTGTTACTATTTCAGTATACGGTACTATTCACCCGTATAATACTATTTACGTATATGGTACTGTTCATTTATACAATCAAAATGTCAAGTACTAGATGTGGTTTGGTCATAAGAGACAACTAGAAAGAAGTTTGTAGGAAAAAATGACGTTTTATGTGTAAAAATACCCTCAGGGACTAAAATGAAAGAACTGATTTGAAAAGAAACTTAAAGGATTAAGGTGAAATGATAGTTTTCCCCTTAAGTTTTTCAATAGTAAGCCACCTGCGACTTTTCCGAAATTTGCACAGTAATCGTAAATGATTAACGTGAATTATTTTATTATAAATGTCATTTTCATAAATAGTAAATTAAATATTTTATTAACGTATAGTATCAAATAGTACCCTTGACTTTTGCTATAAATAGGCCCTTCCATTTCACTTCTAAACTCACACCTTCAACTTCTCTTCTTCTCTCCTTAAGTTTCTCTTACTCCAATGTTAGGCTTATGAGATTTTGGGCCTTTCCTTTTCAGCTTAGGTAAGGATACTATGCCCTTTCTATGTCTTTCAAATTTTAGAAGTTAATTTCTTAAGTATGCTCTGTGGTTGCGGTTTTGGCCGATCTTCCACATCAGAAAAACTATCCTTAGCTGTTTATATGTTATTTTGATTCTCTGATTACCGAAATAGAATGTAAACTGTGAAGAATACATGTCTAGGAAAGTTCTGGCTAAGGAAAGACCTGGTTTTTAAGTGTGTCCAGTGTGACCCTCCACTCTTTCTTGGGAACTTACCTGGTGTACTCTTTTACAGATTGTATTTTCTATTTCTGGTATGAATAGTACCCGTACGTATGAATAGTAACCGTATAAATAGTAACCGTATATATGAATAGTATCCATACATAAAAAAGTATTCATACGTATGAATAGTGACCGTATGTACGAATATTATTCGTATATATAAATAGTATCCGTATGTATGAATAGTGACCGTATATATGAATAGTACCATATGTATGAACAGTATCTGTATGAAAACAATCCTAACTTGTTTTCTCTAATCTTTCATGAAAATCTCCGTAGCGGAATACTGAAATTCATCTGTGTACTCTTGTCTATAACGACTTAGAGAAGCGATATTCGTACGGAATCCAGGTGAGTGAAACGACCCCGTTTTAATAGAGTTTTAGCATTACTGGTGATAAAAAGTATGTCGCAGGACACTCCCAAGATTCATAGGGGGAAATTGAATTCAGAATGGCGAATATAATGAGATAATTAATCCAGAAGTATGGATAAGAAAAAGCAAGTATCTCATGATGATGTGAAGATTGAATCTCTTGAATTGTGGTTTATAAAGCTATAATATAGTTATATACTATACCTGTTATATGGATGAATATTATATTGAGCTTCTGATTATGATATGAAATGCTATTGATTGTGATTGAGCGGGACAGTACCCCCTCTCACGGCAAGGCGGAAAACCCGGTTGACAGGGTGTCTTGACCAATGAGTGTGGAGACAACGATTCCCTCAGTAGGGATATAGCCCGGATTGGTGATAAATCCGTGAGGCGCCCTAGCTAAGAGGATGAGGTTGTGCGTCATGGCGGAAATATACATAATTGGTGAGCCGGCCTGTGTGCGCTCTCCGGGATATATTGCCATTGACGAGTACTAGTAACGTTTGTTGAATTGGATGAATTTTTATCTTGTATGTAAGAGGATGATGATGTGCGTCATGGCGGAAATATACATAATTGGTGAGCCGGCCTGTGTGCGCTCTCCGGGATATATTGCCATTGACGAGTACTAGTAACGTTTGTTGAATTGGATAAATTTTTATCTTCTGTCTATTGGTTGAGTATGAGCCTTTGGATATGCTTGCATGACTGGTAATGTATTTGAATTTTATTAATGCGAGGCCGATTCGCTCATTGAGTTTAAAAGCTCACATTGTTTGTACAACCTTTTTGTTCAGATCAGGTTGCCATCGAAGAATATCTGCTAGAGGAGTAGATCACTTTGGACCTTCCCGTTGTCGGGTAGACCTCTCTTCTGTTATAGATTATGTTGCTCTGTAATCGTATAGGACATCTAGTTCAGGGGTTCGACATTTGGCTTGTATGTCAGTATAATAATGTATTTTAAATTGATAATCTATGATTACATGCAAATCATCTCTATGATTTTCAGATAAGAAAATTTGATATATTTATCGGAAGGCTTACAGTGATGAGAGATTCATCATTGTGCCGGTCATGTGCCCAGAAAACGGGTCGTGACAAAGTTGGTATCAGAGCAATGGTTGTTAGGTCTCCTAGTGATTACAGAGCAAGGTAACCTTAGTAGGACCTCCTCTATCGTTGTGAACCCGGGCACAACTATAGAGAGACGGCTCTACTGAAGGTCCTGTAGGATGTTTCCATTTCCTTTCCCTCCGAGACTTATAGGAATTATGTTTTTAGTTTTAGTTTTAGACAGATGTGGCTACACTTTCGAACTTAGTAAAGGAAAGGTTATTACTTGTTTTGATTCCGTTGTTGTCGGATCAAATTTTTATATGGTGGATTTTATAAGCTGAATTCATGATTGAATTTGTGTAGCTATATTATTTTAGGGTACCAGCCAATAAAAGAAACCACTCGCTTTAAAAACAAAAAAACTGAAGGATTACATTGCAAAAAAGAAGAAGTTTACTCATGCATGAGTAATCTAAAAGCGAGGTGGTCTTGGATTAGGAGGGTTGTATTGTATCATCACCCCTCGACCATTCCTTGGAGCGAGAGATAGAGCAATGTCGCGGAGGGTAGTGTAAATTCCATTCATACAATCAACACTTCTTTGTTGTTGATTGCAGAAGCACTGGGTAGACCAATAGAAGAACCTGTCTATTCTTGAAGTCATTTCTGCATGATTGCGTTTAGTTAACTTCTCCAGGTCTCCTATCATCTTTTTCAGATTTTTCACCTCCTGCTTTAGACAGGCGATTTTGTCCTCCGAGGTATGGCCCGTGCTAGTCTCCTCAGCTTCCTCGATCTTCTTCATTTTCTTCTCCTTCTGCTTCTCTGGAGACCCCTCAAAAGGTCTTTTGCTCTTGTCTTTGCCCAGACTTAAGTTTAAGTCGAGCTCTTCTTCCTTAGCCTCTACTGTGAGATCAATGTACTTCCTTGAGGCCATGATTTGGAAAAATTTAGAAATTTTTGTAAGAGTATGAGGCGAGAGGAATACTGAGGGATTGTAGGCTCAGAGATTATTACTCTTTATGGTGTGGTAACTGAGAACGCTGAGAAGGTTTTTATAGAGAAAAAATTTGGACTAAGAGACAAAGAAGATATCTCTTCACCGCACCCCTACACGATCAACCTATGGATTTCTGCAAGCTGGAAGCCAGAAGTCTAGGGTAGGCGTGCACACCGATAGCGCGTTGCATTAATGCCAAAACCACGAAAGTCAGTATTCGGTGGATTTGCGGCCGATTTTACTTGGTTTTCCCATTTCTCCCGTTGGTATTTTCCGAAATTCAAAGAAGTTAATAATATAGCCATTAAAGATTGCCTTGGATGCTTTTATGATGAACTGAAATGCATTTCTCTGTTTTATTGTGTTGTTCTTGAGAGCCTTCAGTTGAGTATAATATACATAACTGATTGAATCATGTTGTAATTACATGTATGTATGTTATTCATGCATAATGAGTGAAGGCTACGACCAAGGAGAATATGTGATGATCCTACATATACTCATAGAGAATGTGAAATCAAAATGACTTGGATAGAATGAAATGTGTAGAGGATGATATATCTTCATGGTTACACATACTTACATATAATGCTCTCGTGGGCAAATGAAAGGCAGTGATTTCCTTACATCATGATAATGCTTAAGGCATGCGACCGTAAGCAGTTAACTTTGTTTTAAAATATATATATTTACATATATATTATGTGTAAGTCTAGAGTAAAGACACCGATTAGAATATAAGATAAGGCTAATATGAGACTACCCAATCATAGAGTGATATCGTGATCTGAGATTACACTATAAGACAAGTACAGAGTGAGGAAATCATAGATTGAAACGGCGATTAGTCGAAAATTTTGAGAAAGGTCAAGATTAGCCGAAAATTTTTTTGAGGAAATCTTTGACTTATGTTAATTGCATTAAATTATATTTACTATTTACTTGCATGTCCGACATTAATTGCTGGCATTGCGACGTATGTGATCTGTAAACCTTATAGCGAGCGGCGTGTAGGTTGTGGTGGCTTTAACTCCAGGGGCTTCGGGTTGTCTATAAATCTTGTACGCCCGTTACCCCACTCATCACACCAAGCGAACTTCTTTCATTACATACCTATTTCTCAATCTCCATTCCTTTCTGATTCGAAGTTATTTCTGAGATCCCTAGAGCAATGGCCGATAATAAGTCTTTCAACTTGAATTTTGAGACTGGCAACGTAGAGCTTGATTTAAATCTAAGTCTCGGAGATAACAAAGGGAAGAGACCTGTAGACAGGTCACCAGAAATTAAGAAGAGAAAGAGGGATGTAATAGAGTTGGAGGAGGATAGTACTGCAACATCCTCAGAAAATAAGCTTGCATTCCTGGAGCGTAAGATCGAAAATCTGGAGCGTAAGATAGAGAGCCTGTAATACAAGACAGAGGACCAGAAGCGACTAATAAATCGTCTCTTTGAAAATCAAGAGAAATTGATAAATCGTCGTTTCGGAGAACTGGCCAATCGAGTTGATAGACATTCAATGTTTGCAACTCAAAATTTTCGTGACCAACAAGCAAGGTGTATTGACTGTATGAACGGAGTGACTTATGCTCTTCGCCAAATTTCTCAGGCGCTTCCTCCAGAAACCCTTTCTAGGCTGCAACGATTAGCTTCCTCCTTAAGGTCTGAAGCACCTTCCTCTTCTAGACCTGGAGCACCTTTTACATTTCAAAAGCCTCCTCGTCCTTAATTTATTCTTTCTTTTGTTGGTACCTAAAGCTATATTTGGTCTGCGCTTCGTGTATTAAAATTATCGATGTACTAGAAATAAGATTTAAGTTAGTATTTAGATCTTCTTTGTTGAAGTGATTCCTTTTACTGAAAGAACTTGAGGAATGAGAAAATGTTGGACTTATATTTCGTACTTGATTATGAAAATTCTAAAGCAGAGTATGGTAATATCCTTTTGACTGAGAAGAGTTACTAAAATGATATTTCATTGCACTTCTGAGCTATGGAGGAATGCTGAATAAGTATTTTATGAACCTATATATAGAGAACTATGGGTTTGCCCTAAGCATTGAAGGGATACGACTCTATATGAGTCATTGAAGTGAGAGGAATTTCTATATATATTTATTTTATAATTATGCGTGAGGAATATGTTATTTACTTAACACATTTTCTGGGATTGTTCTTCCTAGAGAATTATGTAATAATTTTACGTGATTTTTCCTTTTATATGACGCCATCAGCTGAGAGTGTCGCCTTAAGGTAGAAGGATCGCCTTCGGGCAAGAGTATTACCTATGGCCAAAATGATGCTTTCGGGTAGGGTACTTGTATTCGTAAAAGTTGTAAGCTATGTGTATGGTAGCTTGTGTTCTGATATTCAGTATGAACTAGAAAGACCATGTGTCACTTTTGAGAAGACACCTATTTGAGGTTTTACATAGAGACAGAGTTCGTCTCTGATTAGGTGGTTTGAGTTTGGTAAAGGTTATGAGGATGAGACACTTTATGGTACAAAAGATTGTGGAGAATATCAAACTGATGAAGAAGAGATTACTTGCTGTTTAGAAAAGGAAAAAATTCCTATGAAAATTATTGATAATGCGGTCTAGAGTTCACAGTCGATGATATAGTGTTCTTGTAAATCTTACTAAGGATGTGAAGATGTTTGGAAAGAAAGAGATACAAAGGATGAGATATAGACGAAGTAATCACACTTTTTTCAGTCTCGAGATGAGTTTTGAATTCGGGGGACCGAATTCTCTTAAGGGGGTGATAATGTAATACCCATGAAAAATAAAATATAAATATTTGTTTACAAACTACTGTTACTATTTCAGTATACGGTACTATTCACCCGTATAATACTATTTACGTATATGGTACTGTTCATTTATACAATCAAAATGTCAAGTACTAGATGTGGTTTGGTCATAAGAGACAACTAGAAAGAAGTTCGTAGGAAAAAATGACGTTTTATGTGTAAAAATACCCTCAGGGACTAAAATGAAAGGACTGATTTGAAAAGAAACTTAAAGGTTTAAGGTGAAATGATAGTTTTCCCCTTAAGTTTTTCAATAGTAAGCCACCTGTGACTTTTCCGAAATTTGCACAGTAATCGTAAATGATTAACGTGAATTATTTTATTATAAATGTCATTTTCATAAATAGTAAATTAAATATTTTATTAACGTATAGTATCAAATAGTACCCTTGACTTTTGCTATAAATAGGCCCTTCCATTTCACTTCTAAACTCACACCTTCAACTTCTCTTCTTCTCTCCTTAAGTTTCTCTTACTCCAATGTTAGGCTTATGAGATTTTGGGCCTTTCCTTTTCAGCTTAGGTAAGGATACTATGCCCTTTCTATGTCTTTCAAATTTTAGAAGTTAATTTCTTAAGTATGCTCTGTGGTTGCGGTTTTGGCCGATCTTCCACATCAGAAAAACTATCCTTAGCTGTTTATATGTTATTTTGATTCTCTGATTACCGAAATAGAATGTAAACTGTGAAGAATACATGTCTAGGAAAGTTCTGGCTAAGGAAAGACCTGGTTTTTAAGTGTGTCTAGTGTGACCCTCCACTCTTTCTTGAGAACTTACCTGGTGTACTCTTTTACAGATTGTATTTTCTATTTCTGGTATGAATAGTACCCGTACGTATGAATAGTAACTGTATGAATAGTAACCGTATATATGAATAGTATCCATACGTAAAAATAGTATTTATACGTATGAATAGTGACCGTATGTATGAATATTATCCGTATATATAAATAGTATTCGTACGTATGAATAGTGACCGTATATATGAATAGTACCATATGTATGAACAGTATCTGTATGAAAACAATCCTAACTTGTTTTCTCTAATCTTTCATGAAAATCTCCGTAGCGGAATACTGAAATTCATCTGTGTACTCTTGTCTATAACGACTTAGAGAAGCGATATTCGTACGGAATCCAGGTGAGTGAAACGACCCCGTTTTAATAGAGTTTTAGCATTACTGGTGATAAAAAGTATGTCGTAGGACACTCCCAAGATTCATAGGGGGAAATTGAATTCAGAATGGCGAATATAATGAGATAATTAATCCAGAAGTATGGATAAGAAAAAGCAAGTATCTCATGATGATGTGAAGATTGAATCTCTTGAATTGTGGTTTATAAAGCTATAATATAGTTATATACTATACCTGTTATATGGATGAATATTATATTGAGCTTCTGATTATGATATGAAATGCTATTGATTGTGATTGAGCGGGACAGTACCCCCTCTCACGGCAAGGCGGAAAACCCGGTTGACAGGGTGTCTTGACCAATGAGTGTGGAGACAACGATTCCCTCAGTAGGGATATAGCCCGGATTGGTGATAAATCCGTGAGGCGCCCTAGCTAAGAGGATGAGGTTGTGCGTCATGGCGGAAATATATATAATTGGTGAGCCGGCCTGTGTGCGCTCTCCGGGATATATTGCCATTGACGAGTACTAGTAACGTTTGTTGAATTGGATGAATTTTTATCTTCTGTCTATTGGTTGAGTATGAGCCTTTGGATATGCTTGCATGACTGGTAATGTATTTGAATTTTATTAATGCGAGGCCGATTCGCTCATTGAGTTTAAAAGCTCACATTGTTTGTACAACCTTTTTGTTCAGATCAGGTTGCCATCGAAGAATATCTGCTAGAGGAGTAGATCACTTTGACCTTCCCGTTGTTGGGTAGACCTCTCTTCTGTTATAGATTATGTTGCTCTGTAATCGTATAGGACATCTAGTTCAGGGGTTCGACATTTGGCTTGTATGTCAGTATAATAATGTATTTTAAATTGATAATCTATGATTACATGCAAATCATCTCTATGATTTTCAGATAAGAAAATTTGATATATTTATCGGAAGGCTTACAATGATGAGAGATTCATCATTGTGCCGGTCATGTGCCCAGAAAACGGGTCGTGACACATAAGTTCAGGCTTATAATGTATTTGATAATTTTTAAGCCGATTTATCTTATTTAATCCCTAATTTTGTGCCAATTTAATGAAATTCATATCCATTTGTCAAAAAAGGAATTCAAAGGTCTTGACCCTTCAAAAATAAAGTGATGCAATCAAAATTTGGATATTCATTTGACGAACTTAGTCTTCAATTAATTTCAATATTATCTCGGGACACCATAAGTCATTCTTAACAAATCTACTTTATTCTCACAATAAATAAATTAATATTTCTAGCATTATTATCTGTTGGTTGGTTTGTCCACTGTGACGTCTAGAGGTGAGCACGGGTCGGGTCGGGTCGGGTTGTTAATTTTTTTATGACGAACCCGAGCCAACCCAACCCGCACCTTGGTGGGTTGGGTCGGGTCGGGTTGACTAGTTGTCTTTTTTTCAAAAATTTTAAATTTTAAATTTTTATTTATTTATTTATTTTTGTTTTGCTTTCTTCTTCTTCTCTCTTTTTTCTTTATTTCTTTATTCACACTACATAGAAGACAAATAAATTAGTAAAGGCACACATTATTCTTTATTTCATCTAACAAAATAATAATAGTCAACAGTAAGCTATAATGCTATAGACAAATTAATTCAATTCAAATTTCAATATATATAATTCAAATTTTAATAAATACATAACACATAAATATTTACTTATAAATAATGAGTATGACAAAAAATCTTAAGTGGCTAAGTCCCTAAAAATTTTTTTAAAAAAAAAATATATATATATATATATATATATATTGGGCGGGTTGACGGGTTGGGTTGGGTTGGGTTTGGTTGAGAAATTCACAATCCGCCACCTGACTCGCTACTTGACGGGTTGGGAATTTTCCAACCCAACCCAACCCAACCCGCCAACCCAACCCAAATGTGTGGATTAGTTTGGGTTGGGCGGGTTGGGTGGGTTTTTGCTCACCCCTAATGACGTCTTTCTTAACGAAACATACTGTGAATTGAAAAAAAAAATGAAACTTTCCTGAAATGGACATTTTTAAGAATAAGATATCAAACTAACCAATATTGAATGATAGCATCACCTACTTGGTCACCAGCCGAAGACTACCTCATTTTTTTAATTTCGACCGCAAGAGACTGAAGAACCATAAATTTGTCTGTTTATAATGTGAGTTTGGAAAGTGATATTTGACCTAATATATATATTTAGTTAATTATTTTGACTTTTGAGTCATATTTAATGATTGTTTTAAAATATTAGTTAAAATAAAATTTAATATTATACAATTTAATTTAATTTTATCTTAGTATCCTGTAATTTTAATATCATTGATAGAGTTCACTAACGTCGTACAATTTATACAACCGACTCAATATATTAAAATAATACTTTGTTGTTGTTGTTGTTATCGTGTAATTTAAAAATTGACATTTGATTTACATCAATTTTTTTAATAACAAATAGCATGTGCATGACACGTGCAGTTTACAAACTCTTTCAATTTTTTATTTTTATATTCAAAATACTCTAATGTGGCTAAATTTATTTTTTTAAAATACCTAATCGCTAAAACTTTTGAACAAAATTCGAGATTATATAGAAATATTAAGCATTTAGACATATTGAATTTTTTTTAATGGGCAAACTTTGGAAGATATTTTATGTTGCATATATGAAATTTGAGATTTTGATTGGTTAAGAGGTGAAAAGATTTTAAAATTTTTAATTTAAGCCACAAGAAAAATGGAAAAGAGGCGACTTTGTAATTAATATTGTGAGGCGGCAATTGCATGCAAACTCTAACGACACCATCATTATTCTAACCGAACAAAAGTACAAAACTGCTACTCAGGTTCTTTTTCAGTCTTGAAATGGCCACAGTAGTTTACTAACTAACCTGAAAAACAAACGCAATCAAGTTGATCATTGTAATCATAATTGAAATTTTGATCATAAAATTATTTAAGATTGTGATCTTATAGAAATTTTATTCGCAATATTGCAAATAATGTCAAAATTGAATCAAAATCATCTATGATCAATCAAAATCGTATTATTGTAATTTTAAATACATCTAATCTTTCTTTCTACTTTTTAAGCCAACAGTAAAAAAAATAAGCATTTATTTTGATGGTATTAATGTCTTATTCAATAATTTTTATGTGTATTTATTTTAATGACTTGTATTTTAATGTATGAAATTTATATTTTGATAACTTTTAGATGTAGTTACGTATAATATTTTGTCACTTTTGCAATATATGATATGTTTTATGAATGTATATTGACATTTAAATAAATTTATACTTGTCTAAAAATTTTAGTCAACTTATATAAATTATATTTATATATATATATATATATTCATAAGTCTTATGATTATCGATCTGATCTTGCGATTTTCGATCTATACTATGTATTTCTTGATCATATGTAAGAGGAGTTCTTATATAAGAACATTTTCTTATACAAAAAGTAATAATAAAATAATCAACTCACAATAAATGTTAGTTGAAAGTAATAAATGTTAAAGTTGTGGAGATTTGATTATGGGACCCATTTGTTAGTTCTTAAGAAGTGTACTACTAGAGTAGATAGTTACTTAAAATGGTGGGAAGTTATTTAAACTGATATGATACTGTGAGACATATAATAAGAACCCAAATGAAGTTTACCACTATAAATACTCTAAGATATTGATCTTGATTATTATGATCGTGAAAAAGCTGGGGATGTAGATAGCTTGAATTGGTTTAGTTAAGCTATTTTAACTAATTGTTTTAATTTAATTAAATGAAAATAAATTTTATTTAATAAATTTAAATTATAATTAATTTAAATTAGATCGAATGATAATAACAAAAAATGTATGTAGATCATTTCAGAAAATAGTTTTAAATAAGGGTCATTTAGGTTAATAGTTGTAGAAAGTGGATTATTGGGATGAAAAAAAAAATTATGTTTACCCACTTCAAAATAAAATTTTTAATTTAGTCATTTAAAATTTCTTTAATAAAAATAGTTTCTTCGTTAGATACAAAACGAAATTTAATGTAGTCATCCATAAATGTTTATACTTGTATATATGTCTACAACTCAAAAAATAATGCAATGTTTTGTATCAAAAGAAATTTACAATTACTTATTGAATGGACCATGTTCATCTAGTGAAATTAGTTATGAGATTAAATTAAAATATTGTATTTTTGAGGAACTATATTATTAAATAATCATATTTAAAGAATAAAATTAAAAAAAGGTATTTTTAAAGAACAAAAGTAAGATAATAATTTATAGATAAGTCATTATTTTAAAAGAAATCTGTATTATTATGAATAAGGAAATAAACATTCGCCTAATAAACATTTGTTATCATCACTTCTTTTTGTCACTAACTTATGGGGTAATAACTCTTGCTCAGTTTATGTCAGGAATACGGATGCCTAGAAAATGGAGTTAAAAAATGAGCATCTTTCTATCTAGATAGAAAAAGATTTTTTAAATAAATTAAATTAAATTTATAAAAAAATAAATAAATGAGATAAAGTTTTTACAAATTACTGTTGACAGCAAAGGTATCCGAAAATTCTGGATTACAAGACCAGAAGTCGGCCACAACTAAGGATGTTTATAGATTAAATTTAGTTTAGTTTTGAATTTTAATCAAATTAAATCAAATTTATTGATTTTAAAAAATTATGATAAAAATATATTTTATATCTCTAATATTTATACTAATTTTTATTTATGTCCTTCAAATTTTTTTAAATCAGCTATGTTTCACATTTTTTTAAATGTCATTTTTTTTAATATCATCAATATGGTGATATAAATGAAAAATATTATTGGACAATTTATGTAATACATATTAACTGTAACATCATTTACCACGTGGACACGGACACTTCATCTCTCTCGCGATCCTCTTCTGTTCTTCTCTTCTCTTCCCTACACGCCTTGAGATCCTTTGCTTTTCTTATCTCTCTGTTTTTTTTTTTTTTTTTGCAACGGTTTTTTCACTTTTAGCAATGCTTAATTGTTGCTAAAAAAGTATTCTTGAAAAGGCAACGATTTTTAATCGTTGCTAAAATTGAAAAACCGTTGCCAATAAAAAAAAGCAGAGAAAAGAAAAGAAAAGAATCCCTTCTCTCCCTGCACAACCTCTCTCCCTCTCTGTGTTCCTCCTCCGTCGCCGCTCTCTCTCTCCGCCACTCTCTGTTTCTCTCGCTCTCTCTCTCTCTCTCTCTCTCTCTCTCTCTCTCTCTCTCTCGCTCTGCACACACCCGCCTAATCTCTCTTCACTACCACACTTCATACCCACCCCTGTTTTTGGTTCGCATTGTTTTCTTATCTTCCTTCTCCTCTTCCTTCTTTCCATCCCCATTATTGCTTGATTGCAAATTCTGTAACTGCCTTCACTGATGCACACTTCCTTTGATATTCTCTCGTACCATTCTCCCATCTTATTTCAAACTTGCTGCTGTGGTATCCTGTTTTTGGTGTTAACTGTCAACATGCTATGATTTAACTTATGCTTAGATTGTTTTTGTTGATGCTACTCCTTTTGCTCTAGCATGTCAGCACTATCGTAATATTCTTAAGTCTCTAAAATTTGCTTACCTGTATGGTTTTCTTTTGGCAGAACTTGATCAATTACTAGAAGATGCACCTATGCCTTTCATAATGCAGGATGCTGCCAAGATGTGCAGTGTTAGAACAAAGAGTTTCATCATTGAATTCACTTCTAAAATCCATTCAAGGTCGGATTGATAGAATAGACCGTTGGATAAAAGTCCTTGGGCCTTGGCTACGCTCATCATTAAATATGCTTTTGAGTCATTTTAGATGAAGAAAATTCCTGGAGCCAGAAAGCCACATGCAATGGAATGGACCCACTGGGGTCAATTACTCTGTTTGCACAGCGCAGATCTAGTTATCTTGTCAGATAGCCCAAAAGCATCTAGGCTGATTTGGCTTGATATGGAAAGTTTGTGAAGTCTGTAGCTAGGACCACTGAAGATTTGAAGCCCTAATTGTTACAGTAGCTACAAAATTAAAGGCTAGGATAGAAATGTGTATGTGTGGCATTATAGATTTTGGAGTTTGATTGTAGAGAACTTTATCTCTGTTGATAGCAAGAAAGTCAAACTTGCACAAGATACTTTGTAAGAAACAGATAAGATGGTGCTAGTGAAATTATTTGGATTTACTATTTCACATAGTTGCTTAACTTGTTTCTTTCTATCCATAATCTTGCGACTACAGTTCTTTGTATATAATTCTGCAGAGAAGACAACGAATGAAGGTTCTGGATGAATTGACATCGACTGTCAGCTAAGTTTATTTGTAATCAAATTTCTTTGTCCCTATTTCTCCTTAGACTGAACACAGGGGTAAAGGAGGAATTGGCAATAAATGCAGCACCAAACCACATTAATGAGACCATAAGCAAGTTCTCAAAGCATTCAACGAAATCATAGTTTAAGGGCAGAAGCATTTTTGGGTTGCAAACTCCCAACACGTCCTATTTTGGTGTCAAATCACGCTTAATACAGTCCAGATCATGGTTCAGGGAAACACGACGTAAAAACAAACAAGCACTACATAAGCTAAGGGAGGGCAAGAGGTGGGCTATAAAAGAGGGACTAGGTAAGCACTTTTAGTGTGTAGTGCGAGTGAACTAGTTTTTTATTGACTGATTCTTTAACTAAGATTAAATTTAATTTCCTATTAAATTTAACTGATTTTTTTATCTCAGTTCTGACTTTATTTTAGACTAGACCAAAGTCTGATTCTTATCTAATCAATTAAATCAGTTCTCATCTAACTCTTTGAACTGTCCAGTACAGTCTAATTTTTAAAATTATGGTTATAACTTATAATTAGCATTTACATTTACAATCTTTTCTATTAATTTATAAAAAGTAGAAATAACTTTTAGTTTTGTTCCTTTTTTTTTAGGGGGGTCTAGATCTTTTTTAAAAAATGTCTTTTTTATATCGGTTTATATCTAGATCAATTTGGGTCTAGTTTAACTCATTTTTCTTAGCGAACCTAACACATGATTAAGTTTAATTCTAACCAAAATTCAAAGAATTAAATCAGTTGGTTCGACCAAAAAATTAGTAAATCCGTCAATTGATTTAACCCTTAAAACTAGTTAAAAATCGGTTGAAGAAATAAAATCTTAAAACTAGTAAGGAAAAAACCAGCCAAAAAACTAGACAAATTGATTTTTGACTTAAAAAAAAAATTGCAAACCCATCTTTAGAATATATCACTCATTTGCACTTTGCATAGCCTTCCCTCCCCTAATTTCAACTCAGCAGTTTTGCACAGCTGAAAGATAGTTGCACCGCACCCAGCCACCGTCTGCCACTAAAGACACAATGCCACCATGTTTTGCTACTGATGTCGCTCGCAACGCCATGTTTGAACACTGCAAAGTATTATGATATTTTTTTTTTGTTTTATTTAGCATTTAGAATTAATTTTTCAGTTTTATGATTTTTTTTACTTGCCAATTTTTAATTTTTATTTATATTGACTTATATTTTTATATTTAAGTAAAATAAACATATTTGTTATTTAATGAATGTTTATGAACTTAATGATTATGTATGGCTGACTTTATTTATATAATTTAATAATTGTATTTTTAATAGTTTAAGTACTAATAGTTCAACCATAATTTGATCATGATTATATTTTAAATCTCTATGGGTTTACTAAGCAGTTATATTTTTAAAACCTTAATTATTCTAAACTGGACCAAGGATCAAAGCCCTTGATGAGAATATTAACGTTAATTTTGTTATAAAAAAAAGAATATTAACGTTAATCCTTGCAATTAATATAAAAAAAAAAAAGGCGAAACCCAATTTCGAGGGCCATAAAATTGGTAAACCGCCACGTCTTCCTATGAACAATATGGATAAGCATGAGTAGTACTGCAATTTCAAGGGCCTTGACCCTTTAAAAATAAAGTGATGCAATCAAAATTTGTTTTGGATATTCATTTGACGAACTTAGTCTTCAATTAATTTCAACATTATCTCGGGACACCATAAGTCATTCCTAACAAATCTACTTTATTCTCACAATAAATAAATTAATATTTCTCCCATTGCTATCTGTTGGTTGGTTTGTCCACTGTGACGTCTTTCTTAATGATTTATTGTAAATTTGGACAATGGTATTGGTCTCCCCTTTGAATTTTGAAGATGTTAGCTAATTTTTGGTACCATCGCTCCTTTTCTTTTGTTTTTTTAATTAAAAGTATATTTTCTACTTGATAACAATAAAAATTAATCTTTATTGAACTTATTGACAATATGTTTGGGACCAAGTAAAGGAAAAGAAAAAAGAATAAAAATTAAATATTTTACTAAATACTTCAATCTTTAAAAAATCCAATCTATTTGACGAGAGTAATTTAAACAATTTTTCGCTGTATTTCTTATTATTTCATTATTATAGGACACCAACTTTTTTTTGCCAAACATACTGTGAATTGAAAAAAAATGAAACTTCCCTGAAATGGAAATTTTTAAGAATAAGATATCAAACTAACCAATATTGAATGATAGCATCACCTTCTTGGTCACCAGCCCAAGAATGCCTCATTTTTTTAATTTTGACACGAGACTAAGAACCATAAATAAAATTGTCTTTTTGTTTATAATGTGAGTTTGGATAATGATATTTGACCTAATAGATATGTTTATTTTGACTTCTGAGTCATATTTAATAATTGTTTTAAAATATTAGGTAAAATAAAACTTAATATTCTATAATTTAATTTAATTTTATATATCTTAGTACCCTGTAATTTAAAAATTGACAATTGAATTGCATCAATCTTTTTTAATACCAAATAGCATGTGCATGACACGTGCAGTTTACAAATCCTTTCAATTTCCTATTTTTATCTTCAAAATACTCTAATGTGGCTAAATTTACTTTTTTAAAGCATTTGAACAAAATTCGAGATTATATAGAAATATTAAGCATTTAGACATATTGAATTTTTTTTATGGGCAAACTTTGGTAGATATTTTATGCTGCATATATGAAATTTGAGATTTTGATTGGTTAAGAGATGAAAATATTTTAAAATTTTTAATTTAAGCTACAAGAAAAATGGAAAAGAGACGACTTTGTAAAGGCTGCAATTGCATGCATACTCTAACGAAACCATCATTATTCTAACCTAACAAAACTGCTACCCAGATTCTATTTTGAGTCTTGAAATGGCCGCAATACATTACTGGTTACAAAATTCCTCAATTCTATAAATGAAACAATAACTAACATGGTGATGATCTTGACTGTAAAATTGTTTAAGATTGTGATTTTATAAAGATTTTATTTGTAAGATCACAAATAAGATCAAATTGTACTAAGATTGCATAGATCGCGATGTTGATCATAAAATCAATCAATATCGTATGATTGTAATTTTAACTATATCTAATTTTTCTTTTTATTTTTTAAGCCAAAAGCTAAAAATAAATATTTATTTTTATAGAATTAAAATCTTATTTAATAGTTTATATATATATATATATATATATATTTTTAATGACTTGCCTAAAATTTATATTTTGATAGCTTTTAGATGTAGTTATTCATAATATTTTATGACTTTTATAATATATGACATATTTTATTAATATATATTGACATTTAAATAAATTTGTAATTGTTTAAGAATTTTAATTAATTATACAAATTTTTATATATATTTATAAAAAATACATAGGATCTTACAATTCTTGATCTATTCGTGGGATTAGATCTATCTTATACATGTTTTTATTATATGTAAGATATCGATCTTGATTACTATAATTGTGATCCTTTACTATCAAAAAGCTGGGGGTGCCGATAGTTTGAATTGGTATAATTTAATTAAATGAAAATAAATATTACATAATAAATTATAATTATAATTAATTTGAATTAAATCGATTGATAATAACAAAAAACGTATGAGTGGATGAATTCGGAAAATAGTTTTAAATGTGGGTCATTTGGGTTAATAGTTATAGAAAGTGGATTATTAGGATGAAAATTAAAAAAAAAAAAACTTCAGTTTACTCACTTCAAAATAAAATTTTTAATTTAGTCATTTAAAATTTCTTTAATAAAAATAGTTTCTTTGTTAGATACAAAACGAAATTTAATGTAGTTACCCATAAATGTTTATACTTGTATATATGTCTACAACTCAAAAAATAATGCAATGTTTTGTAACAAAAGAAATTTACAATTACTTATTGAATGGACCATGTTCATCTAGTGAAATTAGTCATGAAATTAAATTAAAATATTGTATTTTTGCCGAACTAAATTATTTAAATGATCATATTTAAAGAATACAATTAAAAAAAGGTATTTTTAAAGAATAAAAGTAATATAATAATGTATAGATAATTTAAAATAAATATGTATTATTATTAATAAGGAAATAAACATTTGTTATCATCACATCTTTTTGTCACTAACTTATGAGGTAATAATTCTACCATAGTTTCTGTTAGGAATATGGATGCCTAGAAAATGAAGAGAGAAAATAAAGTCAGAAAAATCAGCATCTTTCTATCTAGATAGGAAGAGATTTTTTAAATAAATTAAATTAAATTTATAAATAAGTAAATGAGATAAAGTTTATACAAATTATTGTTGACACATCACAGGTATCGGAAAATTCTAGACTCTATGACCAGCTTTGAAGGTGGTGTTTGGTTTGTAAAAATATATTTTTGGTATTTTTAAATTTGGATTTATTTTTAAAATGTTTTCACTAAAATATTTTTATTAAATTCAAATAACATATTTTCAAATCTATTTTTTATTTTTAGTAAAATAAAAATAAAGAAATATCCAAATTAAACATACCGTTTTAAGAATTTTCCTTTGAATCACAAGACCTATGTGGTCGACATTTTAAGATCTTAAACATACCATTAATGGTTATTGATGGTAATTTTTGGCCTTATTACCATTTTTAATAAATCATATATTTTTTAATTTAAGTAAATTATGCTTGATATTGATTTAATTATGTTTATTTTTACATCAACAATGTACAATTATGATTTTGTAATTAACACTCATGAAAACTAAACGATGAAAAGAATAAGATTAAATTCACCAGTATTTCTATACTTAGTATCGTTGTAGTCAAATATTATATTTTATTCTCTTCTGATTTATTTTTTATCATTTAAATTAACTTTTTGTGTTTTTAAAGTAATAAAACTATTTAATATTTTAGTGTCATATTAAAAATGAAACTATAATATAATATTAGATGTTAAATTAATTGGAGTGCATTTAGTATATAGTGTGTTAAAAATAAAATTATAATCTCAGTTGTATAAAAACTAAAAAGTTAATTAATTTAATATAAAATAAATTAGATAAAAAAATTCTACAATTAGATAGTTTACGTTTATAAAAAATATAAATCGTTTGATCATGTAAAATGAATTGTCCAAATCTAACGGTTATGTGACGTTAGAAGACCAGTACTTACATTTTAATTAGAATATAACAAATATATAATTATTCAAGATAATAATATAATATTTAAAAAATAATTATATATTTTTACAACTTACCAGAGTTATTTTTTAAAGAAACTTATATATATATATATATATATATTATTTTTAGTAGATAATCTAATAACAAAGTTACAAATAATTACGTGTAAGTTTAGTTTTAAAAATAAACTTGAGAAAAATTAGTATGTTCAAAATTTCAAAATGTATATATTTAAAATAAATATTAATTTTAAAAATAAAATGATAAATAAAATATGACTAAACTTTAAATGGAACTATTTTTCTGAAAATGGTGCGTTACTTGCTTGTCAGTTGGTATTGAAATTTGATACCACATTGAAACAAAATGGTTTCACAGAAACGCAATAGTCACGGAGGAAACGAGAAGTCAAGCGCCTGCTGCTTGTTAAACTGTGCTTCAGACTCCTAGAGAGAGAGAGAGAGAAGCTAGGGATTTTTAAAAAAAAAAAGTAAAGCTATCCGGAACTCGACCTACAAAGAAGTCTAATATCCATGCCATTCAAATTTTTTTGAAATTCGTGCATGTATATAAAATTAGTGTCTTTTTTCCTTTTAACTCATTATTTTAATATTAAAATTTTCTTTTATTTAAAAAAAATATATTTTATCCTCATAAATTTTTTTAATATCCCAAAAGTTTCCATGAACTTTAAAACTGAATAAAAAAATATTTATAAACTTTTTATTTTGTACAGTTTAACCCTTCCATTGAAAATAAAAATTAATTTGACTAACGATCAATGTTGACTACGATTTTTTAGGTGTCATTTATCACTCTTTTGTCTACGTAAACAGCTTGATTTAATGAATTTATTTTTTTTATTTTTTGAAAATTTTTATATTTATAATGAATTCAATTTTTTATATTTTTTTAATTTTTATAAAAATTAATATAAAAATATAAATTTCACACGCTATTGAGAAAAAATTAAAAATATGTATAAAATTAAATTCATTGTCAAATCAGCTATTTACATGAACCAAATAATGATGACATGACACTTATAAAATCGTAATCAATGTTGATCGTTAATCAAACTAACATTTTTTTTAATGGAAGGGCTAAACCACATGAAATGAAAAGTTTATAGGAGTTTTTTGTTCAGTTTTAAAGTTCATGAGAGTTTTTTGCACATTAAAAAAATTTTATAGAGATAAAATACAATTTTTCTTAAAATAAAAAATAATTTTAATATTAAAATAATAAGTTCAAAACCAAAAAAAAAGTCACTAATTTTATATACATGCACAAATGTCAAAAAAATTTGAACGGCCATAATATTCAAATATTCAACTTCTTTGAAGGTCGAGCTCCTGATAACTTTATTCTTAAAAGAAAAGTTTACAAAAGAACTCACCTTTTAAAAGCTAGAAAGGTTTATACTATTAGATTACTTCAAAATTTATGTGTATGAGATAAAAAAAATATTTTACACAAATTCTGAAATGATCAAATAGTAAAAACACTCAAGTGTATTTAAAAAACAATTAAAAATATTTAAATTTGAGCAAATTTGTATAAATAACAAGAAGCTTTCACTAAAATCATAATTTAAAGATAATATTATATTAAATTAATTTAAAGACTTTTAAACCTTCTATTTTATATCAAAATTACATTAATACCCTTGGCTTCTTGAAAAATGGAGCAATTTTACAATGGTAGTCTTCATGAAATGACGAAAGTGGAAGTGAGAGTGAGAGTGGGCTCTGGTCGCCTGCTTTGGCAGTGAACGCCTGAGGGGGGCCATTCCCACACCACACCACACCTGGCACTCGCTATTCTGTCCCCACATCCACATTCTCAATGTGAAATCTTAAGTTTGGTTTTCATATTGTTTAAAATTTTAAAATTTAATATATATTTTATATACAGGAGACCAAATTCTCAATTTGGTGTAGTTTCTTCACCGATGTGGTAGGTTTGCGTAGGATTGTAAAAGAGATCGTGTCAGGTTCAACTTAGCTCAAATTTTGTAAAGTCAATAGTGAAAATGTGTTAAGTTTGGATTAGGTGTTATATAATTTACAAATATAAAATTCTAGTTTCGGTCCAATTCCTCAAGAGCCAAGGGTTGAGTTTTTTAAATAATTTTAAATTAATTTGAATGATAAAAATTAAATAACGAGATTATAAAATTTAAAAAAATTATATTAAGTGAAAACAAATGGTTACTTAACCTATACCCTCAGAATTTGTGCAATGAAGCTAAAATTTGTTAGCGTCTCAGATCCCCTCTTAGTCCATTAGTGTTTCTGAAGAGACGAGAACTACGCCGAGGTGAATATCTAAATTTTTTAACAAGAAAGATTTTAAAAATAAAATTAAAGAAAATACTTCAGTGCATTTATTAATTTGGTTAATGGTTCTTTGCATTTGGAAGCTTTTAGCTTCTTTCATACCTTCACCGGCAAAATAGAAGCAAAGCAAGGTCGGAAATAAGGTGCACAAACCAGAGTATAAAAAGGAAATTGTAGGTGTACGAAAAATAGTAGTTTCGGAAGTCACGCATTTTTTCTATTATCGGATGCGCTTTTCCATTACTAAATGGATGAAATAGTTCCGTACAAAAACAATAGAAGAGAAAATGTAATGTTCTATTTTTCAGTAGTTATAATAAACATACCAAACAACAAAAAAAAATAAAAATAAAAAAACACTTTCCAGAAATCAGCATACCAAATAGTTCGTTCGATAGTGTAGCGTGAAACTTGTGTAATCAAAAGTGGTAAAGTAAGAGAATCTGTGTGCCAACGCAAGTTGTATGGTGATTCCAGCTGCGCGTGCTGTTCACCGGAGTCCGGAGTCCAATAAACACTGACTTGTGGTATTTGTATGAGTGAGCTTACGGAGTACTCAATCTTAAGACAATGGGTCTTTTTTTTTTAAATCATTTTATCATTTTCCAAATTTTTGTATAATATTTGTTTATTATTATATATACAAATCTCAAAGTATCTAATAAAAGAAAACTTTCCTTATTTGTATTGAGTGACCCAAACTTAACTTTCCTTATATGGAATAACCCAAATTGATGATGGTCAATTTAATGTTAATCGTATATAAAATATATATTATGTTGTATTCGTCAAGCCAAATTTGACTATCCCCCTAGCTATTTTCAACCGATGACAGTACTTGGGAGAGCGATTTGGCTTGGGGAGATTGTTATTATTATTATTATTATTATTATTATTATTATTATGTCAAACTAAACTGGTTGGTTTGATTTTAGCTAGTGTATAAAATTCAATGAAACTAAATCAAAACATAATTGATTTGAGCAGTTTAGAGTTATTATGAGCTCTTTTTCTTTAAACTCAATTGACTTAGAGTTTTTTTTGGTTGTTTTCCATAATTTAAATTAAATAAAAAGAACACCATTATCACTTCTAAATTCAAATTCAAATTCAATAAAACTTTGTAGACATTAAATTAACCAGCCAAAAAAACAAATATTATAGAAGAGAAAATATTGATTCTTCTATCACAAATTAATAGTATAGATTGATGCAGGTGAAAATTAAAAACAAATATTATTAATTTGTGTTAATGGGTTGGGTTTCATTTTTCAAGAAATTAAATTAGAAATCAAAGGAAGCGGTTTTAATCAGTTTTTATTTAGTTTGGTTTGATTTGATTACGTGGCATCGGGTTTGAACACTCTACAAGTTCCAAGGAAAAGTACGGTATGGTTATTCCACGTGTTGCCATGGCCTCCTACTTGCAATACCCACGAGGCACTCGAGCCATTGTCTGAACTTTGAACTCAATTATGCGCATCCAATATAAATTTATGATACAGTATACAGGTTAGAGACCTTGCAAATTACAAATACTCTCTACGTTAAGAAGCAGGAGACAAAGTAATAGACAAGCCCACCAGCAACAGCCCTTAATGGTAATTTCAACCCTCCAGCCTTCCTTTCTTCCTCTCTTTCTTTCTGGGATGGTCAATTATTTCTATGCAACTTGGTCTTTATTTGTTTTATTTTATTTTTAACGAAGCAGAATGGTATGGGTGAGCGCGTAGGCGATGCAGCAACCGCAAGCAGAAACAGCTTGGAAAGTGGAAAACTTCGAACACAGCACAAGAAACAGATTACCGTGGAGACGACGGGAAACTGAACCTCACCAGCTACTCACTCACACATTATAACGAGTGATTAGAATCATCATCATAAATCGTACACTCAACTTGTTGTTGCCTCTGTCACTCGCAGACTAAAATCAGCTCCAGGTAACGCTGTTCACACTGGGGAACTGTACAATTCTGGGACCTTTATGAAGGTACAAAAGCAGTGCACTTTCACCTATTACACCTTTAAAAAGCTAACGCTATAGTGCAAATCAAAGGGTGTAATTTTGACGCTCGATCTAAGAGTTCTTTCTCTGGGTTTGTGGGGGATGGCAAGTGGGGTTTCAGTCATAATCTTAATTAGGTGAATGTGACAATCCAATTCGGCGGATTTTGTATGTGGCTAGGGTTTTCATGCAGTAAAGTGCCCTCTCCAAGTTCTTCTTCTTTTCGTTTCTCTTTTTTGGGAGATATTCAGGGGTTTGGATTAATTTTGGAGTGTATTTATTAGATTTTCCGGTTGGATTCTAGAGATCTGAATCTAGCTGAGAAAGAAAACGAGTATCAGTTTGTATTTTTATTGGAAGCATCCAGAAATATGGCGAATCGGTGGTGGGCCGGGAACGTGGCAATGAGGCCCACGGACTCCTTACCGTCTTCTCCATCGCTTCAGTCGAGAAACCCAGAGCACGACCGCGGCGGATTGAGTCGTCTCGGGCTAAGACGCGAGCAAGACTTCCTCGAAAACCCCAATAACGCCACCGCCACGCCAACCAATAGCAGCAACACCATCGCCAACACCAACACCACCTCGCAGAGCCAGAACGCTGACGAAGACGACAGCAGAAACCTCAACGACCGCGACGCCCCCGAGGACCAAAATCTCAATCCCCACGACGCCGCCGAGCCCGGCAGCTCCGGCCGGAGGCCCCGAGGCCGCCCGCCGGGCTCCAAGAACAAGCCGAAGCCGCCGGTCGTCATAACCAAGGAGAGCCCCAACGCCCTGCGCAGCCACGTCATGGAAATCAGCAGCGGCAGCGACATCGCTGAGAGCCTCGCCGCCTTCGCGAACCGGCGGCACCGCGGGGTGTCAGTGCTCAGCGGGAGCGGCATCGTGACCAACGTCACCCTCCGGCAGCCAGCGGCGCCGAGTGGGGTCATCGCGCTTCATGGAAGGTTTGAGATTTTGTCTCTGTCCGGTGCGTTTTTGCCGGCCCCCTCGCCGCCCGGGGCCACGGGGCTGACAGTTTACTTGGCCGGCGGGCAGGGGCAGGTGGTCGGAGGCACCGTGATGGGGTCGCTGGTGGCGGCGGGGCCAGTGTTGGTGATTGCAGCTACGTTTGCTAATGCTACTTATGAGAAGCTGCCATTGGAGGATGAGGCAGCTGGGGAAGAGGGGGAAGTGAAGGAAAAGCAGAATTCTGGAAACACGGGGGTTTCAGTTTCAGCATCTCAAGGTTTGACTGATCAAGTTTCAATGCCGATGTTCAGTAATTTGCCTCCAAATTTAGTACCAAGTAATAGTCAGATGCAGCATGATGTTTTCTGGGGGCCTCCAGCTCGTCCACCTTCTTACTGAAGAAGGATCAATGAGAGAGAACTTTGATCTTACTGATGAATGATGGTGACCTGTACTTGTGCTGTATGTTCGGATGTTTCTTGTAAGCAAGGTTAGACAGTTTCTTAATGTCTGTTATTTGGTTTACATCTGGAAATCTTTGAAGGTTTTATGTTGTTCAGAAACGTGTTCTAATTGTTGACTTGTTTGTTTCTCTTCGTCAGTTGTATTTATGACTGTAGGTCAGGATAAAAATGTCCAGAAAATAATATTGAAGCTATATTTCTGCGTTTGTTAGTTCAGGAAAAAGAAAAAAGTAGAATTATATTGCTGAAAACTCAGTTAAAAATTTTGGGTTTGCTTGGTTTGTACATTTTTTGTTTTTATTTTTATTGAAAATAAAAAATAAACTTAAAAATGTATTTAGTTAAGGGTAATAAAAATATTTTCTTAAAAATATTTTTTAAAGTATGTTCAAATATAAAAATATCAAAAAGATATTTTTAATATTTTAAGAAATAAATTTCATAAAATAAAAATTAAAAATTAAAAATATTTTCACAGAACAAATAGATCCTGCTTTATTTAGACACTAGTCTTTATATTTGTGTTGGTTTAGAGAAGGTTGAGAAAGTTTTATGCATGCTGTGTTGCTTTGAACTCTTTGCACTCAAGTACAGTATAGGACCAAGGAGAGTGTTCCAAAGTGGATGTATGATGTGTCTATTGCATCTAAATCCATTGAACTTAATTTTGGAGGGAGTTTTGTTGATAATTGATTAATTTCTCTTTGACATCAAGCTGTTTGTTGGTCCTATGCTGACTTTATTTAGCTTACTGACACGTTAAATTTGGACTGAATTATATTGGATACTATATATTGCTATGTGATCCTGGCCTTTAGTTTGCATTGTAGTGTATCTTTCTCATGCTTAGAAAACTAGACAAGCCAACATGATAATGGATTTCTTAATGCGAAAGAAATGGATTATGATACGGAGAATGGATATTTATAGGGATTTGTTATTGCGTTTTCAATAAATATATGGCATGTAGAGATTTTTTTTAGAAATACTTATGTGATGCAAAGCATGAAAATTTATTCAGTTATCATGTTTTTATTAGAAAATCTAATAGCAAACACTTAAAATTATGCTGAAGTTTTAGATTGTGATGCTCAGGAAGGAAAGTATAGTAGGAAGATTAGAAGAACTATATATACCCCAAAATTCTATAGGTTTTTGCTATGGGATTCTTAAAAGAAACACGACCTGTGGAAAAAGGTTTTTGAGACGTCTAATTGTGTGCAGTTAGGGTTTGTGAAAAATAATTTACGTGTTGTATATTTACTAAGTGTCTAGTTTAAAACTAACAAAATATAAATGAAATCCTTTTAAGAAATATTCTACATGTATTTTATCTTTGGTAAAAAGTTGTTACTAAAGATATAAAGAACTATTGAGTTTGTAACTTAAATAATATGAGATGGAAGTTTATTGATTAGAGGATAGATCTTTAAGTTTTCTTGTCATAATATATATATATATATACATATATATATATATAACTGGTGTTTTTATTTTTCATTTCTGTCTTCCTTGAATCCAATTTTGTGCCGCACATTCTTGAAAGTGGAGGGAAGAATAAATTGTATGGAGACGAGATTTGTTACTTTATCTCCGGCATTTTTTTTTGTAGATTGTTAAATTTAATATGTAACGACTTAGATTCTAATATTTTTTTTTAAAAAAAATTATTATTCAAAATTTATATCGATAGACTTTAGATTTAATAATTAACAGAACAATGAACCTACACAAAAAAACAGATATGTTTTCATGCTGTGTATAGCAGGGAAATTTTGATAGAACTCCAAAACTTTCATCTCAGAGCTGTCTTTATATTGGGAACTGATGACTAGTACATGGTGCAGAGAAAATTAAATGCTTCAACCTTTTTTTTTCCTTTTTGGTTTTAATGACAAGAGTGGAAGACCATAAAAAGTTGAACTTCAAATCTGGGCCCTTGAATGTTGGTCCTCTGAGTTTGAACTTTCTGTAATTCAACCTTTTTCATTCAAGGAATTCATGATGGAACTGGGAAATTGTACGATGACTCAGTTCGTTTCTATTGTGTATCGTTAGTGACCTGCATGCATGTACTAAAGTACTTGGCTTCTTGGGTGACTCAATTAAGTCTAGTACTTTGTCTGCTTGAGTAGGTTATCAACAATAGGTATTTTTGTACAAGTATCTATTCCTTTTGGAAATAATTCTTCTCGGCTCAAAGGTCCAAGCATGACATTTATGAATTAAGTTTAACCATTTATTTTATACTTTTAATTAGAATTGTTTAATTTGAAATGAATGATTAGGATTGAAAATATAAAAAACGAATGATGTGTGGCGAAGATGAGGATGTTGCGTTGGATGTGTGGTCATACAAGAAGAGATAGGATCCGTAATAATCATATACGAGGTAGAGTTGGGGTGGCACCTATTGAGGAAAAAATGGTTGAAAACTGTTTAAAATGGTTTGGGCATGTGCAAAAAACACCGTTAGAAGTGCCAGTTAGGAGAGTTGAGCAGATGGTTTGGAACCCTGTGAAAAAAGGTCGAGGAAGACCAAAAAGGACAGTTAGAGAAATTATTAAACAGGACTTTTTAGTAAATGACAAATATAAAGAGTTGGTCATTGATAGAGCTCAATGGCGTCGTGCGATCTATGTAGTCAACCCCACTTAGTGAAATAAGGCTATGTTGTTGTTATTGAATGATGTTTATGTCAGGGAAGAAGACCCATGTTCGTTCCTTTCTTTGTGGCTTGCATCCTTTTACTCTAGGAATGTAAGATATATAATGAGAGACAGTTGATTTTATCCACGGCTCATTTGTAGATATGCTTCTATTATTCTAACTTTTTTATTGCATGAGGATCCATACCCTTTATAACTGTAAGGTAGGGTCCCTCCTAAGTGGGACCCACTACTAATGTTTAAAAAAAAAAGAAGGGGTCAAGTTGCAATTTAATAAAAATTGTAATCAAATTTTGCAATTTACCCCAAAGACAAAAAAAGGACAAAAAGAGTTAGGCAGCAGTATTTTGCTGAAATCTGAGAGGCTGCTGAAGGAATTAGGCGCAGACGCATTTGAAGGAGTTGATGCAGGCTGCGCAGAAGAAATTTGAAGGGGTTGGTGAGGAATGACTCTATAAATAGGGTCATTCCCCTTCTTCAGAAATCATTCCTCAAATCATTCAAAATTCTCACAAAGGAGAGTGAGAGAAAAATAGAGATAGCCTTAGAAAGTGAGTTTTTCTAAGAAGAAAATAGTGAGCCAATTTGTGAGGGTATTTTCACAAATTGAAGAAATACCGTTGTTGTATTTTTGTGAGTGAGAGATCCACTTGAGGGTGAAGTTTGTAATCCCATTATTATTATAGTGGAAGTTTAAGTGGCCTATGGATCCAGTGGTTTTTACCTCATTTGGAGGGTTTTCCACGCTAAAATCTTGGTGTCATTTTATCTTTTTGGTTTGGGAATTATCCTGGGCTTGAGGGTATTATTTATTCTTTCAAATACCCCAATTTTTCCAACAAAGTGGTATCAGAGCTGTGGTTATTCAAAAATATTGTACAAGTACTATTTATACATACGAGTATTATTCACGAATACTAAACAAAGACATACCAGTACTGTTCATACGTATGGTACTGTTCATACATACGTATATTTTTTCATACGTAGTTCATACGTACGGTACTGTTCATATATACAGAACTGTTCATACATACAGTACTGTTCATACGTCGGAAAAAGTTTCAAGTTCGGTGAAACTTGTTGACTACCGCTCAAAATGGAGGAGAGCACCAGCAATATGATCAAGCTGACTGCCTTTAATTATGCTATCTGGAAGCCAAAGATGGAGGATCTTTTATACATTAAAGATCTATGGAAGCCGATCGTAATGCCGAAGGAGAAAGTAGTGGCAACTCCGACGGATGACAAAGCTGATGGCAAAACAACTAGCACGTCAGATGCTGATTGGGTCGTGCTGAATCGAAAATGTGCTGCTCAAATCAGGCAATGGATTGACAAGAGCATTTTTCAAAATTTTGCTAATGAACACGATGCTTATGTTCTTTGGCAAAAGTTGGAGAAAATGTATGCAAGGACAACCGCACAGAATAAAGCTAATCTGATGCGACGATTAGTCAATCTGAAGTATAAAGATGGGAGCAGTGTATCGGAACATATGAGTGAGTTCCAAGGTATTGTAGATCAACTGAACTCGATGAAGATGACTGTCGATGATGAGCTACAAGCATTGCTGATGCTGAGTTCTCTACCAAAAAGTTGGGACACTTTAGTTGTGTCGGTTAGTAACTCAGCCCCTGAAGGCAAGCTTACCATGGATATGGTAAAAGACAGAATGTTGAATGAAGAATCTCGACGAAAAGACGAAGGATATAATCCTAAGTCCGAAGCGCTTGTCAAAGAAAAGCAGGACAAGCAAGAAAGACGCGGAAGAAATAAGGGTAGAGATTCTCAAAAAAGAAACCAGCAAAGAGGACGGTCAAAGTCTAGATCGAGACATGACAAGAAGTGTCACCACTGTGGGAAGCCCGGACATTTCATTAGAGAATGTCGGAAGTTACAGCAATTCAGGAATCAGGAAGCAGAGAACCGAACAAATGACACTGCAAGTGTCACCGAAGATGTTGTCATTGTTCAAGATGCTGACTATGTCAATCTGGCATATCAAGAGACTACATGGGCAGTTGACTCAGGCGCTTCCTACCATGTTACCTCAAGACGAGAATTCTTTTCAACCTACACCCAAGGTGATTTCGGACGAGTGAGGATGGGAAATGATGATGCATCCAAAATTATTGTTATCGGCAACATTTATTTGGAAACTAATCTTGGATGCAGGTTACTCTTGAAAGATGTGAGGCATGTTCCTGATATTCGCCTCAATTTAATCTCCACCGGAGTACTTGATGATGGTGGTTACAGCAACTATTTTGGTGAAGGAAAATGGAAGCTCACCAAAGGCAACTTGATAGTAGTCAAAAGCAAGAAAGATTCATCTTTTTACATTATGGAAGCAAAGTTATGTAAAGGAGATGTAAACGCTGCTAGGAAAGAAATTCCCACCGAGCTATGGCATAAGCGGCTCGGTCACATGAGTGAGAAGGGTCTCAGAATTCTTTCCAAGAAGGAGCTCTTGCCAGAATTAAAAGGTACACCTTTGCGTACTTGTGTTGATTGTATTATGGGAAAACAATACAGAGTTGCATTTCATAGTTCTCCACCCTCTAGAAAAGCAAATATTCTAGATTTGATACACACAGATGTCTGTTCAATGAGTAATAAGTCACATGGAGGTGCACTCTATTTTGTGACTTTTATTGATGACCACTCAAGAAAGGTATGGGCATTTGCCTTGAAAACTAAAGATGAAGTGAAAGAAGTTTTCAAGCAGTTTCATGTAAAAGTTGAAAGAGAAACTAGTAGACGTTTGAAGTGTGTACGTGCAGATAATGGCGGTGAGTATCGCGGACCATTTGAGGAGTACTGTAGAAGTTTTGGCATCAGACTGGAAAAATCAGTACCAAAGACACCTCAACACAACGGTGTCGCTGAAAAGATGAATAGAACTATCTGTGAAAGAGTCAGATGTATGCTCTCAAATGCAAAACTGCCAAACTCTTTTTTGGGGGAGGCAATGAAGACAGCAGTTGATTTAATCAACCTTTCTCCATCAGTTCCATTGAATTATGACATTGCAGAAAGAGTCTGGACGGGGAAAGATGTTTCTTACAAACACTTAAGGGTATTTGGATGTAGAGCATTTATTCACATCCCAAAAGATGAAAGGTCCAAGTTGGAAGAAAAGTCGAAGCAGTGTATCTTCGTGGGATATGCCCATGAAGAATTTGGCTATAGACTCTGGGATCCTGTTAGCAGAAAGATCATTAGAAGCAGGGACGTAGTGTTTCTTGAAGATCAGACAATCGAAGATCTTGAGAAACAAGAGAAACCACAGTCAGATGAAATGCCAGTTAATCTGGAACCAGTCTCTCCACCATCAAATTCCAATGACGGGGGAGCTATACCAGATACTGATGATGTTGATCCACCAACTAGCAGTTCACAACTAGAGCCAGTTCCAGAGCAGGTCCAACAAGAAGTACCGTTAAGGAGAAGCACCAGAGAGAGAAAATCAAGTTGTAGGTATTCTCCTAATGAGTATGTGATGCTCACTGACGGGGGAGAACCAGAGAGCTATGATGAAGCTATTATTGATGGGCACAAGGATGAGTGGTTGAAAGCCATGCAAGAAGAAATGAAATCCTTACATGAGAACCACACATTTGATCTGGTGAAATTACCACAGGGTAGGAAAGCTCTCAAGAACAAGTGGGTGTACAAAATCAAAAGTCAAGAAGGCAGCTCACAACCACGTTATAAAGCAAGACTGGTTGTGAAAGGATTCGGTCAAAAGAAGGGCGTTGACTTTGATGAAATATTTTCACCAGTGGTAAAGATGTCTTCGATCCGAGTTGTTCTTGGTGTGGCAGCTAGCCTCAACTTGGAAGTTGAACAACTTGATGTAAAAATCGCCTTCCTACATGGTGATCTTGACGAGGAAATCTATATGCAACAGCCCGAAGGTTTCCAAGTCAAAGGGAAAGAAAAATTGGTGTGCAGATTAAAGAAGAGTTTGTATGGTTTGAAACAGGCACCAAGGCAGTGGTACAAAAAGTTTGACTCATTTATGGAGAAAAATGAGTACAATCGAACAACAGCTGATCACTGCGTCTTCATCAAGAAATTCTCTGATGATGACTTTATCATTCTTTTGCTCTATGTTGATGACATGTTAATTGTAGGTCAAAATATTGACAAGATTAACATGTTGAAGAAAGAGTTGAGCAAGTCCTTTGCAATGAAGGACTTAATACCGGCAAAGCAGATTCTTGGCATGAGGATTACCCGTGACAGGAAAAATCACAAGATTTGGCTATCTCAAGAACAGTATGTGGAAAAGGTTCTTGAAAGATTCAACATGGATAAGGCAAAAACTGTTAGTTCTCCACTTGCCAATTACTTTAATCTAAAAGTGGGCCATTGTCCTTCAAACAAGGAGGATAAATTAGAAATGAGCAAAGTGCCTTATGCATCGGCTGTTGGCAGTTTAATGTACGCTATGGTATGTACTAGACCAGATATTGCTCACGCTGTTGGCGTTGTGAGCAGGTTCCTGGCGAATCCTGGAAAAGAACATTGGGCAGCAGTCAAATGGATACTCAGGTATCTCAGAGGTACTTCCAGTCATTGTTTATGCTTTGGTAATGGAAAAGCTGTATTAGAAGGATATACAGATTCAGACATGGCTGGAGATGTGGATACCAGAAAGTCTATATCTGGGTACCTGATAGCATTTGCAGGGGGAGCTGTCTCGTGGCAGTCACGATTACAAAAGTGTGTTGCCTTAAGCACTACAGAAGCAGAATACATTGCAATCACCGAAGGTTGTAAGGAAATCCTGTGGATGAAGAAGTTCTTACAAGAATTAGGCCAAAATCAGGAAAACTATATTCTCTATTGCGACAGTCAAAGCGCAATACATCTCAGCAAGAATCCAACTTTCCATTCCAGGTCGAAACACATTGATGTGAGATATCACTGGATCCGTGATGTGTTGGAAAGCAAGTTGCTGAAAGTTGAGAAAATCCACACCAACAATAATGGGGCCGATATGATGACGAAGACTCTACCAAGAGAGAAGTTGGAAATCTGTAAAGAAGCTGCAGGCTTGGTATCACTCCCCACTTAAGTCGGGAGGGGGAGATTTGTAAGGTGGGGTCCCTCCTAAGTGGGACCCATCACTAATGTTTAAAAAAAAAAGAAGGGGTCAAGTTGCAATTTAATAAAAATTGTAATCAAATTTTGTAATTTACCCCAAAGACAAAAAAAAGGACAATGAGTTAGGCAGCAGTATTTTGCTGAAATCTGAGAGGCTGCTGAAGGAGTTAGGCGCAGACGCATTTGAAGGAGTTGGTGCAGGCTGCGCAGAAGAAATTTGAAGGAGTTGGTGAGGAATAACTCTATAAATAGGGTCATTCTCCTTCTTCAAAAATCATTCCTCAAATCATTCAAAATCCTCACAAAGGAGAGTGAGAGAAAAATAGAGAGAGCCTTAGAAAGAGAGTTTTTCTAAAAAGAAAATAGTGAGCCAATTTGTGAGGGTATTTTCATAAATTGAAGAAATACCGTTGTTGTATTTTTGTGAGTGAGAGATCCACTTGAGGGTGAAGTTTGTAATCCCATTATTATTATAGTGGAAGTTTAAGTGGCCTAAGGGTCCTGTGGTTTTTACCTCATTTGGAGGGTTTTCCACGCTAAAATCTTGGTGTCATTTTATCTTTTTGGTTTGGGAATTATCCTGAGCTTGAGGGTATTATTTATTCTTTCAAATACCCCAATTTTTCCAACAATAACCACACTCACGTAAGATTTAATTTCATCACATTATATATATATATATATATATATATATATGATTGTTAATTCTTATTAATTATAAGTGTAATTTATGAATGACGAAAAAGGAGTAGCTAGTTAGGGGTCATTTGTATTTTTAAGATTAAGATATTATTTCTGAATTTGAATATTAAATGATTTAGATCATTTATTTTTTTAACATTTGAATGCATATAACTTATATAAAAAAATTATATTAAAATAAATTAGTAACTAAACATTTGTTGTTAATATTGTTATATAAAAATTCACCTTTAAATAATATTAATAAAATTTGTTTTAGATGGTTGAAGTAATATTTCACATTTAACATAGTGTAGGTTCAAATATTCTCAATTTTTTAATATTTAAATAAAGCAATGCAGAACTCAATATTGGATTTGAATAGCTTTCAAACTTGCCTTAAGATTTTGATTTATTGAGATCTATTCAAATTTATTAAGGACTTAACAAACAAAACACAATTAATGGTCTAAAATCTGAATGAATTAAATTCAAATTCCCATTAAATGTAAACAAATGTTTCCTTAGGGTTTTTTTTTAAGATTAAGAAATCTAAATTTGAATGCATATTTGAATATTAAGATATTGTTTTTGAATTTAAATACTAAATAATTAAGATTTTTTTTAACTTCTGAACATAGAGAAATTATTTATTAGTAAAAAAATAATATTTAATTAAATTAGAAAATAAAACATATATTAGGAAAAAGTTGATGAAATCAAAATTTAAAAAATAGAATTACTTATAGTACAAATAAGTATTAATTGTTAGTTTAGTTGATGAAATATTTAAGGAAAAGATTATTTTGCAGTGATTATAAAATTTGAAGCTATACTTTTGCGTTTGTTAGTTCAGGAAAAAGAAAAAAGTAGAATTATATTTCTGAAAACTCAATTAGCAATTTTGTGCTTCATCTGGACACTAGTCTTTATATCTGTGTTGCTTTAGAGAAGGTTGAGAAAGTTTTATGTATGCTGTGTTGCTTTGAACTCTTTGCACTCAAGTACCGTTTAGGACCAACAAGAGTGTACCAAAGTGGATGTGTGATGTGTCTATTGCACCTAAATCCGTTTAACTCAATTTTGGATGGAGTTTTGTTGATAATTGATTAATTCTGACATCAAGTTTTTTGTTGGTCCTATTATGACTTTATTTAGCTTACTGACACGTTAAATTTGGACTGAATAGTGGATACTATATATTGCTATATGATTCTGGCCTTTAGTTTGCATTGTAGTGTATCTTTCTCATGCTTAGAAAACTAGACATTCCAACATATGTATGTTATAATAGATTTCTTAATGCGAAAGAAATAGATTGTGATACGGGGAATGGATATTTATAGGGATTTTTTATTGGGTTTTCAATAAATATATGGCATGTAGAGATTTTTTTAGAAATACTTAGTCATGTGCTGTAAAGCATGAAAATTATTCAGTTATCATGTTTTTATTAGAAAATCTAATAGCAAACACTTAAAATATGCTTGAGTTTTAGATTGTGATGCTCATGAAGGAAAGTATAGTAGGAAGATCAGAAGAACTATTTACCCTAAAATTCGACATGTGTTTGCTATGGGATTCTTAAAAGAAACACGACCTGTGGAAAAAAGGTTTTTGAAACGTCTATTTGTGTGCAGTCTGAGTTTGTGAAAAATAATTTACATGTATATTTACCAAATGTATGGTTTAAAAATAACAAAATATAACTCAGATCCTTTTAAGAAATATTCTACATGTATTTTATTTTTAGTAAAAAATTGTTACTAAAGATGTAAAGAACTACTGAGTTTGTAACTTAAATAATATGAGATGGAAGGTTATTGATTAGAGGATAGAGTTTAAGTTTTCTTGTCATAATATATATATATATATATATAAAGAACTGGTGTTTTTATTTTTCATTTGTGTCTTCCTTGAAGCCGATTTTGTGCCGCACATTCTTTCCACTTTAGCTGAAGAGGCAGGTGAAAGTGGGAGGGAAGAATATATTGTATACAGACAAGATTTGCTACTTGTTTCTTGTCTCTACAGATTTATCTCTTTATAGATTATTAAATTTGAAATTTAACGACTCAAATTTTAATATTTTTTAAAAAAAAACTTATTACTTGAAATTTATACTGTTAAATTTTAGATCCGATTATCCACGTTGGGATAAACATAAACAAGCAGAAGATATAATCTAATGCATTGTGTAGTAGGGTAATTTTGATAGAACTACAAAACTTTCATCCTAAAGCTGTCTTTATATTGGGAACTGATGACTAGTCCATAGTGCAGAGAAAATTAAGTGCTTTAAACTTTTTTTTTGTTTTTTTGGTTTTAATGGTAAGAGTGAAAGACCATAAAAAGTTGAACTTCAAATCTGGGCCCTTGAATGTTGGTCCTTTGAGTTTGAACTTTCTGTAATCCAACCTCTTTCATTCAAGGAATTCATGATGCAAATGGGAAATTGTACTGTGACTCAGTTTGTTTCTATGGATTTGGGTTCTCTGCATTATTAAAAAGAGTGCAATACTACCTTTAGCAACAGAAAATTCTGTTGCTGAAACCTTTAGCAACAGAAAAAACTGTTGCTATAAGTCCAGAAAAAAATAAATGCAGACGCCCCAAATCCCGTTTCTATTGTGTATCGTCAGTGACCTGCATGCCTGTACTAAAGTACTTGGCTTCTAGGGTGACGCAATCAGGTCTAGTGCTTTGTCTGCTTGACTAGGTTATCAACAATAGGTATTCTTGTACCAAGTGTCTAATGTTTTTCGAAACGATTCTTCTTGGCTCAAGGCCCAAGCATGATTTTTATGTATTAATTAGTTTAACCATTTATTTTATACTTCTAAACTGAATTGTTTAATTTAAAATGAGTGATGAGGATTAAAAACATAAAGAAGAATTGGGAAGAAGATTCATTTTCGTTCTTTTCTTTATAACTTATATTCTCTTACTCTAGGTAATGTAAGAGATATATAATGAGAGACGGTGGATTTTATCCACGGCCCATTTGTAGATATGCTTCTATTATTCTAAATTGTTTATTGGATGGGGATCCATTATATACACCACTCACATAAGATTTAATTTCATCACATTAAATGTATATATTTGATTGTTGATTCTTATTAATCATAAGTGTAATTTATGAATGACGAAAAAGGAGTAGCTAGTTAGGGGTCATTTGTATTTTTAATATTAATATTGTTTTTGAATTTGAATATCTAGATTATTAGTTAACTTATAGAAGAAAAAATTATATTCAAATAAACTAGTGACTAAATATTTGCTGTTAATATTGTTTTTTTATAATTTAAAATTATTTATTACAAATAATAATATGATTTATGTTTGTTATATTATATATAAAAATTCACAATTAAATAATATTAATAAGAGATGGTTTAGATGGTTCAAGTAATATTCTATGTTTAACATAATGTAGGTGCAAATATTCTCAATTTTTTTAATATTCAAATAAAGTAACGCAGAATTCAATAATAGATTTGAATAAATTTTAAATTTGTTCTAAGATTTGATTTATTAAGATCTACTCAGATCTTTTAAAAGCTTAATAAACAAAACACACTCAGGGTATGTTTGTACGCAGTTAGAAAAAAAAATAAAGATGAAAAAAATGTATTTGATATGTAATAAAAAAATAAATAAAACAAGAAAAGATGTGTTTGGTTTGCAAATATTTCAAGAAAAAAAAGGAGGGAGTATAGTGAAAAATTACTAAAATACGCCTTCTGATTTATTAATTTTTTTATTCATAAGTAAAATAATGTGGCCTGTTTACTGAAAAATTATTGTCTCACCTTTGTCTCACTATTGATTTTCATCTGTCGTGGTCTCTCAACCCCTTTTAGTCTAAAAAATTATTGCCTTGTTATTCATCACTCTCTCAACGGCCAGTCTATCTTGCCATCGTCCTCCTCTGCCCCACTTCTCTATTTACTCTCAACCCCTCTACTCCTCTCTTCCACCATCTGTCTCTTCGATGTTGTCATCGCGAACGACTAGACGAAGAATAGGATTCGACTCTGTCTCTTAACCCCTTTTAGTTTAAAAAATTTTTGTTTCTCGCTCTCTCTCACTGTCGTGCTCTCTCTTCTCTCCTAGTCCCACACATGAGGACATTTTGGACTTTTCATCTAGTTTTCTATATAGAAAACCAATTTTCCTAGCATTTTTTCAAGGAAATGATTCATGGAAAAGAGACTATTGTTTATGACCGGGATTCCCAAATTTTTTTACCTGTCCCAATTAAGAGACCACACCAAACAGAAGAAAAAGGAGAAGATGGTGGAATTCTCATTTCTTTTTCTGTGAGAAAGGCTACCTATCGTCACCTTAATGATTTAAAATGGGAATGAATCAAATTCAAATTCAATCCCTTTAAATGAAAACAAATGTTCCCTTAGGGGGCTTTTTTTTAATAAAAAAGATTAAAATGTTTGTATTTAAATACACATTTTGAATATTAAGATATTATTTTTGAATTTGAATATCGAATGATTATCATTGTTTGTTTCTTTTTAGAATATTAAACATATATTGTGAAAAATTTGATGAAATCAAAACTAAAAAAATAGAATTTCATATTGAATGAAAAAAAATTAAAACTTAATAGATAAGTATTAATTGTTAGTTTAGTTAATGAAATATTTAAAGAAAGGATTGTTTTGGAATGATTGTAAAATTTGAAGAGATTATTTTTCAAATTTTAAAGTTTAAGAGATATAAAATGCACATAAAACGAAGTTTATGGAGATAAAATACATTTTTACCTAAAATGAAGAATATATATGAATGAATCAAAATAATAATAATAATAAAACAAATACAAAAAATGAACACATCTGAATGCACATAAGACTTGTCACAAGATTTATTTTATTAAGAATTCAAACTATTTAAACACTAAAAAATAAAAATAAACGCATTTAATAATATAAAACTTGAATGAATTAAATTCAAATCTTCGTTAATTACAAATAAATAAAACTTAGAAAGTTTAACTTATTGAGATATCAAATTTTTTACTATTAATTATTTCCAAATTTATGCATTTCAAGTTTTCAGCAGAGAAAAAGTTCCTTTTTGTAAGGTAACCAAAAAATTGCTGTAAACATTAAGTAGAGCAAGTATTTTCTAACTATTTTAATTTAATGGTCACAATACCAACATAGTTATCTCGCAGTTTGTCTTAAAATATATGACCATAACTCTCTTATTAGTTTTCTTATTAGTTCATTGGTGATCATGTATTGTTAATACAGGAAGCTGGGTCAGGTTTTTGAAGTGTTTGGTATCTGAATTTTTAATAAAAATATAACACGTGAATAAAATTATCTGAAAGAATAAATTATGTATTATTGAATTATTATAAAGATTGTAATAATCTTTTTCATAAAATTATAATAAATACTTAGATTTTAGACAAGGTCGGATTTTCTTGAAGTCCTTTCTCGTGTAATTAATATAGTGCATATGCAATCAATTAATTTAGTGAGTCAAATTGAAATAAAATAAAATAAAATAACAAAAGATTATGATGAAATGTTAAAAAAACTAAAATAATATTTTAGGCAAAAGTTATTCAGAAGTTAGATGACAATGATAGCAATTATTTCTTATTTCGGAAAAGCTTAATCTGGAAGACAGGAACCACTTTGGATTTGGAAGATTTGAAAATGACGGATTGATTTTTTCCTATTTCTTTTGTTTGCTAGTAAAGGATAAAAACCTGATCCTTGAATTAATAGATGTATTAAATTAACAGTTAATTGTTCGATCATAATTAAATTAATTTATTTTAAAATATTAAAAAAGAATATATATAATTAAAAATTATGAAAATTTGATATCAAATTATATAAAATAACACCCACAATTAAAGTTTACAACAAAAATTGACCAAATAGTAAGGAAATATTATTAGTCAATATAATATTTATTCATATCAAATCCATAAAATATTAATATATTGACATTTCCATTAAAATTGTCTGATTTGTATTATTAATTTATTTATTACCTGATTATATAATAAGAAAAATTTTGAAAAATTAAAAAATTAAAAAATCAATTTTTTTTTTCGAGTGGATGGGTTCAACTAATTTATTTAATACTAGTTCTTGTTCAATTTGGTCGATTTTTAACTTGTTCGATCACTTATCGATTTTAGAATTTATTATACACTAAATTTCTAGTCAGTTTCTGATAAAATCGACCAATTTGGTCCGGTTATGAAAACACTAACAAAAGAGCTTGCTACCTAAAAGAAAGATGATAAAATAATAAGAAAGTGTGAAAATTTTCCACTCTCATGCCGTTGGAGAATAACTATACCATGTCTTTTCGTGTTTTTTTTAATATTTTTGAAATATACATCGACTCCTATTATTTTTTTTATATATGATAGCCAATAACACTCAAATCAGATTATATTAAGAAAAAAAATAAAAAATTGCATTGGCCAGATACAATAAAGGTCCCTAAAAATTGAAACAGAAAAATGAAAAAGAGGATAATCTCTCAAAAGAATTTTGAAACCTATCAATAGATCTAGAGAAAAAAACATACAATGAATTACCAACCAAAAAAAGCAAATCAAGATATACCATTAGAACTTTTGGAGTCGTTTCATCTATCCATCATCAAATCATATCGACAGATGTTCGTATATGTTGATTAATAATGAGTTTTAATTTCTCAAAAAACACAGGCAGATTCAAAGTTTTTTTAAAGGATTGAACCTCAAACAACATTAACCCAAAATACAACAAATTAAACAAAAAACTTATAAAAAGATCAGATCTAAACACATATCTGAAAATAAAAAAACTTATAGAGAAACTAAATTTGAAAATAAAAACAAAGATATAATAACTTCTATAACAAAAAAATGAAACTCCTACAAAGAAAAAATAAAGAGAAAAATCATGAGAGAGAAAGAGAGAGGGTGAAAGTTACACTTAGACAACCATGGTGATACCAAAAAAGAAGCAAGGAGAAGAGGAGAGAAGGAAATCATTGACTCCTATTATTAATGGTACCACCAGGTGATAAACTCTGCCATCTGTAATGTGATTATAGTAACTTGACTGGAAAAGTAATGTTTAGGCAACTTTAATAATCAATTTGATATACCACAAGGATTAGATTTTTATGCAGTTTTTTATATTTTATTATCAGAATCTTTTTCTTTTAAAAATAAAACTTGTATACAAAAAATTCTTAAAATAATTGATGATGTAATGATGGGCTTTTTTTTAAAAAATATAATTATTTAAAATCATATACAAGTTTAATAATAAACATGTAAAATAAATTTTATTTGGGGTCATAATATATATGAAATAATTGCACTTAATTAAAATTTTTTTTTGCTGAAGACTTTTTTTTTTGGGTCAAAATTAGTGAAGACTTAATTAAGTTTTATTCCGTTGAAGTAAAATGATGTTGGGTTGTGAAAGCCCTTCTTGTGTTAGCCGTTGAAGTAAAATGATGCTGGGCCATTAAAGTCTACATTGTGTTTGGTTACCACCCTCTTAAGACCCAAAAAAACAAAACACTGCCCTAATCCCTATGGTGAGGAATAAATTCTGAGTATACATTAATATAAATTAGTTCTTAAAATTTTTTTTATTTAATTCAAAAAATTTAAGTGTTAAATAAGTTAGTTTCTATAAGTTGTAAATTTAGTATAAATCAATTCTTTTGTTAGACTAAATTGTAATTTTTCTTATCTTGTAAGGGACTGATTTAATATCGATGTTTAACGAATTCATAATATTCAAAGATTAAATTATATAAAATTTAATATTGAGGAACTAAATTTTGATATAGTCAATAAATTTTTGTTTTCTTTAAATCTCAATACAAATTAATTTTTTTGTTGGACTAAATTATAAATTTACTTATTTTTAAGGAATTGATTAAATGATTATGTTTAACAAATTCATAGTATCTAGAAACCAAATCATATAGAGTTTTAACATTCAAGGGCTAAATTGTTGATATGATAAATAAATTTTCGTTTTCTTTAATTATTTGCAACAAGCTGATTGCAAGATTAAAAAAAAAAAGAGCAAAGAAAATTAGTAAAATTAAATGGAAATTTGAAAAATGATGAAGATGGAATTATTAGTTTAAGGAAAAAAATCTTACATTTCAAATTAAATGTACAACAATATAACATTTTTTATAATTGACAGTATACAAAGCAAATAACAAGTTCAATTTCTCTTCATTCATCTCCTTGTCCTCAATTCTTGAATCGTCTGATAGTGTGGTGATAAATATCATTTAAAGTGCAATTTGGTTCCTACAAAATAAATTATTATGTCGTGCAATATTGAAATTAAACAAATATTTTATTTCATATATCCAAAGAAAATTTATATACATTAAAACTTGATATTATAAACTTTTTTATAATTATTAAAAGGGATCTCTACCAGTGGGATAAAGGCCGATTACAAACACTCAAACATAAACTCGTCACACACAAAACCAGTAGACTTAATGCAGAAAGATAAACACACAATGGTTAATATTCGAGAGACTAGCACTCTCTCAAGTCCCCAAGGTTCCTTCCCCATAAAGATATTCCCAAACTACAAAAGACTCCCTAAATAAAACCAACTGCACTGTCAGCTCAGCATACTCCCTCGTAGGTTCGTTAATTTGTTACCCCACCACTACCTTTTGCTCCACTAACTTTTGTAATCCCCGTACTATTCTTTTTTTGTCTTGAATAAGCCTTGAGCATGCCCCCTTCTTTTTGATGATTTCCATCCAAGTCCTTCCTTCTTCTAACATATTGTTTTAAGGGTCTAACATTACCCCCCTCTATAAGTTTCACTTTGTCCTTAAGGTGGAATTCAGGGAATTGTTTTTCTATGACAGCATAATTTTCCTAGGTACTGTCACAATCTTCTAATCCCTTCCACTTCACCAGAACTTTTGTGCAGCCATTAGTTAAATTCCTCACTTGTTTGACCATTTCTGTGTCGTTATAAGCTCCAAGTCCTCTGCCAATTCAGTAGGTAGTTGATGTACCTTCTATGTTGGACTAACAACTTTTTTAAGCTCTGATATATGGAATACTGAGTGGATTTTTGCTGTAGGTGGGAGCTCAACACGATAAGCCACTTTCCCAATCTTTGTTGCTACCCGAAAAGGTCCATAATACCTTAGACTCAACTTCTCATTGATTTTTCAAGCTAAGGATCGAAGACGGTTAGGTTTGAGCTTCAAATATACCATGTCACCTACATCAAAACTGATATCTCTTCTGCCTTTATCCACTTGCTGCTTCATAATTGCTTGGGCCTTCTCTAAATGAAGTTTTAGCTCATTTATCGTGGCATTTCTCTCTTTAATTTGTTGGTTCACCTCCTCCACCAGAGAAGACATCATCAAACTTGAAGAGCGTGGGTGGTTCCCTTCCATACAAGCCCCTAAATGGTGTCATGCCCATGGATTGATTGAAGGATGAATTGAACCAGAATTCTGCCCAAGGTAACCAATCTGACCACTTACTTGTGAAGCACCTCAAATAGGTTTCCAAGCTTCGGTTCACCACCTCCTATTGACCATCGGTTTCCGGATGATAGGATGAGCTATACTTTAGTAGTGTACCCGAGAGTTTAAATAAGTCTTGCCAAAATAAGCTCATAAAAATTTTATCTCGATTCGACACAATGGTCTTAGGCAACCCATGCAATTTGACAACCTCTTTCACAAAGACATCATCTATATCCTTTGCTGTGTATGGATGAATCAAGGGAATGAAATGTGCATACTTCGTTAATTGGTCCATCACCACTAGTATAGTATCATGCCTACTGGATTTTGGTAAACCAAATATGAAATCCATACTGAGGTCTTCCCAAACTTATTGGGGAATGGGGAGGGGCTGCAGTAAGCTAGCTGGACTTATAGCCTCATATTTGTTCTTTTGACAAATATCGCACTTTGCAACATACTTATATACATCTCTCTTCATCCCTTCACAATAGAGGGATGATGACAGCCTCCTATAGGTGCGTAAATAGCCTAAGTGTCCCTCAATCGATGTGATGTGAAATTCTGCCAAGAGTAGGGTATGTGAGACGAATTCTTGGGCAAGACCAACTTGTCCCAATATAGCAAACATCTCCTCTTCAAGGTGTACCTTTTAAGTGGGTTTTGATTGGTGATAATCTGTTGTTTGATGACAGTAAGCTTGTTGTCTAACTCCACTGCTTCCTCCAATCTATTTAGGTCCTCGCACTGCCACATACTCATTGCTTTCAATTCCATGTCATTTCTCTCCTAGATAGTGCGTCTGCCACCCTATTTTCCTTCCCAGGTTTATATTGGATCTCAAAATCATATCCCATCAATTTAGTGACCCATTTTTGGTAGTCAACCTCTACTTGCCTTTACTCTAGTAGATACTTCAGTGCCTTTTGGTCAGTTTTAATGATGAAATGATGACCAAGAAGATAGTGATGCCATTTCTTGACAACAAGAACTATAGCCATTAACTCCTTTTCATACACCGACCCCTTTCTAGCCTTTGGAGAAAATGCTTGGCTAAAAAATGATATGGGTCGCCCATTTTGCATCATTACTGCCCCTATTCCTACCCATTAAGCATATGTTTCTATCTCAAAGGGCTAGGAAAAATCCAGCATTGCAAGCACTGGTACTGATGTTATTGCCTTCTTTAAAGCCTTAAATTCTTCTTGCGCCCTTGGCCCCTATTTAAAGCTGTCTTTTCTTAATAATTCAGTCAAAGGGATTGCAATTTTTCCATAATCCTTGACGAACCTCCAGTAGTACCCCATGAGCCCTAAGAACCCCTTCTTCCACCATGGCTGAAACCTTTGCTGGATCTGCTTCAAATCCTCTTTGTGAAATGATATGTCCTAAATATTCTAATTTGTCCTTGGCAAAAAGGCATTTCTTCTTATTATTAACCAATTGGTTCTCTTGCAGTACCCGAAACACCACCTTCAAATGCTTCAAGTGTGTTTCTCAGTTAGGGTTGTATGTTAATATGTCATCAAAGAAAACCAGCACGAACTTCAGTAAATAGGGCTGAAATATGTCATTCATTAAGAATTGGAAGGTTGCTGGTGCGTTGGTGAGTCCAAAAGGCATCACCATGAACTCATAATGGCCTTGGTGTGTTCTGAAAGCTATCTTCTCCTCATCTCCTACCTTCATCCTAATTTGGTGGTACCCCGACTTGAGATTAAGCTTAGAGAATACTGTAGCACCCCCTAGTTCATCCACTAGTTCATCAATGGCGAGTATTGGGAATTTATTCAGAACCATGATCTTATTAAAAGCCCGATAATCTACATCGCCAACTCCTATCCTTCTTCTTAACTAACAAGACCAGACTTGAATACATGCTACAACTGGGTTTTATAACTCCTGCTGTCAACATTTCACTTACTAATTTTTCTATCTCTTCCTTCTGTTAATGAGGGTACCTATAGGGGCATATATTATGAGGCTGGGCCCCCGGTTTGATGACTATGGAATGGTCTCGGCTTCAGTGTTGTGGCAGTCCTTTAGTTTCCTCACATACTTTGGGAAACTCATTGATAACTTGCTACACATCACTGTCCAGATCTTCGTTCATAAGATTAACTGTCATCTCTCTAAGTTCTAATAAGAAACCCCGTCCTCCTTTCTTGATGGTTCGCCTCATCGACTTCAGTGACACCATAGTTTTGGACAATGTTGGGTTACCCTTCAAGCACCATTCTCGGCCTCCCTCCTTGACTCTTGTAATGAGTTATCCCCAGTTCATCTTTACCTCTCCTAGTCCCTTTAACCATTTAATTCCCAACACCAAATCGGCTCCCCCTAATTCAATTAGATGAAAGGATTGTTGGACCTGCATGCCCTGTATGTCTATCTCGACATCATTGCATAATTTGTTCTCCTTAAGTGGATACCCATCACCCAAAGAAACCTCGAAGGTTTATATCTTCTCAGTGGTCATCTTTAATCTTCCCACAACCTTAGAAGAAATGAAATTATGAGATGCTCCGCTATCAATCAAAACAACGACCTCTTTTCCTTTGATCTTGCCAGTGATCTTCATGGTGTCGTTCTCCAATAGCCCAACTAGAGAACACATCGAAAGCTCCATGTGGGTCTTCGGTTCAAGTTGCTGATCGTCCTCATTATCTTCTCCAGTTAACTCATCTTCATCTTCCTCTACTGTTGTAGAATCATAAGATGTGATTGTTTATTTTTACATACATGCGTGGGATTGTACTTCTCATCACACCTGAAACATAGCCCCAATTCACGCTTCTTGGCAATCTCAGTATCAATTAGCCTCTTGAAGGTCACGCTGCCCTTGCTCGACGAAGCTAATGAAGTGTGGCTTGTCGTCTTGGTCTGTTTGGCACCCCTCGGTGGTGGTTTGATCGAACTCGATTGGCTAGGCTTGGGTGGCTCCTTCTCAGTTACAATCCTCTCCCACAGAGTTTTAACTCCATTCCAATCAATTCGTATTACAGTTTTCAAGTGACGGGCTAGCATATTCTCCCAACTTTGTTCAAGCAGTTGATTAAATTTCTCCACCCATTGGGCCAGGCCCATTACGCCTTCTAATGACCCAGTAGGTATAAGTCTCAACTCAGCTATCACTTCGGGTTTCAACCCAGTTCTAAAGGCCCCAATGAGCATGTCTTCAAGAGCATTGTGTAGTGGTGCCGAGAGAGCTTTGAAGCACTCTACATACTCTACCACCGTCCCTTCTTGCCGGAGACTCATCACCATCTCATAAGAGTCACCCAACTATGACTTAGGTGAAACCGATTCAATAGAGATGGCTTGAACTCCTTCCAAGTTCCAACTGGCTTCCTCGTGTTAAGCCATTGGAACTAATTAATGGCTTTTCTTCCAAGTAGATGACAACTTCACCCACTTTCTCTCCTTTTGCTATGTGATTGAGGGTGAAATAACGTTCCACCCTAAACAGTTAGCCAATAACGTCTTCGCCAGAAAAAACAGGTAAATCGATTTTTCGTTGATTGTTTGGTTCAAGCTTCGGTATCTTCTCATTAACTTCCTCATGCTCTGGTACCCTTTTGTTAACTTCGCTTCCATTACCTCCAGTTTGAGACACTGCTTGTTCTCCTTCAATCTATTTCCCGTGTCCGTTATTACGGGTCATGGCTTCTTTGATCTCATGTACCCATTCCTTTAAAGGCCGATTATGGTGTATACCATACCCAAGTTTTCCAAATCCCTTTCCATTGATTCCATTCATCCTTCCATTATGGTGTATACCATACCCAAGTTCGACTGCTCTGATACCAAAATGATAGAATCCATTAAACAGAACAGTAATTCACAGTCAAGATAATAAGATAAAAATTTTATATATATATATTAAAAGGGACCTCTACCAGTGGGATAAAGGCCGATTACAAACACTCAAACATAAACTCTTCACACATAAAACCAGTAGACTCAATGTAGAAAGATAAACACACAATGGGTAGTATTCGAAAGACTACGACTCTCCCAAGTCCCCAAGGTACCTTCCCCAAAAAGATATCCCCAAACTACAAAAGACTCCCCAAATAAAACCTACTGCACTGCCAGCTAAGCATACTCCCCTGTAGGTTCGTTAATTTGTTGCCCCACCACTACCCTCTGCTCCACTAACTTTTGTAATCCCTGTACCATTCTTTTTTTATCTTGAATAAGCCTTGAGCTTGCCCCCTTCTTTTTGCTGATTTCCATCCAAGTCCTTCCTTCTTCTAACATATTGTTTTAAAGGGCTAATAGATACACATGCAACTAGAAGGGGATCCTTTGTCCAGGCAGCTACAGCTAGTTATTATATTGGGAATCTCAACATGCTGGGGAGTTATCCATCAAATTTAGCATCACTTGTGCAAATCCTCCTAGATTCTAGTAATGGTGCATCTAACTATGGCAATAAATTTGGAGAGCCACTGATTCAGGGCTTTTGTAGAACTTTTGGAATAAGACTTCCTAGTGGGGAAAGGAGGGAACGGTTGAAGCCAATTATGTTTAGTGGAGGCATTGGGCAGATTGACCATATCTATATATCAAGGGGAGAGCCTAACATTGAAATGTTGGTTGTTAAGATTGGAGGTCCTGCTTACTGCATTGGGATGGGAGGTGGGGTAGCCTCAAGCAAGGTCAGCACTCATGATCAGGGAGCTAGTGGAAATTGCAATGTTGTAAAGGAAATTATATACCCAAAAGGTGCTAAGATAGATATCAGAGCAATTGTGGTTGGTGATCATACATTGTCTGTTTTAGAAATCTAAGGTGCTGAATATCGAGAGCAAGATGTGATCTTGGTGAAGCCTAAGAGTCACAACCTTTTGCAATCAATCTATGATAGGGAGAAGGTTTCAATGGCTGTAACTGGAATTATCAGTGGTGATGGACGTGTTGTTTTAGTTGACAACTTAGCAACTCATAAGTGTCTTTCAAATAGACTTCCTTCTCATCCCCCTGCTGTGGACCTTGAACTAGAGAAAGTACTTGGTGACATGCCCGAGAAATCTTTTAAATTTAACAGGGTTGTTTATGAGCAAAATCCATTTGATCTAGCCCCAGGGGTAACTATAATAGATTCTTTGAAGAAGGTATTGAGTTTACCATCTGTCTGTTCAAAATGCTGCTTGACAACGAAAGTTGATAGATATGTTACTAGTCTTGTGGCACAGCAGCAAACTGTTGGCCCTTTGCAGATTCCCCCTACTGATGTTGAAGTTACTGTTCAGACTTGTATTGACGTGACTGGTGGTGCATGTGCCATTGGGGAGCAACCAATCAAAGGTCTGCTAGACCCCAAAGCAATGCAAGATTTGTTGTTGGAGAAGCATTAACAAATCTTGTATGGGCGAAGGTTGTTAGCCCTAATGTATTATGCTATAAGTTTTGATGATGACAAATATGTGAGAATTATAGTATGATTTAATCTTCTTGGCCCAATGTATGATTTAATCTTTCTTAGCCCAAATAGTATGATTTAATTTTCTTGGCCCAAATGTATGATTTAATCTTATTGGCCCAAATGCATGATTCAATTTTTCTTGGCCCAAATATATTTAATGCTTTATATATTTATATATAGTAATATAAATTGATTTTTGATAAAGTTTATTGGGTGTTGTAATATAATTTGAAAAAGAATATCTTTTACTGTAGCACTTTTGAAAAAGAAATTTGATTGTTGAAAAAGTATGATAAAGTTTATTGGTTGTTGTAATAAACTTTGAAAAAGAATACTTTTTACTGTAGCAAATTTGAAAAAGAATATTGATTGTTGAAAAAGATTGATAAAGTTTTTTTGGTTGTTGTAAAAAAGTTGAAAAATGATGATGAAGCTTACTGTAGCAATTTTGACTAAAGCAGTCACTGTAGCAGCAATGTTTCACTATATAAAGGGGACTTCACAACACCATTTGCATCAAGCTTCAATTGTTCATTTCTCATATTATCTTGAGTTTCATTCTCTCTAAATTGCTAGAGAAATATTCTGAGCTTAATTTCTGCGTTATCTAAACTTTGAGAGTGTCCTCCATTATTTTCCTTTAACCTTCAAATTTAGTTGCTCAAGAATTGGTTCCTTGAGTTAGTGTTTGAGAGAAAACACATTGTAAGGGGGAGAGATACACTTGAGGAAGAAAAGATATCTATGTTGTAGTGGCTTACAAGTGCCCAATTGCATAAACTTGTGGTCTATAGTGAAACACTCAAGAAGTATCTTGAGGACTGGATGTAGGCTTGTTTTAAGCCGAACCAGTTTAAATCCCGCTGTTTGATTTTCTCTTCCCTTGCTCTTTAATTATTTATATGTTCTTTACTTTCTTGCATTTTATATTCATTCATCTCTTTAATTATTTTTGATTAATTGTACTCTATATTTATTCATCTTGATCATACTTATTTTACTTTCATAAAAAGCTTGGCATTGTTTTTAAAACTTCTTAAACTTCTATCAAGTCTTAGCAATTTTTTTTAAAAACCCAATTCACCCCCTCTTGGGTGCTAGCCATTTCTATCAATTGGTATCAGAGCTTGGGCTCTTGATCAAAGACTTAATCGTCTAAGAGTTGAAATATGGCTGGCTTTGGTGATTGTGTTTTACCTGAAGGAAGTTCTTTTACAAAACCCCCTGGTTTTAATGGAAACCATTACACTTATTGGAAGTCTAAGATGAGAATGTTTTTCGATGCGGTAGACCTTGATCTTTGGGATGTTGTGGAAAAAGGTCCCTATACTCCTACTAAGGAGGTTGAAGGGAATGTTATTCAAAAACCCAAAAGTGAATGGAATGATACCGAAAAGAAACTTGTCCATCTTAATGCCAAAGCAAAAATGATCATAGTTAGTGCTTTAAACCAAGATGAATATTTTAGAGTTTCTAGCTGTGCAAGTGCTAAAGAAATGTGGGATACTTTAAAAATTGCACATGAAGGAACTCTTGGAGTCAAAGAGTCAAAAATAAGTACTCTCACCAATGAATATGAAAATTTCAAAATGAAAAGTGATGAGAGTATTAGTGAAATGCAGATTCACTCATATTACTAACCATTTGAAAACTCTTGGTGTTTCTTATTCAGAAAAATCACAAACCACCAAGATTCTAAGATGTCTTACCCCGGAGTGGGAGGCAAAGAGGACTGCGATTATGGAAGTAAGAGGAGAGTCAATGAATTCCCTCACAGCCTTGTTTGGGAACCTCCAAAACTATGAGTCCAAAATAATAGAGATGAGGCAAGAGGAAGAAACCAAGAAAAAGAAGACTCTCTCCCTTAAATCATCTTCTTCCAAGAGGGTGGAAATCGATAGTGATGAGGGAGAATAGGAACTTGAAATCAATGATGAATACATTGCTCTCTTGGTCAAAAAATTTAGTAAATTCCTAAAAAGGAAGAATACAAGAAGATGGAGAAGAGACCAAGATAGCAACAAGGAAGGTTCCACTTGTTATGAATGCAAAAAGGTTGGACACATCAAATGGGATTGTCCACAATTCATCAAGAAGCAAGAAGGAAAGAAAAGCTATGACAAAGTGAAAAAGAAAGCATATATTTCTTCTGTATGGGGAGAAAGTGAATCCAATGAAGAAGAAAATGAAGAAGCCAACCTTTGCCTTATGGCAAGAAAAGATGAAGAGGTAAACATTCTTAAACCTTTACACTCTTTTGATGAATTACAAGATGCTTTTGAAGAACTACACAATGAATCTTTAAAGCTTGCTAAAAAGTTAAGTTTTTCAAAGCAAAAAATTTCCTTACTTGAGGATGAAATTTCAAAATTGAAAGATGATCTTATTGAACTTAAAAAGGAAAACCTTGTTTTTGAAGATCAAAACAAAATTTTGCAAGAAGAAAATGCAAGCTTAAAAGAATTGATTATCTCTCCAAAAGAAAATTGTCCTTGTTGTGAATGCATTGAATTAGAAAGGGAAAATAAAGATGTAATACCCAAGAAAAATAAAATATAAATATTTGTTTACAAACTACTGTTACTATTTCGGTATACGGTACTATTCACCCATATAATACTATTTACATATACGATACTGTTTATTTATACAATCGAAATGTCAAGTACTAGATGTGGTTTGGTCATGAGAGAAAACTAGAAAGAAGTTTGTAGGAGAAAATGACGTTTTATGTGTAAAAATACACTCAGGGACTAAATTGAAAGGACTGATTTGAAAAGAAACTTAAAGGTTTAAGGTGAAATGGTAGTTTTCCCCATAATTTTTCAATAGTAAAGCTGCCTGTGACTTTTCCGAAATTGCACAGTAACCGTAAATGATTAACGGGAATTATTTTATTAGAAATGTCATTTTCATGAATAGTAAATTGAATATTTTATTAGTGCATAGTGACAAATAGTACCGTTGACTTTTCCTATAAATATGCCCTTTCATTTCACTTCTAAACTCACACCTTCAACTTCTCTTCTTCTCTCCTTAAGTTTCTCTTACTCCAATGCTAGGCCTCTGAAATTTTGGGCCTTTCCTTTTCAGCTTAGGTAAGGATACTATACCCTTTCTATGTCTTTCAAATTTTAGAAGTTATTTTCTTAAGTATGCTTTGTGGTTGCGGCTTTGGCCGATCTTCCACATCAGAAAAAATGTCTTTAGCTGTTTATATGTTATTTTGATTCTCTGATTACCGAAATAGAATGTAAACTGTGAAGAATACATGTTTAGGAAAGTTCTGGCTAAGGAAAGACCTGGTTTTTAAGTGTGTCCAGTGTGACCCTCCACTCTTTCCTGGGAACTTACCTGGTGTACTCTTTTATAGATTATATTCTCTATTTTTGGTATGAATAGTAACCGTACGTATAAATAGTGACCGTACGTATGAATAGTAACTATATGAATAGTAACCGTATATATGAACCGTAACTGTACATATGAACAGTATCTGTACGAAAACAATCCTAACGTATTTTCTCTAATCTTTCATGAAAATCTCCGTAGCAGAACACCGAAATTCACCTGAGCACTCTTGTCTGTAATGACTTAGAGAAGCGATGCTTGTACGGAATCCAGGTGAGTGAAACGACCCCGTTTTAATAGAGTTTTAGCATTACTGGTGATAAAAAGTATGTCGTAGGACACTCCCAAGATTCATAGGGGGAAATTGGATTCAGAATGGCGAATATAATGAGATAATTAATCCAGAAGTATGGATAAGAAAAAGCAAGTATCTCATGATGATGTGAAGATTGAATCTCTTAAATTGTGGTTTATAAAGCTATAATATAGTTATATACTATACCTGTTATATGGATGAATATTATATTGAGCTTCTGATTATGATATGAAATGCTATTGATTGTGATTGAGTGGGACAGTACCCCCTCTCACGGCAAGGCGGAAAACCCAGTTGACAGGGTGTTTTGACCAATGAGTGTGGAGACAACGATTCCCTCAGTAGGGATATAGCCCGAATTGGTGATAAATTCGTGAGGCGCCCTAGCTAAGAGGATGAGGTTGTGCGTCATGGCGGAAATATACATAATTGGTGAGCCGGCCTATGTGCGCTCTACGGGATATATTGCCATTGACGAGTACTAGTAACGTTTGTTGAATTAGATGAATTTTTATCTTCTTGTATGTAAAAGGATGATGTTGTGCGTCATGGCGGAAATATACATAATTGGTGAGCCGGCCTGTGTGCCCTCTCTGGGATATATTGCCATTGACGAGTACTAGTAACATTTGTTGAATTGGATGAATTTTTATCTTCTGTCTATTGGTTGAGTATGAGCCTTCGGATATGCTTGCATGACTGGTAATGTATTTGAATTTTATTAACGCGAGGCTGATTCGCTTATTGAGTTTAAAAGCTCACACTGTTTGTACAACCTTTTTGTTCAGATCAGGTTGCCAGCGAAGAATATCTGCTAGAGGAGTAGATCACTTTGGACCTTCCCGTTATCGGGTAGACCCCTCTTTTGTTATAGATTATGTTGCTCTGTAATCGTCTAGGACATCTAGGTCAGGGGTTTGGTATTTGGTTTGTATGTCAGCATAATAATGTATTTTATATTGAGAATCTATTATTATGTGCAAATCATTTCTATGAATTTCAAATAAGAAAATTTGATATATTTTCTTCAGGAATGGTTATTTTGATAATGACTAAACTCATGGGTAGAATTTATCGAAAGGCTTACAGTGATGGGATATTCATCATTGTACCGGTCATGTGCCCAGAAAACGGGTCGTGACAAAGTTGGTATCAGAGCAATGGTTGTTAGGTCTCCTAGTGATTACAGAGCAAGGTAACCTTAGTGGGACCTCCTCTATCGTTGTGAACCCGGGCACAATTATAGAGAGACGGCTCTACTGAAGGTCCTGTAGGATGTTTCCATTTCCTTTCCCTCCGAGACTTATCTCTTCTTAGGAATTATGTTCTCAGTTTTAGTTTTAGACAGATATGGCCACCCTTTTGAACTTAGTAAAGGAAATGTTATTACTTGTTTTGATTCCGTTGCTGTCGGATCAAAATTTTATATGGTGGATTTTATAAGCTGAATTCATGATTGATTTTGTGTAGCTATATTATTTTAGGGTACCAGCCAATAAAAGAAACCACTTGCATTAAAAAAAAAACTGAAGGATTACATTGCAAAAAAAGAAGTTTACTCATGTATGAGTAATCTAAAAGCGAGGTGGTCTTGGATTAGGAGGGTTGTATTGTATCATCACCCCTCGACCATTCCTTGGAGCAAGAGACATAGCAATGTCGCGGAGGGTAGTGTAAATTCCATTCATACAATCAACACTTCTTTGCTGTTGATTGCAGAAGCACTGGGTGGACCAATAAAAGAACCTATCTATTCTTGAAGTCATTGCCGCGTTATTGCGTTTGGTTAACTTCTCCAGATCTTCTATCATCTTCTTGAAGTTTTTCACCTCCTGCTCTAAACAGGCGATTTTGTCCTCCGAGCTATGGCCTGTGCTAATCTCCTCGGCTTCCTCAATCTTCTTCATCTTCTTCTCCTTTTGAATTTCTTGAGATCCCTCGAGAGGTCTTTTGCCTTTGTCCCTGCCTAAACTTAAGTTTAAGTCAAGATCTTCTTCCTTAGCCTCTACTGTGAGATCAATGTATTACTTCCTTGAGGCCATGATTTGAAAAAATTTAGAAATTTTTGTAAGAGTATGAGGCGAGAGGAATACTGGGGGATTGTAGGCTCAAAGATTATTACTCTTTGTGGTGTGGTAACTGAGAACGCTGGAAGCCAGAAGTCTAGGGTAGGCGTGCACACCGATAGCGCATTGCATTAATGCCAAAACCACGAAAGTCAGTATTCGGTGGATTTGCGGCCGATTTTACTTGGTTTTCCCATTTCTCCCGTTGGCATTTTCTGAAATTCAAAGAAGTTAATAATATAGCCATTAAAGATTGCCTTGGAAGCTTTTATGATGAACTGAAATGCATTTCTCTGTTTTATTGTGTTGTTCTTGAGAGCCTTCAGTTGAGTATAATATACATAACTGATTGAATCATGTTGTAATTACATGTATGTATGTTATTCATGCATAATGAGTGAAGGCTACGATCAAGGAGAATATATGATGATCCTACATATACTCATAGAGATGTGAAATCAAAATGACTTGGATAGAATGAAATGTGTAGATGATGATATATCTTCATGGTTACACATACTTACATATAATGCTCTCATGGGCAAATGAAAGGCAGTGATTTCCTTACATCATGATAATGCTTAAGGCATGCGACCGTAAGCAGTTAACTTTGTTTTAAAATATATATATTTACATATATATTATGTGTAAGTCTAGAGTAAAGACACCGATTATAATATAAGATAAGGCTAATATGACACTACCCGATCATAGAGTGATATCGTGATCTGAGATTACACTATAAGACAAGTATAGAGTGAGGAAATTATAAATTGAAACGGCGATTAGTCGAAAATTTTGAGAAAGGTCAAGATTAGCCAAAATATTTTTTGAGGAAATCTTTGACTTATGTTAATTGCATTAAATTATATTTACTATTTACTTGCATGTCCGACATTAATTGCTGGCATTGCGACGTATGTGATCTGTAAACCTCCTAGCGAGCGGCGTATAGGTTGTGGTGGCTTTAGCTCCAGGGGCTTCGGGTTGTCTATAAATCTTGTATGCCCGTTACCCTACTCATCGCACCAAGCAAACCTACTTCTTTCATTACATACCTATTTCTCAATCTCCATTCCTTTCTCATTCGAAGTTATTTCTGAGATCCCTAGAGAAATGGCCGATAATAAGTCTTTCAACTTGAATTTTGAGACTGGCAATGTAGAGCTTGATTTAAATCTAAGTCTCGGAGACAACAAAGGGAAGAGACCTGTAGACAGGTCACCAGAAATTAAGAAGAGAAAGAGGGATGTAATAGAGTTAGAGGAGGACAGTACTGCAGCATCCTCAGAAAATAAGCTTGCATGCCTAGAGCGTAAGATAGAAAACCTGGAGCGTAAGATAGAGAGCCTGGAATACAAGACAGAGGACTAGGAGCGACTAATAAATCGTCTCTTTGAAAACCAAGAGAAACTGATAAACCGTCGTTTCGGGGAACTAGCTAATCGAGTTGATAGACATTCAATGTTTGCAACTCAAAATTTTCGTGACCAACAAGCAAGGTGTATTGACTGTATGAACGGAGTGACTTCTGCTCTTCACCAAATTTCCCAGACGCTTCTTCCAGAAACCCTTTCTAGGCTACAACGATTAGCTTCCTCCTTAAGGTCTGAAGCACCTTCCTCTTCTAGACCCGGAGCACCTTTTACATTTCAAAAGCCTCCTCGTCCTTAATTTATTCTTTCTTTTGTTGGTACCTAAAGCTATATTTGGTCTACGCTTCGTGTATTAAAATTATCGATGTACTAGAAATAAGATTTAAGTTAGTATTTAGATCTTCTTTGTTGAAGTGATTCCTTTTACTGAAAGAACTTGAGGAATGAGAAGATGTTGGACTTGTTATATTTCATACTTGATTATGGAAATTCTAAAGCAGAGTATGGTAATATCCTTTTGACTGAGAAGAGTTGCTAAAATGATATTTCATTGCATTTCTGAGCTATGGAGGAGTGCTAAATAAGTATTTTATGAACCTATACATAGAGAACTATGGGTTTGCCCTAATCATTGAAGAGATACGACTCTATATGAGTCATTGAGGTGAGAGAAATTTCCATATATATAATTATGCATGAGGAGTATGTTATTTACTTATCACATTTTCTAGGATTGTTCTTCCTAGAGATTTATGTAATGATTTCATGTGATTTTGCCTTTTATATGACGCCTTCAGCTGAGAGTATCGCCTTAAGGTAGAAGGATCGCCTTCGGGCAAGAGTATTACCTATGGCCAAAATGATGCTTTCGGGTGAGGTGCTTGTAATCATAAAAGTTATAAGCTATGTGTGTGGTATCATGTGTTCTGATATTCAATGTGAACTGAAAAGACCACGTGCCACTTTTGAGATGACACCTATTTGAGGTTTTACATAGAGACAGAGTTCGTCTCTGATTAGGTGGTTTGAGTTTGGTAAAGGTTATGAGGATGAGACACTTTATGGTACAAAAGGTTGTGGAGAATATCAAACTAATGAGGAAGAGATTGTTTGTTGTTTAGAAAAGGTAAAAGTCCTATGCAAATTATTGATAATGCGGTCTAGAGTTCACAGTTGATGGTATAATGTTCTTGTAAATCTCACCAAGGGTGTGATGAGGTTCAGGAAGAAAGAGATGCGAAGAATGAGATATGGACGAAGTAACCACACTTATTTCAGTCTTGAGGTAAGTTTTGAATTCGGGGGACCGAATTCTCTTAAGGGGGTGATAATGTAATACCCAAGAAAAATAAAATATAAATATTTGTTTACAAACTACTGTTACTATTTCATTATACGGTACTATTCACCCATATAATACTATTTACATATACGATATTGTTCATTTATACAATCGAAATGTCAAGTACTAGATATGGTTTGGTCATGAGAGAAAACTAGAAAGAAGTTTGTAGGAGAAAATGACGTTTTATGTGTAAAAATACGCTCAGGGACTAAATTGAAAGGACTGATTTGAAAAGAAACTTAAAGGTTTAAGGTGAAATGATAGTTTTCCCCATAATTTTTCAATAGTAAAGCTGCCTGTGACTTTTCCGAAATTGCACAGTAACCGTAAATGATTAACGGGAATTATTTTATTAGAAATGTCATTTTTATAAATAGTAAATTGAATATTTTATTAGCGCATAGTGACAAATAGTACCGTTGACTTTTCCTATAAATATGTCCTTTCATTTCACTTCTAAACTCACACCTTCAACTTCTCTTCTTCTCTCCTTAAGTTTCTCTTACTCCAATGCTAGGCCTCTGAAATTTTAGGCCTTTCCTTTTCAGCTTAGGTAAGGATACTATGCCCTTTCTATGTCTTTCAAATTTTAGAAGTTATTTTCTTAAGTATGCTCTGTGGTTGCGGCTTTGGCCGATCTTCCACATCAGAAAAAATGTCCTTAGCTGTTTATATGTTATTTTGATTCTCTGATTACCGAAATAGAATGTAAACTGTGAAGAATACATGTTTAGGAAAGTTCTGTCTACGGAAAGACTTGGTTTTTAAGTGTGTCCAGTGTGACCCTCCACTCTTTCCTGGGAACTTACCTGGTGTACTCTTTTACAGATTATATTCTCTATTTCTGGTATGAATAGTAACCTTACGTATAAATAGTGACCGTACGTATGAATAGTGACCGTATGTATGAATAGTAACTGTATGAATAGTAACCATATATATGAACCGTAACCGTACATATGAACAGTATCTGTACGAAAACAATCCTAACGTATTTTCTCTAATCTTTCATGAAAATCTCTGTAGCAGAACACTGAAATTCACCTGAGCACTCTTGTCTGTAATGACTTAGAGAAGCAATGCTCGTACGGAATCCAGGTGAGTGAAACGACCCCGTTTTAATAGAGTTTTAGCATTACTGGTGATAAAAAGTATGTTGTAGGACACTCCCAAGATTCATAGGGGGAAATTGGATTCAGAATGGCGAATATAATGAGATAATTAATCCAGAAGTATGGATAAGAAAAAGCAAGTATCTCATGATGATGTGAAGATTGAATCTCTTGAATTGTGGTTTATAAAGCTATAATATAGTTATATACTATACCTGTTATATGGATGAATATTATATTGAGCTTCTGATTATGATATGAAATGCTATTGATTGTGATTGAGCAGGACAGTACCCCCTCTCATGGCAAGGCGGAAAACCCGGTTGACAGGGTGTTTTGACCAATGAGTGTGGAGACAACGATTCCCTCAGTAGGGATATAGCCCGGATTGGTGATAAATCCGTGAGGCGCCCTAGCTAAGAGGATGAGGTTGTGCGTCATGGCGGAAATATACATAATTGGTGAACCGGCCTATGTGCGCTCTCCGGGATATATTGCCATTGACGAGTACTAGTAACGTTTGTTGAATTGGATGAATTTTTATCTTCTTGTATGTAAAAGGATGATGTTGTGCGTCATGGCGGAAATATACATAATTGGTGAGCCGGCCTGTGTGCGCTCTCTGGGATATATTGCCATTGACGAGTACTAGTAATATTTGTTGAATTGGATGAATTTTTATCTTCTGTCTATTGGTTGAGTATGAGCCTTCGGATATGCTTGCATGACTGGTAATGTATTTGAATTTTATTAACGCGAGGCCGATTCGCTTATTGAGTTTAAAAGCTCACACTGTTTGTACAACCTTTTTGTTCAGATCAAGTTGCCAGCGAAGAATATCTGCTAGAGGAGTAGATCACTTTGGACCTTCCCGTTATCGGCTAGACCCATCTTTTGTTATAGATTATGTTGCTCTGTAATCGTCTAGGACATCTAGGTCAGGGGTTTGGCATTTGGTTTGTATGTCAGCATAATAATGTATTTTATATTGAGAATCTATTATTATGTGTAAATCATCTCTATGAATTTCAAATAAGAAAATTTGATATATTTTCTTCAGGAATGGTTATTTTGATAATGACTAAACTCATGGGTAGAATTTATCGAAAGGCTTACAGTGATGGGATATTCATCATTGTGCCGGTCATGTGCCCAGAAAACGGGTCGTGACAAAAGATTTAAAAAATACCCTTGCAAAATTTACACTAGGAAGAGACAATTTGAATATATTGCTTGGAAAACAAAGATGTGTATTTGACAAAGCCAGCTTAGGATATAAGCCCAAAGCTAGTCAAAAATACTACAAGAATTTCTTTGTTCATGCAACTATGTCAAGTAGTCCCTTCACTACTTGTTTTTATTGTGGTTTAAAAGGATATAATTCCTATTCTTGTTGGTATAGAAAGAATATTTCCTATGAAAATAAAATGAAATGGATTCCCAAGGGAACAACTAACAAAGAAGGACCCAAACAAATTTGGGTACCTAAAAAGAAAACTTGATTTTGTGAGTTAGGTGTGCCTCAAGACAAAGAGTGAAAAATGGTACTTAGATAGTGGTTGCTCAAAGCACATGACCGGCGACCAATCAAAATTTCTCTCTTTGACACCAAGAGGAGGCAAAGTGACCTTTGGAGGAAATAACAAAGGTCTAATCAAGGGAATAGGTAAAGTGGGTAAGAATTCCTCAACTTCTATTGAAAATGTCTTATTTGTTGAAGGCCTCAATCATAATTTGCTTAGCATTAGTCAACTATGTGACAAAGGCAATAGAGTGATTTTTGATTCAAATCGTTGCATAGTTGAAAATATTAATGATAAGCAAGTTAAGATTGTCGGTCAAAGGATCAATAATGTTTACGTTATAAATCTCGATGAAGATCCTTCTATAGACTCTACATGTTTAATTAGTGTTAGTAATGAAAGTTGGTTATGGCATAGAAGACTAGCTCATGCTAGTATGAATCTTTTGGATAAACTAGTCAAGAAAGAACTTGTAATTGGCTTACCCAAAATTAATTTTGAAAAAGATAAGCTTTGCGGTACTTGTCAAATGGCAAAGCAAGTTAAAAGTTCTTTCAAGACTAAGGATATTGTTTCTACAACTAAGCCTTTGCAATTACTTCATATGGACCTTGTAGGACCATCTAGGACAAAAAGCCTTGGAGGTAACTCCTATGTACTAGTTGTTGTAGATGACTACTCAAGGTACACATGGACTCTCTTTCTAGCTCATAAAGATCAAGCTTTTAAATCTTTTCTAAAACTTGCAAAGTTTATTCAAAAAGAGCAAAGCTTGACCATTGTGAGGATTAGGAGTGATCATGGTGGAGAATTTGATAACCATGACTTTATGGAATTCTGTGATGAAAATGGCATTGAGCATACCTTCTCATCTCCTAGAACTCCTCAACAAAATGGTGTTGTTGAGAGGAAAAATAGAACTCTAGAGGAGATGGCTAGAGCTATGCTTAATGAAGGGAAACTTCCTCAATATTTTTGGGCGAATGCGGTTAATACTGCTTGTTATGTAATGAATAGAGCCTTGATAAGGCCAATTTTAAATAAAACCCCATATGAGCTATATAGAGGAAGAAAGCCCAACATTTCTCATCTCCATGTGTTTGGTTGCAAATGCTTTGTTTTAAACAATAGAAAAGATAATTTGGGAAAATTTGATGCCAAAGCCGATGAAGCCATTTTTCTTGGATATTCTAGTACTAGTAAAGCATATAGAGTCTATAACAAAAGAACTTTACTTGTTGAAGAATCTATGCATGTTGTTTTTGATGAATCTAACAATTCCCTTAAAGATTGTGATGATCAACATGAAGTGTTAGATTACTTCAAAGACCTTTCATTAGATGATGAAATGAGGAAGAAGCAAGAAATAATACCAAAAAATGATGATGATCATGATGAGGGTGCTAAATTGCCACAAGAAGAGGAGAAGCCTCAAGAAAAAGAAAAGCAACAAGAAGAAGAGAAACTACAAGAGGAACCAACAAGAAACAATGATGATCTTCCAAAGGATTGGAGGTATGCAAAAAGTCATCCTAAGGAGCTCATCATTGGAGATGCCTCTCAAAAGGTAATAACACGAAATTCTCTTAGGAATGTTTGTAACCACTTAGCCTTCCTTTCTCAAGTTGAACCAAAAAATATTGATGATGCAATTATAGATGAACATTAGATCTTAGCTATGCAAGAAGAACTAAATCAATTTGAAAGAAACCAAGTTTGGGAATTAGTTCCTAGACCCAATGATCATCCAATAATTGACACAAAATGGGTTTTTAGAAATAAACTTGATGAAAATGGAATAGTGGTTAGAAATAAGGCTAGACTTGTCGCAAAAGGTTACAACCAAGAAGAAGGCATTGATTATGATGAAACTTTTGCACCCGTAGCTAGACTTGAAGCTATTAGAATGTTATTGGCATTTGCATGCATAAATGATTTTAAACTATTTCAAATGGATGTGAAAAGTGCCTTTCTAAATAGCTATATCATGGAGGAAGTTTATGTTGAACAACCTCCCGGTTTTGAAAATCATGATAAGCCAAATGATGTTTTTAAATTGAAAAAGGCTTTATATGGTCTCAAACAAGCTCCTAGAGCTTGGTATGAGAGATTGAGTTCATTTCTTTTAAATAATGGATTTTCAAGAGGAAAGGTCGATACAACCTTGTTCTTCAAAAATAAAAAGCATGATTTAATTATAGTGCAAATATATGTTGACGATATAATATTTGGTGCTACTAATGAAAGTTTGTGTAAAGAGTTTGCTAAGATCATGCAAGGTGAGTTTGAAATGTCAATGATGGGAGAACTCAATTTCTTCCTTGGGCTCCAAATCAAACAAATGGATAATGGAATATTTGTTAGCCAAACCAAGTATGCAAAAGAGTTGCTCAAAAAGTTTGACATGGAGAATGCAAAACCAATTACTACTCCCATGAGTACCTCAACAAACTTGGATAAGGATGAAGAGGTCAACCATTTGATGTGACAAAATATAGAGGTATGATTGGCTCTCTACTGTACTTAACCACTAGTAGACCCGATATTATGTTTAGTGTATGCATGTGTGCACGATTTCAAACTAACCCTAAGGAATCTCATTTTAAGGCTGTGAAAAGAATTTTTAGATACTTGGTTGGCACATCTCAAATGGGTTTATGGTATCCTAAAGGATCCTCTAATTTTTTAATTGGCTACTCTGATGCGGATTTTACGGGTAGCAAAACAGACAGAAAAAGTACAAGTGGAACTTGCCAATTCTTTGGTAGTTCTCTTGTCTCTTGGTTTAGTAAAAAGCAAAACAGTGTTGCTTTATCCACAGCTGAAGCTGAATACATTTCAGCTGGGAGTTGTTGTGCCCAAATCTTGTGGATGAAACAACAACTAGAGGATCTTGGTGTATTTCTTAAAAACATACCCATTAGATGTGATAACACAAGTGCCATATGCTTATCTAAAAATCCTGTCATGCACTCAAGAACCAAACATATTGAAATAAGACATCATTTTATAAGAGATCATGTTCAAAAGAAAGATGTCTCTCTTGAATTTGTGCAAACGGATTTTCAGTTAGCTGACATTTTCACGAAGCCTCTTGCTGAAGATAGATTCAACTTTATTAGGAGAGAACTTGGGATGGCAAATCCAAATGAACTTTAAAAATTATTTTTTTTAATTGCATGATTTTTAAATCTTTCCTTTAATCTTTGATTTACATTACTAACTTAAGCATCGGAGTGGTTGTCAAAATTTTTGCAGGTGCTCATCCTCAAGATACATATATGAATACATCTTGAAAATTACATTTGTTTAATATGCATTGATTGAGGGGGAGCCTAACCTATAATTAAATCCTCTATATCTTTAAGGTCACTTTATCTGAGATGCAATGTTTTCCTTAATTATATATTTTTGGCATATCAATGATAAGTTTTGATTTTTTACCCCATGACGTCATATGATATTCTTGCTTAAAGAAGGAATACGCTTTAGCCTTTATATATTGCCTTCCTTATACCTTTTTGTTGATGTCAAATAGGGGGAGAAGGATATGGAAAGAAAAATATGTGTATATTGTATAATGATTATTACATTGTAACATATTTTTCTTTCGTGATTTGTCATCATCAAAAAGGGGGAGATTGTTAGCCCTAATGTATTATGCTATAAGTTTTGATGATGACAAATATGTGAGAATTATAGTATGATTTAATCTTCTTGGCCCAATGTATGATTTAATCTTTCTTAGCCCAAATAGTATGATTTAATTTTCTTGGCCCAAATGTATGATTTAATCTTATTGGCCCAAATGCATGATTCAATTTTTCTTGGCCCAAATATATTTAATGCTTTATATATTTATATATAGTAATATAAATTGATTTTTGATAAAGTTTATTGGGTGTTGTAATATAATTTGAAAAAGAATATCTTTTACTGTAGCACTTTTGAAAAAGAAATTTGATTGTTGAAAAAGTATGATAAAGTTTATTGGTTGTTGTAATAAACTTTGAAAAAGAATACTTTTTACTGTAGCAAATTTGAAAAAGAATATTGATTGTTGAAAAAGATTGATAAAGTTTTTTTGGTTGTTGTAAAAAAGTTGAAAAATGATGATGAAGCTTACTGTAGCAATTTTGACTAAAGCAGTCACTGTAGCAGCAAGGTTTCACTATATAAAGGGGACTTCACAACACCATTTGCATCAAGCTTCAATTGTTCATTTCTCATATTATCTTGAGTTTCATTCTCTCTAAATTGCTAGAGAAATATTCTGAGCTTAATTTCTACGTTATCTACACTTTGAGAGTGTCCACCATTATTTTCCTTTAGCCTTCAAATTTAGTTGCTCAAGGATTGGTTCCTTGAGTTAGTGTTTGAGAGAAAACACATTGTAAGGGGGAGAGACACCCTTGAGGAAGAAAAGATCTCTATGTTGTAGTGGCTTACAAGTGCCCAATTGCATAAACTTGTGGTCTATAGTGAAACACTCAAGAAGTTATCTTGAGGACTGGATGTAGGCTTGTTTTAAGCCGAACCAGTATAAATCTCGTTGTTTGATTTTCTCTTCCCTTGCTCTTTAATTATTTATATGTTCTTTACTTTCTTGCATTTTATATTCATTCATCTCTTTAATTGTTTTTGATTAATTGTACTCTATATTTATTCATCTTGATCATACTTATTTTACTTTCATAAAAAGCTTGGCATTGTTTTTAAAACTTCTTAAACTTCTATCAAGTCTTAGCAATTTTTTTTAAAAACCCAATTCACCCCCCTCTTGGGTGCTAGCCATTTCTATCAAAGGTCACTTCACTTTTTGATATTAAGGTAAGTGGTAACTAGATGTATGTTGCCAAGCTTGATGGGGAATGAGCTTCCATGTACAATGCTGCTCTGTCTTTATTAGAAGCAATGATTGAACTTGGTATTGCTATTGATGGAGGGAAAGACAGCCTATCTATGGCAGCCCATGCTGGAGCTGAAGTTGTCAAGGCTCTAGGAAACCTTGTAATTAGTGCTTATGTCACTTGTCCTGATATTACAAAAACTGTGACACCAGAATTGAAACTTGAAGATGATGGTATTTTGCTTCACATTAACCTAGCAAAGGGAAAGCGGCGGTTACGTGGATTTGCACTTACCCAGGCATTTAATCAAGTTAGGGATCAGTGTCCCGATCTTAATGATGTTCCTTACTTTAAAAAGGTTTTTGAAGCTGTCCAAGGCCTATTTATAGATGAACTTATCTCTGCTGGTCATGACATCAGTGATGGTGGGTTGCTTGTTTGTGCCTTAGAGATGGCATTTGTTGGGAATTGAGGGTTAATCATGAACTAGAATTCTAAAGGAAATAGCATTTTCCAAACATTGTATGCAGAAGAGCTTGGGTTAATTATTGAGGTAAGCAAGAAAAATCTTGATATTGTGATGGATAAGTTGAACAATGTGGGTGTTAATGGTGAGATCATAGGACAAGTAACTGCTGCCTCATTTGTAGAAGTAAAGGTTGATAGGGTGACTCATTTAGAAGAAAAAACTTCTATTCTCATGGACATGTGGGAAGAAACCAGTTTTCAGCTAGGAAAATTCCAAAGATTGGCATCTTGTGTTGATATGGAGAAAGAAGGATTAAAACATCGATATTCACCTTCATGGAAGCTGTCTTTTTCTCCTTCCTTCACTGACAAAAAGTACATGTCTTCAACTTCAAAACCAAAAGTTGTTGTGATTCGAGAAGAAGTTAACAATGGGCATAGAGAAATGGCTGCAGCTTTTTATGCTATTGGTTTTGAACCATGGGATGTTACAATGTAAGATCTTCTTAATGGAAGAATCTCTTTGCAGGAATTATGTGGAATTGAATTTGTTGGTGGATTTAGCTATGCCGATGTGCTTGATTCTGCTAAAGAATGGTCTGCTTGTATATGATAAAGGATTTAGATGATCTAATTGACAAGTCTAAATCGGATGTAGATACAAATTACAACATATTAATACACAGATTTAAAAGAGAGACGAATTAAAATGTATACCTGGCATTATTGCGGAATCCATCATGAACCTCGAAGTAGAGAAATTAATTAGTAAGAGAATTACTACTCTCTATCTGATAAGTTTTCTGTACTATGTAAATTGATTAATGGAGAATTAGTTTATTGATTATCATATAAGAGTAGGGACCTCTCAACAAGCGATCTAATGAATAGCTCAACTCATTACGGGCCATTCACAACAGAAAAACCCAATTATAATTTTTATTAAATTTATTAAAGCCTATATTATAAAATACAAATAATATAGTTGATATATTAATGATATTAAATTATATTTTAATAATTGATTAATGCTAATCCAAATAGGATATATATATATATATATATATAAATTAAAATTCAACTATTCTCCCACTCGGATAGCAATAGTCAATTATTAAAATGCAATAATCATTAAGACTAAAATACCAACTATAGTTATAGCACATGTCAAGAAACATAAACTTTAACGATGTAGAAATAGTATCCGATAGGGAAGTAGATCATACATGTCAAAAGCTCATATTTCATATAAAGAATAATAAATATGGAAAAGCATAATTAATTAATAGAAATATGCAATCCAAGAATGGTCCAAGCAACTGAAAATGCTATAAGAGATATGATAATAAAAATGACGTCATCTGAAACATATCTCATAAAAATGACATTAAGTAAATGTAAAATTTCAGACTTCCACTAACCTAAAACATCAAAAGACTTAACTAGACCCATATGAGCTACATGATTCTGAAAAACTCTAACAGTTAAGCCTTTAGTTATTGGATCTGCTAACATGTTCTCTATAGCAAGATGTTCAATACGAGTCTGAAACTCCAAAATTTTCTCTCTAACAAATAGATATTTAGTATCAAAGTGCTTTGATTGAGAAGAGCTTATGTTATTTTGAGAGAAATACACAGTAGCAGTATTGTCGCAATATATCACAAGTGGCCTAGAAATGCTTTCAACAATGTGAAAGCCAGAGATTAAGTTTTTCAGCCACATAGCTTGACAAGTAGCCTCATAGCAAGCGATATACTTTGCCTTTATGATAGAAATAACAAATAAGTCTGTTTAACACTCTTCCAAGAGATAGCTCCTTCTGCCATCATAAAAATAGAGCCGGAGGTAGACTTTTGGTCTTCAAAGCAATTTGTAAAATCAGAATCAGAATAACCAATGACCTGAAATTGATCAGACTTCTTATAGGTCAATATATAATCCTTGATTCCCTACAAATATCTCAAGACCTTTTTCATGGCTTTCTAATGACCCAAACCTGGGTTACTCAAGTATCTCCCTAAAGTATTAACAACAAAAGTAATATCGGGACGAGTACAAACTTGAACATACATTAAACTGCCAATAGAAGAAGCATATGGAACCTTTCTCATTTCAGCTATCTTTGAATCATTTTGAGGACTTAGAGATTTAGATCGTTTGTCACCCTTTTGAATAGGTGCAACACATGAGGAGCAAGAATGCATGTTAACTCACTTGAGGATTTTTTCAATATATCCTCTCTGAGACAATCCAAGAATGCCATGTGACCTATCACGGTAAATCTGGATCCCTAGAACAACTGAAGCATTACCAAGATCCTTCATATCAAAGTGGCTATTTAACATCAATTTTGTCTCAGTCAAAAGGTTAACATAACTACTAGCAAGAAGAATATCGTCGACATATAAGACAAGAATTATAAAATTGCTCCCATTAGTCTTCAAGTAAATGCACTAATCTATGAAAGAAATGGTTGGATCCCAAGAGGGGGGGTGAATTGGGTTTTATAAAAATTTTCACAAAACTTAATTGGAAGTTAAAATTAATTTTCTGAAATTGGACAATGCTAAAGATAATAATTTAATTCAAAAATCAAAGTGTTATCAAGATGAATAATCTTATAGTGTAAGGAATTAAGGAGCAAATATAAATTTACACAAATTAATTAATATTTGAGATAGAAATCAAATATAAACGCAAAGCATTAATTAATTAACTTCAAATGTAAATAGAGTAGGGATAGAGAAAGCAAACTCGGAGATTTATACTGGTTCGACTAATCCCAAGCCTACATCCAGTCCTCAAGAGACCACTTGAATATTTCCACTATAATTGCAAGTTTAATCCAGGTACTTGCAAACTACTACAACATAGATTTTTTCCCCCTCAAGGGTGTTTCTCCCCCTTACAATGTGTTTTCTCTCAAACACTAACTCAAGGAACCAATCCTTAAGCAACTAAATTTGAAGGCTTAAGGAAAATAATGGTGGACACTCCCAAAGTGTAGATAACGCAGAAATTAAGCTCAGAATTTTTCTCTAGCAATTTAGAGAGAATGAAACTCAAGATAATATGACAAATGAACAATTGAAGCTTGATGCAAGTGGTGTTGTGAAGTCCCATTTATATAGTGAAACTTTGCTGCTACAGTGACTACTTTAGTCAGAATTGCTACTGTAAGCTTCATCATCATTTTTCAACTTTTCTACAACAACCAAAAAACTTTATCAACCTTTTTCAACAATCAATATTCTTTTTCAAATTTGCTACAGTAAAAAGTATTCTTTTTCAAAGTTTATTACAACAACCAATAAACTTTATCATACTTTTTCAACAATCAAATTTCTTTTTCAAAAGTGCTACAGTAAAAGATATTCTTTTTTAAATTATATTACAACACCCAATAAACTTTATCATACTTTTTCAACAACCAATAAACTTTATCATACTATTTCAACAATCAAATTTCTTTTTTTAAAAGTGCTACAGTAAAAAGTATTCTTTTTCAAATTATATTACAACAACCAATAAACTTTATTATATTTTTTCAACAATCAAATTTCTTTTTCAAAAGTTCTACAGTAAAAAACATTCTTTTTTAAATTATATTAAAACAATCAATAAACTTTATTATACTTTTTCAACAATCAAATTTCTTTTTCAAAAGTGCTACAGTAAAAAGTATTCTTTTTCAAATTATATTAAAACAACCAATAAATTTTATCAAAAATCAATTTATATTACTATATATAAATATATAAAGCATTAAATATATTTGGGCCAAGAAAAATTGAATCATGCATTTGGGCCAAGAAGATTAAATCATTCATTTGGGTCAAGAAGATTAAATCATACTATTTGGGCTAAGAAAGATTAAATCATACATTAAGCCAAGAAGATTAAATCATTCATTTGAGCCAAGAAGACTAAATCATTCATTTGGGCCAAGAAGATTAAATCATACTATAATTCTCACATATTTGTCATCATCAAAACTTATAGTATAATATATTATGGCTAACAATCTAAAACATTATCGTTGAAGCCAAAAGAAGTGACAACCTGATCGAATTTCAAATACCATTGCTTGGATGCCTGTTTTAGTCTATAAATGGACTTTTTAAGTTTGCAAACCAAATGCTCCTTACCTGCTTTAACGAAACCATGTAAACATCCTTGGCTAGATCTCCATTCAGAAAGGCTGTCTTCATGTCCATCTGGTGAAGTTCTAAATCAAAGTGAGCTACCAAAGTCATAACAACCTAAAATGCATCTTTCGTAGAAACCTATGAGAAGGTCTCCTTATAATTGATGTCTTCCTTTTGATTATAGCCTTTTGCTACTAGCCTAGCTTTATACCTCTCAACTTTACCATTTAGACTACACTTGGTCTTAAAGACCCATTTGCACCCAACTGGTTTACAGCCAACTGGCAATTCTACAAGATCCCAAACACCATTATAAGACATGGAAGCTAATTCATCATGCATAGCATTTAGCCAATCGGAAGTATAAAAGCTAGAGATAGCCTCTTGGAAAGTGATAGGATCATCATCATCATGGAGATCAAACTCATGCTCCTGAAGATACACTACATAGTCATATGGTATAGTAGGCCTATGTACTCTCTAAGATCTTCTCAATAAGGTCCTTTAATAATGTCATCCAGTTCCTGTTTGTTAGCTGGTGGTGCCACTACATCACCTTCTCCTTGAAGAGTCTGATCATCATTATGAGTGACTGAAACCATGATATCCATAGGAAGTGAAACAATCGGTACAGGAACTATGGTGCAATCTTCTCTAAGAGTGATTGGTCGTGGTGTATGGCTCCCACTATCCAAATCATCCTCAAAGAATATCGCTTAGTCAAACTTGATGACTCGCATAGAATGAGAAGGACAATAAAATCTACAGCCTTTGGAGCCCACGCAGTAGCCGATGAAGAAACCACTAACAGTTTTAAGATCAAGTTTCTTTTGTTAAGGATTATAAGGTCTAACCTCTACTTTACAACCTCATACATGAAAGTGTTTTAAACTTGGCTTTCTTCCACTCATCAGTTCATAGGGAGTTTTCAGTACAGACTTGCTGGGCACTTGATTAAGAATGTACACAGCAGTCTTTAAAATATCTCTCCAAAGAAAAACTAGCAATGATGAATGACTCATCATGCATCTCACTATATCCATGAGTGTACGATTACATCTCTCTATAACTTCATTCTACTCGGAGTACCAGGCATAGTGTATTGAGCTTCAATTTTACACTCATCAAGAAATCTGGTGAACGGTCCTGGGTTTCTTCCAGTTTCATCATATCTGCCGTAATACTCACCTCCTCTGTCAGACCTTACACATTTAATCCTCTTACCTCTCTTCAATTCAATCATAGCCTTGAAGGATCTAAATGCATCCAAAGAACTAGATTTTTCCTGGAGAAGATCTATCCAACCGAATCTGGAGAAGTCATTTATGAAGGTAATAAAATACCTATATGCACCCATGGCAGTAGATGTAATAGGTCCACACATGTCTGTGTGAATCAACTGCAATACATCATCACATCTTTTGCTCCTTTCTTCCTAGTTTTGGCAGTGAACTTGGCTTTAATACGATTAACACAAGTGTCGAAATCAGAGAAGTTAAGATCATAAAGAATACCTTTCTTAATCAGTCTTTCAATCTAGAGCCTAGAGATGTGCCCAAGCGTCTATGCCATAGCATAGAAGAACTTTCATCAATCCTATTATGCTTGTTTCCAATAACAGAGTTAACAGTCATATTATTCAAGTTCAGTATATAAAGCCAATCACATAAAACGCCTGAACCAACAATAACAGAATTAAAATCAACAACAACTTTTCCATTACTGAATTCAAAAGTGTAGCTATATCTATCCAAAGCTGAAATTGAAATCAAATTCCTTCTCATAAAAGGTACATAAACAACATCTTTTAACAATAAAGTATGTCCAGAATGTAAAAGCAATGTAACTACTCCTATTTCTTCCACGGATATTCTAGCTCCATCTCCCATAATGATATTGGATTCAGCATCACTTGGCTTCCTCAGGCTTATGAACCCCTGTAAAGAATTCATAACATGAATGGTTACACTGAGTCAAACTACCAAGTATTGGGAGCAACATCAATCATATTTGATTCATAACAAGCTAAATCCAGAAGTGTACCTTGCTTCTTAAGTTTCCTCTTAAGAGTGTAACAATCATCCACTTTATGACCATTCTTCTTGCAATACTTGCAGTTTCCCTTGAAGAAAATTTTTCTTAGGCTCTAAGTGTTGAGAAACTTTCCCCCTTTCTTCTTATCATGTTGAAACTTCCTTTATAATCTTCCTTTTTCTTAGTTTAGAACCAGAAGAAGAAGCAGCAAACTGAACATTGTGTGATTTCCCATTCTTTATAGAATCCTCTTCTTGAGAGACAATAGCAATCATTTCATCAATTGTTTATTCAGTTTTCTGAGTGTTATAAGAGGTTTTCAGAACATTAAATTGAGAATGGATTGACTCCAAAACTTGCCAGATTAGATAACTCTCACTGAGATCAACATTGAGAGACTTCAACTTATTAAAATAGTAGACTAATTTCATGATGTGCTCACGAACTCTACTAACACCATCATATTTAGTATTCTCAATCAAAAAGAGATACTGGCCCTTCTGAGCTTTATCAAAAGTAGTGAATTTCTCACCAACAAACTTCAGAAAATCCTTAGCATTTTTGCTCTCTAGAATACTCTGTCTAATAGACTTCTCTATAGTGTATTTCATCACCATGAAACACACCCTATTTGAGTGCTCTCATTTTTCATGAGAAGCCTTTTCAACAACAGTGGACTCAGCAGTAAGAGCTGGAGGCTCTTCTTCTCTCAGAGCCAAGTCCATATTAGTAATAGTCAAATAGAGATCCAGAGATTCTTTTCAGTCCTTAAAATTGGTCTCATTTAGAGTCTTGACAGAAGTCAATTGCATAGGTAAGGAGGCTAGCATTAAAACAACAAAAGAAAAGAATTAAATGTTTCCATATACACAGCCAACTATGCCTTTTAAAGAAAATTTCTTATTTACCTGATTCCGCCTAAGGGTTCCGAACCATAATAAATAAGAAATATAATAATACAATGTTTAAATCTCATATCATCAAAATTTTAATATCGATAGGGTATTCAAAATAATTGATATAATATATAACATTGTATAACAAATTATATTAATAATAACAAGCCGATAGGGTATAATTATTATTAATGCAATGAATAATAATAGTAATAATAATAATATAATTAAAATAAAATAAAATAAAATAAATAAAATTTTAATTATTTAACTCAGAGATTTTGCATAACTGTACCCACAATAGGTGAGTTTACAGTTATACAAAAAAAAAATCAGCAATTATATTCAATAGAATATAATAAATTCATATAATGCCTAACAAAGAAAATTTAATACACATATAGACTGAAATTAATTCCATCACTTAGACACAACAATAGGGAGAGCATAATATACCTAGATGTCGCTAGTAGAGTAAGGAACAAGCATAAAAAATTTCAGGCCAAAAATTCTAGAGTACGATATTTAAAATTACAAAATACTCTCAGTTTAAATATAATAAAATATTTAAGGGTCTCCAAAAATTTCCAAAAAAAAAAACCAAAATAACATAAATGTTAAATTATTAATTTTGGAGAAAAAATAAAAATTTTTCGGACCCTGGAAGTGGTCCACGCGCCTACACGCGGCTGGACCGAGAATGGGCTTCGCCAGGTAGCCCCTTCTTCCTCACCCGACAGACATGTAACGTGACCCGCGAGATCGACCCAGTTCGATCTTGCTATTCTAGCCACTAAAAGCTACAAAAATTAAGGGGTTTTGCTCACAACAGTGCGAGAAAGGAAAGCCCTCAAACAATTTTGAAGATCAATGGTTATATTTTGAGAAATCAGGTTTGAAACATTAAGGAGAGAAATGGATCTGAAAAAAAAAATCGATCTCCCAAAATCTTTGATGAAAATTTCTGATTTTTGGGTATGTTACTCGTGTAACAGCATTAAAGAGAATCCCCAAATCAATTTCAAAAAAAATTTGGTTGATTTGGGAGAAATCAAAATCGAATTTTTGACGGAAAAGAAAGTTTAAAAAAAAACTTAGATCTTACAAAATATCCAATGAAACTCTATGATTTTTACATATATGATTCATGTTGTAGTGTTGAATAGAAACCCTAAAACAATTTTCTAGATTAATCAACCAAAATAAGGCAAATGAAATTGTTTTGAAATTATGGTTTATGGGTTGTAAAATTTAAATTTAATTATGCAATAATCAGAATAATCAGATTTAATTATTGAAAAGAAAGAATTAATAGCCATAATATGTATCTAGGAACCTGGCTCTGATACCAATTAAAGGATTTAGATTATCTAATTGACAAGCCTAGATCGGATGTAGATACAAATTATAACACATTAATACATAGATTTAAAAGAGAGATAAATTAAAATGTGTACCTGGCATTATTGCGGAATCCATCATGAACCTCGAAGTAGAGAAATTAATTAGTGAGATGATTACTACTCTCTATTTGATAAGTTTTCTGTACTATGTAAACTGATTAATGGAGAGTCAATTTATTTATTATCAGATGAGAGTAGGAACCTCTCAACAGGCTATCTAGTGAATAGCCCAACCTATCACGGGCCATTCACAACAAAAAAATTCAATTATAATATTTATTAAATTTATTAAAAGCTATATTATGAAATATAAATAATATAGTTGATATATTAATGATATTAAATAATATTTTAATAATTGATTAATGCTAATCCAAATTGAATATATATATATATATTTAAATTAAAATTCAACGTATGATTCAATGAGCCCCTTATAAAGCAATTTCAAGAGTTTCACAACCGTCCTGATACTTTCAGTCTTGGGGTCTGCAATGGGTGTCAACTAATGGCTTTGCTGGGATGGGTACCGCGCCCACAAGTGGGAGGTGTTCTTGGTGCTGGTGGGGACCTGTCACAACCAAGGTTCATTCACAATGAGTCTGGACGGTTTGAGTGCCGCTTCACAAGTGCGACAATAAAGGAGTCACCAGCCATAATGTTTAGAGGTATGGAGGGTAGCACTCTTGGGGTATGGGCTGCTCATGGGAAGGGAAAAGCGTATTTCCCAGATAAAGGCGTGCTGGATCATATAGTTCACTCGCAGTTAGCTCCCATTACATGCTGCGATGATGGTGGCAATCCCACAGAGATATATCCTTTCAATGTGAATGGCTCTCCTTTAGGGATTACAGCTATTTGTTCACCAAATGGGCGGCATCTTGCAATGATGCCTCATCCAGAACGTTGCTTCTTAATGTGGCAGTTCCCGTGGTATCCAAAACAGTGGGATGTAGACAGAAAGGATCCTAGTCCTTGGTTGCGCATGTTCCAGAATGCTAGAGAGTGGTGTTCTTGACATGGTCAGTTCTTTTCCTTGTTTTAGTTATAGATTAATCCCTCTTCTCCTTCAATAATTATTGGACAGATTGCTCAACAGTGGAAAAGTGAGATTGAGGTTGCTCAAGTTTTCAGGATGTTTTATTTTCTACTGTATATCGGTTTAATTCTTGCCTTTTGCTATTTATGGAACTCATTTGTTAGACGATTAAGTTTCTTCTAGTGGAAATTTGAAATAATATCAAATATGATGTTATAATCTTGTTTCAATTAAGTGAGCTCCACAATATTCAGTTGTTTTTGTTTTTGAAATGATAATGAGCCAAAATGTCTGTTTTCAGCATCAGTTTTCTAGACATAATTTGTGACTTGTGTTACTAGTTGTTAGTCACATGGAAAATGCCATATTTTCATGTCGTAGCATCAATTTAGTGTTGTTCAAAATTGAAACTATATTGTCCCCCACCCCCAAAAAAATATTTAAAATGAAAATGACAAATACACCATATTTCCTGCCTTGACATTTGTATCACAGCATGGTACCATCCTCTGCCATTCCTAAGTGCCTTCTTTATTTGGTCAGAAAATTCTCAGACTTAAGCAGTTAGAAAGGAATAGCCAGTGGATCTTGAGCAAAATTATTGAGGGGTTTTAAACATTTTTTTTTGAGAGGGCAATATTTAATTTATAAAAGAAAATTGAATTGGTAAATATTTTTTTAAGAAAATTAATTAAAAAAAAATTTTGGAAGGTATCCTTGTGTCTGAATGAAGATCCGCCACTAGTAATAGCAATTATGGAACTGACATTTTCTTCCCACATGGATAACAATCATGCCCTTCTTTCAATAATTCTTTTTTGGAAGTTAAATTCTTGGACTTTGATTTATAGACAATTGATCTTTTTTCATTGAAAGTTGTCATTCGTTACTGTAATTATATTTATGGATATTTTTCTTTAAAACTTTCCATAAGATGGTACTAAAAGTGCCATCGAAATATGAATGCGAGACTCATGACGAAAAGAACTTTATGGATTTTGTAAAGAAATTTAATATTTTAAGAGCACACAAGTACAAGATGTCTTAGAGAAATGTATGACACCTCACTACTTAGGCTTTAGTGTGCTTATTCTAGGAATAACATTTCTATATAGAAAAAAAAATCCTGAGAAGAATTCTATTCCTCACAAGAACAGTATATCCATGGGGCATTGGATTTTTGGCCACTATAGTATAAGATCCCTTCTGTTTTGGGTTACAAGGTGACTATGGTGTTCATCAATTTCTGGTTAAATTTAAACTGTCCAATGATGATTATATATAGTTTGAATTTGTGTTGACATGGCCTTGATCTCACTAAAAACTCCATTATTTCTTTCCTCTCCATTGACTGCTGAGGGACAAAGATATACCAAATACCTATTCTTGGAAGTCTTCTCCTTTGAAATAATGAATTGTAGAAAAGCGTTGTGGGTAGTAGTTTCCTTCATTTGAGCTTGCTTTTTATACAATGCACTAGTATGTGTGTTTTTATCATCTAAAAAAACATGTTTCATTTTTCTTGAAGCATCTAGTAGCATTCATTAACGTAGTGTAAGCTGAGTGAGTGTAATAGTATATTGCTATGACAATTTATAGTTCTAAATATCATGATTGAAATCATGGGATGTGATATTGCGTACTTGAGTTCACGAGAAGTTGTATTTGTTGAACTTTATACTGTTTTCTTGTTTTCAAGTATAGCATGAGTAATGCTTTGTAGAATGGTTTGAAAGTAAGGTGAGCCTTATGAAGGTAATATTTTAGTGAAAATTTGGTTTTCATAGGACATGTGGCATCATAAGACAGTTTATTGTGTTAGTACATCTATATTTCGTGTGCTTGCTGAAGTTCTATAAATGAGGAATCTGGGTCCGAGTTAAAGAGGTCTACTGTATTATTTGGCGGTAAGCCTCGTTATCAGAAGTTATATAAATTTGTTGAGAATGACAACTCCACAGCAGAAGAAAATTTCAAAAGTTTAATTATGCATTAGAAGGGAATTCATTTCAGCAGATGATATGCATGCCTAGTTCTATAATGCTGCTCATCTTCAGCATTTGATGCTGTAAAAGTAATTGCATGAATAAAGGAAGGTTTGGGAGAAAAGAGGTCTAGCTTTTTATAAACACTTCACCAGACTTACTAGCTTTTTTTTTTTCTCATTCAGGTGATAAAATACTTCGCATTTCTGAAGTATGATATTATTACAACTAAATATATAAGTATGTTTGTTTAATTTGTTTCTAGATTCTTATTGGCAGTTTAAACTACCAAGTTTTTCCCCCCATATTTTTTCTTTTACTTTTAGTGGTGGTTCTAAATCAAATTGTTGCTAATATCTTAATTGAAGTTTAAAATTTTTGATGTGAGATTTGGTGCTTCTAGCCAAGGATGTTTATTTAGGGGACCAAACTTGAATAAGCCTAGCACAATCCAAGTAAATCTTTCTGCAAAGGATGGCTATTTGTGGAACCAAACTGGTATAAAGCTAAGCTGAAAAGAGAGACTGCTCGTTTTACCTACATGGTAAAACCGATGCCAAAACAGAACTCGATTTTAGTGCAGTCAAGTAAGGTACTGCATGTGCTAAAATCTGTTTTTGTTCTAGTTTTGACATTTTAACCTATGTTAGCATTACCATTATGGTTGGACTTGGGACCATGGATGATTCATGAAAACCTCTTGGTCAATTCCTGATAGGAGCTTCTCCAATGAATTAGGGTCGGACTCCTCAAATACTTGATCGTCCAATTTAAGCACATTAGGAAACTCTAAATTCACCTGTCTTTCCAAGCCTCGGTAGGCTTCTGCACTTCCATGGTGAGAAAGTAGATTAGCCAGTTGATCATGATGAAATTGTGTACTTGTTGCATCTTGCTGCCAAGAAAATTCTACCCCGTTTGGGGGTCTGCTTGTTTGGGCTTGAAAACTACCACCATAACCAGCAACACCAATAGTAGAATTGGCCACAAGATTTCCAAGATTATCTATTTCCTCTTGCAAGCCTCTAACCTGCACACAGCAGAATTAAAATGATGTGTATACTTAAATTATGGTGTGATAACTGATATAGCAAATTTTGGGGAGAAGCTGAAGTCACAACAGGGGAACCTGTTGTTGCAGTGAAAAGATGTGAGCAACACAACCATAAACAGGATCCTGCATCCGAGCCAGAGCTTCGTAAGATACAGTAATGGCAGCATCACTCCTATTCTGCACCGGTAGGTGTAGCAGTAGCCTAGAGACGTTACTAGCACCAAAAACCTTGTGCACTGCTGCAAAATGGGTTGTAGCCTGGTCATAGGAAAAGTAAGGAGCAAATATACAGTCACTGGTGCACTTTCTTCTGAGGAACTTGCATGCTCCGCATGAGGAGCCAAACCCCGTCGTTGTCCTAAGCTTGTACTTGTGCATGTCTATGGTTTTTCAGTAGTGTAACACCAGTACTAGTTTGTCTTAGAACTTGAGATTCACGCACTACTTTATAGCCATCACTTGGGATGGATGGTCAGTTCTTTTTTGATGTCCCCAGAGGACAAAATGGGTTCCTTTGGGTCTCATTTGTGGCCTACATTTGTCATTGTCATTGGTTTAGGGTAACCTTTCCTGTTTTATGCCTCAAGATGAATATACTCCATAAAGTCTAACTGTGAATGAATACTATTTGGGCTCAGAAACATGAGATGTGGTGGGGAATAGGTGTTAAGTATGGTTCAGAAACTGTCTAATCTTCTGTTTGGATAAGTAGAAATTATACCCTGCCTTGGGAAATGAATCTTTCCACTGAACGTGATTTACATGAACAGAGCTTGGAAACAAGTTATGCGTACGGATTACCAGTTTAACTCAACAGGAGAAAAACTTGATGATGATCATCATCATCAGAAAACATCTTTCCACGTAAGGCTTATTAGAACAGAACTGTTCAAGTCCTTTTCTTTCCTTTTATCTCCTGTTTGGATTGCTACTAAGCAAATCCAAAAGTCAGTAACTGTTTGAGTGAAAGTTAACAATCCATTCCAAATATATTATGCTTTCGACCTAAAAAAGGTGCATAATTGGTTTATGAGCTTGAGTTATAATGCATACTTTACCTAATCCTATCATAGACTGCATGAGTCATTGCGGCCTTTTGTCTGCATATTGTTAATGTTCCATTAGCTTATCTGACTTCATATATATATTTTCTATCAGAACGCTTATTTAGGTTTGGCTGTTGGCCACTTAACTTGGTAGTTAGTGGTAAAACAAGCCATTCTTGTTATTCCCGAAGTGTTCATTTCTGACTCTTTCAGACCAATACAAACAAACTCATATTCCTATCAGCAACAGTTGCAGGGTGTTGAACTGTTAATGCTGTGGAAGAAAAGAGCAGAAAGGTTAGAAGAAAAGAGTTCATAGAAGACAGTGCCTTTCACACTTGTATGAATTTCTGGTTTCTGTCACTTACGGAACTGTGCACTTTTCTTGTCTTTGACCGATGTGCATGCAGGGGAAGGGAAGCGTTATGAGATGGTGCATGAACTTTCGGCTTTCGAGTTTAACGATGAAAGTGTCTTTCTCTATCATGTAACAATCATAATCATTATTTCTAGAAGCATTACTGGCTAGCTTTGCAAGCTTCTATCAACTTTCCCGGTTCCCACTCCGTCTTACTATTGCCATGGACCTTGTTTCATGGTTCTCTTTTGAGAGACCATTCCAAGATTGGTTATTTGGTGGGGGAAGAACGTATGTTTATCTTTCTTTCGGTTGAATGAACTTTGTGGCTTGCTTTTACTATAATATTGGAGATTTAGTACAGACATAATCATGTCACCCTACCTGACAATTTGGGTAAAAAAAAAAAAAAGCAATATGAGCCTGATAACATGGACAAAAATATCCGCATAAAAAGCAGGTCGAGCTTAAGTTTTAAAAAAAGCCCAACCTAAATTGAGGTCTGGCTCAAATATTTTAAATGATAAATTAAAAAGAAAATTCCAAAGGGGACTCGTTTTTATTAACGAGCTAATATCCTAAATTCCCAAGCCAAGTCTAGCTTGATTTTTCCCTGGCCAAGCTTTATTTTTCAATGTTATCCCCCATAAAAGCCTAACCTTTTTTTTAAAAAAAAAAACAAGCCCGATTTGGGATCAAGTCTAATTTAGTATTACTTTTATTTAAGCAAAAGTGTATTATTTATTTTTATGTTTGATATAAATTTTAATTTCGTTCCATTTATTTATAAAAAGTGTCAATTTCATCATTTAAATTATTAATGAAAACTGTTGATGCGTCCAAACACGTGAACATAATTTATTAGACATTGCCAGTTTGTAATTTTAAGTTTCAATTTTACCACTCAAATTTGTAATGAAATTAAAATTTCATTTAAACCTAAAGAATAAAATCAAAACATGAAATCACATACTAAAAACATATATTGATGTGATACCTGTATGCTTGTAAAGATGTGAAATAGGGACTTTTTGCTTTCTATATTAGACATAATATTTTCTGGGTCAGTAAAAGTAAAGACGATTAAATTTCATAAGAGCGGTATTTTGATGCCATTAATTATAAACGTGGTCCACCAGCTTTCTCTCATTTAGAACTTTCTGGACTCGTATGTTTTGACTCGTGGACTCTCTCTCTAGCAACTCTTTTTTATGTGTCACCACCTCAAGTTGGTTTAGCGCTGTAGCCTTTTAAGATTGATAGTGTAGTGACCAAATTTTGTTATTTTTTTTTAAAAAAAAAAAGTAAGAATCAATAGTACTTATTATTGGGGTATCTTATAAAGAAGGAAAAATTATACTTTACGTCCTAAACATTTCTCTATGTGTGAAAAACTCCCTAAAATTTCAAACTCAGCAAAAGACTTCCCTCAACTCGTTATTTAAATACTTATATGTACTGAACTCTTGTCACGTCATTATAATTTGCACACCTCACATGCCATATCACCCCTCTTTTTATAACTCACTTGCCAAGTCACCTTTCTAATACTGCCAAGGTGAGTGAGGGGCACCGATATTGTGGTCTTCACCGTCTTCCAATAAGAATTTCATTTGCAGCCACCTCTCATTTCGTTCTTCCTCCATCTTTTCTTCCCACGTGAGAAACAAAGCTGACCATAAGTGAGTGAGGCAAAATGTGAACGCGTGAGGGCCAATCTTCGCCAACCACCACCCTTAATTGTGTTGCCAGTGTCGTCTGGCTGGGTTTTCACTGATGATTGGCTACAATGCCGACCACTTCCACTTTGTTGACGGTAAGCTTCCCCATTTCTACTCTTTTGTCCGTTCTTTTCTTTTCTACCTTTTTCTCTACTAAGTGAGGGAGAGCGATGGATGGAGCTGAACAAGGGGAAACAAATGAATGTCTGGCTAGCAACTTTGCAGAGCGAAACGACGGCAAGCTAGGGGTGAGTCAAGCTTTTTTTGATTTCTTTTACATCAAACCCAATCCTTCATCTTGCTTGTTATGTGCTGCTTGCTAGCCTATGGGAAAGATTTAGCAATGATTAAACATGAAAGCATGATTGAAGATGGCAGTTAAGTTTCAATCATCTATTTGTACCCTTTGCATTTTGATGTGATTTCCGGAGGGAAAACACTTAATCGATTTTCTGGATAGGTTGAAAGAAACAAACAAAGAAAACCAAATCACTCAATTGATAAGCCAAAGGGCGCCACAATTAAGAGAAATGGGTTAATCTCACCACACTCAAGAAAGAAGAACGTGAGTGATAAGAAATCTAGTTGCTCTCGCTACTAACATAAGTTAGATAAGAGAAAGAACTCAAGAATCCTTTTGAAAACAAAATGCCAATATCTCATATATGATTCAAGGATCGTTTACAACATATGGCAAGGACCCTTTTTATAGAGGGTCTCTAAAACAAAAAGACAAAAGACTCCAACTAATGCATCAAATGCATCAACTAAAAGTCAAGTAGTGTAGGCTAAATGTCAAAGACAATAAATGCATAGGTAGCTAAATGTCAAAGACAATAAATGTATATGTAGCTAAATGTCAAAGACAATAAATGCATAAGTAGCTAAATGTCATAGACAATAAATGCATAGGTAATAGACTACAACTATATTCAACAAATGCAACTATCCCACATGCAATCTTTTTCACACTTCTTCCACTTTCAATAATGTGGTTAAGCCCAATCCAAGCCCTTTAGCCCTTGAACGAGTTAGAGGCCTAATAGGCCCAATTGAGGTGTTCTCCCTTTCTTGGGCTGCAATTAGATTATCTTTGATTGCATCATCTTCCCCTGGTTGAAATGGATTTGGCCTCAAATCCAAGTCCTCTTTATCTTCTAAGTACGGAGAAAGATCCTTCACATTGAAAGTAGAAGAAACATGATAGTCTTCAGGCAAATCAATTTTGTATACATTATCATTTACCTTGTCTATGATACGGAAAGGACCATCTGCCCTTGGCATTAATTTGGACTTCCTTTGGTTTGGAAATCTTTCTTTTCGAAGATGAACCCACACTAAATCTCCAAGATTGAATTGAACAAATTTTCTTCTCTTGTTGGCAGTCTTCTCATAGGTGGAGTTCTTCTTCTCAATCTGTTGTTTTATGTTCTCATGTAACTTCTTTATCATATCAGCCTTCTTTTTTCCATCTATACATTCTCGAGCCTCAAGTGGTAATGGTACTAAATCAAGTGGGCTCAATGGATTAAATCCATAAACTACTTCAAAAGGAGAGTGTTTAGTAGTACCATGTACACTTCTATTGTAAGCAAATTCAGTATAGGCCAAGAATTCATCCCAACTTTTCAAGTTTTTGCCAATGATAGTTCTTAGCAAAGTAGAAAGCGTTCGGTTCACCACTTCAGTGTGCCCATCAGTTTGTGGGTGACAGGCAGTACTAAAGAGTAACTTTGTTCTCAACTTTCTCCATAAAGTCTTCCAAAAGTAGCTAAGAAATTTGGCATCACGATCTGACACGATACTCTTTGGAATGCCATGAAGTCTCACAATTTCTTTGAAAAATAAATTGGCGATGTGCACAGTATCGTCGGTCTTATGGCATGGAACAAAATGAGACATTTTTGAAAAACAATCAACAACAACCATGACCAAATCTTTACCTCTTTGTGTCCTTGGTAAGCCTAGCACGAAATCCATGCTAACATCAGTCCAAGGTTGATTTGGAATAGGTAGAGGTGTATAAAGTCCATGGGCTACTTCCTTGCTCTTGGCTTTTTTGCAAACAATACACCTTTCAATCACATGATGCACATCTCTAATCATGTTAGGCCAATAAAAATGCTCTTTCAACATCTTCAATGTCTTGGTTTCACCGAAATGCCCAGCCAATCTTCCTCCGTGAGCTTCTCGTGTAAGTAATTCCCTTATAGAACAGTTTGGAATTACAAGACTCCCCAAGCGAAATAAAAAAACCTTCAGATCTATAAAATTCCTTATATGCCATTTTCTCACAAGCGAGATAAATTGCAGCAAGTGTTGAATCTTCCATATAATGGTCTTTAAGAGATTCAAATCCCAATAATTTAGCATTCATCATGGAAATTAAAGCATATCTCCTTGATAAGGCATCTGCAACAATGTTGGTTTCTCCCTTCTTATACTTCAACACATAAGGAAAAGCTTCAAGAAATTCTACCCACTTTGCATGTCTTCTATTCAGCTTGCTCTGACCTTTCAAGTGTTTGAGTGATTCATGGTCTGTGTGAATTACAAATTCTTTTGGTAACAAGTAGTGCTGCCATGTCTCAAGAGCTCTAATTAAAGAGCAAAACTCCTTATCATAGGTAGAGTAGTTAAGACTGGCTCCACTCAACTTCTCACTAAAATAAGCTATGGGACGCCTTTCTTGAAGAAGTACTGCTCCAATTCTCACTCCACTAGCATCACATTCAATCTCAAAAGTCTTAGAAAAATTAGGCAAAGCCAATATGGGTGCATTGCATAATTTTTCTTTGACAAGCTCAAAACTTTGTTGGGCTGCATCACTCCATTTGAACTCCTTTCCTCCCTTAATACATTCAGTTATGGGTGCTAAAATGGTGCTGAAATCCCTTACAAATATTCTATAGAAAGAGGCAAGCCCATGAAAACTTCTTACTTCAGATATGGTTCTTGGAACGAGCCATTCTTTGATAGCTTTCACCTTTTCTTCATCAACTCCCACTCCTTGCTGAGATACTACAAAGCCAAGAAAAATCACATGGTCTTGACAAAAGTAGCATTTTTCAGATTAGCATAGAGTTTCTCCTTTCGCAACACTTCCAAGACTTCCTTCAAATGTTGCACATACTCCTCATAACTTTGACTGTAGATCAAAATATCATCGAAATATACCACAACGAATTTTCCAATGAAAGATCTAAGCACATGATTCATCAATCGCATAAATGTGCTAGGGGCATTAGATAGCCCAAATGGCATCACCATCCATTCGTAAAGTCCATGCTTTGTCTTGAAGGCTATCTTCCACTCGTCTCCCTCTTTCATTCGGATTTGGTGATAGCCGCTCTTCAAGTCAATTTTTGAAACACCTTGGAACCATTCAACTCATCCAACATGTCATCCAATCTTGGAATTGGGTAGCGGTATTTGATGGTGATCTTATTTATAGCACGGCTGTCCACACACATTCTCATAGAGCCATCTTTTTTAGGGACTAATAATGTAGGCACAGAATAAGGGCTCATGGATTCCCTTACATAACCCTTTTCAATTAACTCATCAACTTGCATTTTTAGCTCCTTAGCCTCCTCTGGATTCATTCTGTATGCTGGCTTATTTGGTAAGGCAGCACCGGGCACCAAATCAATTTGATGCTCAATTCCTCTTAAGGGTGGCAATCCCTTAGGTAGCTCATTTGGAAAGACATATGCAAATTCTTCTATCAACTCCCTCACAAGCTTAGGAAGCTTTTCTGCAAGTTCTGGATTCAACTCCTTGAGAATTAGCAATAATATAAAGTCATTCCTTTTTATTGTCTTCTTTAACTCATTCTTAGAAGCAAAATAACTAGGCTTCTTCTCCTCGATTACATCCTCCTTCGGTTGTACTTGTATTGGCTTTAAGGGTGCCAACACAATCTTCTTTCCATCCTTCTCGAAAGCGTAGGTGTTTTTGAAGCCATCATGTAGTGCTCTTCTATCAAATTGCCAGGGCCTCCCAAGTAGAAGATGACTAGCATCCATAGGGACTATGTCACACAATACCTCATCTTTGTAATTCTTCCCTATAGAGAAAGGTACCTTTACTTGTTTGGTGACCTTCATTTCGTCATGATTATTCAGCCATTGCAGCTTGTATGGACGGGGATGATTAATGATAGGCAGCTTTAATTTGCCAACCAAGGTGGTTGAAGCAACTTTAGCGCAGCTCCCACTATCAATTATCACGTTACAAACTTTGCCTCTGATAGTGCACCTTGTTTGAAAAATATCTCCCTCTGTTCTTCTTCTACCTTAACTTGGATATTCAAGGCACGTCTAATAACCAAGGCAGCACCTTCATCAGCATACTCAACAACTTCTTCTTCTTCAGAATATTCTTCCTCTTCACATTCCTCCACAATATCTTCATCTTCACTCTCTATTTCCCCTTGTTTCTCCTTCAAGATCATCACTCTTCTATTAGGACATTCGGATGCTATATGGCCATGACCTAAGCACTTGAAGCACTTAATGTCTCGGCTTCTTTTAGAAGGTTTGTTGTCTTCTCTCTTATTCTTCCCCTTAGAACTTCCAGATTTGTTCCGCTCTTTCTTCCATATCTCCTTATTACTCCCTTTGGTAGTGTTTGAGGTTTGGGAAAGTGTTTGGAAAGGTTTACTCCCCAATAGTTTAGACACTCCATTGTTTCTTCCATAAACTCTCTTTTTCTGTCTCTCCACCTTAATTGTTAATTTAATTACATCTTCTAAGAAAACATAATTCTGCAACTCTAATAAGTCAGCAACTTCTCTGTTCAAACCACCAAGAAATCGAGCTATGGTTTGCTCTTGGGGTTCATTCAACTCGCACCGAATCATCAAAGTTTCAAATTCTTTGACATAATCTTCAACACACATACCTCATTGCCTCAAGCTTTGAAGCTTAAAATAAAGCTCTTGCTTATAGTAATCAGGTACAAAACGCCTCTGCATGAGCCTTTTCATCAATCTCCAATTTCGAACTTCCTCCTCTCCATCTCTTCTTCGTTGATTCTTCAAATTTTCCCACCATAGATTCGCATAATCAATGAATTCAAGGGCTGCAAGACGACATTTAGTAGCTTCTGAATATTCTTGATATTCAAAAATCTTCTCTACTCATTGCACCCACTCCAAGTATTCTTCAGGAGAACTTGTTCCCTTAAATGGAAGAATCTTCATTTTGATGTTGGCATCACGTTCCCTCTGGTGCCTTCATTGCCTAGGTTGATCACCTTCTTCAGCTTCAGATTCTTCTCCATGGTGTTCATCATAAGCTCCCCTTCTTGGTTGTCGTTGTTGTAACTCTATAAATCTAGCCATTTGAATGGTTAGTTGAGTTATTTGTTCCATCATTTCTTCTTGACCTCTTTGTAGGCCAACAATTTGAGCTTGTTATAGGCTAAGCCCAAGAGGAACTTCAGAACTATTTTCTCCTGTCATAGTGATTTTGTAATTGCCGGTTTAAGTTTGGTGAAGGGTAGGTTCACTCTATAAGTGTTTACACTCGGATTAACAATGAACAGTAACGATGAATTTTTTTTTAAAATAAAAAAGCTGGAATAAAATATAATAACACAAAAATAGAAATAAAAACAAAGATGAACAAACCATAAAATTAGCCCTCCATGTAGGTGGCAGATTACAAAATAAGGAAAACTAAGCCCTCTATGTAGGTGGCAAAATACAAAATAAGGAAAACTAAGCCTTCCATGTAGGTGGCAAAATAGAAAATAAAATGCAAAAAAAATTAAGCCTTCCACGAAGGGGCAAACACAAAACAAATAATAGAACCTGATTTGAAGTGGCTCTGATACCAATATAATGTGATTTCCGAAAGGAAAACACTTAATCGATTTTCTGGATAGGTTGAAAGAAACAAACAAAGAAAACCAAATCACTCAATTGATAAGCCAAAGGGCGCCACAATTAAGAGAAATGAGTTAATCTCGCCACACTCAAGAAAGAAGAACGTGAGTGATAAGAAATCTAGTTGCTCTCGCCACTAACCTAAGTTAGATAAAAGAAAGAACTCAAGAATCTTCTTGAAAACAAAATGTTCCAAAATAAAAAGACAAAAGACTCCAACTAATGCATTAAATGCATCAATTAAAAGTCAAGTAGTGTAGGCTAAATGTCAAAGACAATAAATGCATAGGTAGCTAAATGTCAAAGACAATAAATGTATAGGTAGCTAAATATTAAAGACAATAAATGCATAGGTAGCTAAATGTCAAAGACAATAAATGCATAGGTAATAGACTATAACTATATTCAACAAATGCAACTATCTCACATGCAATATTTTTCACACTTCTTCCACTTTCAATAATGTGGTTAAGCTCAATCCAAGCCCTTTAGCCCTTGAACGAGTTAGATGCCTAATAGGCCCAATTGAGGTGTTCTCCCTTTCTTGGGCTGCAATTGGGTTATCTTTGATTACATCACATTTTAAGATGACGCGTGAAGAAAATGTTTCAGCGTTTGAAGAATGTTGACTGGGAAAGCTGAGCTGTAAAAGAAAAAATGATGTGGCACGAGCTTCAAGGTAGGAGGTGAGCTATAAAAAGATGGGTGACATAGTATGTGAGATGTGCAAACTCTGGTGACGTGGCAAGATTCTAGTCTACGTCAACATTTAAATAACAGTTAACTGACGGTCAACTAATTATATGAATTTTTTGCACAAAATAAAAGTTGAAAAGAGTCTTTTTCTGAGTTTGAAACTTTAGAGAGATTTTTTGTATATAGAGAAAAGTTTAGGGGAGCAAAATGCAATTTTTCCTATAAAGAAAGAGACTTTTCTTACTCACGTTAACTTATTAATTTTAGTATTATCATGGTTGAGTTTAGTGGGAATGAATAATCTCTCACAGTGTAGTGAACTTAAATTCAAATTCTCGTTGGAAGACTTATAAATCCTTTACACTAATTACAAAGGGTATTTCATCAATTACTGTTAATTCTAGTGCAAGCGTTGAGATATAAGTAAAAGAAAGCATTTTAATTTTACCTTAAGCACAATGCATGTGCTGAAATCAACAGTAATTGATGGACTATCCTCTACGGTTACAGTAGAGAATTCAAACTCTGTTGTGAGAGGTGCCCTTTTAGTACTTAATAATGTCTTCAATAAAATACCTTTAATCAAGAACTTAATAATTTGAGATAAAAAGGTAAGAGAAAAGTTAGGTTCAAAGGCTCCAAACCTTGGTTAATGTAATGTAAATTATAAATTTTGTTTATTTAATTTTAAACTTACTTGAAAAGTCATTATGATTTAGTAACAATCAATTTATGATTTCATATGCAGAGTCAAATTTAGAAGTTAATGTGATTAATTCATTTAATTAGTTGTTACTATAGCTGCCCATTATGTCCTTGTTAGTTGTTATTCTGATGTAAGTTGTAACTGCTCATTGACTCCCAATCATCTGATCTGTTTTTCATAAGCATTTTGTAAGATAGAAATATTATTATTAACAAGGATAAACATTCTTTTTCTCTTTTAAAACTAATATTATGTTCTACATTAATATTTTTTAGGCACTATAACTAAATATTGAAAATTTGTCCCTTTTGATCTCTGCTTCCATGAACAAAATTCTTTATGTCATTCCTGCTAATTAGATTAGCTGTTTGGGTGTTAATTTCAGAAGGAAAGGGAAAGCACTGAAGGAAAAGAAGAGGATAAATAAAAAAAAAAAAGAGAAAAGATCATTTACTAATTTTTCTTCTTCTTATTTGAATGTTTAAAATTAAAATTGACAACAAGAAGATAATAAAATAAATCAAATAATTAGTTTTAATACAACTTTACCATTTTACCTTTTGTATAACAGTCTGTTCCAACATGCTCATATGGGGCAAATGGATGTAGCAGTATGTAAGATTTCGATATTAATACCAAAAAAAATTGTTTTAGGATTTTGATAATTTTACATAAATTGACAAACTTTTACATGCATGTACGTGTCCATGCATTCAGAGTGTGTATATACATATATATATATATATATATATATATATATATGTATATATGTGTGTGTGTGTGTGTTATATGAATTTTATGAATTTTTTTAAAACTACTATTATTTAGAAATTCACTAAATTTTAATAAATTTGATTTAAGTCAGGTCCAATTATAAAAATATAAAATGATTTTAGTATTAATTTTTTTATTCGTAATATTTAAATTTGAGACTATAATTAAAAAGATAAATACTGATCCATATGAAATAATCATTGTTGATATATATGAATTTGTTGATGTGCATATATATATATATATATATATACACACATACATGCATGTCTGAGAAACTAATTTTAAAATAAACTAATCCACTAATTATTCATTATAGATCTATTACAAAAATGATGATTATGTATGTAGTATGAACAATTAACATGTGTGTCTGTGTGCGTATACTGTATTCAAAGCAGAAGGGTATAATGATGATCATAATTGGAATTTTCTTCATCTCCAATTTGAGAGAATTAAAAATATTGAAAGGTGAGATTAAGGAAGATTAATTGAAATTTCTCGATTCCCTTCCTCTTCAAATAATAAATCCCCCAACGAAAAAAATAATTGTCATATTTCCCCCCTTTCCCTTCCACCTTTTCTCTGTCAAATAATTAATTGCATAGATTAAAATGTAATATCTTTATTACATCTGTTATGTTAATCATCTGTAAGCTCACTTTTAAGCCGCAGAATTTAGATGTGTAAATTGAAATAACTAAAAGTGAGAACGAAAAAAAAATGATCGGACAAACAAAATTCCAATGAGTGCATTATAAAGACTTGAAAGGTGAAATTAAAGGTTAATCTTTTTAGACAAAAAACTTAATCCTCCTTTTTTTTTTTGGTCAAAAGGTTAATCCTCCTTGTATTAGTATATATACGTTAGTAGCTTCGCAGGCTTCAGTGGGCTCAAACAACTCCCGTGTCCAATGTGACTCGCAACCCAGTCCAAGACAAGAGTAAATGGGTCATGCTGTGAGGAGTTCGTCGGCATCCTCACACTCTTTTTTTTTTTTCTTTGAGATGCCTGTTATTTTTTTTTCATTTTACTTATTATTTTAATCTTAAAAATCTTTATTTTTGACAGTGTAGATCAAATGGGTGCTTCTAACAACTATTTAAATCAGTTTTTTATTCTATCTATTATTTTAATATTAATTGTTTATTCTATTTATTATTTTAATATTAAAAAAACCTTTCATTTTTAGACCGTGTATTTTGCTTATTATCCTCCTGATTCACATTTTGCTTCTTATCATAAATAATTTTGTACAGTATATTTATTATTATTATAAATAATTTTAAATTAATGCTTGTCGAATACTGGTCGTTGGAAATTCATATGATTCAAACTATTATTTCTACCCAAGATGGAAATTCTAATTTGAAGGACCAAACCGTGAGAAAAAAATATTAAAGTGAAGAACAGAAACTAAAGTGGACAAACGAAAAAATTTATAGGGGATGATTTTGACAAAGAACAAAATATATTCTTAATCCAGGGACTTAGACGAAGTAGAAGAACAAAATATATTCTTAATCCAGGGACTTAGACGAAGTAGAAGACGAGTTTATATTAAGTAATGAACAAAAGAAAAATTTTGATCAAGGACATAAGTAAATAAACAAAAATATTTTTACTTAATAAAAAAAATTTGTGGCCTTTGGATCAGCACTAATTTAAAATTATTTATAATAATAATTAAAATATGTTGTACAAAATTATTTATTATAAGAAACAAAATGTGAATCAAGAGGATAAGAAGCAAAATATATTGTCTAAAAATGAAATTTTTTAATATTAAAATAATTAATAGAATAAAAAATAAATATTAAAATAATAGATAGAATGAAGAAACTAATCTGAACAGTTGTTGGAAGCACCCATTTGATCTACCGTGGCAAAAGTAAATATTTTTTAAGATTAAAATAATTGGTAGAATGAAAAAAAGAAAAAAGTAACTTGCATCTTGAAGAAAATATGAGCGGTGATGATGCTAGACATCTAAAGAGGCCGAACTTCTCACAACATGACCCTTATTAAATTTTTTGTTAGAATGACCTATATATTCAAAGACAAAACTAATTTGCAATGTTCAAAGAATCAGATCGAATCAGTCAATTCTATCTAAAAAAATCAGTGAATTGGTGAAAAATTGGTAAAATCAACCGGTTCAACTGGTTCAATCGACTTTTTTTTTTAATTTTTTTTTGAAATTTTTACTAAATATTATTATTAAGAAATTTCTAAAAATTTAAGTTATTAAAAGAAGATCTTGGATTGGTATAAATATTTACCTGTAACATGCATAAAATATTTTAATATTATATATTATATATTTTAATATTTTAATATCTATAACATACATATTAATTATATATTTTAATATTTTAATATATTTTAAATACCACTGATTTAACTACGGTCTGACTATTGACCTTTAAATCGGTGTTTCGATTAGTCCAATTTTCAAAACCTTGCTAATTTAATTTAAGTTAGGTTAAACCACAAAGAAGGTGTAAAATTTTTCAATGCTAATTTTGGATTTAAAATATTTGAATTTGAAATATTGTTTAAAGAGAATAAATATAAAATAATTTGATACTTTACCACTTGGTATGTGAAGCTTTGTTAAGAATTTAATAAATCTCAAGCATCTCTTTTAATCCACAAATTATTCATTATAGTGTGGGACCTAGGACAGAATCTTGGAATCATTTTTCTAGAGCAAAAGAATGAAGGAACTCAAAAAGTTGTGATTTTCCTTCCAAAGTGAAAAAGTTCATATCTTTGGTTGTTACTTGTTACCTAACTTTGAGTAAGTTGTGAGTTTAAAATAATTGCCAAAAATGGTATTTTAGTTCTCTATATTTATTTTAGGATACATTTTACTCTTTTATGTTTCTGAAGTTTTATTTTAGTTTTTTATATTTCAAAATTTTACTATTTTGATCCTTTTAAAATCATTAGTTTTTATAACAAAATTGACATATTATTTTTCAAATACTAACACAGTTAGTTTACATGACTACTAACTAGATATTAGTGCCCCATATATAATTTTTAAAATACTCAAAATGCCCTTATCCTTCTCCCATTTGGAAATTTAAGAGCATCTTAAAAATTATAGCGGGACACTAATATCCAATCAATAATCATATAAACTTATCATGTCAATACTTAAAAGATGACGTATCAATTTCATTATATAAACTAATTGTTCTAACCAAAAAAATAAAACAGTAAAATTTTGAAATATAAAAAGCTAACATTAAACAAAAAATAAGTTTAGAGGACCAAAATACCATTTTTGCCTAAATAAATTACTAAATTTGAGCTCCAAAGTCCAAAACCCTTTTTTCCCAAAATTGTACACAGAAAAATAGCATGAGGGCACTATTGATCCTCCCATTTTGGATAAACCAAGACCAACCCAAGAATTTCAGTGAGAGGCCGAGAGCAGCAGAAAAAGAAGCTCGCGTTGTCCGCATCGTTAGGGTCTAAAGTGGTGGGGGTGAACTAACTTTTGTGAAACCATCTGAGAGTCACCAAATTTCTAATTTCTGTGTAATGATAATGTTCCTGAAATTTTGAAGAATAATTTGTGTCTCTTGGGCTTGGCGTGTGTGGGCCACACACAAGTAACACATGCAGCAGTTAACGTCGCACCTCAAGTATTTGTGTAAATGCCCATTAGAGATAATAGTAGTACGTCATCGTCATGGGGTTATGATTTATGAAGAAATTTCATTTGCGTAAGAAACAGCAATAACCAATAGTTGAACTAGTAGTCCTCAACTCCTAAATGATTGTGCGGTAACAAACTCACCTCATCACTGGTGGAGCAGGATAAAGCTTCAACGACAACCTCATGGTAAAGATCGAGGGTGACTGAGAATTTGCAGGCAGTGTCCGCTTGCCACGTGGCATCCAGGCAATCTTCATTGTGTGGACCTTAAGGATTCTACTATCTAATCCTTAGGATATGCGTTTCTGTACACTCATTTACAGCCCCTACTATAAGTCCTTCACTGCTTATTTCTGCTCCCTTAGCTCTCCACTTGCCTGCGACATACCTCCCTCTTCGTCTATCCAGGTCCATCTACTCCAATTCACTAGAACACCTCAGCCATGGCTGCCTCCCTCTCCACTGTCGGAGCAGTCAACAGAACTCCAGTATGTGCCTTTCCCACCTAATTATGATCTTCTTTGATGCGCATGCTTATGTAGTCTAAGATCTTGTCCTTGAGATTTAGGTACTGAATTAGAAGTAGAATTCTGCTCCTGTTTGAAATTGTTGTGAATTGTGATATTATTGCAGCTGAGCATCAATGGCTCTGGAGCTGGAGCTTCGATTCCCAGCTCAGCCTTCATGGGCGCTAGCTTGAAGAAGTTTGTCGCAAGACTGCCCAACGCCAAGGTTTCTTCAGGAAGCTTTAAGATTGTTGCCGCAGAGAAAGAGATCGATGAGGAAGAGCAGACCGAAAAGGACAGGTGGAAGGGACTGGCTTATGATATATCAGATGACCAGCAAGACATCACGAGGGGGAAGGGCATGGTGGATACCCTCTTCCAAGCTCCCCAGCAGGCTGGAACTCACTATGCTGTCATGAGCTCTTATGAGTACCTCAGTCAGGGCCTTCGCCAGTGAGTGGGACTTATTTGGGAAAATGTTTATCAGATACGTGAAATTGAAGTCCCTTGTGGTCTGAATTTGGGGATATTTGTGTTTCAGGTACAACCTTGACAACAACATGGACGGCTTTTACATTGCTCCTGCCTTTATGGACAAGCTTGTTGTTCACATCACCAAGAACTTCATGACCCTGCCCAACATCAAGGTATATAACTGAATATATATACAAAGACAAGATAAATGTATAATTGCCCTTATTGAATTGAGAGACAGAATTCAATATTCTCTCTTATATTCACAGGTTCCTCTCATCCTTGGTGTCTGGGGAGGCAAAGGTCAAGGGAAATCTTTCCAATGTGAGCTTGTCTTTGCCAAGATGGGAATCAAGTGAGTCCTAGCTCTAATACCCCATCCTTAACTATAATGCTTTAAAATTCGTCAGAATTTGAGCAACAAAAAGGGACAAACCTTCTACTTCCGTGAAGTCCATATAGATGCTCTTTCAAGCACAAACAATTACAAAATGAAAAAGCCATGTCTGCTTCAGACGCTCATATCATAAACACAACTATTTCAACAATATATTAACACCTCAAATCTCGTCACTTTGCATTGTGCATACTAAGTTGAACACAGCACTAAAACTTTTTGTATTAGATATGACACGATATATGGTATATGGTATACTCTGCTGCCTGACATAAAATCTGTGTTTGACACTGGAATTGCAGCCCAATCATGATGAGTGCTGGAGAGCTGGAAAGTGGGAACGCGGGAGAGCCAGCGAAATTGATCAGGCAAAGGTACCGTGAAGCAGCAGATTTCATCAAGAAGGGGAAGATGTGCTGTCTGTTCATCAACGATCTGGATGCGGGGGCTGGTCGTCTTGGTGGGACCACCCAGTACACAGTGAATAACCAGATGGTGAACGCCACACTTATGAACATCGCCGATAACCCCACCAACGTGCAGCTCCCAGGTATGTACAACAAGGAGGAGAACCCCCGTGTCCCCATCATCGTCACCGGTAACGACTTCTCCACCCTGTATGCTCCTCTGATCCGTGATGGGCGTATGGAGAAGTTCTACTGGGCACCCACCAGAGACGACCGTATTGGTGTCTGCAAGGGAATCTTCCGTACTGATGGTGTTCCTGATGAGGACATCGTCAAGATCGTTGACACGTTCCCTGGCCAATCCATTGGTAAGTTCTTCAATGCAGGTTCAAAACTTTGCAAGTGAATCAATGAAATGTTTCAGTTTCAAACCCCAATTAAATTGAAATGCCATGTCTATGGGTATGTGTTTGAGTAGATTTCTTTGGAGCACTGAGGGCGAGGGTGTACGATGATGAAGTGAGGAAGTGGATATCTGGGGTTGGAGTAGACAGCGTCGGGAAGAAGCTGGTGAACTCGAAGGAGGGACCTCCGTCCTTCGAGCAGCCGAAGATGTCGGTGGACAAGCTGCTGGAATATGGATACATGCTGGTAGCGGAGCAAGAGAATGTGAAGAGAGTGCAGTTGGCTGACAAGTACTTGAACGAGGCTGCTCTTGGTGATGCCAATGAGGATGCTATGAAAAGTGGATCTTTCTACGGTTAGCTCCCTTATCCTACAGGGCCTCACGATGGGAGGTTTGCAATTTCATCTTTTGTGTGTATGCATTTGCTTTTCCAATAAATGAACTGAATTGCTTTTGTATATTTAGTTTTAGTCTTTAAAAACTAGAGTAAATTAATAATTTTGTCTTTAAAAGATTATAGTTATTTCAATTTAGTCTCTAAAGATTAAATATTTTAATTTAGTCCCTTAAAGATCGTGTTTATTTCAATTTGGTCCCTTTTTTTTTGTCAAATTGACTTTTTTAGCACTGAAAATTTTAAAATTTAAAATAGTAAATTTTGTGATTTAGCAAAAAAAAATGACCAAATTGAAATAAATATAGTATTTTAAGGACTAAATTAAAATATTTGATCTTTCAAAAATCAAATTGAAAAAATTGTAAGCTTTTGAATACTAAGTAATTTACTCTAAAAATTAATGAAGGTATGAGTTAGTCTTGAAAAATAACAAATTTGTTGCTCATCTCTCCTTTGATCACTTGACAAAAAGATTAATGTGCAGCAAATTTATTATTTTCAAAAACTAACTAATGCCCTCATTTATTTTTGAAGACCAAAATTAAATAGACTTAAAAATTGGAGGACCAAAATATTAATTTCTCCAAGTTAAAAAGTAGACTAAAATATTTTGATTCTCCACATATGATCTAATAATCTTCAAGTCGGTCTTTGATAACTTCCAACAGTTTGTTTGGTTTCATGTTTAGATTTGTGATTTTGAATATAAAAGTAACTAGTTGGTTTGATGTTCCTCTCGTTTTTCAAATTACATTTTTATGTTTCAAACTCCCAGTTGTTCAAAATAACTTTAATTTACTTATAACCAAAATCAAGTTGATCTAAAATCAAATTTGGTCAACACGTTGTTAATTTAGTTTCTTAATGATTCCAAATCCATTGAACTAGCCCCTTCACTAGTAAACAATCGTGACACGCTTCTTATGACGTGTCATCATTTAATTCACATTAGCTTAAGAAGGAAAATTAACAGTTGACTCAAAACGTAACGAAGATGAAACTGAAAATCCGTTGAAGACCAAAACTTGAGAATCAATCTGTGTGGAGGATCAGAATTCAGAAAAAAGATTTTAGTCTGGAAAAGTATAGTGGAATGAAATTTGAATCTGTGGGGTTGGCAATTTGTGTGCAGGGAAAGCTGCTCAACAAATAAATGTACCAGTTCCTGAGGGATGTACTGATCCAAATGCCCAAAACTTTGACCCAACTGCTAGGAGCGATGATGGAAGCTGTTTATATACATTCTAAGCCTTCTCTAAGATTTGAGACTTATTTTTACCGTCTTCTTCATATTGGATATTTATCCTTTATGGTTTTTGTGTTATATTGTGAATTGTGAACCATGTTACTCTGAAATGCTGCTTTTCTATTCCTGCCTATACTTCTTTCTTGCTTAATTAGCTCTCTTAAAATCTGCCTGTGAGAATCAAAGTTCCAATGAAGGCCCTTTTTATATTATGAGAATTTTCTTTTCCTTCCAATTAATCCAATAATCTTTTGCTAAGAAGACTTCACTCAATGTCTTTGTAGCTCTTGGTGAATGATAAATTTGATGGAGTACAACCGAGAAGATAATAATTTAGTAAGCATAATAATAACAAACCTTGCTATTTCACTAGTTTTGGTTAAATATAATACTATAATTTAACTTACATTTATTTTCATACTATTAAATCTAAGTAAGCAAACATATTTTTGTCTATAAAGACTTTAACCATTAATAATTCAAGTATTCAAATCAGTTATAAGCGGAACATAGTCTGCATTTGTTTAATTATTTTGAATATTGTTTTCAGGACTATTTAAAACAATAAATTGAATAATACAAAGAGAGGAGGGAAAGTGTGACACACATGATTTATAAAGATTCAGATTCAATAACTCAAATCTTATATCTTCTCCCTAAACACAATACAATGGAGTTTATATAATAACTTGAGTAAGCAATCAGAGGTTTACAAAGATACCCTTCAGGAACAAGTCTCCTGGACTTCTGTTAACCTTAGCCCAGAACCAGATCACAAAGGAAAATTACAACTTTTAAAGTGAGGCTCAACTTACAAAGCTTTTGCAACCCATTTCAATCAAGACAATCTCTTAGAGGGTTGAAATGTGGAGGAAAAAAAAACGAAGAAACTTTTTCAGCACGTTGATACTCTTAACTCAAACCCTATAGTTTATGAGTGAAGGAATGATTACTAGATTTGGTAAAAATGTTCTTTTTACAATAACTCTCTCAATGTCTTCGTTAAAGCTCAAGCAGAGCCACTTCAAAGCTTTAAATATTGTGAGAAAGAGAAAATAGTTATTGCCTATTGTTGTCTCTCAACTAATACAATCATTCATATGATTATCATCTTCTTCTTTCCTCCATAAATGTCCCATATGAAGAGTGAGAAGATAGAACGAGTGTGGTGAAGGAAGGTGAAGACTTTAAGGACAGGCGAAGCAACTTGGGCCTGACATATTTTTCTTTTGCCTTCGGGTACATTGTCTCGCGAATAAAGCCCTATGTTTAGTTAATTTTGTTATGGTTCCTTAAAAACAAAGAAACATAATCACGAAATTAGATAGAATATATTTCTATTAAGAAAAATAGGAGACTACAATGAAATGGGCTAAAGATTATTTTGGATTAGATCATATTTGGGCCCAATTAATAAATGAGTGAAATTATCAAAAGATTTTTTTAGGCTTGAAATATGTTTGCTTCAACAAAATATTTAAAAAACAAATAAAAGCGTCGGTCATATGATCCAAAATAACAAATAACGCAAAATTTTAACATTAAAACTTTATAATCTCTTGCAGAGAAACGATAGAGATAAATCATTATAAAATTCAAAATAGAAAAAAAAAATTGTAAGACAACTAAATAGTTTACAAAATATGGAATATGAGTAGTGCAAGAGAATAGGTAAATACACTACAAAAAAATTGGTGTTTAGCCACGGTTTAAACCGTGGCTAATGAACAAAAAACCGTGGCTAACGCGATGTTGCCACAGTTAGAGAAATTGAGGCAAAAACGAGCGTCGGCTTCTCTATTAGCCACGGTTTTTCAAACCGTGGTAACATTCATTTAGCCACGGTTTAAACCGTAGCAATATTTGAATTAACCACGGTTTAAACTAAAACTATATATTTAATTTTTTTAAAAATAATTATATATTAGCCATGGTTTAAACCGTAGCTAAGTTTTTATTTCGATTTTCTAGAAATGTTTTTTATTTTATTTTTAGCCACGGTTAAACCGTGGCTAAAAATATGATTTTATTTTTTAAAAAAAATTAAACAATTATTAGGCACTGTATAAACCATGGTTAATAATTAATATTTATTTTTAAAAAAATGATATATGTTACTATCTTCTAAAGAAGACATGCATACTAAATCAATATATACCAAAACATGCACATCAATGTGTCTAAATACATTTAGTCAAAACATACCAAAATGCACATCAATGTGTCTGAATACATATACCAAAATATATGTCTGAATACAATTAGTCAAAAAGCTATACTAAACATTCTTTACTAAACATAAATACTAAGGGTGTGATACATTTGTGCTAATGGTAAGCAAATCAGACCCAAACTTATCATGCATAAATTTGTAAAGTATACTTAATTGAGTACAAGTTTGGGATAATTCCTCTATAGCCTTTTCGTATCTAGCCAACTTGTCTTCTAAAGCCTTTACTTGGCTCTTCAAATCTCTACTGCAATTTTCATTTATACTGCTGCTAGAAGCATTTGTATTCATAGAGCTTAGAGTTTGGGTAGACACACCAAAGACATTAGAAGGAGAAACGCCTATTCCCAAACCTCGAACACCACCAGGTTGTTCTGCGCCAAATACTTTTTCAATTGAATCATTTGGTTGAGCATATATTTTAGAAGTGACACCTAAAGTAGCAGTACATTCTTGATCTTGAGTTAAGTTCCCTGAAATCTTATCCGAGAAAATGAAGCAAAAAAAACTTGTAGTCAATAACTTTATTAAAGCTTCTGTGTGCAAGAGAAGAAATCTTTTGAATGAAGAGTTGTTACTTAGACCCAAAAAAAAAAAACATCCTTTATGAAACAAGAAAATGAAGATTCCAATGTATTTAGACTATCTACAAATTTAAATTCCCTCCTTCATCTAAATCAATGAGTTCTAAAAGATTAAAGATTCCAGTCAATTCATGAAACATGTATTTTAGCAATTTTCTTCATCTTATACCCCTCTATTCCATCAAAACATAAATAACATGTCATAATATTAAGTAGGATATATATTATTATATGAAACGCAACCAATTAAAAAGATATTAATTATCGTAGCATATTTAGAATGAAAGGTACATAAAAAAAGAAACAAAAAGGAGACATAAAGAATTTGGCAGAGTTAGGTATGTGACTAAGCAAGTTAGGTAAGTAATAGTAATTCAAATGATGAATATAACACAAAGAATTTGGCAGAGCTTTTAATTATGAAATAGCAATTCTTTAATGAATAATGTCCCATTCCTGTACAAGCTTAGCACTAACCTTGATGTAAGCATTAAGCACTAGTTTTATTGCCTCTTGAACTTCCCCACCAAAATTCAGGTAACAAGAAATACCTAATTCATGCAAACACAACAAAGGAAGAAAAAAGTTTTCAACAGGAACAATAATAATAATAAAAGATAAGAGATCAAGATAATAGCAAAAGGCATGAGGCATACGGATCTCGTTGACGAATTTACTTGTATGATAGAGTGGCATTTGACTCTTGAAACATACTATCATGTATCTCCAAAATGAAGCATTGTACCACTCATGATAGAACCCAGAAACCAGAAAATAACTCAGTAGTATTAATAGGAATTTGAAGGATTACAAGGTATAACTCCTCCCCAGAGCATCAACTCCTACAGAAAACCCACCAAAAAATTCTGCCCCAAAACAGAGCACATAGCTCTATTTTGAAATTGTGATACAATATTCTTACATGCCTCCCTGTTTGCCCCCTCCTCATACTATATATAATATACATAACACACACACCTAATATCACGCCTACACACACATATACATATAATATATTAACTAACACACACTGACACATATATTATATGTACATATACACATACTGTATTTTAATAACCAACTCACCTATTAAATATTATAACGCCCACACCTCTCACATACCCCTCAATTTACTTATCAAACAGATTTTTTTAAACAAAATAAACATTACTTTAAACTAAGTTTGGGGTAACCATAACTAAAGGTCCAAGAGCAAAACATAGCAAGTAAGAAGGCCCTAGCAAAGAACATAAGGTTGATGAAAGGGAAAAATATGGATTATGTCCCTTTGACAATTAATTTAAGTGAAAGAAAAGTGTTCAACTTTGACCATTCAAGCCACATTTTACAGAAAAACTTCCTCCTTTTGCAGACTTCGTGGTAAACATTATAATTGATGAATGGGAAAATCCACTTAAGAATGTGAAAGGTGAACACAGCAAAATTACCGAACTAAAATAAGTCTAATAATGAATTGATTGTAATAACTTAATATTAATATGACACAAAAGGCAAATCAAGCAACAACAAAGTTGAAGTTGATGAAATGAATTATTGACACATTTTGACTTTTGTGTGTCTATAATTTGTGATCCATTGTATAGATCACAGAGGACAAAATTATAGAAAGCAACTTGAATAGACATTACACAGTGATGCTTTTGAAAGGGACATAATCCAAAAGGCAAAGTATTGTAGCATTTTCTAGATTTACTTTCACGGGTATCAATTCACTCAAAAGCTTTGAAAGTTTATGCAAGTCATAAACTCTGTAAGCACTGTACTCAGTGAACCCAACTGCAGAAAAACTCACTTCTTCCTTTTACTAGCATAATCAAATCGTCTTTTAACGAAATGGAGTTCCATGAAATAGGGATTCTAATAAAACGCATAGTTTTCTTACGATTTCTGGTTTCATTGGTTCATTCAAAGCAGGAAATTAAAATTTTCCTTATTTAATTGTTGTAATCTTGAAACAAAGAATCCACAGTACTTCTGATTTTAACAAAATCAGCCGCATAATTAAACAAAGAAAGGCGGGATGAAGGGTTGAAGAACACAAGAAAATGAAGGCAAAGAGAATGAGAGAAGAAAAATAGAGAGACAACCTGAGAGAAGGCGAGAGCGTTTGAGAAGATAGTGCTTGCTCAATCCTCCATCGCTAACAACATTAACCCTAACAAAAGTATAGATTGATGAATAACATCATAAAAAACCTCTCTTATTAGAAATAACAACACATATATGAAGGGATAAAGGAAAAGATTGAAGAAGATGAATGAAAATACCTCTAAGAGTGCAAACGGAGATGGAGAATCGATGCGACAAAGATAGAGAGGAAAGGGAACACAGAGAGGAGATGGCATAAGGGAGATCGAAAAATGAAAAGTGATGACACAATGGAGACTAAAAAGCGTAAACTTAAAAAAAAGGGAGGGAGATAAGAAAAAGAATTAGAGGGAGTCAAAAAAATTTATCATACCTGGCGCTTTTTTTTATTTTTTTCCTACGGTCATCTCAGCTTTACCCACATCTAATATAAATGTGCCTAAATAGTTCAAATAGGCTAAAGTTAGCCACGATTTTGGTAACCGTGGGTAGAAAACCATGGTTAATGACCGCTTTTTTTGTAGTGATAGAATCAATTATTAATGATATATTTATCTAAAATTATATATATATATATATATATACACACACACACATATATATATATAGAGAGAGGGAGAGAGAGGAGTTGGCTGGCCTAAAACAATTTGACCCAAGGGTAATTAGGGTTTGTAGAAAAATAATTTGATTTTTGTAGGATTTAATTATTTTATTGATAACTTAATTTTGACAACTCTTACTTGCATACAAAATGACACAAAAGAAACTTATACAATATATTTTATTGGTTAAATTATTTTTTTTTGTCTTTATAGTCTTGTTTTTATTTTAGGGAATTAGATCCAATACTTGTCCTATAAAAATAAATATTATGTTTGTTTTTATAAAAATTATTAAATTTTAAATTTAACGGTTCAGATTTTAATGTTATTTTTTATTTAAAATAAAAAATATTAAAAATACTATATGAAATCTAAACCGTTAAACTTAAAATTTAATAATTCTTGTAAAGATAAACACGATACTTATATTTACAAAACAAAAGCTAAATCCATTTTTGTCCCGCTACCGCGCTATCCTTGTGCAAAGAGGAAACGGCGAAAAAGAAGGAAACCACTCTTTTCCCGCGCTTCTCTTCTGTTTAAAACTTTCTATTCATATGATCTTGCGCCGTTCGTTTCCCTTTGATCTATAAAATACGGTACAGCTTGAGTGCTCATTACATGCCTAAATCCATATCGCTATCAACTATCACTATTCTTTCAGGAATTGAAGGTAGTTTCAAGCTTTCACAAGGATTGCTCGTTGCCACCACTTGGGCATCAACTCTCCGACGAACGAACCGGCAAAGGCAAGGAAATGAGCCTCGGAACCTCGGAATCGGCTTTTCATTTCTCCGCCGTCGATTAAAGCGGTTGGCGGTGGGCTGGGTTATGGGCTTTGCGGCCTGCGAGGACATCTCTGGCTTACCAAGCAAGTCCGATAGGTGTTGCAGCTATTGCCTGCGTCGCTTGGAAACAGGCAAATCTGGGAAGGTGCGAGCGAGCCTAGCGTTTTTCTTTTTCTGCTTAAGAACAATAAGAATTTGAAACTTATTGAAGTTTTGATTAATCTAGTTTAAGGTTTACGGTCTCGATTGGTTTGCTTCAAATTGAATCAGATTAGAAAGTTGTAAAGCTATATCTATACTAAATTGCCAGCACCTAAGACTTTCAACGCACCTCAATATGTGATTCTATTTTGCCATTCCAAAATACCAGCTATAGTATTCGAAGATTCAAGATTCAAGAAAGAAAAAAAAACAAGAATTAGAGACAATTTTTTTATTTTTAATTCATTAAATTCATCTTTAAAATATTAGATACGAATGAAATGTTATATCAAAAAATTGACGTGACTAGATTTGTTATTACGAAACTTGTTAAAAATTAAAAATGAAAAATTATTATGAAACATATTAGAGATGAAAATTTAAAAAAAAAATTCTGTCTCTGCTTTCTTGATTTTTCTTGTGATTTTTTGGATTTTTAGAAAATTTGAAGATAATGAAAGGAACAAAAATGTTTGATTTAGTTTTAAATAACTTCTAAAATTTTTTCTCTATTATCTTTGATCTAATATATTCTAGGAGATTGCTTTTTTTATGATTAAGGAGTCCAAATCCTATCTCCTAATTCACAATATTCCAATTTCATTTTACTTGCTCTATAATCATCAATTTAGAAGAATGATCACACAAAGAAATAGACTATTGTGTATTGAGCCTTTTGGCTTCTTAACCGTTAAAATTAAAGCAATACTAACTCTCCCTAATTTAACGTGGAATGATACATTGTGAAAAAAAAAAAAGTTAAACATAGAGCTAGACTTATATTTTTGTTATTGAATTTTCTATTAAAAATAAAACATATGTAAAAAATTCTAAAAAAATCAGTTATGTAATATTGAATTATAAATAACATTAGTTACTTTTTTTTAAAGAACATACATTAATTTTTTATGTTTTGATTAAAGAATCATATATTTGTTATATTTTTATTGGAGAATCTTATAGCAATGATACAAAAAATTACACTTAAATTTTGTTTTTAAAACATGTTTAAGAGATCAAGGTTATAAAAGGTCATTAAATTGAAATTTTGATTTGAAATCACTATTATTTTTCCAATTTAATAGGGACTGGATTTAATTTTCTAAAACATTATTTTCATATATTAGTGGGGTAAGATTTATGAATTGAGATAGAAATGTGATAATGATTGTGTAAAATTCATATGAAAAAATACATAAAAAACAACAGAAACTTCTTTTATAGATAATCTCTCCAGAAACATCTGCCTCATAGTTTCTACCGCTGAGGGTAAGATAAACTATAGTCATGATAAGAATTAAGAAAGATACTATTCGAAGATAAAAGCATATTGACTAAGTTATCGATATTCCTAAATTTGAAAAACAAGATTAGCCAATGACTTATGTCACCATGTGAAGAATGAATTTAAAATTATTGGCTGATCTTGTCTCACTTTGTAATTTAGTAAGTTTATTTCCCACGCGTTTGATTATGCAATATTTTTGTCTTTTTATTCAATTAACCTTATTTTTGTGTGACATCAGTTACATTATTAGAACTACTATTATTTGAATTTATTGAATTTCGACTAATTTAATTTAAGTTAAATTAAATTATGTATAGAGTTTTTCAAATTATAAATTTTTTTTTATTCACAAAACTCAATGGTAAATACATTGATTAATGCATAATATAATCACAAAAATGATAAGATAAAGACGCTAGTGATTATCTGTCTTTATCTTAAATTATATCAAGCTAATTAAGTTATCTACAGGATATACTAGCAACTTTTAAATATATTTATCTGCTACGTGATGATAAGTGTCAAAAATGATAACCTTAATACGGAATCAGCTGTAAGATAATCCTGAACTTTAAGTTGAGTTTTTTAATGTCATCTATTATAAATAGAGCACCCAGATGACGATTTTTTTTTTTAAATTGCATTTTCTTTTTCAGGTTCACATTTTTTTTCTCCTTGAGAAGTGGAACATACATATTACTGAGAACATTTGCTTGAGGCATATGGATTCAAACTCAAATAATGAAGAGAAGTCGTCAATTTGGACTGCGAAACAGAACAAGATATTTGAAACTGCACTTGCATTCGTCGAAGAAGACAGACCAGATCGATGGCAAATAATAGCCAAGTTGATTGGTGATAAGACACCTGAAGAAGTCAAGAAACATTATGAAGAGCTCTTAGAAGATTTGGCAAAGATAGAGTCTGGGCTTGTTGAAATTCCTAAGTACCCCGATGATGAAGAGAGTTAGATATTATACTCCAAAAGATTTCCACTTTTTTATTATGCTAAAACTCCCAAAAATTTTCACTTCTTTTGAGTTAGTAAGCAAAGCCTGATGAAGCTCTGTTGTAAATAGTGGATTCTTTTGGAGTTCGTACAGAAGAAATAAGTTGTTTTAGTGCTTATTCTATCTGGAATTTTTTACTTAAAAAGTAAGTTTGCCTTTTACTTAATTAGTGCTTTTATTTATTTTCTTATTTTTCTTTCAGGAAAGTGAGCGGCATGAAGTTGAGAGTATATTAATTAGCATGGAAATGGTAAGAGATCAAAGGAAAGGAAATTGATTTATCTTATGAATACACTTTGGTATATGACAAAGATGTGTATGTTACAACTTTCATCTTTAAATAATGGATGAAAATAAAGAGAAAATGATTTAATTCATGAAACCTCTAATGTAGTAGTTAGAACATTTTAGCGTCTTCTCGTTTTAGTCAGAAAATATTTTATATACACTTCTGATTATTTTTTGAAACAAGAAAACAACTATTTGCAGCGTAAACTCGTGGCAAATCTAGTAGGGAGGATGTGGAACTTCATATGTCAATTGCAGCTAAGAAAGTTCGGAAAAACAGAAACTTTTACACATAATTCCCAGTTGTGTAAAGAGGCTAATAAAATTTCAATGAAATGTTGTAGTGTGTGGGCATGTTTGTTCTATGAGCATGCATGTATGTGTATGTGTTCACACATATCCACACGTGTGTACATTTGTGCGTGTATGTTGTAGTGTGTGGACATGTTTGTTCTATGAGCATGCATGTATATGTATGTGTTTACACATATCCACACGTGTGTATGTGTATGTACATTTGTGCATGCGTATATGTAAGGTTGTATGTGTGCGCGGGCGTGCATACGTGTAAATGTATGCTCATGAGTGTGTATATGTAAGGTTGTATGCATGTGTACATAGTACATTTGTGCGTGTCTATGTAAGGTTGAATGTGTGTGTGTACGTGTAAATGTATGCTCATGAGTGGATGTGTACGTGCACGCATGGGCATACGTGAGTGTGTGCATGTATATGTGCTTGCACGTGTATGTGCATATAGGATGTATAACATAAGAAGGTTAATTTAAATCAATAATTCTCATAAACATTAGAAAGCAAGCCCGGCAAAACAAAATCATAACCAAAACTGAATAATTCTCTAAATGACACCTTACAAATAAATTAATAGATCAAAAGAATAAGAAAACATTCTCTGAAAGCAAAGAGTGTCGGTAGAAGATTTTTAGAGCAAAATTATGCCCATAGATACAAAATAAAGGGTGTTCTAGGAATAGGGAATTTGAATTTAAGAGGTATAGAGTAATATAACAAACCAATCTCAGGAAATTCATGGCCAAGAAAAAATAAAGCACTCTAGGTAATTTATTAGGTAAAACAAGAAATATTAAAATTTAATAAAACAAAAAAAATTATTCTTATACGCTGGAAGGTTCTGGAAAGAGTTGTGAAGTAAAAGAAATCTCCAAAGCTACAATAGAGTAGTGTAGGAGTCTGATGAATGACCTGAGGGGTCTATTTGTCGTGGGGATCTAATCTGTTAGTTGAATCACATAACATACATGCCTTGAGAACATAGCTATTATGAGTTTGGATTCTCTGAATTTCTAGCGTCAACTTCACTCTGAAGTTGGAATCCTCACTGTCCGTCCATAATTCATCACACTGTCCATTTTATGCAATCTATCTTCTCCTCCAGTGCAAACTTCATTGCCTTTAGTCAACTTTTTTTTACAATCTGAGGACCCACGTGTGTCCCCCAATGGGCCCCACATTCCTCTCGACTCTTCCCTCTTTTCTCTTTTGGATGTCTACACACCTAGCTACTCATACGGTATTACCCCAACTTCTGCTGTGTTAAATCCAACCCATCCAATCAACTAAATCAACCTAAACATACTAATTTCGTTTGTTTTTTAACGTTTGGTTATTGAACAGTATTTTTAACCAAACCAAATTATATAATTTTACATATATACGTGTACATATATTGTATTAGACTAATATTGTTAATTTTTATAAATTCATATTAAAATTATTAGTAAAAGTTATGTTAAAATTATAGTAATATTTGTCCTAAAAACATTTTAGATAAAATTTTGGGCTGGTTTGGAAGAAAAAAAAAATGAATTGGACATGCGCATGTATGACAGGGACGAAAGTGAATAAAATTAAAAGTTTGTAGGAGTAATTATAATTTTAGAACAAAATATATTTGTGACCTGTGGACCTAGATGAAACTAAATGTGGTCTTAGAACAAGAAAAATATAAAGAAAATAATTATTACTAAGGACTTAAGTGAATAAAATCAAAAGTTTATATGCATAACTATAATTTTAGAATAAAATATGCTTGTGACCTATTGTCCAAATTATATTTTATTCACTTTGGTCCTTACCATGCATGCACGGTCCAATTCATTTTTTTCCTTCCAAACTAGCCTAAAATTTTATCTTGAATGTTTTTAGGACAAATATTACTATAATTTTAACATAACTTTTACTAATAATTTTAGTATGAATTTATAAAAATTAACAATATTAGTCTAATACAATATATGTACATGTATATACGTAAAATTATATAATTTGGTTTGGTTAAAAATACTATTCAATACCCAAACATTAAAAAAAAATGAAATTAGTTTGTTTAGGTTGATTTAGTTGATTGGATGGATTGGATTTAACACAGCAGAAATTGGGGTAATATAGTATGAGTAGCTAGGTGTGGAGACATCACAAAAGAGAAAAGAGGGAAGAGTAGAGAGGAATCTGGGGCCCACTGGGGGGACAGACATAGGTCCTCAAACTGTAAAAAAAGTTGACTGAAGGCAATGAAATTTGCAATGACAGAGAGGACATATTGTATGAAATGGACGGTGCGATAGATTATGGACGGACGGTGAGGATTCCAACTTTAGAATGAAGTTGGCGCCAGAAATTCAAAGAATCTAGACTCGCCATTATCATGGGGTCATGTTCTAAATAAGGAATTAAATTTACAGGATTTGGTGAGATCATGGATAGTCAATGATTAAAAAGGGACACTTGTAATCGTGGGTGTATAGCAATTTGTCGATATAATTAGGTCAGCCAGGTCAAGTGATTTAGAGAAGAGGGATGAGCTTAATAAAGGCAATCCATCTTATTTATTAAGAAGTAAAACCTTGCTACTTGCTAGACTCAAAAATCCCTTACTTTAACCTACCAAGATATTTCTTAAGACTAAAAAGAAAGTAAAAACCACTCGTTCATAGTGTCCTGAATCTTGTATAAATTAAAAATCGCAGATGACACTTAACCTACACTAAATTCACTTTGAAAAAGCTGCTTACTCTCGAATGCTAAGTAATCTTAATGTAGTGCTTCTCAAATCAACATGTCCCCATCACACTCTTTTTCCTCAACCTTCATTAGAGTATGAGAATGAGGAAATTAGTTAATTGTCCTAGAAATGCATTCACTAAGTAGGTTATCATCCAAAGGATGGATTCATTAGATATTCTAGAGCACTTAACTTAGCAAAGTATATCACTGGAGTCAAATATTAAGGGTACCTAAGTGTCAAAATATGTATATGTTTACTGTCTAGTAAACAAATTTATTAAGCATTCTTAAAGAGGGGGCACCCCTCTTTCTTTATTTTTGAATGAAATAAGGTGCTCTAGAAGTTCTCCCTTTTTTGAAGAGAGAGGACGTGCTCATTGTGAATACAGGAGGCTTACTCTTAATTAAAGGATACCACTTACTACTAAGTAAAGAAGGGCCCCTTCGAGGTGCTTAGAGACACCTTTTTTATTGAATGAAGAGGATCCCTTTAGCTACTAAAGTACTAGGGTTACCCAGAGACATCCTTCTTACTTACTAAATAGGGAATGTCCCTTTGACTGATGACCAACTTAACGTATTTAGAGACACCTTTCTTATTAAGTAGAGAGGACTCTTCTTGGCTTATGAACAACTTAAGGTGTCTAAGAACACCCTTCTTATTTTGTGGAAGACCTCCTTGTTCAATAAGAATATCCCTTCTTAATAACTTAGCTCTCTAACGCCAAAAGCCTTGTAAGAAAAGAGGGACAACACAAAGTAATTTGGACGTGACGGTTGAGAAGTAAAAAATATTATAATAGCAACCGCAATCAATCTAATATTAAAAATGCGTTTGGAAGAACTTATTTTTAACTTATATAGTTTATCTTATAACATAAATGATTATGTACACATTTCAAAAAACTTATAGAAATAACTTATGACATTACCTATAAGTTGTTTTCAACTTATTTTCATTAGCTCTCCATGATAGTTTATGAAAATAAACTGAAAATAGTTTATTTGAAATTTGTTATCATAAACCCTTAAATTGTAAAAATAATTTATATATAAACATTTATATAATAAATATTTATTCTACAAACACTTAAATAGGTTGTTTATTTAAACAGATCTTAATTCCAATATACTGTCTCAAATAACAATTAAACCTCCACACCTCAAAAACAAATTAAAATTTTGCATTTTAGTATTTCATTTATCCCAACACATTAAACACACCTCTAGTACATTTTGCTTTCAAAAATAAAAAAGGAGTTTGGTATATGGAGTTACATTAGTTCACACAAAAAGCAGACTTTGCAACACAATACAAAGTCTAACTATGGATCGTCGCCATCAAGCTAATGGTCATTTTGGCGTTTCTAGCTTAAATCACACTACTCTTATGATTCAAGGACACTCTTGATTTACTGTATCAATTTGTATCACCAACATCAGTTTAGTTTATTTGTAAGTACCGATCACGAATCACATAATTTTGATAACTATAATTATATATATAATCATCCAAAAAAGAAAATATTTATCAAATTAACAAGGATAAAGTAACATATTCATCAGCAAATAGTTCACATTAATCATGAAATGTAAATTTTTTCTTTTACTTCCCACAAATATCTTCCACTAAAACAATTCTATTCAAGGTTTTATTAAGATCTTAAATGTAAACACTTCTCTTCTGTAGAAATCTAAACTCTAGTTCACCACTTAATGAAAATCTAGCCACCCAAACCCTATTGATACTGTGAAACGTAGATTTTGCAAATTTAAACCCCAATTCCCTGCATGGCTTACACACCAGGCAGAGTGCCTAGCGCACGTGGACCGTGTGCACCAAGCACTCTACCTTGCGGTCGAGAATCCACCCCATTGAAAAGATATATGTAAAAAAATTGTAAACATACAAAGGTAAAATCTTGACACCAGTCAGAATGCCAGTCAGAATGCATGAATGACAGCAAATAAGCAAAATTTAATCAAACAAGGAAGCAATATCAACATGAGGAAAGAAAAAGTGGATTAACTAAGGGAGATAAGTAAAATCTCATACACCACAAAAATTGTGGGGTCCCAAACACAAGGATTCTCGCAAACTAGTAACATTTTTTTACAGTCACAATAGTGAAGTAAAAACCACCTACCTTTACAAATTTAAGAAGCTAGTGCATAAATTAATCTCTTCTGCTTGGCCATCAGGTGTCATAATTCACAACCCCAGCCTCAGCTAAACCTGATTCTAGGTATATATCCTCACACTAACACATGTACAGTTTCAAGTACAACCAACCAGTCCTTATTCCCAATCAGCTCCAGTCTGTCAGAATCAACAAACAGGGCCTCCAGCGGATCCGAAATTAAACAAGAGAACACAGTTTGTGTTATCGTCAGTTAGACCTTCGATAACACTTCATTTCCTATGCCATCTGGGCAGGATGTGGAGTCAGAACACTAATCCTCCTTTCTGCAAAACATAAATTACAAACAAATTATGTTACACAGATAATGAAGTGCTTGAGGAATATTTGCATGGTCTTAGATAAAGAACACAACTTCAATACTGTTTTTATGCTCGCAAAAGTTTTCCAATGGAAAAGCAACAAATGGATGACTACAAAATTGCATGTCCTACACATAACGAAGCACTTGAGTAAAACATGGTATTAGATAAAGAACATAACTCCAGTAAAGCCTTAATGCTTGCTATCAAATTTTCTAATAAAAACATGGCAAGAAGATATTTTCTATAGCTCAGCACCACAAGATTGGATCTTTCAAAATATTTCCTTCACGTTATGGTTTTATTGAAATTTGGCTTATTATCACAGGATTAGGGTTAGCGAGTTAGGAAAGCTCTTAAGAGAATGGTAAATGGTAAAGCCATTGACCCTAATGGTATTCCTATCGAAGTTTGGAAGTGTTTATGGAAGAAGGGTATTATCTAGCTAACAAAACTTTTTAATGAGATTCGACAGTCCAAGAAAATACTTGAGGAATGGAGAGGAAGCATTTTAGTGCCTATGTACAAGAATAAAGAGGATATCCAAAACTGTGCAAACTACCAAGGGATAAAACTTATAAGTCATAGTAAGAAATTATAGAAAAAGTTAAGATTTAAGATGTGTATTTCTAAAAACCAATTTGAATTTATGCCAGGGCGGTTCACTATATAAGTTATTTATCTATTACGAGGGTTAAAAGAAAAGTACCGTATTAAACAAAGAGACTTGCATATAGTTTTTACTTATCTATTAAGAGGGTTGATGGAAAAGTACAAGTTAAGATTTGGCTTATTATAACAGGATTAAGGTTAGCGAGGTCAAAGAAGCTCTTAAGAGAATGGTAAATAGTAAAACCGTTAGCCCTAATAGTATTCCTATTGAAGTTTGGAAGTATTTAGGGGATGAGGGTATTATCTGACTAACTAAACTTTTTAATGAGATTCCAAGGTCCAAGAAAATACCTGAGGAATTAAAAGGAAGCACTTTAGTGTCTATATACAAGAATAAAGAGGATATCTAGAACTGTGCAAACTATCAAGGGATAAAACTTATAAGTCATACTATGAAATTATGGGAAAGAGTGATTAAATACAGATTAAGACTTGAGACATGTATTTCTAAGAACCAATTTTGATTTATGCCAAAGCGGTCTGCTATAGAAGCTATTTATCTATTAAAAATGTTGATGGAAAAATACCGGAGTAAACAAAAAACTTGCATATAATTTTTATTAAGCTTACAATTGAGTACCAAGAAAAGTACTATGGAAATCCTTGAGAAAGAAAGGTGAACTGTTGCGTATATCAGAACTACAAAAGATATGTATGAGGGGGCAACAACTAATGTGAAAACGTCTGGAGGGGAGAAAAAACTTTCCTATAAAAATTGGTCGGCATTAGAGATCATCTATGAGCCCTTATTTGTTTGACCTAGTTTTAGATGTTCTGACATAGTACATCTAAAAAGAAATCTCCAAATGCATGCTTTTTGCGGATAATATAATCCTCATGACAAAGTCACAGGGAGATTAACTCTAAACTCGAGTTATGGAAATGTACTTAGGAATCAAAGAGTTTCTGTCTGAGCAGGGGTAAGACAAAATATATGCACTGCAAGTTTAACAAACAACAAGCAATAAATGAGTTGGGGGTTAAAATTAGAGCTTAAGTTATACCACAAGTGTCAAAGTTTAGGTATTTGAGATCAATAATACAAGATGATGGTAAAATTAATGGAAATGTTATACATATGATACAAACTGGGTAGTTGAAATGGATAAAGGCATCAAAATTATTTGTGATTAGAAAGTACCTAACAAGCTTAAAAGAGAAGTTCTATCGAACTGCTATAAAACCAACAATATTATATGGGAATGAATGTTGGGCATTGAAAGGACAACCAAAAAAAAAAAAGGTAACAGAGATGAGGATGTTAAGATGGATGTGTGATCACACAAGAAAAGATATAATACATACTGTTGTATATGAGGTAGAGTTGGCATGGCACCTATTGAGGAAAAAAAAATAGAAATTCGTTTAAGGTGTTTTGAACATATTCAAAGAAGATATTTGAGGCGCCAGTAAGAAAGGTTGAATAAATAGTTTGGAGTCCTATAAAAAAAAGGTCGAGAAAGACCAACAAGAACACTTAAAGAAGTCATTGAATGAGAACTTTTGGTGAATGGGATACCTAAAAAGTTATTTATTAATAGAGCTCAATGGTGCCGTATAATCCATGTAGCCGACCCTATCTAATGAGATAAGGCTTGTGATTGTTATGTTCTTATTGAAAAATGGAGAGCCTAATAGTAAAAATACATAAAAAGTTTTACTTAGGTCTTGTCTTTAGACAAAATGTCAGTTCACGAAGACAGAGAAGAGACCAGCATGCACCTGGGAGTCTATTTTACTTATTCTTTAAGATGGAAATAATAAGAGAACAAAGGAAGGGAAGACAATTCATCTTGCATAATATCATTGGATATGACTCATAATAACCCAAGCATTACAAAAGCAATAAATTCTTCTGAATCATGATGGTTAACATGTGACCAAAAATGAGAATAAAAAATAAAGGAAGACAAGTACCTCCAGCAGCAACCAGTTTCTCTACACGTGCAACTATGTGCTTCCCGTAAGTGTATTTCTTCAATGCATTCAGGTGAACCTTTATTCGATTAAGGATTAACTCAAGTTGCTGGTCATCACAGGTTTCCAGCACTTTCTGTACAACATAGTTTGCAAACTGATCTTTCATCATAACCTAAAAACAAAAAAAAAATTGTCAGAAAAGCTGAAATAGTGATGAACGTCATAAAAGCTCAATAACTAATAAAACAAGACAGTTCTAAATATGATTTCAAGAAAAATAGAGGGGTAATCAAAGGAAATTAGAGCTAACTAACAATCCCAACCTGTTCCCAAGATAAAGCTTGCCGCTTATTAACAGATTGTAACAAAGTACAACAGTGCATTAATTTGAAAGGACATCAACTGATTCAGAATGCATGGCTGAGCTTCTAAGTTCTTTCAGTACCTTGTTTGACTATCTCTAAACAGATTATCAAGACCTCTCATTGGGTACATATCTAATCTGTAATGTATATTTATCTCCCCTAATAGTATGACATATATACTTTCTATATTGGAGCACGCATCCGCTTAAATTGATCTCTCAAACAAATAATAATAATAATAATAATAATAACCAGCTGATGGGAGAGACATTTTAATTTTTGGCAGAAAATACAGAAGGAAAGTTTATTGAATATGGGGAATTCACCTATTCAAAAAATATTAAAGCTGATATAAACTCTAAAAGCACGAGATGAGAACCAATAAAACCCAGAACTCATCATTACTTAAGGAATCAAAATAATGCCACACATATTTTGCTTCTTCAAAATCCAGCCTTCTAGACTGAAGGAAACTTTTTTAGTTAGTAATTTGATGAATGGACAAAGGAAAATTAAATTAGAAGAGTTCATAAAACCATCTCTGAGAGACACCTAGGCAGGAGATAAGAATTAATGAGAGCACTGGACATCATAAAATTAATTGGAAAAAAAAAAAAGCACATAACAATAATAGAACAAAACAAGAGAACATGTATCTTAAGGGCTTCAGCCCCTCACTGACAGGGATCGTAGACGATTCACAAACCTGTAGGGGCTCATTTTCATCAGTGGAACCAAGCATCTCATTCACAAGGATCTGACGTTCTGTTGGTGTTCCAAATGTTAGACACTTTTCTACAACATTAGAGGCAAACTTCTGCTGGCTCATTTGCACAATTTGCCCAGTTAATTGCTTTACAATAGCTGATCGCTCATGTGGCTTCCCATGCTCCAGCACATGCTGAAATTTTTATACCCCAATCAGAAGAGTAGGAGTGGGTGAATGAGTTAAAAGAAAAGATGAATTCCATTGAAAACAAGAAGAAATACAAGCACACTCCAAAACAGCATATAAATGCTGTTCTAGCCAAACTCAGGCTAAAAATGAAAGAAGCAAAGAGGAAGAACTAGCAGTTAAGTACAAAAAAAAAAAACACATCAAGTGGGCATGCATTTCCATATCCCAGAAAGCATTGAGATCACGATTATAAAGCACCAAATTAGACCGACCAGGCTTCCCTCATTTCATAGTTGACCTACCTACCTACCTCAATTTGTACGTTCAGAGTATTCAGGAAGTGTTCCTTTACAGGGATACTGACCCTCATCTTTCTGTATACAAAGAATATTGCTAAACAACAGAGAGCTAATATAATTAATGCTCCAGCAACCCTTGCAGCCATCCTTGTAGATCAATATTCCTATTTTAATATAAAGGGCCATTACATTCACCTTAAATTCATCGTACAGATAACTATTCATGAAGCACAAACACTTCAAAAAAGGACTTGTTTTGAGTCCAACATGTGTCACACAGTCATAAGACATGAGACAACATTTCAAATTATTCATGGACACATGTAACCAACTCTGTGTCCATGTCCTTGCTCCTTAGATAGCTATCAAACCCAGGCAAACAATAATCCTACCAAATCATTGGAGCACTGATTCTTTCAATCACAAATTATTTTAAAAATTCAATTATATATGTAATAAACTAAAAAAAGAAAAGTGTTGATTTGTTAAGGAAACATAATATTAATAACTTTAAACATATATGATATCACTGAAAAAATATAATGGTATAATTTTTTTAATCTCCTTAATATGTTAAATAAATTTAATAGCTAATATAATTCAATTTAAAATGTAATCATATCATTTTTTTTGCATATCACATTTTATGTTATCTATCAACAACATTGCAATAAAGTTCCTAAGAGGATACTAAATGCTCTTAACCAAAAATGAGATATTCACCTAGTTGGGAGATTAGACAGTTGATTCACGGTTTTACACAATATAGTTGCACTATAGCTCAGGTAGGTAAGATTCAAGTAGTAAAAATGATTAAAAAGTCAGTGCACGTGTTATATTTCATTCAACCAACGTATGGTCTGAATAAAAGAATAAACTTGATCACACATGTCAATGAACACAGATACAGGGCTCCCTGCTTTTGGTCACATGGTCCAGCTGAAGACATGACCTAACTTTGGAATTGTAACATTGGTTTCTGGTGAAACAAGCCAGCTAGCCAAGTCAGGCTGGGTTTGATAACTTTTATTCTTTGGCAAATCAGAAACAAAATCCTACTCTTTACAGATGCCCAGGTACTCAATCAGTATAGATCTTTTAGTTTATAACTCGATTGATTTATGATACCAAAAGACCAAATTGTTCAAGGTAATAATTAATTTACAAAAGCATGTGACTAAGAACATATAGAACATAAGATCACAAATTCACACCAATAGGATACAAAGCAAAAAGACTCAAAGAAGAATACAAACCTGTACAACATAATTCCCATATTGATCTTGTGCTAACATACAAACAGACTGCAAAATCTCATCCATCATTATCTGCTGTGTTTTGGGATCATGGCAGTGCTCCAAGACTCTCTGTTTATGGAAAGTCATCTAGCTCAGATTTACCATTCTTATCTTTCAAGCTATCAATACAGAAATATGTGTCTACATACACCCAAAAAAAAAAGTGTCCTTGACCTGTATAACACGGCAACCATATGGATGAGTTGACAATGTCACAACTTGATCATAGAATGTAGAAACAATAAAGAGGATTGCATCTTCAGGCACACATTCTATGCACTTCTGAATGACATGATTCCCATTTTGATCACGTACACAACGCATAATATGACCATCCAGCTCTGTAACCATTTTAGTTTGCTGATCCAGATTAACAACTTCTATAGCCTAAAATGTAAGAAAACATAAAATTAAAAATCTTTCAGTTTATGGTCAACTGAAACAATACACAACAGTTATTACCACTTACAGCACAATGATAGGCCAACACATCTGGGCAAATACACAAGGAAAAATTGCACAAAACCAGGTCAAACAAAAAAAGACATTTATGTCTCATAAATCTTCACCTTCACCAACACTGTGTAAGGCAATATTGCAGTTCTGAAATTAGGAAAATTAGAGATTAAACAATGTCAGTTGTTCTTAACCCCTCCCCCAGGCAGGATGTGAATTTTTTAAAAATAACTGACAAAGAGTACCAAGAAAAAAGATATTCAATAACTGTGATGATTCCAACAGAATGCCTGAGCAACCCTTTAATGGTAATGTCTCATTCATAAGAGCACTACCAACACAGTTATTGTAGAAGTGGGGACAGCGGATGAAATGTTCTTCACCTTCAGCATACACAATAATATTAAAATCATTTGTCTTTCCAACAAATTTTGACATAACATACTACAGTCCATAACATAGAATTTTGTAAAACGCAACAATAAGCAGCACATGCAATTAATGGAAACATTAAAAAGGTGGATAATAAGCAGACCTTCTGTATAACTCGGCAGCCATACATTTGAAGACTTAGGGTCAGAACATGACCAGTAAGTTGGTCAGCCAGTTCCCTTATTTGCGTTGATGTTCCATGCTCAAAAAACTAAACATGAACCACAGAATCAGCATGAGTTAGGCATTAAATCCAAAAGGTATTTCTCACTTACTTGAACAAACAAACAAACAAAAAAAAATTACAGATATACTAGTTCAAAGAGAACATCAAAGGATATTCCTTGCAAATAGCCAAATATAAAGAAGAAAACTAATTACCTTCTGAATGACATAATTACCAAAAACATCAGTCATTAGAGAAAGAGCTTGTGGCATGATTTCATTGAAAACCATGTTTTTCTCTTCCATCGAGGCAGTCTCAAGCTTCTGCTGAATAAAACGGCTCCCATATTGGTCAGCACTGTGCACCAAAAAAGAAAATTAAAGGGGGGGAAAAAAGCACAAGGGTTAGATTTCTGTTCAAGTCAAGAAGCTAAAATTGTATGACCAGCAGTATGCACCTGAACTCAACAACATGGCCTGCAATTTCTGAAAGTTCAAAACATTTGGTTTTATTGCTTTTGAACTCGTCCAACAAGGACGATGGAAAATTCTCATCCAAGTTACCAACAGCGTCAGAATGCCAAGCTCCTATGAAACCCCCAGCCATATTCCTCATCCCAGGTAAACGCATGTTCCTATCACTTTGCCTCATAGGACTACCTGGTCCAAGAGAGGAGTTTGGATAAAGGGAACCAGCCAACGGGCTTCCTGGATATGACAATCCCACACCAAATGTTGGATTTCCATAATAATTATGGTTCAAGCTAGGAGACTTATTAAGGTAGGGAACAGCAAACTGAGATTTCTGAGGTGGGATTAATGACTCTACATAAGCTTTTTGGAGGCCAAGCAAATCAGCAAATGAATTATTTGAGCATTCCCTATTTATTGCTGGGTCATTAAGGGCTGCAACCTGTGCAGCAGCAACTTCGCCTGATCGTAAGTATTGAAGATACAAGGGGTCCATCAACGGCACATGATGAGAGCTACCTGCAGCGGGATTTCCCACCCTGCTTGCATTTTGTAGCTCAGTTGCTGACAACAAATTTGGTCCTAAAGCTACACCTCCTCCCAAGACTCCAGAGTCCATGACATTCACTCCAAATGCTGCAGCAGCATTTTCAAAGAAAGGAGGCACATTACCACTCCCAAGCTGGCTCGCCATCATTGGTGGTGAAGAAGGATTCACAGCATACCCACTCAAGCCATAGTTTTGGTATGAGATATTTCTACCATCTACATTCTGATAGTGAGCATGTGAATTTCCTCTGCCTGTAAGCATTGGTGTAGAAGGTCCTTTTAAGTATGAGTTAACAGAAACCCCAGCCGAGTTATGAAGTTCTAACTGCTCATTAGCTGAAGAGTTATTAAGACCCAATCTAAAACCACTGCTTTTGTTGACTTTCAAATGAGAAGCTTTTGTCAACTGGGGAGCAGAATGAAGCTGATAAGGCAGAGGTTCAGACTTGTTTAGGTATGAATGCTGTTTAATATTATGAGAATAATCAGATTCATTGTGCCTTGGAGACTGGGGATGTTTCTCATCATCAACTATGCCATTTGGGGAAAGGTTCATGCCAGCCAAGGCAGACACCAGATCTGCAGGCTCATTTAAACTAGATGAGACAGCATTAAATGAGTTTTGACCACTGGAATTTCTTTTATCCATGGAACTCGACCTCCCATCCCCAATAGGTGGAAGGCAAGGACTAGGAGCTCTAGCTATAAGTTGAGAATCAGGTGTGGTGCTCCTTGACAAGGATGCTCCTAAAGCAGAAGCATATGTTTGAGAAACTGATCCACCACGATTCTGAGCAGTAGATATGCCCTGTTTATTACCATTGGCGTGCAAAGTATCTGCAGCTGCCAATTCTTGATGCAGATGAGCAAAATGGGTTTCTGAGTTTTCAGCCATGTCGTCAAATGCATTGTAGCTAGTTTGACGAGGATTAGAGAGAGATGATCCATTATTTATCTCATCCTGCTTTAGAAAAATGGCAAAAGAACAGCAGAAACAGTACAAGTGAGTACAAAGATAATACATGAAATTTATTAAGTAGGACATTATTTATTAATTAAAATCACTAATGTTTAGCTGATAATCAGTAAAAATATAATAAAATACAATTCCATGGCGAAAATTATTAGTTTCAGAATATTTGAACTCAGGGTATCTCATGTGAATGAAGCCTTGTAAATTATCTGCACATTCTTCAAAGCATGATCTCTCTAAAAACGGAAACTGATTCTCGAAAGGAAAATTAGAAATCTTTGGTATACGTAGAGCAACTTTAAAGCCTGCTTCTGCATAGATAATGAAGTCAATAGCACGATATGAGAGAAAACTTGAAGAAGAAATACCAATAAGCAAAGGAATGACTTTTCCCCAGTTTAATCACCCTATAAAGGAAGCCATTTCACTATAACACAATGAACAAGGGTGTTATGCATTCCTGTCCTCCTAATGAGGGTAAGGTCACCCACATACTCTACATACTATAATGTCTTTACAGCACAATCTCGGATTATTATGCATATTAACAAGAGGAGTATTAAAACAGAACCATGAAAGAAACCATTGTTATCGAAGGCAGAACAAAGATTAGATTAACTCCAAAAATCCAATCAAATTACAAACACCATTTTAAACAGACTATAAGCAAACAAATCATAGACAAAGGGGAAGAACTGTCTGAAGGCTCACCTGAATTAACTCTGCAATACTCTTCTGCCTACTCCCAAGACCCAATGGCGGCATCCCAATCAACCCATTTCCTCCCCACTCTGCTGCACTCTTTCTCGAGTTCACACCATTCTCCTCCTTCCCATCAAACCCCGGAGGCTGGACAGAGAAAAGCGAGCTGTCTCCGTTCCTCCTATCTCCAATCCCACCACTCAACCGCTGTGTGAAACGCCAATCCTCTTTCGATACCAATGGAGGCGGCAAACGCGGATTTAGATTCACATTCGAATAGTAATAATTTGCATACGCAGGATCAGCCCGAAGCTCCTCTTCGCTCGCGAAACCCCTTTCTCCGCCGCTTTTGCCGAAACCCGATACCGTCGTCGAAGTGTCATACAGAGCACCGACAGCAGACAGCGAGCCTTCGACGGTGGGAGGCGCCGACCCACTTCTGTACATACTGAGTTCCCTCTCGCGTTCACTCGCCTCTTGCTGCTGCTGCCTCCTCTGTTCTCGAATCAGCATGCTTAAATCTTCCCCGTAATCAGGGTTTTTGAGCATCGATCGAATTGCTACATCTGACATCATCTTTGAGTAACTAGTATCGGTGACCATTAGATAAAACTCAGCTTAGTGACAAAAAATTATACACAATAACTGCATAAAGACCGTAACTTTAAGCGCATAAACAGCTAACAATCGTTAAAGTATTAACAGTTTTCTCGCTAAAGCTACAAAAAGTTTATTTTTTGAGGATTATCGCGAACCCATTACTCAAAATTTCTTAAGGGGGAAAAATAGCATAGCTTCGGTTGTATTGTGAAGCATGGAGTTTGCTCTCGTAGGTTAGAATCTAGACGGTGATATAAGGATCGGATTCAGAATGAACAACGAGGACGATCGAGCATGGTTTCATCCATGTCAGTAGCTAAACAGAGAAAAGACTGCGAGAAGAGAGGAAGGTAGCAGAGTGATAAGCACAAGCGGGGAAGCAAAGCCGTTAGATGTGAGAGTGACGGTATAGATTAAGTATGCGAATATTGGTTATTACACTGAAGACTTAGGGTTTTATATGTAAGATTTATTTGTTCATATTAACATTTTAGTCCTCCCTCTGGGTTTTATATGTAAGATTTATTTGTTCATATTAACATTTTAGTCCTCCCTCTGTATTTTAATTCTTCCTTCTTCTTCTTCTTTCTTTTTTGGCCTCGTGCATTTTAATTCTTCCTTAATTCCAAACAATAAACCAATTTCTCATTTTTGCTATAATTGTTAAGGCTGCCAACCTCCTTAAGATACATGCACATTTTTTTCTCTATCAATGATACGCAAAATGTTGGTTTTGCTTTATTGGGAATACAGTTTAGCGGTGTATTTTGGCTTTCGGGATCCCATAATTATGAATTCAAGACAAGCTTTGTGAAAAAAAAAATTATTAATTAATATATTTACTTCTTTAATAAATTAATTTAATTATCAGCAGATCACATCATATATTTTTTTATTTTATTAAAGATATTTCTCATTAGATAAGATAGACATGTAAATATTTTAATTTATAATTTTCAATTAGATTATGTCAACTTAATGCAAAAATTAATGCCAATTTTTGTTACCAAAAAATAGAAGGATTTGTTGACAATGAAAAATGCAAAATAACAACACAGTAGAAATAGGCCTAGTATGATAAGACCTAAGATACAATTATTTCAAATAAATACATAGGTGTAATTAATAAACCATACTTGAGTTTTGCCTAAATCCATGGCCTAAACTACTCACAATAGGAAATTTAGCATATGAAATTCATTTATCACAAGGCCAAATGTTTTATATATCACATGAAACAAGAAAAAAAAAACGCTAATAACAAACTCACAATTGTCAAAAATATCATTGGCATCATTTTTATATAGCACAACTAATTTTGACATTTTCGTTAAACAACTAACGATACTTCCATATTTCTGCTAATAGCCACCAATTACTCTGTCCGCTAATATTTTCACATTTGGACTAATAACAATAACATAACGGATGAGTCTTTTATAAATAAATTCAGCTAAACTAAATATGCAATCTTACTTTATTTTCAATATTTCTTGCACTTTGAATTTCTAGTTTAACTCTCGTGTCATGTGTAGATGGGAAACTCCTTCTCCCAATTATATCCATTAAAAGTCATTCAAATGACTAAAACCCCCCCGTTAGAGTACATAATATTTTTGCAATCAATAACAATAAAGTTAATCAGTTAAAAATAATCAAAAGTTAAAGAGATTGAGAAATTCACTTGTTTCACGAAGAATTGCAGTAAGAGCAAAACAAACACTATATCAATTTTTAATACTGGTTTATTTGATTAATTTGATACTTGTTTCTTTAAGTAAAGTCTAACTCTAAGAAAATTTTATAATTTGTTTTTCAACCCAACTCAAATCAGAGTCTAGTGAACTTTTTTGGATACTGTGGTTAAAACCAAAAAAACAGTATATCAATAAATTACGAAGATAAATATCTCCAATGACAAGAAAATAAAGTGTTTGATACAAATTTTAACAAAGATAAAGTTCATATTGTACTTGAAATTTAAATGGGTAATGCTGCTTGTGTTAATTTTGGAATATGCCAACTTAATTTATTAAAGATATTTCTCACTTGTTGCCAAAAAAATGGGAGGATTTGTTACAATGAAAAAATGCAAAAACAACAACACAATAGAAATAGACCTAGGCCCTGTTTGGGTAAACAGGTTATTTAAGTACTTATAGAATAAGCGTTTATCATATAAGTGCTTATATATAAGCTATTTTTATAATTAAAGAATTTACGAGGACAAACTTCACATAAGCTGTTTTCAGCTTATTTTCATAAGTTATTCAGAGTAGCTTATGAAAATAAGCTGAAAACAGTTTATTTTCATGCCATAAACTATTTGTATAAACTTTTTCAAACGTGTACATAAGCGTTTATGGCATGAGATAAATTAGATAAGCTTAAAATAAGCTCTTCCAAACGGGCCCCTAGTATAACAGGACTTAAAAATAAAATTTCTTTTAAAATAACTACATAATTATAATTGATATATCATATTTGAGTTTTGCAGGCCTAAAAGTTCATTCACCACATGCTATATATTTTATATATCACGTTAAAAATAAATTGCCAACTGCAAACTTACCACTATCTAGAATATTGTTAGTATCATTCCTCAGAGAGTGCAACGAACTTTGATATATCCTCAAATAATGGAAGGATTTGTTGACAATGAAAAATACAAAAACAACAACACAATATGAACTTTAGCCCATAAAGCTCATTCACCGCATGCTATATATTTTATATATCACATTAAAAATGAAGTGTCAACTGCAAACTCACAATTGTCAAGAATATCATTAGCATCATCTCTCAAATAGCACATTGAACTTTGATATTTTCCAAAAAAACAACTAATTTGACTAGCAGTCACCAATAATTCCGTGCCCATAACAAAAGCATCCAAACGTATGGGTCCTTTATAAATTAATCCAACATTATAATAAATTAGATCCGCAATCGTACTTTGTATCCAATATTTCTTGCACATTGCATTTAATAAAGATGTTTCTCAATTGTTACCAAAAAATGAGAGAGTTTGTGGACAATAAAAAATGCAAAAACAACAACAACACAATAGAAATGGACCTATAGTATGATAAGACTTAAGAAAAAAAAATCTTTTAAATTATAATTATAATTGATATATCAAATTTGAGTTTTGCCCAATTATAGCCCATAAGCCTCATTCACCACATGTTATATATGTTATATGTCACATTAAAAACGAAGTGTTAATTGTAAACTCAGTTATCAAGAATATCGTTAGTATCATCTCTCGAATAGCGTAACAAACTGACATTTTTCCAAAAATAACTAATGATACTTTCGCGTTTTGACTAGCAATCACCAATAACTCCATACCCATAACAAAAGCATCCGAATATATGGGTCCGTTATAAATTAATCCAACATTGTGATAAATTAGATATGCAATCTTACTTTGTCTCCAATATTTCTTGCACATTGCATTTAATAAAGATGTTTCTCAATTATTACCAAAAAATGGGAGGGTTTGTTGACAATGAAAAATGCAAAAACAAAAACAACACAATAGAAACAGACCTACAGCATAATAAGACTTCAGAAAAAAAAAATCTTTTAAATCCAGCATTTTGATAAATTAAATATGCAATCCTACTTTGTCTCCAATATTTCTTGCATTATGCATTTCTAGTTCAGCTTAAGTATCAAATGTGGCAAATGGAAAACTCTCACTCCTAATTATATTTGATTACTTTATTTGAATATTCAACCAAAAAATCAAGCAAACTTGCGCCATGGTGAATGCGAAAAACTATTTCAACCATCTAGATCAAATCTTACAATTACAAATTTACAATATAAGAGAAAATTTTTATATATAATTAACAAATGTAAATCATATTATTATTTGTATAAAATAAAGTTAAATCATAAAAATAAAAACATTAGTCACAACTTTTATCATATCATATAATATTAAAGATAATAATTAACAACAAACGTTTAATTATTAATTTATTTAAAATTTTTGTAATATAATTTGTTTAATAAACTTTTTATATTTGTTAAGATGTTGAAAAAATAAACAATTTTAATCATTTAATATTTAAATTTATAGATGATATCATAATAATCAAATGTATATTCAAATTCATATATTTTAACTTTAGGGGAAAAAAACGAATGGCGTCTAAAATGTTCTATGAGAGTGCAGAACATTTTTGCAAGCAATAATAATAAAATTAACCAATTAAAGATAATCAAAAGTTTAAAAGATTAAGAGCATGTTTGGTAAGGGATTTGATTATATAATGAAAAAATAGTGAGAAATTGTCAATATTACCCTCTTAAAAAACACTAAAGTCTCCTTTTCCCTCTATGCAGCATCTTAATTACCAAACATATCCTAAGAAAATTTAAGTTGTTTCGGGAAAATATGCAGTTAGAGCAAAACAAACACTATTTATTGGTACGATTATCTAAATTACAATGTTAAGAAAGCATAATATATTAATATATTAATATATTAATATATTAATTTAAATGCCAACTCGGATATTCTACAAATATTGAGAAGTTAAAAACAAATTTCAACAGTTCTGGACGCGACTAAAAATTTTGCAATTCAACCATCTCTTCTTTTTCTTTCTTGGATGGAATTGAGCGAGGCAAGTCAGTAAATTGGGCTCAGTTTAAATATTAGAATATAGATTCATATTTATTTTAATAAGATGTGCATAATTTGAAAATTTAGTGTATATACATTTCTTGAATATTATAAATAGATTATAAAATTTTGCTATTGATTGTTTTAATAAAATTAGAAGAACAAATGAGAGTTTTCAAAATAAACAAACAAGATAAGAGTTTATTATAATATATAAAATTTTAAGTAAGTGCCAATGAAAATTGACTTATTTGGTAAAAAAAATTTATTTCAAAAAATCATTATCCATAAATGTTCACTGATTACAAATATTGTTCTTAACGGTAAGAACAATCTAGAAGACATGGATTCTCTACACTTGGCACATCGTACGCAGTTAGATTTGGACAAGCAGAATGGACGGACAAGATACGGGGTTGCACAAACTACGAAGAATTCGTTTGGATCCCCTAAAATTACAATTACTTTAGATCTGAGTCCTCGTTCGATCAGAAGGCATAGACAGCTCAAACACATTTGTGCTCGTATTTTTTTTTTATTTTTTAAAACATAGACTAATTTGAGTCGTTTATGTTATCTGAACGACCGAATTAGGTCCAAAATTATTATCACTCATAGAATGAAGATTTACTCGTCCTTTTTTGAATATTAAGAACAATATAAGAGAATGGCATATAATCTCATCAATAAAACTAAAAAAAAATTCTAATTTTAATTATAAACAGATCTCGATAGTTTTTTTAGATCTACAAACAGATCTCGATAGTTGATATAATGTAATAGAAGGCATGTGTATTAATTTCTGAAATGTAACAGACATATATAATTTATTCAAAACTTGAACGACGAAATATTGTAGAGCTATTAGGTTTTCAGTTTTTTCTTTTAATTTAAACATTAAAAAGTTAAAATAAAAGGAAGGAGGAAAAAAGATAAAAAATATCATTTTTTATTTTACTCTAATCTCTTAATTTTATTTTATTTTAATTTGGTTCTTTAAATTTACCTTATAGTTCATTTTGGGTCAGTAATTTTATTATATTCAAATTTTTATCTCTTAACTCCATCTTATATTTCACTTTGGTCCTTGAATTTCATTTTGTTATGATTTGATTTTTTTTAATTACCAAAGTTACTCAAATGTTTAATTGTTTTTAACACCACCAATCTGCGTCAACAACAAGTTTTATGTAACTTCTAAATGGCTTAATTGTGATAACATTACATTGTGCTTTGTTGTGTAATATCTCCACATTTCGTACCAATTATTATATTGTTACTTTAATTAAACTAATACTGATATATTCTTTCAATTTCTACGTTCATGTCATCGGAGAGATCGAGGTTGCCACTTATTTCTGTTAAATGTTTTGATCATGTTAAAACGGAAGAAACAAATAAAAAAAAAAGACATTCGGGCAGTTTTTATGATTTAAGGGACTAATCTGGGACAAAATAAAAATTAAAAGATCAAAGTAAAAATTGAGATAAGTTAATGGGAAACGTCGGCACAAAATAAAATTAAAGGATTAAAGTAAAATTTGAGATAAAATAATCAGATTAAATTAAAACAAAATAATATCATGGATAAAGATGAAATTTACAGTAAAATTAAAGAACTAAAATAATAGGCAAAATAATTAAAAAACTTTTTCTAAATGTTGTCATAAATTTCAGTTTTGTCCCATAACTTTATTTTGTATTATTTTTAATACATCTATTCAAGTAGTTTTAATTTTGTCCATAAGTTTAATGTTGTCTAAATTGTTAATAGTAACATTAATGTAGTCACTTTTATTCTATATATTAACATGAATTTTTCCAACTAGACATATATGTATGAAATTATAAAATTACCCTTCAAGTGAAAGGACGCAAATAAATTAAAATGAAGGAAATAGGAATAGTTTTACTATTTTACATGTATATGTGACAAATATATATAGTTGGAGGGTTAGTACAGATGTGTGTAATAAAAATGATTACATTAACATTTGTTGTTAACAATTTAAAAGATATTGAAGTATTGGACTCATGAATAAAATTGAATATAAGCAAAAAAGTTGTCACAAAAAATTGATACAAATGAAATTTTAAGACAAATTGAAATTAAAATAAAAATTTAAGGATAAAAATAGTATTTTGTGAAAATTATATTTTAATTAAAAAGAAGAAAGAAATGATTTACACCGAAAGCGTAGAAGAAGCATATCCGTTTAGATATTGCTGGGCCAAGTGACGAAATCCATTTGCCGCATTACACCAAAATTTAATGAATAAAAGAAAAACCAAACAACCACGCTTCTCACTAGCGCGTGCAAAATAATGAATGGTCAGAGATGCTTCTTCAAATGAATCGTTAAGGGAACACCGATAGATTTGTGTTGAACAAGGAAATGCGCGTGTCATAGGTACTCTTCGAACTGAACTATCCCGGGAAGTGCCCAAACCATGTTGAGAAGATATTTATTACATTTTGACCCTTTATCCGTCTTTTTCTTTTTTCTTTTTTAATTATTGACCCTTTAACCATTTTAAAATTGCAATAATGACAATGGGGAGGAAGTTTTAAAATTTAATTGATGGGTTTAAAAATTAAAATTATGCTCTTGAGACAGAGAAGAGAAACCAAAAAAAAAAGGACATTATTAATTCAACAAGGACGCATATTTTGTATCTTTATAATTTTTTAATGTATATAGGTAATTGTAATTAAACGAAAAATTTATTTCTTTATTCATTAATTGTACGTCTTGACTATTAAAAAACTAATATTTGAATGCCTAAAATTGGGGGCAAAAATATTATTCATACTTTTGAATTTTAACATATTTTTTAAATATAATATAAAATTTTATTTTGTATCAATTATAATTTATACGTGTTCAATTAGTTTCGATTTTGTCAGAGCCCAAAATTATCTAAATATTTAATGGTAGACATTGATGTAGTATCTCATTTCACACAAGCCAGTACTTATTAATCAATTTGACTTTGCCAAATGAGATTAAAATTAATAGTGATCAAAATAATCATATATAACATAAAGTAAATAATCATATTTAAAGTAAAATAATAATGATCTCAGTTTTAATGCCATGTGACAAAATTATAGTGAATTAGTATATATTGATATACATAATATGAAATACCACATCAATTGCTTTCATTAAATATTTTTATAATATTAGACTTAAAAGTATAATCAAAATTAATTAAAAAATATAAACTAACATTAATATAAAATAAAATATTGAATGATAATTAATATACGAGTCAAAATTGAATAACATGAATAATACTTTTTCTTCACTTGAAATCATGTTTCTTAACTGTTGTCAAACACGCCATGTATACACATTCAAGTGATCTTAATCATTTGCTGCAAATTGAGTTTCCATTGCCAATGTGCCATGATATATTTATATTCCATAGGATGATTATTCTGACTTTTTAGTATTTTTCATTAATAAAAAGGCAACGTTTCAAAAGATGTAATCACATGATTTGAATTTTAAAAATACTATACATTCTTGTGATGTATTTATTGAAGAATATGATAATAAAAAATATAAAAAATTACATATAAGATTTTATTTTTATTGAAATATAGTAAACCTACATATATGCAGAGAAAAGAAACAAAACAAGCAAAAACCCAAAGCAGAAGCAGCACCCGGCTTTATAGTTATAGTGATTGGATTATTGTTTTGTCTGTGTGTTGTTGGTAATATATACTAACACTTATTGCTCCTCCTATATAGTATTAATTGCTTAATCTCTTTGCAATTTTGTTTATTAATTAATGTATATATTTCAATTACTTATAATGACTCTCTGTGCTTTTAGTTTTCTACTTTTCTTTTAAATAAATAAATGATCGCGGCTATTAATTGATTATAGCTAAGCTATATAGATACTTGGGTTGGGTCAATATTAATGGCTTTTTTATTAGTTTTTTAATATTCGTACAATAATTCCAAATAAATATGTGATCCAGAGCTTTTTTTTTCATTATATATATATATATATATATATATACCAACAAACTACTTTTTTTGGCTGTATAGTTTATTTTAAGAGTATCCATTTTTTTTTCTTCAATCTTAAAGTATTGAAACTCTTGATACAGTGTATGAACTATTGACTCGTTATATAATAAACCAAGAATATATAATATGTTATATAATATCTAAATGGCTGTGACTTATAATGCCAAGACAGAAATCAACACATGCGCACATACATACCCTATGCATTAAAAAATACTATTAAAAAAAAGCAACAGTCACATACCAAATTCATAATATGTATGAATTGCATTAGCCTTTGTCTTAATTAAAATCTTATTATTTTAACATGAGCAAAATACTGATTTAGTTCTTAAAAAATAAAATTATCTCAATTTTATCCTTAAATAATTAAACATTTTAATTTTTTTATTGAAAGATTTTTTTTTGGGATAATGGCCAACAAGGCCCGAACCAAATCATATTAAAAAAAAACCATAAGACTATATTGGTCAAGTGTAACAGAGGCCCCAAAAGAAACTAAAAAAAAAATAATAATCCTTCAAACAAACTCTAAAACCTAACAAGAGATCTAAAAAAAAAAATATAACGACTTACCAACTAAATGAGGCAAAACGAGATATACCATTGAAACTTCTGAAGTCGTTGCATCTATCCATTATTGGATCATATCGACAAGTATTAGTACATTTTGACTGATAATGAGTTTCGTTTTTCCCAAAATCACATGTAAATATCAAGCTCTATTAAAGGAATGAAAATTAAACAACAATAATTCGAAAAACAACAAACAAAACAAAAAACTTACAGAGAAACAAGATTTGAACACAGATCTAAAAACAAAAGCCCAGAAAACAAAAAAACTTACAGAAAGACAAGATTTGAAAACAAAAACTTTTACTAAAAAGAGATGAAAACTTCTACAAAGAAAAGATGAAAACTCTCACATAAGGGAGACTAAGAAAAGAGCCAGGAAGGATGAGGAAAGGGGGTGAGGGTTAATCTCAAATTATACTGCTATCAAATTTCAAATTTTTCGTTGAAAAAAATATTTTGATAAATATAAAGACGAAATTAAATTAAATGCAATTTCTCAAAAACTAAATTGAAACATTATGAGATAACTATAATATTTTAAAAATTGAACTAGTAATTTACTCTTTTAATATATATCAAAGTTTCTGTTTTTTTTTTTTTTTGGTTAGAACAACATATCAAAATTTAGGGTTTCCCAGAACCCTACTTGAGCATCTCGATGATATTAATTCTACAAACTGTGATGGTGTCAGTCTGTGTTTCATATCTTCATTGGATGCAAACTGATGAATAATATTAATAATAATACCCAGTGATTATTTTTTCTCAAACGAGTTTTGGCATAGAGTAATAATATTAGTAATAACCAAAAGCAATGTACCTGCACCACAGTATTTCCTCACTGTGTGCAAGATAAAAAATTTAAAATTGTTTTCTAATAAATTAAAAAGCTTCTGAACTAAGGAATGTATATATATTGGCCACAAAATAATAAAGTAGCCAAAAGATAGGAACAGGAAACAGTGAGCACTTTGTAGCACATAATTTTGCTTTCATTTTAATGGTTTCTAACTTTCTGTGCCCATGTGAATCACCCCACTTTTCCATGTGATTCTATAAATTAAAAGGACAGAAAATTAATGCAATATTAAAAATGGACCACCAAAATATAATATGTAAAACACAAGTTAGGAAATAAATGAAAGGTTCAATTGCTTGTGGGCATTGAAGCTTTAACTATGGGCAGTCTATACAAACTGCAAACTCGGTGTGCTTTGTTTTCTTTAGGTTTGCTCTGAAAGCATTTGAGAAGGGTATATTGACCAAAAAAGAGAAGGGTATAGGAAAAAGAATTAGCTGCCATTCAACGGAATTCAATTTTTTGAGCTTTACTGAGAGATTACATTTATAGAGAACCTGAATTGAAGCATCACTTATTCTAGAAACCAAGATACACTATTTAGATGAACTTTTAGAACCAAGATAGCTCTAGTTATAGAACTAAAATTCGAATTGACAATGAAAATAATTAAAGGCAACAACATAGCAAAATATGCAAGAAATTGATTAGTGGAAAGAGGACCTAGGGTTACTAATCTCATTCGTTCTCCTTAAAATTTGTTATATATCTCTCCCTTATGATTATATCAATTTTACATGTTAATCTAAGACATCAAGTTGCTTAAGCAAATTTTTCCAAATCTCAATTAAACTAACCTAAAAACTTCATAATTCTTTATGAGCATTAGGTTCAATCAACGAGTTAGTCTTAATTTTGATTAAACGAGATTGATATTTATATTTCTATATCACTAACTAATCAATCTCCTTTTTAAGGTTCAATAACTCGCCTTATTCATTGAGTGGTCTGGCTCTTGCTTCCCTCACCAAAGTTTAGCCAAAACAAAACAATCCAATAAGTGATCAAGTTAGAAGAAGGAACAAATAGATGAATGAATTAACATGTATTAAATTGATATAATTCGCAAGATACAAGAAAGAAACAAATGTCATTCCAAATTCAGGTTCATAACAAACCTATAACAGAAATTTAGCTACTCATAGAATCTAAACATCAAAAATAAGTAAGAGAAGAGGAAAAATCCATGAATCTGATATGGGAATAATGGAAATCGGCTTCAAAAATATTCCAAAGTTAGGTTCCCCTTCCTATTTAGTCCAAAACGGTGCCCCTATTTTGTTCTTGTACTCATAATGACCTCACAAACTTTCCCAAATCTTTTTATACCTAAAAACACGTGGTAGAAAATAAATGCACCGCTGCAGTGGTATGGGCCACCACTGCAAAAAGTGACGCTGATACACAAACTTCTACAGCTGTAGTTGTCATAATTCACTACTACAACGGTGAGCCATAGAATGAGGTTTTGGAACTTAGGTTTCAACACTAAAGCAGGGCGCTTCAATCTTTAGCAACAAAATGTGAAAGATGGCTTCATAATATCCCGCTGCAATGGTGAGTTACAGAATTGTGCTATGGACTTAGTGCTTCATATGTTTCACGACCTGTTTCTTAGGCACATGACTGGCACAATGATGTGTCTCCTATCACTGTAAGTCTTTTCCATAAATTCTACCTGTAAGTTAAATTATTAGTAATTATCTCTATGTCATCAAAATAATCATTCCTTATCAAATAAATACGAGAAAAACATATCAAATTTTCTTATTTGAAATACACAAAGATGACTTGCATATAATAATAGATTCTCATTATGAAATACATTATTATACTGAAATACAATCCAAATATACCAAATCCCTAACCTAGATGTCTTAGACGATTACAAAGCAACATAATCTACAACAAAAAGGGGGCGTACCAGACAGCGAAAAGGTCCGAAGTGATCTACTCTTCTAGCGTATATTCTTCCCCGACAACCTGATATGGACAAAAAGATTTCACAGTAAGTGTAAGCTTTAAAACTCAGTGAGCAAATTGGCCTTGCTTTAATAAAATTTAAATACATTACCAGTCATACAAGTATACTCGAAAACTCAAACTCAACCAATAAACATAGTTAGAAATTACACACTAGAAGATATAAAGTCATCCAATTCATCCAACGGTATTAGTACTCATCAATGATAATATATCCCAGAGAATACACATAGGCTAGCTCTCCAAATTTGTTTATTTTCGCCATGACACACAACTTCATTCTCTCAATTAGGGCACCTCACGGATCTGTTATTGACCTAGGTTATATCCCTACCGAGGGAATCGTTGGCTCCACACTCGTTGGTCAAGACACCCTTTAAACCGGATTTTCTGCCTTGCCATGAGATGGAGTACTATCCCGCTCAATCACAATCAATAGTACAATATTTCATATCATAATCAGAAGTACAATGTAATATTCATTCAAATAATAGGTATTGTATATAACTATATTATAAGTTTATAAACAACAAATTAAGATAACAATTAAGTTGTCTTTGGAAAAGATTCAAACTTTATATCACCCTGAAATACTTGTTTTGTCTTATTCATACTTTTCGATTAATTTGAATTATTTTCTTAGATTCGCCAATTCGAATCCAATCTACCCCTATGAGTCTTTGGAGTGTCCTACAACATACTTTTTTATCACCAATGATGCTAAAACCTATTAAAATGGGGTCGTTTCATTCACTTGGATTCCGTATGAGTATCACTTCTCTAAGTCGTTATGGACAAGAGTACATAGATGAATCTCAGTGTTCTGCTACGGAGATTTTTATGAAAGATTAGAGAAAACAAGTTAGGGTTATTTTCGTACAAATACTGTTCATATGCACGATCACTATTCATATGTACAGTTACTATTCATACACACAGTTACTATTCATATATACTAGCATTATTCATACCAGAAATAGAGAATACAATCTGTAAAAGAGTACACCATGTACGTTCTCGGGGAAGAGTGGAGGGTCACAATAGATACACTTAAGTACTAAGTCTTTTCTTAGCAAGAACTTTCCTAGACATGTATTCTTCATAGGTTACATTCTATTTTGGTAATCAGATAATCAAAATAGCATATAGGCAGCTAAGGACAGTTTTTTTGATGTGAAAAATCAGCCAAAACTGCAACCACTAAGTATTTTTAAAAAAATAACTTTTAAAATTTAAAAGACATAGAAAAGGTATAATATCCTCACCTAAACTGAAAAGGAAATGCTCAAAATCTAAAGGCTTAGCGTCGGAGCAAGAGAAACTTAAAGAGAAAGAAGAAAAGAAGTTGAATGTGTGAGTTTAGAAATGAAATAAAAAGGCCTATTTATAAGAAAAGTCAATGATACTATTTGATACTATGTACTAATAAAATATTCGATTTACTATTTATGAAAATGATATTTCTAATAAAATAATTCTGTATATATTACTGTGCAATCATGGAAAAGTCGAAGGCGGCTTTACTATTGAGAACTTGAAGGAAAAACTATCCTTTTATCTTAAACCTTTAAATTTCTTTTCAATTCAGTCTTTTCATTTTAGTCCTTGAGGCTATTTTCTCATATAAAACGTCATTTTATTTTACAAACTTCTTTATAATTTTCTCTTATAACCAAACCACATCTAGTACTCGACATTTCAATTGTATATGTGAACAGAACCGTATACGTGAATAGTATTATACAGGTGAATAGTACTATATACTATAATAGTAACCGTAGTTCATAAATATACATTTATATTTTATTTTTCACTGGTATTACAACATGCTCAAGTGGGGCACTACAATCTTCAGCGACAGAACATGGCCAAATTTTACAAAGACCATTGTTTGTAGCAACATGCATTCATCGCTATAGCAGTGAACAATAGAGAGCAGCACTCCAAATCATCTTCTAACATTGTAGCAACATGAGTCCACCACTACAACATTGAACTCCAGAAAACTTGCTCCACAATCTACACCATACTTCAACAAGATTTGGGACTCCGCTTTGATCTTCCTTCCTTCTAGTGGTTTCCAACAAAACTCAACCCTACAAAAAAAACCACAAAGACACCCCTATTACTAAAAGAAAGCAATATTAAAACACTAGAATAGGACAAGAATCTAAAAATCACAAAGTTAATCAAAACAAAAGGAATAAATGCTGAGAAAGCATCATTCAAGCGAGTTGGAGATTAAAAAATCATATGATAAATGCATCCTAGTACAGTTAAATTAGGAATTTAACAAACTACTTTTACCACTTTCAGTTTATTCAGTTGCTACTCTAATATTCACCCATCACATGAACTTCTAATATTTCTAGCGAAACATATTGAGCAAGTTACATCAAACAACCCATGCAGGAAACAAACAGAACGAAATACAAAAAGAAAGAATAGAATTACAGATATCCTGAATCTGCAATACTTCAATACACCATCAGACCATTTCTCCTTTAGCTGTCTTTGTTCACCCACATCCATCAACTGGTTCTTCTTCAGCTGTCTTCACCTTCAGCTTGCTCCTTAGTGTACAGAATCTAATTCTGGACAGAGGCTTTGTCATAATATCAGGCTTGGTTCTCTGAAGAAATATGGCAGACAAGCAACTCTTTCTTTGACACTTTTTCCCTGACAATTAAGAGATCTAATTCAATATGCTTAGATCTCGAGTGAAACACTAGATTGGCTGCCATAAGTACTAAACTACTTTTATCACAGTAAACAGTGGGAACATTCTGAGAGCATATCCTTAATTCTAGCAGCAGTGACTTGATCCACATCAATTCTGCAACTGTTTTAGCTAAACTTCGATATTTTGCCTCAATTGTTGATCTAGCCACTACACTTTGCTTCTTAGTTGCCCAAAAGACCATATTAGGACCAAGGAAAACACATGAACCAGATGTTGATTTCCTATCATCAATGTTATTGCCCAAGTCAACATCACAAAACTCTGATACCATGAAAATATTTGAGAAGGGTATAGGGAAGAGACTGAGTTGCAATTCAACGGAATTCAATCTATTGAGCTTCGTACAGAGAGATTACATTTATAGAGAACTTATGCAGTAGCTAACATAACTACTTCTACCACTTCCAGTTTATTCAGTTGCTAATCTAATACGCTCACCCATTTGGTGTTATTAATTAATGTTACTGTTTATTTATCTTCATGAATATATTTAGAAAACAAATTGACTCAAGTTTTATACATGCATGGGCATGTTGATTATGAAGCCAATTACTCGAACAATTTAAACTATATTTAAGTAGAGATTAAGAAGAGTTTCATACTTTAGCGTTGCTTTATTTTTCCCCCTTTAATGAAACTTTTTTGGTTTTAAATTTTAATTCTAGGACTTTCTTTTTTATGATAATCTTAGGTACTAAATTTTTTAGACCACTTTCTACGACTCCATTAAGATATTCTGAGTTGGTTATAATATTTTCTTCCTATGCACGTTTTTAGTGGCACTGGATATAGCATAACGACAAAATGGTTGGTAGCAATAATAGTATGAGATTTATGCAAATCTATCACCCCATCATTCAACTTGTTACACTTGATCTTAGCCAAAAGGTTGAGAATGGTATATCATTTAACTTGTTGAAATTTGTTAGAACGCATTTAACTTTGCGAAGAGATGAGGACCAAGAGAATGCACTTAATGCAATGAACAACTCCTACTGGAATGCTAAAGTTTAATACAATGACAGTTTTCTAGGGAGTTCATCTTAGCGTTTAACAGTCATACGGAGCTTACTGCAAATAGATAAGAGATGAAGATAATCACTAATTTTTTCATCGTAGTTCATCTTATTTATGCTAAAAAAAAAACTACTTTATGGTAACTAATAGCTTGACAATTAATTCATTGTTTTTTTTTAAGTATAATTTTGTGTAACTCCTAGCTCTACATTTCTAAAGAAATATGAGCGGTTTTTTTTTTAATTGTCCTTCAATTCAAGTCTCTTGTTCTACATAGACTCACATTAATCATTTTTATCATTATTAAGAAACTTTTTACATATCTACATGCGTTGTCTGCTATCAATAGCCTATTGGTCATTGTTTATTTGCAAAAATAAGTTGTTTGTTTTGTTTTTTAAAAGGTTACTTATGTTTTATGTTTGATATGTTTGGCAACTTTTCTAACTTTCACAGTGAAAACTGTAAAATCATTTTTTTAATGTATTTGTCAAACACATTTATATTGGTAAAAGCGTTTATCGAATAATTTTTCTAAGCATTTCCTTTTATGAGGTTTCATTTAACAATAGTTTTAAAATAAGCAAAAGTTTGCAATAATTTCAAACGGGCCCTAAGGTCTGAAATACATATTAGTATAGATAATCTTTTTTACCAAAAAATAAAATTTGTTTTTTATTAATATATCGGAGCAGAAACGGTGAATTTCTAAACAAGGAGGAAACTTGAAACACACTGAAGAAGTTAATAGGCAATGAAGATCGATCAACGACAATGGCCCAAAAACATTTGCTTTTAATGAGAACTAACTAGAAAAGAAACTGAATGGGGCTTCAACTCCACTTACTGGGCTGCCACTAGCCCATCGAAAACAAAAAAGCTCTCTCTTTTTTTATAGAATTAAAAAATAAAAATTGAAGTTTGAGTAAACTACTTATGAATGATTACAAATATTTTAAGTTAGTAATTAAAAGATTAAACAGTTGAATTTAGTTATTAAAAAATTATATTTGTTTTAATTTACTCATTTTTGTTGTTCAAGCGTTGAATCTATTGTTGTTAGTTCTTTAATTTTTTATTATCAAAAGTCACTTTGACAAATAGATATAACCGAAAAGAAACAAAATAAAACAAAACACATAAAAAGAAAAAATAAATAGGAGGCTAGTGTCTAACAAACATCATAGAAATAGTAGTGTCATGTTGACCCTAAGGCTATATGCCATAAGTTTTGATGATGACAAATGTATTTGAATAGTAGCATTGATATATATAAAGATTAATTATCATATATATGCTACAAGTACTTAAGCATGATTATGTTATTTAATATGTATGTTGCATATATTGAATCATGCTATTAAACTAACTATTGGGTTTGCAAGTAAGATATATTTTATAGGTTGGTTCAAAACAAGAAGAGTGAGCATTGTATTGAAGAACAAGGAAAAGCAATATCATGCTTCACTCAAGGAAAACAACATGCAAGGATGAAACTCCAAGAAATGAAGAATTAGAAGATTTGAAGTCTTGGAAGCTTTGATGCATCAAGATAGCCTATGTGTTTACATTAGGTATATTTTATATAGGCTAGTATACTTGTGCAACTCAATGATTTAGATTTGCATACATTGGCTCAATTATTTTGAACAAAAAGATAGTGAGATATGAAATTTTACAAAAGTTAGTTTTTGACCTTTGGTCACTCTTTATATCATATCTCATAAACAAAAAATCATTTTTTCAAGTATCTTAATCTCATTTGATAGTAGACTCAAAGATATTTCCAAAGGTATATTATTTATTGAAAACGGAGTCCAAATGAGAAATATATGACTATTTAAAATATAGTTTGAAAAACTGAAAGTTGATTATTCTGTTCTGACCTATAGTCAGTATTTTGATTATATCTCTTAAAATAAAAATAATTTTTGAGTAAAACTTAGCTCATTTGAAATTAGACTCCAAGAGCTTTTCAACGGTATATTATTTGTTTAAAACGGAGTTCAAATGAGGGAGTTATGAATTTTTAAAGAAAGCTCAAAATCTGGACTGCACTATAAGTGCTGTAACGGCTATATAACGGCTAGTTTTGTAAAATCTTATATATATGACCTTAGATACACGATTTTGAGTAAGAACAAAGTCCTACAATGTGATATTAACTTCTTCTATAATCTTTGAGAGAAAGGAAAGCATTCTTGAGCCAAATCTTGCATATTCTCTATCATTAGAGTTATTAGAGCTTCATTTGTTTTCATTTACTCTTTAGAGAGAGTTTCTTTGTATTGTTGATTTTGATCAACACATATATTATTCTGAGTTGAGGTTCGCAAGTACCGGTGTTGGAAGAACTTGCTTTGGGTTGAGGAGGAGCCCGGATTCATAAATTCTCCATTGTGGTTTCGCAAATACCCGGATCGAATTTGCGTGGTTGTAGTGGGTTGCAAGTACCCGGATTAAACTTGCAATTATAGTGGAAATACTCAAGTGGTCTCTTGAGGACTGGATGTAGGCTTGGATTAGCCGAACCAGTATAAATCTCCGAGTTTGCTTTCTCTATCCCTTACTCTTTAATTTGTGCATATTGATATATATTCTTTAATTCCTTGATCTTTATAATTATTTATCTTGACAGCACATTGATTTTCTGTATTGTATTTATTATCCTAAGCATTGTACTTTTACAGAAAATCATTTTAACTTCCAATTAATTCTTGTGAAAAATTTATAAAACCCAATTCACCCCGCCTCTTGGGTTCCAACCATTACTTTCAGTAGTGTCAATACGGGTCGTAGCCCACATACTGACCTGTGATTGTCCCGTAAATTGACGGGTTTGGGCATGTTATTTTATGCTCATTTAAATTATTTTATTTTATTTTTATTTTTTTAGAAGAAATGTATTACTTATTATAAATAATTCAACTTTATCATATTTTTATATTTTATGACATTATATTCAATAAATATAATATTTTTTGATCTGAAAACTTTTGTAATTTTTAAAAAATAAATATAAAACTTTCAAATTTAAATATAATATAGTTATTTTAAAAAGAAAATATGAATAATTAAAGTTATTGATTATTTACAAAATTAAAGAAGTAATGTTTACATGTATAAATTGTATTTTTTAGATAAAAAATTAATAATCTTTTACTAAAAGAAATTAAAATTATATTATTTAAATATAAAAATTAAAATAAAAAGTACCTCGCAAGCCAACCCATTTACACCTACAATCCAAAGAGGTCTTGGACATATAATTTGATGCATGTGACTGTTCCGTTTATTTTTGACTCGTAACAAACCGATTTATTTCACACTATCACATAAAAGTAAAATCAACTAACAACATAATGAATAACTAAAGAGGGTGGCTTCCCATAAACTCAAATAGGTTGTGCTACAAACCCCTCTTAATAAAGTGTTACAAACCCCTCATATATTCATTCCATTTCTATAAACATTCACTTATTAATTATGTTCAGCACTTTAATAATATTAAGAAAAAAAGAGACATTTAAGTACTTCTTAGAAGTCAATGAATCAAATTAAAACAAAACTAAATTAAGGAATAAACTTGATGCAAAATTAAGTGAGACTAATTTGAAACTAAATAAAATTAAATAACAAAAACACAACTTAAAATAAAATTAAAGAAAAAAATTATTTTACCCTAAATTATACGTAAGTCAACCAAAACTCACAAGGAAAAGTGTTGGTGAGCTAAAATTAAACGTGTTCCGTGACACTTAGGAAACCATGGATATTATTATTATTATTATTATTATTATTATTATTATTATTATTATTATTAACATATTTTGCGAAGATTCGATTTAGAGAAACAGCTTAAATCAGTGGTTATTACATAAAACAGCTGTCACCTTAATTATTAGCTATTTAATTTGAATGTATGTTAAGTGATTATTAATTTTGATAAACCAGTTAGAAAACTATTGTAAGAAAACTGGCTAAACAAAAACTAAAAGAAACTGCAAGTTTCAAACTAAGAAGCAAGTTATATATTTTCCAATGAGAGTGGAGTTCCGATGAAGAAATTAAGGCACTAAGCCAAAATTACAGGCATTTAGTAGGGGAGCATATATGAATTTGATCAGGAATGGCTGTTCATTTTTTCACTATCTGTTTATAATATTTAATACATGTGTCCTGATTTGAAGAAAATTAATTTTTGAAGTATCTCATTTTCGAAATATTTCAAAAATAATATTGATAATAGATATAGTTGGTTATTGCATGTACACATACACTATAATCAATATCAATGTTTTAAAAATCAGACTAGTCATTAAATTGAAAAAAGCACTAGTTTTCTGATTAATTGGTTTGACCGCGATCGAATCGAAGTCAAACTATATAGTAACAATTATATGTATATATAATTTTATATATTAAAAATATATAATATAATAATATAATAAATATTTATCATACTTAATTTCAGTAAACTTATATTATTATATATGTGTATGTAATTGCTCTTTTATTATTTTTTTTCTTTTATTTATTTTTTTGCAAAAATAATATTATTATAAAAAATTAAGAAAAAAAGAGAAAATATTACATGATAAAAAAATAAAAAAGATAAAAAGTTTGTTAAGTCCCACATAGTATGAAAGATAATTGTATTTTGTAAATAGCATTTTTTTTTTTACAAAAATTGGTTCAATCAGTTTATTGATTTTATCAATTTTTACTTATTTTTGACTGATTCAACCAATTATTGATCAATTTTTTGGGTCAATTGAACCAAAATAGTGGCTAGTTATTTGTCGAACTAGTCAGTCCTGTCTGATTCTTTAATCAAAGCTCAATATACTCTCAACAAAAAATTTTGAATTTATCTAATTTTTATCATATATTTATATATTACATAAATAATATTTTATAATTTATATTATATATTATATAAATAATTATTAAATAAATATCAAATATCTTATCCACCGATTTATGTCAGAGAAATAAAAAGTACTTAAAGTTAATATCTACATTTTGCTTATAATATCTTCTAGATATTTATTTTTTATTACTTGCATTCTATATAATATTCAATTCAACCAGGCCTACACATATGTTGAAAATTTTCCGACTTGATCCACTCCTTGTGCGCCCCTAATTTCTTTTTTTTTTTCATAGCAATCAAGCACAAGAATAGAGAGATTCTATAAAACAACAAATAAATCATTAACAACTATACTTACTTGTAGATGAACCTGAAGAAATCATTAATTCAACTTCAAATACTTAGTTAAAAACAAAAAGAATTATCACATATGATAAGGAAGAATCATAAAGTGAGCAGAGGAAAAAAAACAGTTACTAACAAAGAGTAAAATTAGATAGATAATAACAATTTTAAAAACTCTAATAACCTTTTTTTTGTTTATTTGTTATAATTGAGTTATAATCTTTTATTGTTTCTTAGAGAGAATACTGTTCGAAAGCTTTGATAAGTGAGATCCACCATCCATCAGATGGTACTAAAAAGTGAAAAGTTCAATATCATGCATATAGTAGAAGATTTGATTTGTTGTATTTGTAGTTAAAATAACACTAATCAGTCCTTAACCCTTACAATCAACTAATTCCATAATGATGATTTAATTAAAATTACTGAATACTAATCTTTTCTTTAATTTAATCAGTAATAAAACCAAAAAATCAACCGACTTCAAAACAAACTGCAAGTAAGGTGACATCCATTGAAGCACATTATACCCCTTAATTTGCAATACATAGAGACTTTTAGAATTATAATTGTCAATGAATAAGCAATATTCGCAGGGAGCTTAATAGATACAATTCAAGCAACACACGCAATTATAAAAGGATGCAAATTTAAAAAGAAAAAATGGCCCCTATAATAATTTATTAGTTATTGGGAGTAACGAAATTGCGGCTAAAACGCATTATAATCTTTAATTGGGTTGTTTTGCAACGTAAGAAATTCAAGAAAACTTGGGAATGTATGTTCTAACCAAACTTACCTACCTCCACAGAGGCCAAAATAATTAAGCAATATTATATACAACAAACAAGAAACCTAAAATCATATGGAATTTTGGTTGCAAGGAGAGGAGGTTGAGCAACCCGTACAATGCTTAACAAGTTACAAACATAACCTTTATATATATATATATATAGGTATATTATACGTATATAATATAATTAGTTTAAATAATTTGACAATTATTTCTCTTAATCAAGTTTTTAAGTTTGAATCTTATGAATAGAAAAAAAAATAATGTTAAGAGAGTGTTATACTTCCAGGATGGACCTACATACAATGACAATTTTTTTTAATTATAACTACTTATTTTATTAAGAGTACTTCATCTAATAAGTTTTTTTAGTAAACTGAATTTAAGAATTAGTTGTATCCCATCACGACACCATTCAATAAGTTTATATTTTGTGTATTTTATATTTTTTATCGCTTATGCATATTTATAATATTTTTTAATAAAAATATTTATAGATAATTTTTTTCCCTCACTGATCAAAGTTTTTAGATCCGTTCCTGTATATTTCTATGATCTGATCTAACTCGAAAAAGATTAATTAAAATTTAGTAAATTTTCAAGTAGTAACCATTTTAACGAGAAAAGGAAAGATTGGATTCATGGTTTTTCTGACCTATCCGATTACTCCGAACACCAAACTTGTGGCTTTGCTTAGCCACTTTGACTTTTGTGGACGGTTGTTGTTGCGTATTAAAATTTGGATGAGAGAGAGAGATCAGAAAGAGAGATTGGAGCTAAATTGAAACTTTGGTTTGTCCAACTTTCAAATTGTTGGAAAAAGACAGGTTCTTGAGGTTTTTAGTTCTTCTTCTTCAAGATGCCCCCGGAACAAGGGTGAATGTGGTACTTAACATTCCTCCAAGCAAAACTTGATGTTGATGTTAAAATTAATCCCCAGATTTTTTAATTAATTAACTAATATTCAGATTTATATGAGAGGAAGAAAAGGAAAATTCCTTGGTGTGTATGCTTGTATAAACTTTGTTATTTGAAATATAACCAAGTTGTTTTTTCAAATTGACAACATGTCCTCACAAGTTAATACGGATTTTTATAGCATACTTTATCTTTATTTGCATGCTCTTTGGAGCAACTTCTCCGGAGTCACCCATCCCAAAATTATCCTAACTTAAGCATAATTAACTATGGAGTACTTATGAAGTAGGCTCTCAAAAAGGAATGTGTACTTTATTAGTATAGGTAGTATCCATCAAATCTTTTAAACTCTCATCAGCTGTTTGTATAGTCTCGAAATCTCTTCACTATATAGTCTCATACCTATACAGTCTTAAAATACCTCTTATTTTGATGTGGAGTTGGTTTATTTATGTGTCCTTTCGCCTAGAAGCATACCAGGAATCACTCATTGTCCGTGCTTCTTCTCTACACTAAAGATCACACTCCGCCCTCGTCGGCTCCAAGCATCACATGAAGTGCATTAGTTGATATTTTTATAATGTTTTAAGAATTAAATTGTTCATTAAATTGATAGAGACATTAATTTAAAATTTATTAATTTGACTGTTATTAAACCATGAACAAATTAGTTGTAACTACATATATATATATATATATATATTAATTTTATATATTAAAAAATGATATAATACGTTAATAATTTTTTTATGCTTAGGTTTGACAAACCTAGAAAGACATATTCTTAAGCATTTTTGTACACATTTGACACTATACCTAATCTAAATTATATACAAAATATAAAATAAAATTTAAAATTAATTACAAAATAATATATCAATAATGCCAATATGTATAATAACGTAAACGTGTAAAAAAAAAAAGTAAAAATAGCTCAACCATTTAACTTGGTATTATTTATTTTCTCACTTTTTAATTGATTTTTTGAATAACCGCTTTAATAGGTTAACCAAATACGTTATGTGACCAATTTATTATTTTTTCGGGGTCTATTAACCAATTCGGTCCATTTTTTAAAATAATGATATTTTAAAAATTATTTAATTAATTCTTTTAAATTAAAATCACGGAATAAAAATTTTAAATGTAAGTCAATATAAAGAAATACCTCTATAAGATTATTCTAAAGAAAATTATAGTCTCAGGGTCAGAGTTTAATAACAAGTGTGACCGTAAAATCAAAATGTGATATATATATATATATATATATATATATATTATAGGCAAAAGTTTTTTTTTAATTTTTAAAGTTTATATAAAGTTTTAATTTCATTTCAAAAATTTTTTTGGCCCGGTTTTGTCTTTGGTATTTTATTTTTGGTTCAGTTTTATCCTTTTGGCTTTCTTCATATTTTTTATCTAACACTTAAACACGGTTAGTTAACAAGACGAAATTGAAACAAAAAATGAAATATCAAGAAAAAAATTAGGCCAAACAAATTTTTAAGACGAAATTGTAACTTTATGTAAATATGAAGGATGAAAAATATTTTTTTACCTAAGAATGAACCTAGCTTTATATATACTTATCAATTTCTCCTGAATTTTTAACAGAAAAGGAGAAACATGTTTGCTCACCCCATTCATAATAAATATCCTTTCTACGTGAAAAGTTGCGGTCAATATGCACATACATACATAAACAAGTTGAGCAGCCACCACAAAAATAGAAGATCAATGATGAGATATATAACATAAAAGAAATTTCCATCTATATACTTAATTATGTTTCTTTCCTTTATCTCATGCAAAGCCTCAATATAACTATTATCTGTCTTCTTGCAAAATATAAAGTCGAATGCAGGTTTTGTCCTAATTCTAAGAGTAAATTAATTTTTTAGTTCTTAAAATATGATAACGGTTTTAATTTAGTTCTTAAAAAGTCAAGTAATTGAATTTTTTTAAAAGTTATATTTGTTTTAATTTAATATTTTTCATTATTAAATAATAAATTTATCATTGCTAAATGTTAAATTTCTTGTTACAAAAGTCATTTTCATAAATAAAAACTTAATTAAATCAAATAAAATATTTTTAAGAATTAATTGAGATAATGATAATTATTTAAGAACCAAATTAATAATTTGGAGACTCCAAGTCAAGCACTTCAAGTCATTGCCGCTACTCACGGGGAGATATTAATTATTTAGAACATGATAAAGCAAAGATTTAAACTTTAAATCATTTACTAAATTATCCACACCCTTTACTATAAGACCATTATTTAGTGACTTAAAGAAAAAGATAATATAAAAGTGTAATCTTTGTAAGATAAAATAGAGTAATGTTAGGAGATCTCTCTAAAGCTTTTTCTCATCATCAGATTTATTTTAAATTTGTTGAATTAGTAAAATAAAAACTTCAATACATATTTTTTACGATAAAAATTTAACTTGCTAATTAATTTATATACATAGATTCATTGAGTCACAAGTTTCTTAAGCCTAGCAACAAGACAAGAGATATAACGTTTTCTAGTACGGCAAAGTTCACATAAGTGTGAACTCAGGAAAGATATATATACAGACAAATATTATAGCCTAAGTTACTTACTTTTGTTACATCACTTGTATGTGAATTTCAAGGTAGGTTGAGTAGGCATTTCAAAACAAAATACCATTTGTAATTGTATTATAATTATTTACTCAAATTTATGTAAAGTCTGCAAAGTCATTTACTTATTACAAAAAATCCAATATTGGTGAAGAGCTGCCAAATTGAATAATTATTGTTTGAGTAACTAATTGATGGCAAGTAAATTTTCAGTGCCCTTTTAAAAGCATTGCTTCAGAAGCATTAAATGCTCTTGAAAAATATTGTATAAATTAAACATTATTTAATGATGATATATATATATATATATATATATATTTAAAGACTAACTCATCATTAGATAGTGTAATATCTTTTACTATTTTAGGAGCATTTAATATTTTTTAATCAGTGCCATCAAAATAATAGTTAGCAAGACCCATTCTCATCATTTTCAATAAATTAATTCTACAAAATATATTAATGCGAATGACTTTATTATAATTGTACGTAGTTGGACATTTCAAATTAATGTAAGTGCTTGTAAATGAAAAAAAAAACTGAAAGAGTTTTATATTTTTATATTCTAACCCAATTCAAATTATCTTAGTTGAAGATCAATGGACTTTTAAGACATTTGTAACTCTTTTAAAAAAAATAAAATAATACAAGCACATTATTCATAAAGAAGCAAAAAGTTATTCAATAACCTAATTGGTACAATGTATGTGGTTAGCAGATAAAGTTGTTGAGTAGAATTAAACTTCTCAAGAAAAAAAAAAACATAACATCTCATATGTCACTTTTGTTAATTAATAAATAATTTTTTTAAATTAATCAGCTTAATTAATATGATCACTTTATAGTAACAATAACAGCATAACTCCAGAAAGAGATTCCAATAAAATTGTAAATTCACATGTCATTAGTTATACGTACAACGTTGGTACGCTTCACCATACTAAATAGTCAGCAACCTAAATCATGGTTATAAGTTGGTATACAGACGGCAATTTTAGGTATTAATCAATGTATTGTCTAGTATCAATATATTACTATATATGTGTGTGTGTGTGTGTGTGTGTGTGTGTGTGTGTGTGTGTGTGTGTGTGTGTACGTATGTATTGTAATATATTGTTACTAGACCATTCATTAATGTACACACACAGGTTAAGGTCAAGTTGTTGGGGTTAAGTAATCAATCTTTGCCTATAAAACTTGGCGTATAATCCTCTACATTCTTCACAGATATATCCACCCAAAAACCACATATTGAGAAATCAAAACAAAAGTAAACTAAAGAGTAAATTACTCATTTGGTTTCTCAAGTATTATACATGTAGATCAATTTGGTCATTGTTAATAGATTAACTAACTCAATTTAATTATTTTTATTGTTAAATCTAAAAAGTTATTGTTTTTAAATCTTTAATTTTTTTTTTACCTCTAAAAATCACTTTAATAAGTAAAGATTAATTTGAGATAAATACCATGTTTCAATGCTAAATAGAAAACTTAATTTTTTAACGACTAAAAATGTAATTTACTTTAAAATAAATTGTACAGTATGTATAAAAATATAAGAGGTTAAGGAGTGTTTGAGTGTGTGTGTGTAAATATTTGTATGTAAGGGGTGGTTGTAAACTGATAAACTGCCATAATCCCACATGAAAAAGACGAGTCAAAGAATAGACGCCCCAATGCTTTAAACGTCATGATAACAATATTCCATACCCCATATTAATGCCATCCTCTCTGAAATTCGAACCACACCGAAATAGCAAGAACACTTCAAAAATGGAGTCCGTTGTGTCTGAGCTCGAAGGCACGCTTCTGAAGAACGCCGATCCCTTCTCTTACTTCATGATACTGGCCTTCGAGTCCTCCGGCCTGCTTCGCTTCGCCCTGCTCCTCCTTCTCTGGCCCATAATCTCGCTCTTGGGCCCGCTGGGCCTCGAGGATATAAAGATAAAGGTGATGACATTCGTCGCCGTGGCTGGAGTCTCGGAGTCGGAGATCAAGGCGGTGGCTCGGGCGGTGCTGCCGAAGTTCATGATGGAGGATCTGGACATGGAGGCGTGGAAGTTGTTCAGCAGAGGGGAGAGGAGGGTTGTGGTGACCAAGATGCCGAGGATCATGGTGGAGAGGTTCGCGAAGGAGCATTTGCGGGCCGATGAGGTGGTCGGCTGCGAGCTGTGGATTAGCCGGATGGGGCTCGCCACTGGGCTGGTCCGAGGAGGGTCGTTCGAGGCTAGCCTGTGCGAAAGGCTGGCTAAGGTCTTCGAGAGTGAGGCTCCCGCTTTGGGTCTCGGAAGGCCCGGGCCCTGTGCTTCGTTCTTGCGTCTGTGCAAGGTAATTGATTAAATTAATTAGTCCAAAAGATGAATTACACGGTATTTCTTATTTCTTAACTTGATTAGGGTTCCCATCGAAAACTATTTTCAAAAACTGTTAATTGATAATTTATTAAAAACAGATTAAATTATTATTTCAAAATCCTTTTATTTATAATTTATGGTGAACCATATTAAAAACAAAAAGTAAATGAATCATTTAATTCCAATTGAAAGTTGAAACACCACTTTCTTAATTTATTCCTTAAAAATTAAAATCTTTAATTTCATGGTGTGTGTAAGATAAATTTTCCTCTCAAATGTTGGTCGTCCAACCGAAAAAACTTTCTCATTTCAGTGCTCCAAACATCAATTTCTCTCAGAACAATCTATTTTTAGACAAAAAGGAGAATTTTTCACCTGATAATTAACTCATGATATAGATTACTAGCTTGTCCAAACTTTTTTAAGGCTAGTTTATACTTTATTAGAGTTTCTCTGTTAGTATAAGTATTTTTATGTAAAAAAATAGTGTTTAGATAAGTTTAAATAAATAATTTATTAATTCTCAAAAAATTATTTTTAACTTATGTTATGAAACTAATTTTTTAAATTTCTTGAAAAAACTTTGCGCAAAAACTCAAATTTACATGATCAAAAAATTATTTTATACTTTTACAAAAAAAGTATATCTTCAATTAAAATTTGCAAATTCATAAAAATCAAACTCTTAACTTTTCTCATTTTTCAATCATAATTTAAAAGTACTTGTTCAAGCATGTATTAAAATATTAAATAACTTAATTTAAAAGAATTTTATGATATAAATTTTTTTTACATAAGACATTATTTTATAAGCGTTTAAATAAATTGTTTAACCAAATGAGACCTAAATCTTGAGGGCTAAATTTCTTCATTAAAAACACAAATGCTTTTCTAAGAAACTATTTTTCTTGGGAAAAATATGTAAGATTTAAATTGAGAAATATTAATTCCAAAGAATTAAATTTAAAAGGGTGACATTTCAAAAATTAAATTGAAAATTTTTGTCTTTGGAAAGCTAAATTGAAAAGATCAAAAGAGAGTGATATCTCAAGCATTAAACCACTAATTTATTGGCTAGCACAAATGTGTCCAATATTTAAGAGAGAGAACTTTCGCGGCTAGTTGCTTCTATCATGTAAGATAACTGTCAAGCTATCAAAGAACTTTTTTAAGTGTTAAACCCAAGATTTTTTTTTCAAACGAGTTTCACTGAAATGGTTCATAATTTTTTATGGACCCACTATACTTGACATGCAGGAACAAATGCAGCCACCACTAGTGACAAATCAAAACAACGACGACGACCCCCACCTCCTCCGCCCTCTGCCGGTGATCTTCCACGACGGCCGCCTCGTGAAGCGACCGACCCCTTCCACCGCCCTACTCATCCTCCTCTGGATGCCTCTGGGCATTCTCCTCGCAATAATCCGCATAGTCGTAGGCTTAATACTGCCCTTCTGGGCTATTCCCTATATCCCTCGCCTCTTCGGCGGCAAGGTGATCGTCAAGGGAAAGCCACCGCCACCTGTCGCCGGCGGCAACTCCGGTGTCCTCTTCGTCTGCACTCACCGCACCCTCATGGACCCCGTCATCCTCTCCTCCGTCCTCCAACGAAAGATCCCCGCCGTCACGTACTCCATTTCCCGCCTATCGGAGATCCTATCTCCGATCCCAACGGTCAGGCTTAGCAGAATACGCCACGTGGACGCGGAGAACATAAAACGTGAACTATCCAAAGGCGATCTGGTCGTTTGCCCCGAGGGAACCACGTGTCGCGAACCGTTTCTGTTAAGATTCAGTGCGCTATTCGCGGAACTGACTGACCGGATAGTGCCGGTGGCCATGAACTACCGGGTAGGGTTCTTCCACGCCACCACAGCGAGGGGGTGGAAGGGCTTGGACCCGATATTCTTCTTCATGAACCCGAGGCCAGTGTACGAGGTGACCTTCTTGAACCAGTTGCCGCTGGAGGCCACGTGTTCGGCCGGGAAGAGCCCGCATGACGTGGCCAACTATGTGCAGAGGATACTGGCGGCCACCCTGGGGTTCGAGTGCACCAACTTCACGAGGAAGGACAAGTACAGGGTTTTGGCGGGAAACGATGGGACGGTGTCCTCTACGACGTCGTCGCTTGTCGATAGAATAATGAAGGTCGCGAGGACCTTCAAGCCTTTTCTACATGAGATGGTAGTAAGTGAATAAGATTGTGAATTTGTGTCGTGTATCTAAATATGGGAAGCCGCTTCCCTCCGGCCACGCAGGTAACAGTTCCTTTATGTCTTAATCTAAATTATTGGATGGAATTATTTAACAATTTAGGTTAATTTTATATTTTTTAAAAAATTATATGATTAATTTTAATAATTTCAATTATGTATTTTTTATGTTTAAAAAATTAATCATATAATTTTTAAAAAAATATATAAAATTTTTTTACCATTAAATAATATCATCCAACAAATTAGATTAATACATGAAGGGCCTAGAGGGAAGCGATTTCTCAAAATATATTGCTGTATTAAACAATATCATTAAATTTGTGTTTTCAATTTTCATTTTTCTTCTGCTTCTCGGTTAATTGATTAGTTTCAATATTCTTTTTGGTTTTTACTGGATACATTATAATTCTTTTGTTTTTGGTCCATCGGGACAAAGAAATGGGCCATTTTTCGACCAGTTAGGCCGTAATCAGATTGATTGTAGAGCCTAATGGGCCTGCAAGCTAAGTGTATTATTAATTTGTCTCTTTTATGAGGCAGTTACAACTTACAACTTCGGATATATATATATATATATATATATAACTTAGGATTTCAGTCCAAAAAAAAAAAAAACTTAGGATTCAGTTAATTCTGTTTTTATAGAAAGCAAGAGATTACATAGAGGTTAGATTTCTGCCAAATTGAAACTTACTTTTTTTCAGAGTTACTAATATCCAAAAATTTATTAAATTTTAAATTGAATTAAATTCTAGTGATATAAATCTTTCGGTACTAATTTTCTCAATTTATAAAATTTGAACTTAAAATATTTTTTTAAAGAAAATAAGTGTCAAATTATTTAATTTGACCATTTTTATTATCCGAATTCTTATTTGAAAGTGAGCTCAATGTAAAAAATAGATGTGATGGTCTCAGGCCAAAAAAAAAAAATCAAATCAAGATTAATGACACTTGAAATCTGTTTAGTATGTAGTACTACTAAAGAAATGAAATAAAATAAAAGATAAAAAAATAAAAAAAATATATATTTAGTATATGATAAAAAAATAGAAAATATATTAGTTAATTACTAAAATACTTCTTATTTTAATTTATTAAATTTTTTTATTATTCATAATTATTATTTTTATCCCTTAACTAGTTTTTTTTTATTTTAATATAGTCATTTTTGTTTTATATCTTCTGGGCATTTCAGACAAAAGTCGAAATCTTAGTCAACCCCTCTCATCAGATTTTCCTGTCGTAAGAAGTAAGTAATCCCTAAAACCTAAATCCCCATATCACAATAATCTTCACTTCTCTTCTTCGGTTTCTGTCCAAGTCACGGCGGCTATGCTTTTCGGCGGCGGTGGCGAATCAGCAAGGATCTCTTCTCTTCCTCGACGTTTGCGTTTCCGGCTTCATCTTCGCTGTGGTGATTGGAGACTGATGCGTTCTTCTTCTCTTCCTCTTCTAAGTTCACAAGACTCTGGCCATGGTGCTTGGACTGAAACCAGAGAAGCACGAGCGAACGTGGAATTGAGGAGGGCAAATCCGGAATTTTAGACTTTTTTCTTGATGAAAAACTGATTTTCCATCAGATTTTTGATGGAAAACTTGAATGGAAAAAATTGCTTGATGAAAAATTTGATTAGAAAAAATTGCCTGATGGAAAACTGTAGCAAATGTGCCTGATTCGAAAAAACTAAGGACTCCCTCTTCCCTGTAGCTACAATATGGGCTAACAAACGTGCCCTTGTAGTCTTTAAAAAGGATGGTTCTACCACCCACCCCAAAAAAAAAAAAGATGATTACATATAAAACCACTTTTGCCATTAAACTTGTTTAAGTTGCAATATATGTTTTCTATAAGATATATTTTATAGAAATAAAATCATAAAATTTTCAAAGTGAACAATTGTGAAATTTCATTTTTCCAACTCTAAATATTTAACTCTTTGAAACATTGCAAAATTAATTAAGCATTTTATTTTATTTAAATTCTTTAAGGGGATATTAATTAATGATCTATTTCATCAGAATGTTAAAAGAAAAGGCATCTAAATATTTTAGAAGATATTTTCAATATATACTTGTACTATTTAACTATAAATTTTTTTTTCTATAATTTCCAAATTTCTTTGCTGTGCGAGTAGGGAAAAAATTCACTTGATGTAAGTTTTAACTATATCTTAAGCATGAATTACTAGCGCAACTTTATTTATATTTAGTGAAACAAATTACTTGATATAAATAACATTTATTTATCAAACTATTTGATTTTTCATTTTCATACATATTTCAATCTTTAAAGTATATCGCAGCATAATGATCTGATTGAAAATTTGCTAGTATTAATATTCACTCACTAAAACTCAGTTCTGTCCAGTTAGCTACACATGGTGAGTAAAAAAATTTATCTTCCTAGTGAAACTGAAACAATTAAAAATTTTGGGGGTGGTATTCCTTTATCCCATAGACACATATAAGGGGGAAAAAAATCAAGCTCTTAACAAAGTAACTTATATTTGAGCATTTATAAAATTTTAGTAACTTGTATGGGTCCAGACAGAATTATTATGGATGACCTACTTGCTACTTTAAAGGTTGTCATCAATATTTTAACCATTAAAGTTTTATTGATGAATGAAATAGTGTGACTTCTGAGTTCTGACACCGTAGAATGGTCCTTTGGATAAAAGGGGCAAAAAAAAAAAGGCAATGATATATTTGATAAATTTATATTAATAAATTTATGAAAAGATGTCCAAGAGATCAACGTCGGTCAAGTTTAAAAGCATTTGCCACACCAAAAGACTCCCAAAAAAGCAAATACTCAAATCTAAAATTAATGGTTGGGAATTCTGAATATCTTACAATAAATTAGAAAGAAAGACAACTCTCGTTATCATTTTTTTTTAAAAAAAAATTCTTGTTGACGAAATTTGGGGATCGATGTTAATTTATATTACTTATTTTCTTTAGTTAGGTATATGTGGATTAGAATATGCAAGACTGCTGCTTAATTAATACTTGGTTAATTCGGATATTCTTTCCAAAATTTGTGGATTAGTTGAGGAAGGTTTTGAATATACAATCGTATCCCAACTCTGGGAATATATTTTGTATATAAAACATTCTATTTTTTTAGACAAATAGATATCAATTTTTATTAAATTGGTACTAAGTCAGTGTTACATAAGATAAAACAAGCTTAAAAATTGTCAAATACATTATAAGTCTGAACTTAAGAGAGAACGATATATAATTTAAGGTAACTGTAATATCCCAAGAATTTTTATGAATATTTAAAGTCTGATTTGAAGTTTAGTGAAAAATTTAATTATGTGGAAAATTTTCTTTTTGAATTAGTGAAGAAAATGTGGAAATAGAAATTTTTATTTTTAATTTAGGAAATTTTTACAAATTCTCAAGGACATGTGGGGAAGAGAAAGGCATGGCGCCCAGGCGCCACGTGGGGCGCCTAGGCGCCGGGCATGGGTGGCGCCCAGGCGCCAGGTGTGTCGGAAAACCTTAGCTCATTTTCAATAGGCCATAACTTCTTCATCCGGACTCCGTTTTGGGCAAACTTTATATCGTTGGAAAGTTCTTTGAGTCTAGTTTCCAATGGTATAAGTTTCATTTAGATATTCATTACCGATTAGGAGTTATGACTTAAGATGTGAGTAAAGGTCGAGAGTAGTGGTAGAAAATTTCTCTATTTCGTAACCCTAATGTTTTTGTCTGGTTACAATAGGAATGGTCAAGGTGCAAAGTGGGAGTGCCGAGAGCGTGAAATCCAGGTGAGTGGGTTAATACTTGCTATGATTAAATATCTGTTATTGACTTTTTGCATCATAGTGGAAATATGTTGTATATCCAAGTTTGAAGAGGATGATGTGGAACGATGAGGCATAAACAATTGTGGAACGTGTCTGGTAATGTATATAATTATATTTTCTTATTTTCCCATGAATGGAGGTTATATAATGGATTGTGAATGGCATGTGAACTGAGTTGAATAATTGTTCTATATTATGGGTTATGTTGTATACATGCTATGTTGCTGGAACCACATTTATTATGTTGTGGCTTGAATTGTAAATGACTGAGTTGTGTATGTGGCTCAAGATTATGATTGAGGATGTTTTTATATATGATTGTGATTGTGTTTGACTGGAAAGGAAAGGCATGGTGGTGCACCCCATGGAGAAATTTATGTGAAGTTATAAGGGTGGAGATTATAAATGGAGCGATAAGGGTGGATGCGGCAGGGGCCGCGGGCAACGATCCAGAGGTATTCTGGACGACCCGGTTGGTACGGGAAATTTGTGTGAAATTGATTTCACCGATTGTTGTTGTGAACTTTTGAATTATGTTGAAATGTATTTGATTTATTTGGATATTGTCGTGAAGTACTACGAATAATATCATATCATATGATGATTGATTTACGTATGATTGCTGCATGTTATCATTATGATGTATGATATTTTTTTGTCATAATGTTGTGTTATCTACTCACTGGGCACGTGGTTTGCTCATACCCCTCTTATTGATATTTTTTTTCAGAGTTGACAGCTGAAGGTAAATATCGGAACAAGGAATTATGGATCCTTAGTCCATGATTACCTTTTCATTTGTTCAGGATAAAGGTATAATAGTTAAGTTTTATTCTAAGTTGTATAAATCTAGAAATCTCTGTAATCGGGTAGGTTCATTCACTGATGTAATGTGAGTAATTGTAGTATGTATAAAGAACTCGTTTTGGTTGCATGAAAAAGAATTGTATGATTTTTAAGAGAAAGATAGGCTTACGGAGGTGAAATGAAATTCACTTTCCGTGCCGGTCACGTGCTCAAATTTTGGGACGTGACAAGTTGGTATCAGAGCTTTGGGATTAGGTCTCCTACCGATTACAGAGTAAGGTAACCTTAGTGGGATCTCCTCTATCGTGGTGAACCCGGGCACGACTATAGAGAGATGGCTCCACTGAAGGTCCTGTAGGATGTTTTCATTTCCTTTTCCTCCAAGACTTGTCTTTTCTTATGAATTATGTTTTTAGTTTTAGTTTTAGAGAGTTATGGCTATACTTTTGAACTCGGTAAGGGAAAGGTTATTATTTGTTTTGATTCCGTTGCTGTCGGATCAAATTGTATGTATGGGGCTTTATATGTTAAATTCATGATTGATTTTGTGTGACTGATTTATTTTATCTTTCTTAATTTTATTATTACTATTTTTGGAGTACCATCCCATAAAAGAAACCACTGGCATTAAAAGCAGAAGGATTACATTGCAAAAAAAAAAAACAATTACTCATGCATGAGTAATCTAAAAGCGAGGTGGTCTCGGATTAGGAGGGTTGTACTGTATCATCACCCCTCGACCATTCCTTGGAGCGAGAGACAGAGCAATATCGCGGAGGGTAGTGTAAATCCCATTCATACAATCAACACTTCTTTGTTGTTGATTGCAGAAGCACTGGGTAGACCAATAGAAGAACCTGTCTATTCTTGAAGTCATTTCTGCATGATTGCGTTTAGTTAACTTCTCTAGGTTTTCTATCATCTTTTTCAGATTTTTGACCTCCTGCTCTAGACAGGCGATTTTGTCCTCCGAGGTATGGCCCGTGCTAGTCTCCTCAGCTTCCTCGATCTTCTTCATTTTCTTCTCCTTCTGCTTCTCTGGAGACCCCTCAAAAGGTCTTTTGCCCTTGTCTTTGCCCAGACTTAAGTTTAAGTCGAGCTCTTCTCTCCTGGCATCCACTGTGAGATCAATGTACTTCCTTGTGGCCATGATTTGGAAAATTTAGAAATTTATGTCGAAGTATGAGAAGAGAGGAATGCTGAGAAGTTGTAGGCTTAGAGATGATTACTCTTTGTGGTGTGGTAACTGAGAACGTTGGGATAGTTCTTATAGAGGAAAAATTTGAACTCAGAGACAAAGAAGATATCTCTTCGCCGCACCCTATACGCTTAACCTATGGATTTCTGCAAGCTGGAAGCTAGGAGTCTAGGGTAGGCATGCACACCAACAACGCGTCGCATTAATGGCAAAACCACGAAAGTCAATATTCGGTGGATTTGCGGCCGATTTACACTTGGTTTTTCCATTTCTCTCGTTGGCATTTTCTGAAATTGAAGGAAGTCGACAATGTAGCCATTACAGAGTGTCTTGGATGTTTTCACGATGAACTAAAATGTATTTCTATGCTTTCTTGTATTGTTCTTGAAAGCCTTCAGTTAAGTATAATATACATGATTGATTGAATTATACTGTGATTATATGTATCTAAATACATATGATATGTATGTATGTTATTCATGCATAGAGAGTGAAGGTTATTTGTTATGGCCAGGAATAATATGTAATGATTCTACATACATTCAGAGAATGAGAAGTCTGAAATTTAAAAGAACTTGAATAGATGAAAATATATATAGATAATGATGTATCTCTATGTTTATACATATATACATATATGCTCGTAGAGGCAAGTGAAAGGTAAAAATTTTTCTCTCACTTTATGGAACGCTTGATGTGTAGATGTGAGAAGTTTTTATTTTAATATGTATGTTTGAAAATGTGTAAGCTTAGGGCAAAGCCACGGATTAGAAACCTAGATAAGGCTAGTATGAAGCTACCCGTTCATGGAGTAATATCTCGATTTAGAATTATTGGATAAGACAAATACAGAGTTAAGAAGCCATAAATTGAAGCGGCGATTAGTTTAATAATTTGAGCAAGAGTCAAAAGTTAGCCGAAATTTTTGAGGAAATCTTTTGTATTAGATTATATTTTGTTATTTTCTGGCATGCTTATCTGAGACCGTTGGCATTGCGTCGGATAAGGTCTGTAGGTCATCTTTAGAGTATGATGTAAAGGTTTTGTAGCCCTAAATTTCGTCTATATATAATGGATGCCCCATTACGCTGCTCACTACACTAAAAGTTTATATCTATAAGCTTTCTAGCATCAAACTTCTCCTTCTGTACAACCTTTATAGCTCAGAAAAATATGGCCGGCAATAAATCTTTCAATTTAAATTTTGAGGCTGGCAAGGTAGAGCTGGATCTAAATCTTAGCCTGGAGAATTATAAGAATAAGAGATCCATGGAAGAGTCACCAGAGGCTAAGAAAAGAAAAAGGGATGTAGTAGAGTTAGAGGATGTTAGCACAGCAACATCTTCTAATAATGAGCTTGCGCTTATGAGACAAAAGATGGAGGACTTGGAAAGACTGATAAACCGCCACTTTGAGGACCAGGGGAGATTGATAAATCGTCTCTTTACAGAACAAGAGAAGCTTTTGAACCGTCATTTTAGGGAATTGGCGAATAGAGTTGATAGACATTCGATGTTTGCAACTCAAAATTTTCGTGACCAACAAGCGAGATGTATTGACTGTATGAATGGAGTGACTTCTGCACTTCGCCAAATTTCCCAGACGTTTCCTCCAGAAACTCTTTCTAGGCTGCAACGATTAACTTCCTCCTTAAGGTCTGAAGCACCTTCTTCTTCTAGACCTGGAGCATCTTCTGCATTTCAAAAGCCTCCTCGTTCTTAATTTATCTTTTCTTTTGTTTGTACCTAAAGCTGATGTTTGATCTAATGTTTAAGTATTAAAATTATCTGTTTTGTAAATCAAGTTCAGCTTGTTGCCTGTAACTTATGTATTAGAAATAAAAATATGTTGAACTTGTTATATTTTGTACTTGATTGTGAAAATTCTAAGAGAGAGAATGAGATATAAACAAAATATTGGCATTTGCTTCAATCTTGAGGTAAGTTTTGAATTCGGAGGACCGAATTCTTTTAAGGGGGGAAGAATGTAATATCCCAAGAATTTTTATGAATATTTAAAGTCTGATTTGAAGTTTAGTGAAAAATTTAATTATGTGGAAAATTTTCTTTTTGAATTAGTGAAGAAAATGTGGAAATAGAAATTTTTATTTTTAATTTAGGAAATTTTTACAAATTCTCAAGGACATGTGGGGAAGAGAAAGGCATGGCGCCCAGGCGCCACGTGGGGCGCCTAGGCGCCGGGCATGGGTGGCGCCCAGGCGCCAGGTGTGTCGGAAAACCTTAGCTCATTTTCAATCGGCCATAACTTCTTCATCCGGACTCCGTTTTGGGCAAACTTTATATCGTTGGAAAGTTCTTTGAGTCTAGTTTCCAATGGTATAAGTTTCATTTAGATATTCATTACCGATTAGGAGTTATGACTTAAGATGTGAGTAAAGGTCGAGAGTAGTGGTAGGAAATTTCTCTATTTCGTAACCCTAATGTTTTTGTCTGGTTACAATATGAATGGTCAAGGTGCAAAGTGGGAGTGCCGAGAGCGTGAAATCCAGGTGAGTGGGTTAATACTTGCTATGATTAAATATCTGTTATTGACTTTTTGCATCATAGTGGAAATATGTTGTATATCCAAGTTTGAAGAGGATGATGTGGAACGATGAGGCATAAACAATTGTGGAACGTGTCTGGTAATGTATATAATTATATTTTCTTATTTTCCCATGAATGGAGGTTATATAATGGATTGTGAATGGCATGTGAACTGAGTTGAATAATTGTTCTATATTATGGGTTATGTTGTATACATGCTATGTTGCTGGAACCACATTTATTATGTTGTGGCTTGAATTGTAAATGACTGAGTTGTGTATGTGGCTCAAGATTATGATTGAGGATGTTTTTATATATGATTGTGATTGTGTTTGACTGGAAAGGAAAGGCATGGTGGTGCACCCCATGGAGAAATTTATGTGAAGTTATAAGGGTGGAGATTATAAATGGAGCGATAAGGGTGGATGCGGCAGGGGCCGCGGGCAACGATCCAGAGGTATTCTGGACGACCCGGTTGGTACGGGAAATTTGTGTGAAATTGATTTCACCGATTGTTGTTGTGAACTTTTGAATTATGTTGAAATGTATTTGATTTATTTGGATATTGTCGTGAAGTACTACGAATAATATCATATCATATGATGATTGATTTACGTATGATTGCTGCATGTTATCATTATGATGTATGATATTTTTTTGTCATAATGTTGTGTTATCTACTCACTGGGCACGTGGTTTGCTCATACCCCTCTTATTGATATTTTTTTTCAGAGTTGACAGCTGAAGGTAAATATCGGAACAAGGAATTATGGATCCTTAGTCCATGATTACCTTTTCATTTGTTCAGGATAAAGGTATAATAGTTAAGTTTTATTCTAAGTTGTATAAATCTAGAAATCTCTGTAATCGGGTAGGTTCATTCACTGATGTAATGTGAGTAATTGTAGTATGTATAAAGAACTCGTTTTGGTTGCATGAAAAAGAATTGTATGATTTTTAAGAGAAAGATAGGCTTACGGAGGTGAAATGAAATTCACTTTCCGTGCCGGTCACGTGCTCAAATTTTGGGACGTGACAGTAACATACCCTAAAAATAGTACCAAACATATACAGCATAACTATAAAACTAAACAGAGGTAACACACTTATGACCCTTAACCTAGAGGACTACAAAGAGGCAACGCACTCTTAACTCTACATAAGAGCTAATCTTCTAACAATCCTAATAAAAGATACAAGCTGTCACATGTCAACAAGCTAATCCAAAATGGGTCGGAAAGCCCAGAAGCCACTCAGAAAATAGACCAAGAAAAAAAATAGACATTCTTGCATCGGTGCGACTCATGGGCAAGTCCATGCGTCTCCTACATTGGCGATGACGTAGGCTCCAAGAAGCCAACTTCATCTTCCAACTCAGCAAATCTGATCATAGCGCACATCAGAGTTACTCTAACCTCAACATCAGAGTTTCCATCCTGAGTAAGCTATTGGGTCAAGACCTCATTCAGCTCGGCGAAGAAAACTCCATTGGCAACAAACTTTCTCTTCTTGCTCATCTAAGTTACCATTGTCGCAATGAAGGGCAAATGGAGAGGCAAAAGATCTCAACACCAAAAGTGGCTATGGTTGTCTTGTGTCTCTACAAATGTTGATTTTGGAGAAGGGTGGAGGAGAAGAAACTGACGAGAACAAGGGCATCGACAAAGAAAACTTTTACAACAAAATGAGAAGAGAAAACACTCTCACTGAGGAGAGGGGGAAAAACCAAAGGATAGAAGAAGAAAGTCGACAGCCCTCCACCTTCGGAAGTTTAGGGGAGCTGCATGCCTGGTTCTCCTCTCACACGGTAGGTTGAAGAAGGTCAGTATATATAAAACATTTTAATAGCTTTTTAGTGAAATGTCGCACACTCAAAATGGGTTGAGCTTACAGCCTTACCTTAAACAAATTTGAGTTTTAATGTTTAGACTTGCTAATTTTTATTTTAAAAATATTTTGGTTGGGTTTAAATTGTAATCACCAACTTCAATTATTATGATATGAAAACCCTCATTTTCCTTTGTCATTATCTAATATATTAACATTATTAATGATTGTGACTATCTCTACGTATTTTATTATCATATTATGTAGTTTTCTTATACTGCTCCCTTCAACTTCTACAAAAGTGTCATATTTACAATACACAAATACCTACATAATTTAAAATATTTTTTATACCAACGGACTCTATCAACATTTTAAAATTTTTTCTAATAAATATTTTAATAAAAATATAACTATAAAAAGCAGGCCAAACTCATTTAGACATATTTTTAATGGGCATATTTTAGAAGCAAAAACTTGCCTTAAATGTGGGCACGCGCAGGCCTATAGGCTTAGGTTTATTTTGACAATATTAGAGAAAGGTTATAATATTATTTTACTCCTTTAATTTTCCCTCAGGTTTCATTTTGATATCTTAACTTAATGTTGTTTTGAACTTAATTCCTTAAATTTTCTTTAGGTTTCACTTTGGTTCCTTAATTTTATTTTGTTTTAATTTGATTCCTTAACTTTATTTTAAGTTTCACTGTAGTCTCTTAATTTTATTTTGTTTTATTTTGGTCTATTTACTTTATCTAATTTTTCTTTAGTTTCTTAATTTTATTTTTATTTCAATTCGATCCTTTAAGGTACAAAATCACTTAAATGTCTTCTTCTTTTTAATACCATAGATGCTTAGCAAATGGAAATAAAGCTAATGGGCCAAATCAAAACAAAGCAACATTAAAGGGCCAAAATAAAGCATAAGGTAAAATTATAGGACAAAAATAAAAACAAAATTAAACTAAGGGACGAAAGATGATATTGACCGCTTAAAGAAATTATAATTATTTGGAAACGGTACAATTAAATAAAATGCTCCCAAGTAAGCCAAACACATGATTGCAGAAAGAGCGTTAAAAGGCATGCGGAGGGAATCCTCTTTCAAAAGCATCATTCACGACCGCTTTCTGTTCTGAAGTCTGAACGCATGCTCCTTTTTTTCAGCAAAATGCCTTTTTTTCCTTTTTAAACTTTTTTTTTTTTTGGGGAAAGGAAACAGGAAAGTAACCAAAATGTGCGTTTCGTTGCAATCATTTTTCCTATTAAAGCAACCCCAATCCCCCCAAAAATACAAAAAAGACTACAACGGTCGACTTAAAACCCGCCACGTCACCGGTGTACCGCCATCCCAAAACTCCTCTCTGGCATTACCCCCCCGAGTCCCCCGCTTCTGACACCCTGGATTGTCTCGCGCTGGCTTCCCCCAACTCCTCCCCACGGCTCACTCAAACGGCTCCGCCCGTCGTTTTTTGTTTCACCAAATGTCGCTTTGCCTCAACTCACCAGATCTCTCCACGTGTCCAGTAATCGAGCCGTTCCTCATACTCCAACTTAAGGTTTAGGCTTCTCCACGCGACAGATTAGTGAGTGTCGTTTCCTTTGTTTTTTGTTTCCCCCGAAAGTCCAAACGGTCCCCTTTCACCCTCTCTCTCTCTCTCTCTCTCTCTCTCAGGGACCCTGCCTCCGAAAGCGTGAGATTATCTATGGGGATTTCATTGCTAATTACGACGGGAAGAAGATTTCAATTTCCAAGTTGAGCACACACTCTCTTTCTCTCTCTGTATTTTTTTCTCTCCAGCGGGATAATGTCATCATTTCCTTGGTAATATTGAATTTTATTTTGTTTCTACCTTAGGATAGTGGTGTCTGGGTTTGGTTGGCAAAATCGAGTGTGGGTGAGCTTTCAGTTTGGGGTTTTCTGAAGGAGGCTTGGATCCGAATGTCTTCGGGGACATCTTCTTGTTGGTGCTACAGATGCAGTCGATTCGTGAGGATACGGAGGCGGGAAGTGTTGATTTGTCCGGACTGCGGCGGTGGGTTCGTGGAAGAGCTTGAACACACGACTCGGCCTCCTCGCGTCGAATCGCGGAGGAGGAGGTTCCCTGCGGCGGCAATCTACATGATTGGCAACCACCCCCGTTTTGATCACAATCTCCTTGCTAATTTGCGGAGGGGCCGCCGGCACGGCGATGGGCTTGCCGCTTTCAATCCGGTCATCGTGCTCCGTGGATCCCCTAGCGAGTCGGGTCACGACGGCGGCAGCGGAGAAGGAGCGGACCGTGGGTTTCAGCTATACCACGACGACGGCACCGGTTCTGGGCTGAGGCCTTTGACTCCGGACAGGTCGGAGATGCTTCTGGGATCTGGATTCGACAGGCTTCTGGAACAGCTTTCCCAGATTGAAATGAACGGTATTGCGCAATACGAGCACCCTCCAGCGTCAAAGGCCGCGATCGATTCATTGCCAACAATCGAGATCCACCGGGATCATTTGGCGTCGGAATCACACTGTACAATCTGTATGGAACCTTTCCAATTGGAAACCGCTGCTCTTGAAATGCCTTGCAAGCACATGTATCATTCGGAATGCATTGTGTCATGGCTCGCGCTTCGCAATTCCTGCCCTGTTTGCCGGCGCGAAATCCCGGCAGACACACAGAGCGCTCGTGTTTCTGGGCATTCCCTTGCCTGGAACGATGACGAAAATGTGGGATTGACGATTTGGAGGCTGCCAGGCGGTGGGTTCGCCATCGGCAGATTTGCTGGGGGGAGAAGAGGTTCTTCCGATCGTGAGCTTCCTGTTGTGTACACAGAAATGGATGGTGGGTTTGGCAATGGCGGGGAGCCAAGGAGGGTGACTTGGTCGTCGAGAGAGGACAGAGGGAGAGAGAGTGGTGGTGGATTGTGCAGAATGTTTCGTAATCTGTTTGGTTGCTTTTCTTGTGGAGTTGTAGCTCAACCCTCTGCTTCTAGTTCTTATGCAGCTTCATCGGAATCTGGAGCTTTAAGGAGGATTAGATCATCTCGTTCTGGTCCGGACCTGAATAGCTCTGTGCATTCCCCATGGACCTGGTCTACGGAGGGCGACGGTGGAATGAGATCTTCGTAACTTTTTTTTTTTTTCTGTGGTGGGGATGGGGGGGTGGGGAAGGTGACAAGAATTTTAACTTTGCTTCTGGTTACTCAACTGGTGCGATGGATTGTTCTGTTATATTCAACACTAAAACACCATTATTATCTTCCAAAGATAGATCTCAATATCATTAGGCTGCATCACAGATCTTTTTTTCTTTTTCCTTTTTGAGCAGTTTTGTGCTGGAAAATTTGATCTCATAAAATATTTGAGGGAGCTAATTCATACTGGCATCATCTTTGGAGGATAAAAAAGGAGTGGTTGGTATAGATTCAAATATGCTGCTCCATGTGCATAATGAGATTTACAAGAGGGGAAGCATTACAATGGAGTCTTGCAATTCAGAAATTGTGAGTTGGAGATGTTCACTGAAATTGTAAAGGACTTGATTAATATATCAGCAAGCAGGACTTGAAGCAGCACAGAAGAGAACCCGGGTGCAAAGAAAGAATCATGGCCTTCTCACGATTGTCATCATTTGTGACTTTAGTTTCTGCTTCATTTCATGTTTCAGATTACCAAAACAGCATTGTTTGTCTCCAAAGAAACCCAAATGTCCCAAAAAAAAAAAAAAGAAAGAAAAAAAGAAACCCGTAAGTTCTTGTCGCATACTGCATTAAATTGATTGCTTGTTAATTTGTTATCCAATATTTCAAGTAACAAAGCAATCCCGTACTTCTTTGTTTCTCTTCTGGACAGATGATGTTTCTGGCTTTATGAGTTACTTGAAAGTTGAAAGCATAATAAAAGACTCATGAAACCTGCGTCCAGTAATTCTCTGCTGCAGGCTACGTTTGATTGGTCTCTGTGCTCGTCGTTATGGCATTGTGAAGTCATAAGTAGTAGCTAAGAAGTATGCGAATCAAATCTTACTATGTTGTTTTACATGGACACTGACACAATAACTATTGAATATTATATGTAGGATTATAAAATTCACGTGGCATTTAATACAAGGTCAGACTTGTGTCAGGCATGGAGATAGTGGCTTTTTGGAAGTATAAAGCTTGAAAGATTTGCCTGAGATGAAAAGAGTCTGCTTAATTAGTGCTCATACACTTTTAGCAACACTATATACATATATATATATATATATATATATATGTGTGTGTGTGTGTGTGTGTGTCTATATATGTCTATATGTATATATATATATGTCGGGTCAACTATACCGTCTTTCTTCATTTCTTCACTTCTAATCAGCTGTTGGTTGTAATGGGTGATTGATAGCCTACCTAAGTTGTTGGTTGAGATTGGTTTGGATTTGATAGGTTTTACGAAACCAATTTGGCATGAAACTGAAACCATGCCATATATGACGAGTCTTTAAGGGATTTTTTTAAAATTTGATCTTTTAAAGATAAAATTTTTTTAATTTGATTTATTATTTTATCGCTTAAAATAATTTAAAATTTTATATCAAAAGCATTTTAGATATTTTCATATAATTAATTATCAGTCATGTTACTTTTATTTTCAGGTAAAAAAATTTAGATACAATTACTTATATATTTGTTGTGAAGTTATCTAATCAAAATATAACAAGTGCATAATTTTTTAATCAAAATACAACGAATGTATGATCATTAAAAATAACTTTATATTTTAGTATTCATCAGATTGCTTTTAAAGAAATCTTTCACTACAAAAAAAAATTGAAATCAGAGACAAATTTTTTAGTCTCTGACTTAAGAGAAATCTATCTTTGATGTGTTAGAGGTGGATTCTTTTCCATCTCTGGCCCTAACATTCTTAATTTTTGAAACGTTTTAAATTTTCGTTTCAAAAAAAAAATTGTCTCAAGATTATTTTGGGTATTTGATATAGATAATTATTGATTTCTAACTTGAGAAGGAAATTCCGTCTCTAATTCCATTTCTACTCAGAGATGGAAATTTCCATCTCAGCTTTGGTATAGAATATTATGTCTTTAATTTCGTCTTAGTCAAAGACGGATTTCTTTGTCTTAAAATTTGTGTCTGATTTGAAACGGGCTCAGAGATGGAATATTTTATCTCAAATCAGAGGCAGATTTTGAAACAACAATATCCTTCTTTAATTTAAGACGAAAAATCCGTCCCTAATTCTGTTTCTAATTTTCAAGCAGGTTTTTTTTAATATGTTTAATTTTCTTCAATATTGATTTGGATCCTGTGAATAAAAAAAATTCTAGTAGTCCAGCAATTATTAAGAACAACATATCAAAAAATGTTTTATATAAAAATGGAAACTTTTAATTACATGTATAATTAAAAAAAATGAAAACATATAATTACGTAGTCTAAGTTAACAAATATAAACTAATCTAAGGGGTGATCTGGGGAGTAGGTCTCATCATCATCAGTAGCAGTCAAAGGACCTAGGTGTCAGCCAAAGGAGTTGACAAAATAGTTCATCATGCATCGCATGTTAGTAAGCATGGACGCTTAACTCTGTATCAGCTCATTATGTTCGTGCATTCGCTGCTTGACCTCAATAATCTCCTCCTCCAAAGTGATGACCGCTCATGTTGAGTCCTTAGCTGCTTGAGGAAAGGCTCCATACAGTGCTCTAGCTCCTGCTCGAAGTCAGAATGGAGACTTGATGGCGGGATAGAAGGGTGACTAGAGGAACCAATCTCACGCACCTCAAATTCTGTGCAAAAAAAATGCAGCACTTCTTGTTCTTCCCTCCCACTGCCTATAGCCACAGCGCAGTGTCATCGGCCTCATCATCTAGAGCTTCGATACTTGCACTAGTCCTGGATACTTGTGATGATTTCAACCTTGTTTAATCCTCCTGTAAGTAAAAAATAATTAATCAAATAACTGATTTCACCAGGCGGCGCATGTGCTCGGAGGCAAGAATGCTGCTTCCGGTGTGTAATGTCCCTTTCAGTAGTGGAGGCCCTGTTTTTGCGTGCCTGATGCTCCTAAGGCTGGAGTTGCATGATTTCGTCGCTAATCCATTTAGGCCTAATAGGCTTCTTCTGATATCGATCATGGATGCAGCACATCATGAGGCATAAGACTACACCGCACTTCATGTCTTAATTCTTTTTTATCTGTGTCGCATGTTCGAGCAACCACTTGTTCATTTTCTGAAAAAGTAAACTTAAGTTAATATTTTCAAGTACTGGCTGAAAAAAAAAACCGTGAGTCAGAACCATAACTTACGGCCCATTTTTGGAACCATAAGTCCCACAACCCATCAGGAGTAGTATGATGATTGTATGCCGGTGCCTCGTATTTCTCCTGAATGATTGGAAAAATCTCTCATACAACATCAACAACTAGGAAAAAACTATGCAATTCGAATGTATAAATATTAGTAATTATAAAATATAACTCAAATGCATTTAAAGACTAACCAATCAAAAGTGTTGAAATATAACTCACGTATCCTTATCCAGGTGTATCCAATGTCGCCCATCAATGGGATCAATCCCATCGAGATGCAGGGTAGACTAAACACTAGTAAGGGTGTATGGATTCTTGGCGGACGAAGGAAATGTTGATAGGTATTCTGTGGACTCTGTATGCTCAGATGAGGTGCTTGGCTCAAAAAATAGTGGAGGAGACGAGGCAAGCGAGGTCGACATAGATGGTTGTGAGAAACGAGGTAGGCGTACCGTAAGACTGCCTCCTCTGTGTCCTCCACTTTGGCCCATATGACCACTCGATATCTACTAAAAATGTTAGATTGACTTAGTGCATTAAGAGCCGAAGTTTAGGTTATGATAACCCATGAATTTTCTTCTAGCCATAGTTAAAAATAGAAATTAAGTAATTTGATTATTAAGTTATATTTTTCTTAAAAAAGACTGAACTATACTTATAAATAATAGCTAAGCATGGCTGACCTATCTGAGTATTGAGGAATTTGATAAACTACTTAAATTTTTCAAGAAGATTAAGAGACAGGAACTTTTCCTTGAGAATTATCAAAATATATTTATTATTATACCATAAATATATTATGGTATAATATACTATTTATTAATTTAATATTATTTTTTAAAAACATATTTTTTATACTAATAGTTAAAAAATATTGATAATGTGATAAACAAATTTTTATTGTTTAAATAAAATGACCTGCCAACCTAAGCTGAACTAATCCCTTTATGTATAGGTTAGATTGATTTAGTTTAAGTAATAGAAACTTTTAAACTCAACCCAATATATTTACTATTATTATTATTACAAAGAAATAATATTATTTAAACTTTTATTCTTATGTTAATTGTGTTGAAAATGATAAATTAAATTAAATTTATTTTCTTATTTTATTTTTTTATCAAAACATGATGTAAAATCTAGTATTCAAAATCTTAGCTATCTTGTGTAAAAGTTTCTGGTTAAAATTCACTAGTTTGATACCACAAGTAACCAAATTATTTGATAGAAAGTAAGCTGGAGAGAAACTTTTTACAATATATATCAAAATATTCAAAAAAATTAAATGTAATATTTAAAATTAAAAGTGTGTTAAGTATAAGTTTAATTAAGGTTTAAATATATTTGGAGTCCTTATAGTTTCATTGAAAAATGATTTTAATCTCTATAATTTAAAAATAATGAATTTAGTCCATTTAGTTTTCAAACCATAAAATAGGTCAATGTGGTTAGTTTTTGGTTAGTGAACTATTAGTCAACATTGATTGGGATGCTGATGATGTCAGCATTAAAATCTATGTTAGCGCTAACTGTGTACCACTTATGATAGCGTGGACTAGCCATGTGTACTCCTTAAAAATAAAATTTTAGTTTATTGACTTAGGTCCTTGGTTAAAATGTTTCTTTTGTCCAATTTTTAATATAAACTCTTTTACTTTGTCTAGGTCCTTAGTTTAAGAATATGTATTTTCTTTATCAAAATATCCCTTACAAGCTTTTCAGTTTGTTCACTTTGGTCATTGTTCTTCACTTTGAGGCTTTTTTCTAAGAGTTTGATCCTCCAAATCAGTCTATAATTTCACTTTTAGTCATTATATATTTTAATCTATCATTTCTACCAAAAAACAATACAAGAAATAAATTAAAATTCAAGTTACAAATCTTACCTTTTATTCACTTAGGTCCTTGGTCAAAATATCTCCTACAAACTTTTTAGTTTGTTCACTTTAGTCCCTATTCTTCGCTTTCACGCTTTTTTCTCAAGGGTTGGTCCTCCAAATTAGTCCATAATTTCATTTTTAGTTATGATATGATTTGGAGGACCAAACTATGAGAAAAAAAGAATGAAAGTGAAGAATAGAACTAAAGTGAACAAACTAAAAAGTTTTGTAGGGGATGATTTTGATAAATAAAAAATATATTTTTAAATTAGGGGCTTAGACGAAGTAAAAGACAAGTTTATATCAAAAATTGGACAAAAGAAAAATTTTCACTAAAGACCTAAGTGAATAAAAGGTAATTTTTGAAACTTGAATTTTAATTCATTTCTTGTATTGCTTTTAGGTAGAAATAATAGATTAAATTATATCATGACTATAAATGAAATTATAAATTGATTTAGAGGACCAAACTGTAAGAAAAAAATATGAAAGTGAAGAATAGGGACTAAAGTAAACAAACTAAAGAGTTTGTAGGGAAAGATTTTGATAAAAAAAAATATATTCTTAAACTAGGGACCTAGATAAAGTAGAAGACGAGTTTATATAAAAAATTGGACAAAAGAAAATTTTTGACTAAGGACCTAAGTGAATAAAGGGTAAGTTTTGAAGCTTGAATTTTAATTCATTTTTTTATATTATTTTTAGGTAGAAATGATAGATTAAATCATATCATGACTAAAAAATGAATTATAGACTGATTTGGAAGACCAAACTATGAAAAAAAAGCATGAAAGTGAAAAACATGAACTAAAGTGAACAAATTAAAAAGTTTATAGGGGATGATTTTGACAAAAAAAAATATTCTTAAATTTGAAAGCTAGAAGAAGTATAAGACAATTTTATATTAAAAATTAGACAAAAGGAAAATCTTAACTAAGGACCTAAGTGAATAAACTGAAATTTTTTTTAGGAGTCTATGTGGCTAGTCCACTTCAGCATAAGTGGTACACAGTCAGTGTTGACATGGATTTTAATACTAACATCAGCATCCCAATCAATGTTGACTAACGGTTGACTAACCAAAAACTAATATTGGGGACTTATTTCATAATTTTGAAAACTATAGGGACTAAATTTATTGTTTTCAAACTATAGGAACTAAAATTATTTTTCAATAAAACTATAGGGACTTCAAATATATTTAAACCTTTGATTAAATTTAAAAAGCTCTATGTGACGCATAGTTTGTTTTAAGTTTTAACCACTTGTGCTATCAAAATGTTTTTGTAGCTTCTTCCAATTGTTTAAGTATGTGTTTAGAAACTCGTTGGATAAATCTAGGTTAAGCAGAATTGATTTTGAGCAGAATTAATTTTGTATGAAAGTAATTTATGTTTGGAAACTATTATTATAAAGATGATTTTAGAAAATAAATTTCTTTTGAATATTAGTTAACAGAAATACTTTTGACTGTGTAATTACTAGAAAAGTTATGAATATTATATTATTTTATTTTATTTATCTTATTCACTTAGGTCTCTAGCTAAAATCTTTCCAATTTATCCACTTTTCAATCTATTCACTTTGGTTCCAATATTTAATTAAAAATATACATTTATGAATGTTATAATGAAATTTATTTATTTTTTATCTCCATTTTTATTTCAATTGTTTTCTTGATCAATCCCAAATTTTCAACTCTCAAATCAATCCATTTATAATTACCCTTTGAGTCAATAAATAAATCAAGTGAAATTTTTTAAAAAAATTTATAATTAACTCAGATTAATTTTTCATTTCTTAAAGCCACACTCAAAGACTCACATATTATTAATTTTTCATTTGTTCTCAAAGCCACACGATCGGCATATTGAAAGAGAAGAGAGGGAAGACATACAAGAGGAAGCACAGAGACAATGACTGTGTGAAAATGAGAACTTGATAATTAAGACTTGGTTATTAAGACATTAGAGGCAAATTTTAGAGGCAGGTAAATTTGTCTCTAAAGATAAAACTATGTTGTTTAGAATAAAACAAAATTAGAGACAGAATTATGTCACAAAAAATTTTGTCTTTGAAAAATTCAAAAAATCAGAGACAGTTTTTCTTTGGGAGATTTCTGTCTTTGATATTTACAAAAAAATTTACAATCCAAAAAAAAAAAATTGACACAGATTTTGATACGGATCAATTTATCTCTAATTTCTAGTTTCAAAATTAAGGACGGAAAAATATCAGAGACAGAATATTTTTGTCCCAGAATCCGTCTCTAATACTTGACGCAAATCAGAGACGAATTTGCAATACGTTAGAGACAAACAACATCTTGTCTCTAATTTCTGTTTTTGATTTTTTTTTTGGGTAGTGTTTCTACTCATTTTGTTTTTAGTGAGGAATTTGATAACAAATATACAAGAAACTTTATATAAGTCCTCCTTTTTTTTTATTGCCTAAAGAAAAAACTACTTTGGTTAAAGAAAATGTTAAAAGCTAAAAAAATTGGAAGGTTTATTTATGGGGAATGAGTGACTTATTAAGAATTAAATTAAGAGACTTCATCTTCAAAATCCCAAATTGAAAAATTAAATCGTTAATTTATTTATAATATTTTTTTTATTACAAAAAGAGATACAAGGTCTGGGCACAAAAGAGTGAGAGAAATCCAACTCTTAACTATTAAAACTCTCTTCAACTTATAATCAAGAAAAATACCACTTGAACTGAGGTTCTTAAGCTTTATTTATGATATAGAATAAATTAATATATTGTGATTCACGTGTCAAAGTCGGAATTATTTTGAGCTTGCACTTTGCACACATGCTATAACCTTTATCCGATAAAATAGGGAAGCTGGAAAGAAAGGAATCCGATGCCACCAACCCATTAAGATAATGCTTCGGATCTTTCCATCGATAGAAAATACCAATATGTCTGGAATTGGAATTTGGAAACCCTCCTTCCTTTTAAAGACAATATAGAACGGATTCGAATCTGCCTTTCTGTGGATTCCAACCTACTTATTAAAGGGATCAAGATTTCATTGATACTATTTTCATATTTCTTAAATAGCATAAGCTATCCTAATAAAACATTGCCAATTTATATTTTTTAATGTTTTGGATAATACCACATTTTGAGTTCCTCTTGAATCATCATATTCAAGATATTATAATGAGTATCAGTGCTGGTAGTAAGCATGTACAAATTTTTGTATGTGCTAGTAAATTTTAAAAAAATGGTATCAATCGAGAAAAATAATTTAAATCGTGAAAACATCAATTATTTTTATTTTTTGGTCAGAGTTTAGGATTTAAAATTTTAGAGTTTAAATGATACATATCCAAAACCTCCATGCAAACTATACCCATTTGCTTATTGTAGTTATATTTATCAATAATACTTATGAAATTAATTTATTTTCATCTAATTAATAGATATATTTAATGAAAAGAATAATATTATATATATATATATATAAATTTAAATTTATAATATCATCACTCGAAGAAGATGGGGATTATAATTTTTTAAATGAGATAATCACATGACTCTTTTACGTGAAAAGATTCAAAATTATCTACGGTAAAAAGAAAAATACTAATATTTGGCTGATGTGTTAATGTAACGTAGATTTAAAATAGATCACTCGTCTACCGGCCTCACTTCATACAACCGACAACCCCTCGAAACGTAAGGTAAAAGCCAAAAGGAGCCAAAAAGTTCAAAAGAAGCTAAAGCTGCGAAAAACATATCTGAGTCATATTTTTCTTTTTCTTTTTTTAAAAATTCTTGATTACTACGAATCGATTATTTTCTCCAGAATCAAGACGCAGCGAGCAAAGATCGAAGGTTTCGTTGTGGTTGAGACGCAGTTTCTGATCTGTAAGTTCCTTTTTCAGATCATTATTGAAAATTTCTTACAAAGCATAGAATCGATTGGCCTTCTTAAATAATTGCTTGCTGGTGTTTTCTGGCATTGATTTTTAGTCATAATTTCTTTGAATGGTAATTCAACGAACGTGATTTTGCGATTGGGGTTTATAGTTTTTGATTATATGGACAGTCTTAAAGTTGATGCATTGTTTTTAGGTGGAAGAATATATGACAGAAAGGAAAAATTATGGGATTGATTTATTATCTTTATCTTTCTTTGTCTCTCTTATTTTTCTTTGGTCATGGCCGTCGAAATGTGCAAAGAAATGATGGGCATTTTTCTTTTAGTACAGCCATTGTAGTATTGCAGTAGTTTTTTTTTTTTTTTTTGTGTTTTGGGGGGGGGGGGGGGGGGGGGGTGGGGGAGGTTGGTAATGTTTTAACTGATTTGGTACCAAGATTCTGGTGTTTGGTGTGATTTGGGGGAAAATCCATTATGGATGACTGGCCACTAAGTGTTTAATTCCTTCAGTTTATGTAATCGATGATTATAGTTGGTGGATAATAATTGTTAAGCGGACAAATGGCTAGAGTTTGTTAGAAAAAGTGACTTAGAAAAGAGGAATCTGTATCTGTCGCTTGATTCTAGTAAAGAGCTAAGCATATTTTGTTAACTGCTATACCAAGCATTAGGACAACAAAATTTCCAAAAATGCTGCACAGCATGCAGAAATATATTTTAGGAATGTGTTCTATTTCTCACATATGTAGCCTAAGTTCTGGTGATATCCTTTGCTTCCATTTGGTTATGATTTATTGCAATTGTTAGTTTGTATTGTCTAGATGTTTTGGATTGATAGCACCAAAGATTGCAACTTAATAGTAACTCCAGTCCCATGAAGTTTTTGAGTGAAAAGGAAATATGTGTGAAATTCATGAGTGCTGTTGGAATTTGCAGCACTCATACTTTTGTCAACCAATATTAGGTCATCTTCATTTTAGAAGCATTTGTGTGGCTGGGGTTTCGGTCAAACAATGTTTGGGCCTCGACAGAGTGTGCATAATCCTTGTTGCAGAAGTCGGGTGAGCCCAAAAACAAAGAGAAATCATGTGTTGGTCCTTCTTGGTTGTAGTTCCCCTTGGGCATGAACTCCCTAAAGAAAATACATTGGTAGGTTCTTACCAGTGGGCAACTCCACCAAAGCCTTTATATGAACAGCATAAGGAAAAATAGGTCAAATCTTTCATAGTTGATGATGGATTTAGTTTAATAGACATGTGTGCACGAGTTTCCCATTGGGGGAATAAAAAAGTGAGTTAAAATACTTTGGAGTAATGGGAATTTTTTTTGGGATGATTCTGGTAGGGTTGTAGGATGTCAAATGCAACCTGTTTTGATATTATTACCTAATATTTCAGATCTCTTCCCTTGTCAACGTTTGTGTGAATCTTGGTGAAGTTTCCACTTAAGCATGTGACTCAATTGTTTTATTGATTTCTGACTATGAGTGCTTTTTCAAATATTGTAGAGCCCGTTTCAGTCATTTCTCCAAGCGTATTGAGCCATGAGTTTTGTGCTCCGAGGGACAAGAGCAGATATAGAAAGTGGATTTCCTGAGTTTCTGCCTGAGAGGCAGGCATTGGTATGTAATTTGTGTTCCTGTAATGATTTATTGTTTTTGTGCGTTTGTTTTATGAATAAAAGTAAAGTGGCTTGTGTATATTTGTTTAGCAACATTAACTAATAAATTTCATGTTGATTTTATTTCTTCTTCAGCGTGTTCATGCAGCACGTCCTACTAATTCTAATTCACTCACTTTTCTTGTCACAGGTACTGATGTCCTTTAAATATATATATATATATATATATTTATTTATTTATTTATTACAGCATTACACGTGTAGAGAATTTCTTTTTATTCAATGCCTCACTTATATATTACTGTTTATTTGTTTCAGTTCTCTTGCTATTCATGATACTGAACTCTCACCAGATGTCACCTAATTTTCTGGTATGACCTTTGTGTATTTAAACAAGGAATGCAATTCTTTTATGAACATTTGACATTTTATATTATTAATTTGATTCATGGGGTCTTGTTCTGATTTATGTTTGTATAGCTTTGGCTAGTGCTGGGTGTCTTCCTGGTGGCTACTATGTTAAGGATGTATGCAACTTGTCAACAGCTTCAAGCTGAGGCCCAAGCCCATGCAGCAGCAACCAGTGGCCTCCTTGGCCATACTGAAGTGAGGTTTCATATGCCACCGTCAATAGCACTTACCACCCGAGGACGTCCACAAGGCCTTAGACTTCAGCTTGCACTTCTTGATCGGGAGTTTGATGACCTAGGTTTTGAAGTTTTATTCAGTATAAACTTTTTAATATGCCACTTTATATAAACATATTTTTTTTTTAAATGTGAGTTCTATTATGGCTTTGTTTTAGATGTGCTAGATATCTTATTAATACAGCTTTTTTTTTTTTTGGTAATTTCAGACTACGAAACTTTAAGAGCTCTGGATTCAGATAATATTATTCCCGCACATTCTATGACTGAGGAAGAGATAAATGCTCTTCCTGTCCACAAATACAAGGTTTCTGGTCCCGAAAAGTAAGTTGTCAGTCAGATCAGTTGTTATATTCCTCTTATGGATTGGAGAGATCCGCTTATCAGATGCGTATAATTTTGTTGATTATATTTTCTTTGCTAGGAAGTGGAATGTGCAAAATTTCCGTGCATGTATTTAAAATTTACTTAATGTAATACCGAAGTCTTTAATCTAATTTTTCTCAAGTACAAATTGATATTTTCAAATTTTTGAAATAAGACCTCTATGATTTTGGCTATATGAAATAGAATTTTGAGTGATGAAATATGTGAAAAAATTGTCTTATCTTTGGTTGATAGAGAAAATATCTTAATATAGGACATCTGGTGAAGGACAAATAAGTTAGGGAACAAAACACTACACCAAAGAAACAACCTTTAAGATTACTTTAGTTGAGAAGTATAAGTAACCAGAAACTTATATTAACTGCAAAACACATTTTTATATTCGCAAACAACTTGCAACTCTGGAACATATTTTCAGTGTGTTAAAAGGTATCGTAGAGAGAGAGAGAGAGAGATTGTAAGCTCCAACACCCAACTTTATTGATGAAAATAGTGGGCCACCTTGATAAAAAATCTGCAGAAACTGCATCTTTTTGCATCATGTTTAAATCTTTAGGACCTAAGAAATGAATGGAAGAAGAAAAGTATGATGATGTTAGGATGTCCAAACAATGAAGTTAATGAGACTAAGGATTGGATGGGCGTGATAAATAACAGCTGTAGCAGTCAAGCTGAAATGACGTTGATAGTTAGAAGGTTTTAAGAACTAAAACAGAAGAGTGATCTAGATTTATTATTAATTATAGATATCGGCATCCATCTTTCTTGAGACCTAAATTCAGTTAAAAATGCAATTGTATCTAAATATGCTGATTCCTAATAGAAAAGGGAATATACTACATGATTTGGGAAATTGCAAGAGTCTATACTCTTCAAAATGTATAGCACTGTCTTTGACAAGAAGTTGCTTTTGTTTACAGCAGGAAATCTTCATCGCAACAGACCTCATCTTCAACATTTGCTGAGGTATCAGTTATGTCACTGGTTCTCTTTTATTTTGCCTGAAGATCAAGTGAATTTCTTAAGAACACAGTATTTCGCTTGAATGCAGTAGAAATTAGACCCCAAAAAAGAAAATAACAGAGAAAAAACCAAGAAAAATGTTCCTAACATTTCAAGCGGCTAGAACCTTCCACAGGAGTATCAAACTCAACCTGTTTCTTCCTCTGCCCTCACCCTTTGTCTATTTCTACTAGCCTATCCTAGAAGTTCTCTTGTTGCCCTCCATCTGCCCCTCACTCACCACCCATACTATGTATTTATGTAACCAATTGAGTTTATTCTTGTTGCCCGCTTAACTGCCCCGTATCTTTTAATTAGGGTTCCAACAGAATTAATTGCAACTTATGAGATTAATATCTTACTAGAAGATGTTGTTTTTCATCATTCCCCGTGGCCTTTAACACACTATTCATGACTATATCGGAATGTTATTATATTCAAAGTGCATCATATATTTTGTTAATTTTGACACACATGCTATTCTGGTTTAGTACAAGATATAAGCAGCGGAGTGAGGGAAAGGCAGGAAGTGTAACTACCTTGATAGTTGGGACTCGTGTTAGCTTTAGCTAGGAGTTTCTATAGAGAGAGTTAGTTAGGGAATGGTCAATAAAGGAAAGGGTTTGAGAGAGGAATATGCATGAAAATTCATAGAATGGTTTTGGGAGAGATTCTAGCCTCCAGAAAGCTAAAATCTCGAATGTCTAGCATTGTTACTGCATATTTTCAAGTTTTCTGTGTAAAGGCAACTCTGCCAATCTAGTGGTTTGCCTCCGTTTTCCTGTTTTAAAACCATAAATTGTTATTTCTCTCATATTTTCTAGATTTCTCTTTGGGTTCTATGAGTTTAGCACTTTCAAAATTCCCAATGTCATTAGACAAATAATTTTTACTTGAATGCCATCTTCTGTGAATTTTTTATTCTCCATTTTCAGTTGTATAATCTACTTTTTCTTTTCCTTTGTTTTTGGTATCAGCCCATACAAATTGCTATGTTCTCTCAACCGGAATTTTTATTTTTTATCAACTTTAAAATTTTAATCGGAAGAAATTTAATTACTAAAGTTTTTAACCAGTTTATAAAACAAATATGTACTGCTTTTTTTTTTTTAACCTCTGTTACTGGTAATATCTTCATTTTAAGCTACAATTGTACAACAGATTGATGTAATCTGTTGCTTCTTTTCTGGCAGAATAAGCAAGATTCCTTAAATGCAGTTGGCAGCTTGAAAGCCTCCAATGATGAGCTGACTTGCAGTGTGTGTTTGGAGCAAGTTAATGTTGGGGATTTACTCCGTAGCTTGCCCTGCCTGCATCAGGTTCATCCTTAACACAGCTTTCATATGTAAATTCTTTAGCTAATTGTTCTGTTTCCCATCTTTAATTATTTTTGTTTGTCTATCTGCAAACTATCATCTGAGTGACTCCATATATGAAAAAACAGTATCAAGTTGCTTTAAACTATGTGAAGGTAGAGGAGACCTCGAGTTTTAGTCACTCTTCATTTTTAATTTTTTTTCTGACCACAAGTTATTAGTTAGTAGTCTGATTGATACAGCCACGGTTCAAACTAGACCTGATGAAGTGATTCATTCTGTTTATTTATGCGCTAGACTAGACCTATTTGGGGCATACTGTGTTCTTTGTCTAAATGCATTTATTAGAGGAAGTGTTTAATTTTGTGGCCATTTTGAGCGTTGTCATGTGTGTTATTGTACTACTACTACTATTATAACAACAATAACAACGAAGTCTTATTCCACTAAGTAAGGTCAATTACATAAATCGCACAATACCATTGAGCTCTATCAATGACCAAAAATATTAATTAACTTATCTAATTACATATTGATCACTTTGAAACAAGCATTCTGAAAACAGTAATTTGGAAATGCTAATATTTGATGTTCATATATTTTCTTCCAACTTGATACTTAGTTTATGTACTATCTTGGAAGTTTCATGTTAATTGCATCGATCCCTGGCTGCGGCAACAAGGAACATGCCCCGTCTGTAAATTCAGAGCAGGATCTGCATGGTATGACGGTGAACAGGATGAAGTCGATGCTTCAGACATGGTTTGATCACCTGTTTTTTACATATTTAAGAATGTATAGATGCAATTAACTGTATCAAAGAGTGGTTTATGACTAGTGTTGCTGTAACTACCTGACGTAGGCGCGAGTAATAGCAGAAAACCGTGTAATAAGGATAACTATATGACAAATTATATAAATTTTGTTTGAAATTACTCTCTTTCTTGGGCCCTTTAGGATTTGGTAGCATGTGCAATAAATTTTTTAAATCAACAAAGCGGATAGCGCGTCTGAAAGAATGAGTGAAAAGGAGATGAGAAGAGCTTCAATTGCAACAGCCAACAGGTCCATATTTCCATCATTTTGCAAATTCAGCGCTTTGTTAAAATTCAGGGCAACAGTTTATTTTAAAAGAAAAATATTATAAGCTTTTTGAAGCATTCGAGGCCTTTTTTTCTTAAAAAAAAATAATTTCTTTCAGAGCAGAAGAATAAAAATAAAATTTCATAATTTCAAAATTACTGTTTTCAGAACGCTTGTTTCAAAGTGATTAATATGGTATTCACGAACATATATAAAAACGAAATATAACATAAATTCGCACTTTCATGCATAACACAACACATAATCACATGTTCAAATGTGCATAAATGCATATATACACATACAAACACCCACACACATGACATGTACATATACAAGTAATACTATTTTATACACAACATTATACAACATCGCACCATCTACATTTGCACATGCTCACACGACACATCGTATAGAAACATACTTAGCACACAGCATTACTCACACAAGACACTGAATTTGATTCAAATTTCGTTAAAAAATTGTTGAAAAACCAAGTCCCCAAATGTACTTTTAGTTTTATTAAAATAACAAAACGCATAACCAAATATTTCTTGTGTCTCTCACTCTTTTTTTTTTTTTCCCCTTTTGGGCGGATGAATGCCACATGCTACCTGTTCATTCTATTTTAAAGTAACGTACCAAACTTCGGCTGTTTAGTTTTGCGTTTCTAAGAAGCTAACGAGCGTTTTCCTGCATTTATAGGAAGCTAACGAGCATTTATGAATTGAAACTTGATTCTTAAGCAAAATTGGATTGTTTGGCTGCGTTTATAGGAAGCTAACGAGCATTTATGAATTGAAACTCAATTCTTAATCAAAATTGGATTGTTTGGTTACGCGTCCAATAAATATTCAGAATCGATTAATGCTTCAAAATCAATTTTGCTAGAAGTAAAATATTGTAGCTTCCAGTCAAAATCAATTTTACCAAATCATCTGTAATAATCAATTTTCAGAGTTATCCTTCTGTGCATTTGTTCTCGGGCAAAATCAATGAAAGAAAACAAAGAGAGAGAGAGAGAGAGAGAGACTTGCTCGTAGATGAGAACATAGATAGCAATATCCCGTTCTCTGTTCTACTTGAAAAACTTGTGGAGTTGTAGTTGGCCGAGTATGGCAAAGTAGGAAGAGGAATGCATATTTTATTTATTCAATGTATGGTTTGGCATTTGGCTAAAACTGTTTAGGATTGAGAACGTAGACGAGAACAGAGATGGCAATATCGCGTTCTCTGTTCTACTTGAAAAACTTGTGGAGTTGTAGTTGGCCGAGTATGGCAAAGTACAAAGTAGGAAGAGGAATGCATATTTTATTTATTCGATGTATGGTTTGATTTATGGCCTTCGATTTGGGCATTGGGCTAAAACTGTTTAGGATTGAGAAATCAGAAAATTTGGGAGAGAGAGAGAGAGAGAGCAGGGGAAGGCATATTGAGCAAAGAAAGTAGATGAATAGAGACTAGAGAGAGCTGAGAAGAGACACGATAGTGAGCACCAGCTGGCGTTTGGATAATGATATAAATTATGAATTTGAATATTTAGAAAAATGGATTAATGTGGCATAGACGGATCACATTTGGCAAACTTTAACAGAGAAATTAGAAAACAAAAAAAAACTTTAAAAACTAAGTGGAAAATTTTGAAAAAGAAAATGAGGACAAAAAAAATAATATGAGAAGTAATTATACATTTAAAAGTACTTATGTAATTAATATCCAAATGAAATTTATTTTTCAAAATAACTTTTTTGGAAAGAATGTCTAAACATATATCACGTTCATTCAAAATCAATTCTGCTCAAAATCAATTCTGTTCAAACTTAAATCCACCAACACACACATAATAACAATGAGTAATTTGGATGAGTTCAGTCTGGAACTTCATACCTTCCATGTTTAGGATGGACCCATGGGGAGGGTATGTTTCAGATATCTAAACAATCCCATTATCATTACACATCAATCAATCTGGATGTTTGATAAGTCCCTACTTTGCTTTAGCTTTACCCTTTCCTTGACCCTTTTTGGCCTCTAACTTGGCTTGCACACGAGCAGCTGCTGCTGCTTTCGCTTCTTCTCTCTTCTTCTTCTCCTCCTCTTTCGCAGCTGCAACTATCTCCCTCTGCTTCTTCAACTCTCTATTTTTTTTTTTTTCAAAAAAAGGAATCCAGTCGCAACAAAAACATGATAATGCTTTCCAATAAAAAGATGCATTTGCAAGTGAACAAAATTCATAAATTGCCTCTGCTAATGGAGATGCTGATGCACAGAGAAAGGAAAACTAGTAAAGTGTTACATTTGTGACTTACTCTAGCCTAGCTCTCTCCTCGGAAACACTTCCCAGACTGGAACCCTTCCGCGGCCTACAAGCAACTAACTCGACTTCGAAAACAAGTGTCGCACTGTGAGCCGTGAGGGATGAAACAAAAAGTATTATTTCACATTCATAGGGAGGTGTAAATTCTTGTAACTATAACCAAAGTAAAATAGCAAAGGTAAGTAAAAGCATTGAAAAATTTATTGTTTCCAAAACTCATAAGGAAGAAAAGCTGTGAGAAATGTTTTGGTCAACAGTGTGGCATGTGATCATTCTTACTGATAATGGCTTTATATGCCACTTCAGCAATTTTTTATTACAAATTTCATTTTTTGTATTTTTGAACAAATTTGTGTTTCTAAGCAAAACATTTGGTGTATAAAGAGGAAACAGTACTCTGGGGGGATATCTGGCGGAGATCCTGCACTGCCATATGCATATTCTGGCTTGCAAGTTATTTTTGCAATTTCTCCAACCTAATGATGAAGACAACATAAAACATGAGATGAAAACCTCCAATTAGTTAAAAAAGGCATCATCTAAAGCATATGCTATTTGACCTTCATGGTCTTTACTGCAATGTCCCAAGCCTTGATAACACTGCCCTTTCCGAGCTCAAAAGAGAACACTGTGTTATCCTCATGTGTAGTATCAAATACTTCACCAGTATCAGCAAGCGTGCCTTCATAATGAACTGACCATGACAAACAAATATCACAAAGAAGAACTAAGAACTTTAGCACTTAGCATGCTGTGCTCCTTTAAATGATCTCTTCTAAGCAAATATATTGGAACACCATATCCAACAGTTTTAGTCACACTGCCCATTGGTGGATTATTTCAATTGCATATGTTAAGGTCCCTCAGAAGGGAGAAGCATAAAGAAAACGTGCAACATGTGACATTTCTAAAATCATTGAAAGTAAAAAGACTCGATAATGAGCTGGCCAACATGCAAATGGACAGTCCCCCCCCCCCCCCAAAAAAACAAACACAAAAAAAAAAAATCCTATGAGAGTAAAGGATCAATAAGTAATCCAGTTGGTACAGAATCCAAAATGATTAAGAAAGCATAACCATGATGAAATGAAGAGGAAATCAACAATGATATATGGTCCAATTTTGACACAGTGCCTCAATCATAGTACCTATAGTGATAGGACTTGGCTGAGCGTCCAAATTCTTGTGACATTAGAATTGCAAAAATTAGCAAATTCTAGTTTTAAGGCATTAGGGTTGCAAATTTGCTAACTTCATTGGATGTCCAACACTTTATTTATGGCATTACTATATTAGGCTGTGAAATTTGCTTTATTTGCATTGCACAATGCCTAGATTATCCTCAGTTATTGTGTTATTAGTATTTCTAACTTTTTTTGTCCTTCTTTGTTCTTTCTAATCTGACATCTGCAGTTTATGCTTCCTTTTGTTCTATTGGTTTGACATCTTAAAGTGGCTCCACTTGCAAACATTTTCCGTCAGTCTATGAAGTTTCCCTAAAATGCATCAAACCCCAGGTATACTGATAGCAGATACCGTTTACATCCCTCTAGAAGAACAGTTGCTTACCTAAAATTGCTTTCCATTCCCAAAATCAACCCCATCCTTTTACTTCTAAGTGAGCCAGAAAGTTAGAAGGCGTTTGGTATTCTATCATTTTGACCTTGAAATCTCACATACCATGGTTCTTGGATGTTTTGATTGGATGAGTGTTTGGTATGCTGTTATTTGATAACTGGGTGGCATACGAGATAAAACCCTAATATCACATCCTAGGCGAAAAGGTGTTCCCTGATGCCAAACAAAATATTCTTTCATCTCACATCAGAGGATTGAGTGGGATAAGTTTTTCCATATTACCAATTTCAACCTTGTCTTTTATAGTAATTAGCCTCACAAAAAATTTGTTTGTAAAAACTAATAAGCATGTAAAATATAATACCAAAAACAAATTATACTTTCATGTTTTATATCAAGAAGAGTGAAATATTTGCATGTAAATTTTCAATTTTCAATTTTCAATTTTTTATTCTTTTAATTGTGTTTCCATTCACAAATAGTAAAAATGACATAACTTCATAAGATATAATACATTAAAAGAGAAATATTTGGGAACTCAAGGAGTAATTAAAATTGATTAACATGTGCAACTAAACATTTGTATCTGACATACATCATATATAAGATAGTGCCAACTACCATACCAAATATAAGTACCGTGAATACCATGATATTAAATCATGGTATCTCAAACCATAGCATGTATATAGGATAACAGTGTACCAAACGCCTCCCTATTTTCCAGAATCAAACTTCGATATACCTAATCCTAAATTAATAATCCTAATTCCTTCAATTTCCTGTGTAATTTGACAATCGCCATCAAAGCATGCATGCATGCATGCTTTGGTAAATAAGGAGATAATGTGTTAAAAGCCAAGTACTCTAGTTGTAAGCGGTAGGAACAATTCAAAGATATCAAGTTCTGAAAACAAGAGACAACCCATACAACTTGCTTTTAACTAGTATAGTAGTATATAATTGCTTGACAGAAGATGTGAGAACTTATGTATTGGACAACAAAGATGATGACTTCCAGTGCACCTAAAAGGCAACAGTTGATCTGCAACATGTACTATACAACAGGAAAAAGTATATCAAAGTCCAGGATAAATTGTGTCTTAATTAAAGATTTTATACTACTATATAGTACATAAATAAACTGAATGCTTAACATTGGTGGAACAAACATACCATCAACCAGGGGAAAATCTTCTGTTGGAGACACAGCATCAGTTTTGCTTTTTCTCACAATGGTCTTTATGACGCCTCCATCACCAGACAAATCAATTGCATCACCCATGGTTTGGATGCTGTTAACATCATAGAAAAATACCAAATACAAAACGCATATAAATTGAGTATTACTTTAGCCAATTAGCCCTAACATGCTCTGGAATCTTCTAATAGTATATAGTAAGCCATACATGCTGAATAACCAACATAAGCAGAACGGAGATAGAAAATGTTCAGATGGAGTTAAGGAATCTTTATAATGCTTCAATGTAATACATAAGGAAGAACAAAGGGAACCTAGTATAGGGCAACCCACAGCTTTATTAGTAGGCCTCATTTTGGACAAAAATACCAAGACTTATTATGATCTAAAATTCGTTGCAGTTACAAAATATTGAGTATAAATATACATACTATTGAAAGCAAGCCATTTTCACCACAATGCAGAGCAATTAGTCCTTGAGACATAATAGTAAATAAAAAGAAGTAGATAATCCGGTCATGCAGGTCTTGCTTAAATAGTGAAAATGCAGAAAAGACAATGGAAAACAGATGCTCCATTGTTAGTTTGGATTCATGGCTCAAGAAGGTAGACAAAACTATGTCCAATAACATGAATGGCATTGCAATGTTATATGAGTAAGCTTATAGTGCACCTGCCATACCAACATGGGGGTTAGGACAACTAGAAAATTGAGAAGGATAACAAAAATCCAGCTGACCTGTTACCTTAGCAAGATACAGATAAATTATCTTCAAGCAATTTCAATTTGCCATCAGGCAAAAGGGTTTTGTCCACAAGCAAAGGCTTCCAAGTAAACATTTCAACCCAAATATACAGACCCAACCAATATATGAATTTCCTGGGATTTAATTAGATAGCATGATTGATAGTATTTTTTACAAAAATAGAAAATTCTTTCTATTAAAAACCAAAACAGAAGGATTGCTAGGGATTAGAGAAGGTACAACCAATACTAAAATTTACAAATCAAAATTTTGCCAAAAGAAAAAACAGCAAAGAATAAAGGCACAAAAGGGGTCAGAAATTGACAGCATCAAGAATAGAAATTTTATAAAGTGATGTAAGATAGTGCAATTTGGACCCGTCTGCGGCGTTCAATGACTTATTTTTAATACAAAACAGGTTAAAAAAATAGTCCAGTTCTCCACCATTTCCGAAACTATTAATTTCACCTTTTCAGAACCTCTATATTGCCTTTTTTTTTTTTTTTGGTTCGTTTCCCCCACGAGACGCATCATGTAATCAATTGGGAAAACACTACAATCCTGTTTGCACAAGCTAAATTGCAAATCAATCTGACGCAATGAAATTGGAATTAAGCACACTTCGTCACTTCCCTACAGAGCGGCACACATGTCTATACATGCAAATAGTCGATTCAAAAAATAAAAAGGACAAAAATTGAAGTTCACACAATCTAGGGCTGAATAATTCTTGGCGGCGAAGAGAGATAGGCATCGATGCTGACCCTTTTCAGCTGGACGGTGATGATGAAGTAAAAGCTTCTGGAACGAAGCGTATGAACCGGGTAGTCGGGTCGATCGACAGGCACGAATTTTGTAAAACTTCGGCGGCCATATGGGTTTGACGAAAGCTCTTGCACAGAAACACCATAGTTAATGGGGAATAAAGGGCATGGCGGATGACGACTCACGCGTCCTGTTAGCGCGTGAAAGTGAATCAACAAGTTTTTTTTTGTGTCAATAATCTCCACGTGTTCATTAGTAGAGCTGACAAGGTTCTCTAAAACATGGGCCCAAATTCAATTTTTTGAGTTTTCTTTATTTGAACCGAACCCAACTTAATTAATAAGTGAAAAGTTTAGGCCGGCCCAAACTTCGTTAATACTATTGTCGCAATTTTTTTTTAAAAAAATTGAGTTAGCACTTGGCACTTGAAAGAAGTGTGACATGTTTTATGAGAGTCATATGCTATACATATGTTCAAAACTATGTAACTATGTGATGAAAGTCATAAAGCCAAATAATTTCATGTTTTGAACAGTTTCTGAGAGGATATTAATTTAATTGGTTCAAAACCAAAACATCTTATGCTTTGTTTTTTTTTTTTTGGTTCATTGAAGAAATATTAAAATGTGTTAGCTTCATCTCGTCCTAGGTAGTTTTGATCCTAATATTATTACTTATTAGGGTTAGGGGCAGACTAATCTATTTTAAATACGAACTAGAGTCTTTTTAACTCAATAGAGCTAAAATGAGTCGAGTTAAGTCCATTTTCAAAAAAATAATTTTTTGGGTAGAAAAATAAATTTGTTTTCATTTAAAAATATACTACTTATTATGATTAAATACTGCCAAAAAATATTTATGTAAAATAAGTAACTAACTTATCAAATTTTTAAAATTTAAAATAAGTACAACTAAAATACAACTTTATCTCAAAAGTCAATATATTAAATGTTTAAAATAATACATTTTTTTTGTTACATAAAATAATTCATCTTTACTTATTCAAACTAAAGATAATTTTATTTTCATCCAAAAAAAACCACCATATAATTATTAAAACGCAATTGTAAAATCATCAAGTCAATTGGTGCTTTATAACTAATATAACATCCAAATCTCTATTCTTTTTTATCTTGAAAAACAATAAGTCTTGTACTCTATTATTTCATTCAAGTTTAATTAAGTTTTATTTTATTTAAAATAATTTAAAAAAAGAGGCTGGGTCGGGCTTACGTTAACCAAAACTTGTTTTGGCCCTAAAATTTTCTTTGGACAAGGCCCTAATATTATTAAGATTAGACCAAACTATTTTAAATATGAGTCCAAGTTTTTCTAGCCCAACTATACATATTTTTAAAGGCAACACAGCTTGACCCATAGAAACTAATTAATTTTAACAGCTCTACAAGAATACGATAGTATGACTTTATATGTATATATATATATATATAGCTTCTCATTTATGATATTCTTTTGTTAATATGGAGAAAAAAAATTACATTATTGTTGAGTATCATCTTCTGTTGTTTTTAGAATATCTTAATTGTCAATATACATGTATGTGTGTATTGAGTTAACTTCTCAAAAGTATACCAATTTAAAATTTTAATATCTTCTACCCACAAAAAAAGATAGAAAGAACCAAGTATATAATTTAAGTACAATTTTTATATTTATGTTATAAAAATTTATTAATGAACACATAAAATATATAAATTTTTTTATAAATTCAATATTACATAACTAAATACTTTTAAAAAATTAATCTGGCATATTATATTTAATATTTTATTAAAAAATTTAATAACAACATACGCTAATCATTATTTATTTATTTTTTAAATAATTATTTCATATTCAAACATTATATTTATGTTGATTAATTTAAATTTAAATTGGATGAACCAAATCTGTTTTCATTAAAGATTATGTTGCAACAAAAAGCTTGCGGATCTTCTGTTCAGAATAAAACAAGCAGGTGTCTGCCTTGAGTTTTAGCAACGGTTTTAACTGTTGCTAAAACTTTCAGCAACAATTTTTTTTTGTTATTAAAAATTTTAGTAACAATTAAAACAATTACTAAAATTCAAAGCAGACAAATTCTGAACAGAGGATCCGGACCCCAACAGAGGGGGAGGACCATCAACCAACCCATGTGTGCGTGCGTGTCCCTGACTCTGACAGAATCTGAAGGCAAAGTCGAGCTAGAAAGACCGAGTAATGGATGCTATTATATTATATTAAACCCTAAACTTACAGTACTTTTTTTAAAAATAAATATAATGTATATTAAAGACCTAATCATTAAAAACTAAATAATATATGTCTGTTATGTTTTTGATTAAAAAATAAATAATAAAAATTATAAGAATTGTATTAAAAATTTCTCTAAAGTGATTTTTATAATGATTTAGTCAGAGGCAGGCGTGCGGTGATGTGACCGTTGACCATACTCGTGGCTATTCTTTCTGCGCTTGGCCCAACACAGAGTTATTGGGATCATTTCTAACTGGGCCCACCATAGCACGATCTAGAGCAATAGTAGGCCTATGGGCCCACCTTAATTGAATCCTTGGATTTTACTGCCTTTTCATATGGGCTATGGGCCCACAAGTCTAAGCCCTAAAGCAACCCTCAAGATTCTCCCTCACCTTCTGTTGGGCCCCCTCATTTAACTTCTTTTAATACTTTAATCCTTCAAATAACCTTTATAAAATATGAGTTATCAACCCACTTTTTTTATATATTATCTTAATATCAAAAGTTTAATATCATTGCTTTAATTTTGATAAAAAAAATTTAATATTAATTTAACTAAGATTAGGAATAAAATAAAATGTTTTAAAAACATTAATTCTAAATCGTAATAAAGCTTCAAATGCTAAATTGATGCTGATACATAGTATCTTCCGTGAATTAATATAGTCATTTATTTTAAATTAAATATGCCAAGCCTACTCAATAAATCATATTTTTCAAAAAAAAAAGTTTTTTGAATATTATTAATTTTGAATTATTTTTTAACCTTGTTATGATTTATGTACTATATTACAGGGTAAAAATTGTTATATTGTAGAAGTGTATTTAAAATTTTCAGTGGAACATTATAATAAGTTGCAAGTATATAATGAAGTATTATATATATAATATATAATAGTACCTATTTAAATTTTAAGGTATACTAATAATGCAATTAACAATATACTTTGTTTTTTTTAAATCTATATATATATATATATATAGTACATATTTAAAAAAGTTATGATCATGAAATCAAAATGTTAGACATGCAAAAATACAAATAAATATTATTTTGCTTGTTTGTCGAATGATACAAATTAATAAACGTGGGACAAAGAAAGGGACCGAGATGTAGGACCATGTTATAATTATGGAAGAGAAGCTATCAACAATAATTAGAAGAGTAGTTGCGAAATACAATACTTTATTAGAAGAGTGTGCTTTGTTTATCAGATCTCATTAAACCAACCAGACAACGATGGATCAACTGATACAAGTTTGGTTGCTTTTTGACCATAATTTCCAGAACGTATCAATTTCGATCACAGGTCCAATAAATTCTTCATCTCATTTCTTTCATTAATTAAAGATACAGCAATATAATTATCCTAGACAATCCAAAAGAAAAAATAGCCTTTCTCTCTCTCTCTCTCTCTCTCTCTCTCTCTCTCTCTCTCTCTCTCTCTATATATATATATATATTATGAATATTTTTTTTTGATACTGGCCAAATGCCTCAACAAATCATATTAAGAAAGATTAAGTAGTCTGTATTAGCTAGATACAACAAATGTGTTAAAAGAAAATTTGAGACAGAAAATAAAAAAAGAAAAAAATTCAAAAAACATCTGAAGCCTATTAAAAGATTTAGAGAAAAAAAAAACATACATCAACTTATAAATCAAAGGAGGCAACCAAGATATACCGCTGAAATTTTTGAAGTCGTTTTATCTATCTTTCCTCGAATTATATTGACAATTATTTACATGTTTTGACTAATAATAAGTTTCGTTTTCTCTAAAATTACTCTTAACCCTAAAATTTCTTTAAATGATTGAAAGTCAAACAATACACTTAAAAGAGAAAAAAACAGAGAGAATAGAAAAATTACCACAAGAGAGAGAAACTACTAAAAAGGGACGAAAAGAAACCACCATATGAGAGAAAAATTGCTTAGAGGAGACAAAAAAAAACTACATTCTGAAAGAGATCTACTCGAAAGGGACAAAATAATGATAAAGAGAAGTGGTGACTAGTGTTAAAGAAACTTAAAAAGGGTTCTTTGGCGAGCTTGCTATTATGGAAGGTTTTTTTTCTTCCCATGAATATTTTTTTTAATTAATCATCATATATGAAATTTTATTATATTTTGACTAATCTTATTTTAGCCAAATTGGTGCACAAAGAAATAAAACTTTTTCAATATTACTTTTCTTGGTTTATAAAATTCGATCTTAAAATTTTATTTAAAAAATAAAATTAATTAATTAGTATTGATAGAATGAGCAGTTATTTATAACTAATGAATTTATCTTTTCTCATTCATTAATTAGATGCCCATCGTCATTTATGTGCCGTTTCTCCTACCTATAAACAATTGAAGATTTTTTTAAAGAAAATTATTATTTTCTCCTTTATAGCGCAAATAAGTTAATTATATATTTCGTTGTTGAATTTTCAATGTACAAAACTGGAAATGCTCTTGATATAAATTATAAACTCAGAAGTATATCTGTGGAGATTGTATATTAATCATCCAACAATAAGTGGATTTGATGATAATTTTGTCATTTTCTTTGTTAATTGGAAACCATTCTCTTTAATTTTTTTTATTGAATTTTCTTTTGTTGGGTCTCCTTTTGGCACGCCAAGCCAAAATCTCAATCATTAAGATTCGAAATTAATCCAAATTATGAGTAAAGTTTGTTTTGCTTGCTCACAAGCCACCAAAAGCATAAAAAAATAATGTCGAATATATATAATATTATATATATATATATAGTCTTTGACCAGGAAGTTGTATAGAGTTATAGACTGTAAAAGAAGCCCAAAAACCTACAAGACACACCAACTCACCGAGAAAGGCAAATTGAAGGGAGCAACGAAAAGAAGAAAATACATAAGCGACGGAATGACTAATTTGCTGATTACAATTTAAAGTACTCGCAACATATAAAAACATATTAGTATATATTATTTTTATGGCAAAAATAAGAGTTTGTTCCAATATATTTGTTTTACATTTCATTTTAATTATTTATATTTCAGGTGTTTCATATTAGTCTTATATATTACAAACTCACATTGTTTTTGTTATTTTTTGTCAAATTCATTAGGCATTTTAACATAATTAACAAACTTGATAATAAGTATGTAGATAATTCATGTTAGAATTATAATAAAAATGTGTCAAGTCTAATAAAATATTTAACAAATTTGACAGAAAAATATTGAAACAATGTAAATTTGCAATATAAATCATCAATATGAAACATTTCAAATATAGAGAGCCAAAATATAACTTAAAATTAACATAAAGAACTAAAATATCCTTTTTTTCTATTTCTAAAAATATATATATTTCGAATTATAATATTTTTATTATATGTTTAAATAATAAATTGTTTAACCTTTTACTGTTTATCATATATTTTAGCTTCTTTTTCTTATATTATATTTTAATTAATTGTTAACATATAACTTTAGAAATTAACCAGCAGCAAGCAGCAAACTCCAACGTTTTAATATTGATATATAAAATTGACACTAATGTAACCGGAATTCCATTCATTTTTATTTAATAAAAAACTTAAAAAGTTGTATCATATTCCTATTCCATAACCACCGGGATAATTGTCCTTCTTCTGCATCATGATTCATGTGCATAATATACAGAATTTTTTTAAAAAAATGAAAAATAATTGCAACTTACATTGTAATCAATAATATATTGTAATATTTTTATCAAAAAATATAATATATTGTAATTTTGTATAAAATAGATTAAATTGGAGAACTATAAGTCTATAATGGCTGTAAACTATTTTTTTTTATAAGTATTTTACATTTTGCTTCGTAAACTAAATATTATTTTTTATAAATGAAAAGAATGAACTCCAAAAGTAACAAATATTCAATTCTTAAAAACACTAATCTGAAGAAAATCCTATATTCTGTGTTTATTAAATTCCAAAAAAATTAGTCCTCTATCTTTATAAAAAGTGAGGAATATCTTCAATAAAAAACCGAGAATTGGACAATATTTTGATCATTTCAAGTTCAATTCTTACCAATAATGTAATTATCACATATTGTTTACTGTCAACTAATTTATGATTTCATAGGGGAAGACACATGCTTATACTCCAGATTTGAATTCACGAGACAAAGATTCTCGCACATTGTACAACTAATAAGCCAAAAATTCGGAGATGATTAAAATGATTAATTAAACACCACAAGCCAATAATTAAAATTACATTTTACATTGTATTATATTTAAACATTCTTAATAAACTTGATCAGGTCTGAAATTTTCCAAGATTCTTGTAGAAAACCTTTTAATGGGAAGTTTGCACATTACATTATACTAAGCACATTGGGCAACCAAGTATATTGATTTAAATAATTTATTTTTTAACTAATATTGATTGATTCAAATGGTTTAATGTATATTTATTTTAAATAATGTCTCAAGTTCAAGTATTATAAATAAAAAAATAATATTAATTTTTTTTACATATTTATTATGTGTCTCAATTCAAACCAAATTTGTTAGAGACTTAGAATTCAATCAATTTCCAAAAACTAATGATTCAACAAAAAATTATTCTGAAGTAATTAGACAAGGAAAGAAAATATTTATTATACTTTCATTATACTTTCTATGTTTGAAAGAATTTAATATTATTTCTATTCATATTTTAACTAAATAAATTGGTTTCACTTAAAATTTAAGATTTAATTCAGTCATATTTTAATTTTTTTTAATTTTATAAAAAATTATAATATATTACATGACAAATATCAGTAAAATAGTATTAAATGATTTGATTTTAAGCGAGTGTCCAAAACAAAATGACCATGAAGATAAAAGTAAATTTGTAAAATAGACATGATTCAAAATTAAAATTGGTACTTTATATGAAATGATCACATTTAAGTTATTGTAAGGAAAAGCCAAATAACCATAGGAGAGAAGCATTCTCTCTTCCTGTTCCCCATCCTAGTAGGGGCTGCTCTTCTTCCTAGTTCTCTTCTATATTTTTTTTTTGGTGAGAGTTTAGTCTCTTTTTAGTCGGGGCTTTTATTTTCTCACTGTAGAAACTTTCATCTCTTCATGGTAAGAATTTTTATTTTCAAATCTTGTCTTTTTGCAAGTTTTTTTTATTTATAGAACTTTGTTTTTAAATTTGTGTTCAAATTTTATTTTTTTTGTAAGTTTTTTTGTTTTTTTGTTGTTTTTCTAGTTATTGTTGTTTGTTGTTCATTCTTTTAAGAGAGTTTGGGATATGTCTGTAATTTTGGAGAAAATATAACTCATCATCAGTTAAGATATGCTAACACTTGTCAATATAATCAGATGATAAATAGATGAAACGATTTCAGACGTTCTAGTGGTATATATTGGTTTGCATTCTTTAGTTGATAAGTTATTATATATATATTTTTTCTAAATTCTTTGTTAGGTTTCAGAGTTTCTTTGAAAGATTTTTTTTCCTGTTTTAGTTTTCTTTTGGAGCCTCTGTTACATCTAACCAATACAATCATTTGATTTTATTTCAATATGATATGGTTTGGATCTTATTCGTCATTATTAAAAAAAAAGCTTTTGTAAATGTTTTGTTATACCATAATTACACTGAAGTACCAAACAAAACAAAGTTGAATTCAATTTTTCCAAGTTAAATATAGTATTAAAAAGATATCCGTTTCCGCGATGAGCAAAACTCTGAAGAAAATGAAGATGAACTTATGTATCTTCCTCTATTTCTTTAATATATTCCTTAGTTTACCAAAAAAAAAAAAAACTCAGCAGAAAATTCCTTACATGACAACATTATTATATGGACTCATATTTTCACTATAATTTAAAATTTTATTTTGTACAAATTATATTCCATATATTTTCATTTAACTTTGATTAAATCTTTAAACTTAACATAATTCAAATGTTTTATTGACAAAAGTTAACGTAACATTTTTTTATATACGTTAACATCTATTAATTCATCTTAAATTTGTTACATGAGTTTAAAATTTATAATATGATTAAAATTACCAAAATTTGTCTCATAATCATTATATTAATATTAATTTCACAAGAGTACTTTAGTTAGAATACACATGACAAAGTTAAGATAAATAATAGATGTTGACATATATAAAATAAGATATTATGCCAATGTTCAATGTTTAAATGTATCAGTACTTAACATGAAAGATATAATTAAAATTAATTAAAAATATATATATAATATAATTAACTCGAAATGAAAGTTTAATTTATAACTAGAACATAAATGAAAGTTAGGAAAATCAACACTACACCTCATCCGCACACATATGACATAATTTAAATTTACTGCATAAATTTGTATTTTACCGTTTGGGTGTAGAAGCAATAATGAGTTTGCGTGAAGGGAAAGGGGAGTCCATGTGTTGGCCTTGTGATGCCATTGTCAGCGTCGCTGCCAGCCTGCCATTCCCAAAGCTGCATATTCATATTATATGTGTACTCGCTCACACACACTAATTTCTTTTCTGCCCTTCTAAAATATTTTATCACCCTGACACGCTAAATATATTACTAATTTATTTTCTCTGAGATTACTTATTTTAGATTTTGAGGCTTTAAGATTCCCAAAGCCTATTCTTTCATTTTTTAACGAATGGTCAGATCCATGATTCCACCACCACCACCACCACCTTCTGCAACTTACAGTACTATCTATGATATCCCACCCACTGTAAACAGTGAACTAAACCCAAGCCAGCTGTAACAAATATGTACATTCCCGAAATTACACTCCTCTCCTCCCTAAACTTTTCTTATTACACGACCTTCCTTTTTAAAAAAAAAAAAATACAACACATTTTGATCCAATTTTGTAGTTTCCTTTTAAAAAAAGATTTGTTATGATATATTTTTAATTTAATAATTTAATATCATATAGCTTAAAAAATAAGTTTTTATATATTATGATTTTTTTAATGTTAATCCATAATATAATGTCACAAATATTTTATTTTTTTTAATCAAGATCTAATATTTATCTAAGTTAATGAATGGTATTTGGATAAAAAAATGTGGTGTCAGGCTTTTATTTTTTTAAGAAAGGCCACAGGCCCATATCAACTTATATTAAGAAACAACTGAAAGTTTGCATTGACAATATGTAATTAAGGGCTTAAGAAAGCAAAAGATAATTGTATATTAAAATTACTCATGTGTTTAGTTAGATAATGGGCCACCTTATTTGCTTCCCTGTTGATATGAAAAAAGCTGAAGAATTGAAAAGAGGCAGACAGGTGTCGCACATCCAAAGCTAGTATATCCAAAGGTGATAAATCACAGTGCTAATTCTATGTTCTCACCAGCATCAGAGGGTCCGTATTTACCTCTAGTGCTCGAAAACCCTGTATAGTCGCGATCTGTAACGCCCAACAAACAATGAGAGCTTCTGCGATTTCTGGCTTAAAATGGTCTATGGAGCTCTTCGATGTAGCATGAAGGATAACTCTGTTGTGGAAATTCGGGCTATTTTCCACCAATAATAAAATTAACAATACCCGACAAAATAGCCTACCATATAGGAGGCAAATATAAAGCAGATAAATAAAGAGCAGAAATTAAATAATGAGAACACCAGAAATTAACGAGGTTCGGCTAATTTTGCCTACGTCCTCGGATACTACCAAAATATATTTATAAGAGAGAGAGAAGAGAAAACTAAGCCTTAGAAGAGATATTAGGCTTTAGTTTTGGGGTGTGAAAATACATAGGAGAGCTTCCCTTTTATAGCCAAAGGAAGCCCCCCACTTCACTAATCCACTCAATGTGGGACTAAGAATAGGAGGCACTATTCACAAATCTCCACCTTGCCGAATTTCAAGTCCCAATACAAAAACTCTCGCTTAAAAATTTTCAAAAAATAGTGTCTTCAAATGCGCCTAAGGCGCTATTCATCTTCAAATCTTCACAATATTAATCAAGTCCAAGCAATGTTGAAACTTGATTGATGTCACAACTTTAGTCATCATGTCTGCAGGATTTTCAGCTGTGTGGATCTTCTGAAGTAGTAATTCTCCTTCTTCAAGAATTTCCCTTACAAAATGATATCGGACATCTATATGCTTCGTTCGTGCATGATAGACTTGATTCTTTGCTAAACAAATAGCACTCTGACTGTCACAATGCACTTTGATGTGCTTTTGACCAACACCCAAATCTTTCAGCAAACCTTGAAGCCAAATAGCCTCTTTAACAGCCTCTGTAACTGCCATATACTCTGCCTCTGTGGTAGACAAAGCAACTGTTGACTGTAAAGTAGACTTCCAACTGACCGGTGCCTTTGCAAGGGTAAACACATAACCGGTAGTTGATCGACGTTTGTCCAAATCACCAGCATAGTCAGAATCACAATATCCAACTACGCAATGACCCGCTTTTACATCCCGCTCAAACATTAAACCAACATCCACGGTGTTCAGAATATACCGCAGAATCCATTTGACAGCTTGCCAATGTCCTTTTCCAGGATCATGCATGTACCTGCTCACAACCCCAACTGCCTGTGAAATGTCAGGCCTTGTACATACCATAGCATACATCAAGCTACCAACCGCATTTGCATACGGAACTTTCGACATATATTCTCGTTCAGCATCATTCTTTGGAGATAAATTAGCACTAAGCTTCAAATGAGGAGCAAGCGGGGTACTTACAGGTTTTGTCTTATCATCCATGCCAAAACGTTTCAGTACCTTTCTCAGATATTGTTTCTGAGTCAGACAAAGTTGCCCCAATTTTCTGTTTCTGCTTATCTCCATGCCGAGAATCTTCTTAGCTTCTCCTAGATCTTTCATTTCAAACTCTTGCTTCAATTGTGCCTTTAACTTCTCAATCTCTCCTTGATTTCTTGAAGCTATAAGCATATCATCAACATATAGGAGAAGATAGATAAACGATCCATCTTGTAGCTTGCGCAAATACACACAATGGTCGTATTTGCTCCTTGTGTACTTTTGCCTCAACATAAACTTGTCAAATCGCTTGTACCACTGTCTTGGTGATTGCTTCAATCCGTACAAGGATTTTTCAAGTTTACAAACCAAATTTTCCTTACCAGCAACCTTAAACCCTTCTGGCTGAGTCATATAGATTTCCTCCTCCAAGTCTCCATGCAAAAACGCAGTTTTTACATCAAGTTGAACTAGTTCCAAATCTAACTGAGCTACCAAGGCCAATAAGATTCTAATGGAGGAATGTTTCACCACTGGAGAAAAAACTTCATTATAATCAATTCCCTCCATCTGAGCGTAGCCTTTAGCCACCAATCTCGCCTTGTAACGAGTGTTATTCTTGTCAGGAAATCCATCTTTCTTTGCATATACCCATTTGCATCCAATTGCCTTCTTTCCCTTCGGTAGACTTGCTAGCTTCCATGTCTGATTCTTCTGAAGAGACTGCATTTCTTCAATCATAGCATTCCTCCACCTTTCATCTTCTGAACTTTGTACTGCTTCTTGGTAGGTGGTGGGAATTTCATCATTGACAATTATAGATGCATAAGCCACCATATCATCGAATCGAGCAGGTTTGTGTCTTACTCGTTGTGGCCTTTGTAATGCAATTGATTCTTGTTGCTGTGGAGGTGCTTGGGTTGGAACCTCCTCTTCTTCTAACCCCTCTTCTGCCATAGGAGTTTCATCACCTTCATTACTGATTGCTGAGTTAATTCTTCTACTTTCAAACTCCACCTGCTTTGGAGTTTCCTCCACCTGCTGTGGTGCACCATTGATCTGTTGACTATCATCTTTTGTTACCTTTTTCAACATGACAGATTCATCAAAGGTAACATCCCTGCTAAAGATTATCTTCTGTGTTTCTAGACACCATAGACGGTATCCTTTCACACCAGTAGTGATCCCCATAAAGAGCGCCTTCTTTGCTCTCGGATCCAATTTTGATTCTTTAACGTGATAGTATGCAGCGGAACCAAACACATGTAACGAATCATAGTCAGTAACAGGTTTTCCAGACCAAGCCTCCAGAGGTGTTTTGCCACCAATAGCAGTTGATGGCAAACGATTAACAAGGTGACTTGCATATCTCACTGCCTCAGCCCAATATTGTCTGCCCAACCCAGCATTGGACAGCATACACCGAACTTTCTCCAGCAATGTTCGGTTCATGCGTTCGGCCACCCCGTTCTGCTGTGGTGTATTTCTAACTGTGAAGTGTCGAACAATGCCTTCATCCTGACAAACCTTGTCAAACGGATCACTCCGGTATTCACCACCGTTGTCTGTTCTGAGTCGTTTGATCTTTTTGCCAGTTTGAGTTTCTATAATCTTTTTCCACTTAAGGAAACAATCTAACACTTCATCCTTTGACTTCATAGTGTACACCCACACTCGTCGAGAGAAGTCGTCAACAAAAGTAACATAATAATGTTTACCTCCCAAAGAAGCTGTCTTGGAAGGTCCCCATACATCAGAGTGAACATAATCCAAAATACCCTTGGTATCATGGATTGCGGTGCCAAATTTCACTCTCTTCTGTTTCCCCATCACGCAATGTTCGCAGAAATCCATCTTACAGGTTTTTGCACCTTTCAACAATCCTTGTTTCGCCAAAATTTGTAAGGATTTTTCACCTGCATGCCCTAACCGCATGTGCCACAACCTTGTTGCATCTGACCCATCATCATCGAGAGTAGCAACTGCAGCTGTCCCAACAATTGTATTACCGTCGTAGTAATACAACCTATTTTTTCGGGTACCTTTCAACATCACTAAAGCTCCAGAAATGACTTTTAGAACTCCATCTCGCATCGTCACTGCTAATCCTTTAGATTCCAAGACTCCCAAAGAGATGAGGTTCCTCTTCATGTCTGGTACATATCTAACTTCTGTTAGAACTTTAGTCGATCCATCATGGTTCTGTAAGTAGATTGAACCAATACCAGTTGATTCGCAATATGTGTCATTTCCCATGTAAATAACACCACCAGCTACTTCTTCAAATTCAGTGAACCATTCCCGAATATGACAAATATGTTGGTTACAAGCTGAGTCAAACATCCATTTGTCAGATCGCCTTGTTGATGTTGTAGCAACTAGTGAAAGATCTGAATCTTCATCACTAAACTCAGCCACATTTGCTTCTGATGGAGGTTTTCTTTTATCATCTTTGCCCTTGTTTTTCAATTTTGGACAATCCTTCTTCCAATGCCCCTTCTCTCTACAAAAGGCACATTCATCTTTGCTTGGTCTGCCTTTTGACTTCGATCTCCCTCTCCTTCCTTTCATCTGGCCTTGTGGTCTGCCTCTTGCCACTAGCGCTTCTGCAACCACCTCTGCTTGCTTGCTTTCCTCTCGATCCTTCTTTCTCAATTCATGACTGTATAGAGTACTGCACACTTCACTGAGGGAAACTTTCTCTTTCCCATGAAGTAACATAGCTTCTATAAATGCATACTCGTCAGGAAGAGAAAATAGCAACATCAGGGCCAGATCCTCATCTTTGAAAGTCTCATCAACATTCATCAAATCAGCTACTGCCTTATTAAAAGTAGTAATATGATCGTTCATGGTGGTACCGGGTTTATAACTAAACCGGAACAATTTCTTCTTCATATAGAGCTTGTTGTGGCCGCTCTTCTTCAGGAATTTGTCCTCCAATGCCTTCCACAACGTACTAGCAGAAGTTTCCTTTGCGAACGAATACTTCTGCTCTCTGGAAAGACATGATCGAATAGTACCACATGCTAACCGGTTGATGGTCTTCCATTCTTTTTCATCAATCTCATCTGGTTTCTCCTCTTCAATAGCAATATCTAGACCTTGCTGGAAAAGAGCGTCTAGAACTTCACCTTGCCACATGCCGAAATGACCTGTACCGTCAAAAATCTCCACCGCTAATCTTGGATTTGGCGCAGCAATTCTCGTCAAAAATGACGACGAAGAAGCTGCCGACGTTGTGGTGGAAACAATGGTTCTCTGCTCCTTATTATCTGCCATTTTAACTTCCAAATATGAAAATTACTAGTAATACTCTAGTCCAAAAAAATGCACCAGGAAAGTTCCCAGGAAAGAGAGGAGGGTCACAACGGACACACTTAAAAACCAAGTCTTTCCTTAGCCAGACCTTTCCTAGACATGCACTTCAATTAGACAATATATTACTAATAATTTCTCCAAAAAAATTTCAAATGAATTCTCAAAAAATTTTTTCTGATTGTGGAAGATCAGTTAAAACTGCAACCACAAGAGCATACTAAAATTTCAAGAGTTTTCGCAACCAAGCCTCTGATACCAATTGTTGTGGAAATTCGGGCTATTTTCCACCAATAATAAAATTAACAATACCCGACAAAATAGCCTACCATATAGGAGGCAAATATAAAGCAGATAAATAAAGAGCAGAAATTAAATAATGAGAACACCAGAAATTAACGAGGTTCGGCTAATTTTGCCTACGTCCTCGGATACTACCAAAATATATTTATAAGAGAGAGAGAAGAGAAAACTAAGCCTTAGAAGAGATATTAGGCTTTAGTTTTGGGGTGTGAAAATACATAGGAGAGCTTCCCTTTTATAGCCAAAGGAAGCCCCCCACTTCACTAATCCACTCAATGTGGGACTAAGAATAGGAGGCACTATTCACAAACTCCATCCTCATTTCGGAACACAACCCTGAACCTCCATGAATCACCCTCTTTACATTCGACGTTAGTATTCAGCTTGACGTTGCCAGTCCTAGATAGCTTCCAGTGCTTTACAGCAGAGATCTCAGCACCCTGACCAGAAATCGTGTTCGCCTGATCATAATCAATGAGAACCTTGAACACTGTAACCACAACTTCTTGTGGGAAACTCAATTTTCTATTAAAAATCAAATCATTCATCTTTGTCCAAACCCCCCAACGAAGCCGTGGCAATCAAGGCCAAGACGTCCTCATTCTTTGTTGCAAGGCACACCTGCAACCAATGGAGAAGGGCAGCAGAGTCGAGAATAATGGCTCAAAATCCCAAAGGAGAAGCAAACCAAAATAAGCTGGCCAGTTGCATCCCATGAATAAACGTTGTAAGTCTTCCCTTTCTCCACATCTAACTCAATTTGTTGCAACTTGAATTCCTCTCCTCTGTAAATTTGAGTAATAAGGCAACGCATCATGTAATAATCGTTAGGGAAAAAAAAAAACCTTTACCTTCAGAGGGATAGGAAGCTTCCATAATCTAGACCAGTTCATTCTATCCTATGAGGTTGCCCCCATACAGACATTAGAATCATCCATTAACTATAACATATGGTACTGTTGTTGGGATAACGGGACCCTCATAATATTAGAAACATTAAAAGGTAGAAAAAGTTGTTCCAGTAAATCCTCCTTCTAGACGCCCCTCGTCCCATCAATAAGGTCATTCACAAATTGATGTTGCATAACTTCAGGCTGTGAGGTTAAAATTTTCTTATTGGCTATTTGAGTTAGCCAATTATCACCCTAAATACAAACTGTTCGACTGTCTCCCACTCGCCAAACAAACCCATCCAATAGTATATGTCGTGCATCCAGTAAACTCCGCCAAGAATAACTACTATTGTGACCCAATTTTGCCTCCAAAAAAGAAGTGTGAGGATAATATCATCCCTTGAGCACCATAGCCACCAATGAGTTATCATTATGGAATAGTCACCACCCTTGTTTAGCTAGCAAGGATAAGTTAAATTGATGCATCTACCTAAACCCTAGTCCTTTTTTAGCTTCTGGTAAACATAAAGATTTCCAGGATACCTAGTGCAGCTTCTTGACATCCTCATACCCTCCCCACCATAATTAGAAATAGTAGTCTTTAACTCTTGGCAAATCAATTTTGGGACAAAAAAGCAACTGATGACATAAGTAGGTTGAGCTTGAGCAACAACCTTAATTAGCACTTCACGAGCTCCCTAAGACAGTGTTAGGGCCTTCCAACCCCTTAATTTCTTCTGGGGTCTATCAAGCAAATAAGAGAAAAATATCTTTCTTAAACCTCCCCACCATCATTGACAAACCAAGATACATTGCAGGAATTTTACTAGTCGTTACTCCTATCCTCCCTCGGATCATACATTATAGGAACATTTTGACTAAACAGAAACTTCATTTTCTGAAAATTCACTTTTTGTCCAGAAGCTCCTTCATATGATTGAATACAGTGCAAAACCACCCCAACCTCAGTTGATGTGGCTCGTGCAAACTAAGTGTATCATCAGCAAAAAAATAAGTGTAAAATAGTAAGGAATTGTCTACTAACCTTTAGCCCGTGAAACAAACCACGCTCAATATAATTCTCTAGCAAACATAGAAACACCTCAACACAAATAATAAAAAAGGTTAAAAAAAAAAAGATCTCCTTGTCTCAAACCTCGTTGTGGCATAAAATGAGGCCCAACTTCCCTATTAACAATAACCAAGTAAGATAAAGACGTTACATACCTCATTATTAGAGCACACAGGTGGGGCGAGAACTCCATAGCACTCAAAACATCATGTAGAAATTTTCAATCCATCCAATCATACGTTTTAGTCATATCCAATTTCAATGCCAGGTAACCCTTCTTTCCTTTCATCTTATGCTTCAAAAAATGGAACTCCTCGTATACAATCAAAGCATTATCCATGATGAGCCGTCTTGGCACAAAAACACTTTTAAGTCTCACCTTCAAGAAGAACACATTACAACTTATTTGCTATACATTTAGTTACTAGTTTCATAGTGACATTTGCTAATGAACAATAAAAAAAAAACTTTAACAAAAAATTTTCGTGGATAATATAAAATTAGCAGGTGTAATAATTTTATAGTTAAAACAATTCTATATATATATATATATAGTTTTAAAAACTTACTCGACAGTGGAGTGTAGTTTACATATATATATATATAGATATACATGGACCATATTGCCCTCACCAGGACACACTAATTACCAAAAAAAAATTTTTCCCCTCCGTTTTACTTTTTTACGGTTTTAGGGAGGACGGTGAAAAATGAAAACTCGAGAAAGCCCTCGATGAAGCCAAGGAGGGGAGGGGTCAAACCGTCAAAGTGGTCCAAACAGCGGTCAGAGAAGGCAATTTCGCAGGACGGTTTTGTCATTTAGATCACAAAAACATGGAAGAAAAAAAAGAAAGAAGAAAAAACGCATAGGGAATCGCTCCAATTAATTTCTCCATCCAGCGGCGTGGCAGTGGTATGGTATGTGACAGCGAACAAGTTGGGAGATCCGCACCACCCCTCCACGCCATCTTCCTATAAAAATAATATAGTTAATTTAATTTATTATAACAGCTAAAAATTATTTAATTATTTGATTTTATTATTACGTGACTCAATTTACCTAAAAAAATATTAAATTAATTGTGTTTGCTTGCCCACAGTTTCGTCCGAGCACCAAAATTAGTACAAAATTGAAGGTTAACAGACAGGGGGGGCATCTTTGTTGCCGTTTTGGCCGTTCCGAAGAGTTTTCTTTCTTTTGTTTTTTCTGTCCTCTTGCATTATTTGTTTTTAAATTTAAAAAGAAAAAATTGAGCTTGGTTTTCAGCTTTCATGATCCAATTTTCATTAAAGAAACAATGAGGGTTGCGTCAGCCTAAGGCCATTAGATCTAACGCAGACCCTAGCTTACCTCATCTCATCCTGCCATGGTTGAATGGAATCTCTCTTCGGATTTGAGATCTCAAACATAGACAACCCCATCACTTCAATCCCCATCCCCGGAAAATAATAGTACTAGGCACACAAGCAGAAATTCAACTCTGAATGAGAAGGATAAAGGAAGAAACAAAAGTGTTTGTTGATCAATTTCTTCGTTCTAGTCTCTGTTCTATAGTAGTATTAACATTACCACCAGCAAGAACCCTCCTTCATTGGAGGTTCAGACTTCATCATTTCAGAGCCCCACTAAAAAACAAACTAATTCTAATCTAAATCAAGAAAAAATAGAAAGGAAAATTTTCTATGTACAGGTATGTTAAATTATCTCTTGCACTCTTCCTCCTCTTCCGCAAGGATCATCTGAAAAAGAGAGAGGGCATTTTTTTTTTGTTTTTCTCTTGAATCTCTCTGAGATCCTCTTTATTGCTCGGTTCTTCCTCAGGAATCGCTATAGTCGCGCCAGCAGATTAGCATTATGACGCAGCGCCTCATGATGTAAAATCGAGCCCTCTGTTCCTTCACAAGCCTAGCGCACTTCCTCGCGAAGGCACACCGTCTCTGCGTGGTGGTCGAATTCTTCATGAAAGACGACGAAGAAGAAGAAATGGAAGAGCGGCTTCTAGAAGACGACTCTTTCTTCGAGAGCTTCCACTTCTCGTCGAAGTAAAAGGGAGGAGCACTCTCTGTACTAGTACACAAGGTTGGAGACGCCATTTGAAGGAAAACAGAGCAAAACACAAAGTGAAGGAAATTGCTTTGAGAGAGTGAGAGTGAGGAGGATAAAGTAGCAGCTAAGGAGAGGGGATGAGTGGCGAGGGAGGGGGAGTATATATAAAGGGAAGGGGTAGGGTGAAGAACATGGCGTGGCAGTGGTATCACCTGGGCCTTCTTTGCCTCGAGAGGCCCACCACTATTTTAATGCTCAGAAAAAATTACATTTTTTGCACAACCTTTTTTCTTTTTTTCTTTTTTAAATTATTATAACTATAAATATTAAATATCGATGATACTATAATTATAAATTATTATACCAGGCGGGTTCCCAACGCACACGTCAGTGGTGAAAGCGAGAGACGAGAACTGAATGCAGGAAATCTCCAGTTACTTTTATTTTCGCTAACACTAAAATTTATAATTTATTTTAAAAGTGTGAATTTATTTACCACTCGAGGACTCAGCTCACAGAAAATTACTTCTTCGTAACTGTTCAACCATGTACTGTCACGCTTGTTGCGTGCCATAGAATTGAAATTGATGTACCAATTATCACTAGCCTGCCGCATAGAAAGTCTATATATATCTTAGAGGGACTGCTAATGTTCTTGTTTACCGATAAAAACATGTTCAATGCTGTAATTTTAATAAGTTTTATATTGTGTATTTTATTATATCATATTATTATTTTTAATTTAATTATATAATTTTTAATAATTTATAAATGAGTCTTATAAATAATTATTTATTATTTTAATTAATGTAAAATAATTAATATAAATATATTTAATATTTATTTTATTATATTATTATTATTGTTAATACTTCTTATATATAACAACTACACTAATGAATTCTAATAATAAAATTTAATAACAACTGATTATTATTTTTTAAAATTTCTATTGAAAAAGTATAAAGTTTAAAAAAAAAAAGGAAAACATAAACGCCAAATGGGAATTAAAGTTTTTGTTGTTTGAATAGTAGACTACTTTTTGAAGTACGATTCTTAATCTACACACGTTTTTTACACGATTTTTTGTCTACTCATTGATATTAATGGGAAGGTTAGAAACACCGTCCTGTGTCTTTTTGTTGATTTTCTAATATCATGTGCCCTTGCTTCATTTATCAAAACTACTTTACATATTTAGTTAGAAATCCCTTCAGTGATGAGTTTGATTTGTGAAGATTACAATGCAAAGAGAATGAAGAAGGAGAGGAGAGGATTCTTAAAATGGCTAGGGTTACAAATTACATAATGTTACAAGGGAAAATGATAAATATATACAAATAAGATTAAAAGACTAAACTACCCTTAAGTGTAATAAATATTATTTACTAACATCCCCCCTCAAACTCACGATGCATCAGTAGAAATCATCGAGAGTTTGCTAGTCAAGAAATGAAAACGTTGAGTGGAATGCGATTTTGTGAACAAGTCAGCAATTTGCATGGAGGATGAGACATAGGGTAAAGTGATGGTGTCATGTCCAAAGTGATGTCGAGTAAAATGACAATCAATCTCAATATGCTTGGTGCGTTCATGGAAAACTGAGTTGCGGGCAATTTGTATAGCACTCATGTTATCACAATACATAGGGGTTGGGCCAGAGAAAGAGACACCCATATCGGCAAGTAACCAGCGTAACCAAACTATTTCTGCAGTGGTGGATGCCATGGCACGATATTCAGCTTCTGTTGAAGATCGAGAGACAATGTCTTGTTTCTTACTCTTCCAAGAAATGAGAGAATCTCCTAGAAAAATGCAAAACCCTGTGGTTGACTTACGATCGGTGGAATCACCACCCCAATCAGCATTTGAGTAGGCACGTAATTCTAAGGAAGAAGATGTAGGAAAGAGAAGACTCTGAAATTGAGTGCCTATAAGATAACGAAGAATGCGAAGAACAGCTGCCCAATGAACTGAAGTAGGAGAAGTGACAAATTGACTAACAACATGCACTGCATAAGCAATATCAGGTCTAGTGATAGTAAGATATACCAGACTGCCAACAATTATATGATACAGAGTAGGATCTGATAAGGGAACGCCATCAGAAGAGGTATACCGGGCATTAAGCTCCAGAGGAGTATCTGTTTTTCGAGTATCAGAGAGACGAGCTTGTTCAAGGATGAGAGTGATGTACTTACATTGGGAAAGAAGATAACTTCTAGGAGAGTAAGCCACTTCAATCCCCAAAAAATATCGAAGAGTGCCCAAATCTTTCATCTCAAACTGTCGAGCTAATTGCAATTTTAACTCTGCAATCCTATCAATATCATCCCCAGTAATAATCATGTCATCAACATATAAAGAGAGTATGATACGACCATGGGAAGTACTTTTGAGAAACAAGGCGGAGTCATGTGAACTAGAATGAAAACCAAGAGATGCAATCACAATGGAAAACTTTTCAAACCAAGCTCAAGGAGCTTGTTTGAGGCCGTATAGAGCTTTCTTTAGTTTACAAACTTCACTAGGATTATGAGAGACACCTGGTGGAGGCACCATGTAAACTTCTTCTTGAAGATCACCATTTAAGAAGGCATTTTTAACATCCATTTGAGAGATATGCCACTGATGAACAGATGCAACTGCAATAAGAGTGCGGATGGTAGTCATTTTAGCAACAGGAGCAAATGTTTCTTCATAATCCATACCATATTGTTGGAAAAAACCCTTAGCAACTAAACGAGCTTTGTATCGTTCAATTGACCCATCAGACTTATTTTTGATCTTATATACCCAACGAGAACCAATTGCACGTTTTCCCGGTGGAAGAGGAACAATGTCCCAAGTATCTGTCTTCTGCAAAGTAGAAAGTTCCTCTGCCATAGCTTGCTGCCAAAGAGGGTCAAGAACAGCCTCTTAATAGGAAGAGGGCTCAAATAAATTGTGAATAGAGGTCAAAAAAGAAGCAAAAGAAGTAGAGTAAGTGGAATAAACAAAATCTGGTAATTTAGTGGACTTACGATCACGTTGAGGGTAACGAGAAGGAGGATCCACAGTCACAGAGAGTTCTTGAGAAGTAGTAGGGAGAGGGGAAGTATCAACAAGAGGAACATCAAGATCAGCAGAACTACCAGTGTCAACCCTGCAAAACTAAATATCAGAATTATTTAGATGATCGGTCACATGAGGAGGTGTGGTATCCGTATCTGTGTGAAAAGGATCAATATGGGTGAGATCAGACTTTGTAAGACTCTGAGAATCAGAAGGAGTGGAGTAAAATGGTATACGTTCAAGAAACACAACATGACATGAGACATAAAGTTTTTGAGTGACAGGATCATAACAACGATATCCTTTCTGACCATCACCATATCCTAGAAAAACACAAATTGCTGAACGAGAAGACAATTTATTACGCTGTACACTAGGAAGAAGAACAAAACAAGTAGAACCAAAAACTCTTAAAGTTGAATAGTCAGGAGCATCGCCATATAGTTTTTCAAAGGGGGACAAACCTGAAATAACAGATGATGGAATTCTATTAATGACATGGACAGCAGTAAGAATAGCTTCCCCCCAAAACTCACTGGGAACTGAGGCAAACAAAAGAAGGGAACGAGCAGTTTCAACAATGTGACGATGTTTCCTTTCAGCAACGCCATTTTTCTGAGGAGTGTCAGTACAAGAAGTTTGATGAAAAGTTCCATCAAAGGCAAGTAATTCAGAAAATTTACTAGATGTATATTCACCCCCCAGATCACATCGAAAACACTTAATAACTGCATTATGTTGAGTTTTAATAAAAGCACGAAACATAAGATAAACACTAAAAAATTCAGAACGATTTTTCATAAGATAAACCTAACAATAACGAGTATAGTCATCAATGAAAGAAACATAATATCTAGATCCACCTTTTGTAGGAAGAGGTGATGGACCCCAAACATCAGAATGAACCAAGTCAAAAGGTGCAACAGAAATAGAAGTACTTTTGAAAAAAAGGTAAAGCAGAAAATTTAGCAAGTTTACAACCACAACAATTAGAAATGTCATGAGTTTGCAACTCTCCTAAAGCTCCGGTAGAAGTTAAGTATTTCAAGCGGGAAGAAGATATATGTCCGGGACGAGAATGCCATAAGTAAAAATTAGAAGATGAGGAACCTAAATTAAATGATGACAGGTCAACACTGGAAGCTGCAATATCTGAAACTTTGAGCTCATCCAAAATATAAAGTCCCCCTGCCTACGACAGGTCCCAATGAGCCTCCTGGATTGCGGATCCTGTACAAAACAAGAAGTGGAGGAAAAGAAAACTGAGAAGCCAGAATCACACAACTGACTAACAGAAACAAGGTTCAACGTAAGGTTAGGAATGTAGTAAACATTGGAAAGAGATAAAGAAGAAGTGCAAATAGACCCAGTGCCCGCTAAAGGCATAGGAGTGCCATCAGCAGTCATAACAGATATAGATGACGTGGGATGTAAAGATGCAAAGGATTGAAGATCAGATGACATATGATGAGAGGCTCTAGAGTCAAGAATCCATATGGATGAAGATATACCTGATGAGTTAGAGGAAGGCAAACCTATATTTGAGGAGGCAGACATAGCTTGTGGTTGAGTGGCAAGAAACTTCTGAAATTGCTCAGCAAGGATAGCTATTGTAGGGCCAGAAAAATGTGTATGTCCAATACCAAGAGAATCTGTTGGAGGAACAACTGCTGCAACATTTGAAGTTGAAGGTTTGAAGCCTCGTTGTTGCAAATGATTAGGCTGTTGTGTATGGTGCAATTTGTTCAATAATTTCGGGCATTGAGCTTTCCAATGGCCCTTCTGCTTACAAAAACTACATTCGTCATAACCAACCTTTCCATGAGATTTGTTTTTGTTAGGAGGAACTGCAAATACAGATGGGTGAGCAATAGGAAGAATTCCTTTCTCTATAGTCCCTTTGTCAGAGTGAGATTTAAGACGAATCTCTTCAGCTAACAACTCATTAACCACTGAATCAACTGTTGGAAGAGGATTACGGTGCAATATTGTTCCACGAAGCCCTTTAAAATCATCCCGAAGAGCCATCAAAAATTGAACCAGACGTTGTTCTTCTCTACGAGCAATGTATGGTGTAAAGGCTCGTAATTCAACAGATTCAGTAAGAGCTAGTTGATCCCAAAGATTAGTCATAGCAGAATAAAATTCTTGTATGCTCATGTTGTTCTGTTTAAGAGCACGAATATCAATCTCTAATTGATATTGCTTTGCAAAATTTGATTGCATATACAACCTTTCCAAATGATCCCAAACCTCTTTAGCTGTTTCATATTTTGCTAGTTGTACTCCTATTGATTGCAAAACAAAGTTATTGATCCAAGTAATTATCTTCGAATTGTTTGCATCCCAAATTTCCATCTGTTCAATATATTTTGCATCATTTTCATCTTTCGGCTTAACAAAGGTTCCAGAAACATAACCCCACATTCTCTTACCTTTTAAAAAATTTTTCAACACATAACTCTAATATGAATAATTCTGTCCGTTCAATTGCACACTAATAGATTGAAGAGAATCATCTTTTTCACCAGCCATTGCTACTATTATTAGACCGAGAATTTAATTATCTGGCAAAATGTATACTGAATGAACAGTAAACGTACCGGAATAGTGTACAAAATTCTGATAAACAGTAAATTCAGCAAATTTCAGACTGCTACAGTAACGTTGATCGTTGACCGTTTGCTACAGTACTCGCTGCTACAGTAACCCAAATTTCCAGAATCGGAAAAGACGATGAACAGTAACTCCGGCAACCGGAAAACGCACCAGAACAATCAAAAACAATCTCTGACTTACCAGAAATGCAAAAAATAGTTTCTTTCTAACCAAAACTAAGTAAATCGGGCTAGATCTGAGAAACTTTCTCGCAGCTACAGTAACAAAAAAAAATCTGCAAACCAGATTTTTGCAAACAAGAACCCGATCTGAAATCTGCAAACTCGATGTAAAATCGATCCGAACTGCAAATGGGTTGCCGACAAAAAATAAAAAAATAAAAACAACGCACCAAATCTGATTGCTCCAACCCGAATCTATGATTTGTTGAAAGATCTGCGAAAGCTGTGGATAGATCAAGAATTGCGCTTTGATACCATGTGAAGATTGCAATGCAAAGAGAATAGAGAAGGAGAGGAGAGGATTCTTAGAATGGCTAGGGTTACAAATTACATAATGTTACAAGGGAAAATGGTAAATATATACAAATAAGATTAAAAGACTAAACTACCCTTAAGTGTAATAAATATTATTTACTACCATGATTTACATATTTTTGTAATTTATATGTATTTAAAGTTTTCTTGACCTTTATTCCTTTGAGAATCAAGCTTCTTATAATTAAAAACACCAATGATCGAATAATTTTTTCAATTTAATAATGTGTATAATTTGTACAATTTAACTTCAAAAGTAATGATGATACACTGCTTTAAATTTTTAATTTTATGTAATATTCTATAATTTTGTTTCCTTCAAAACTCAAAAAATTACTAATCTAATTAGATTTTTTTTAGTTTTCTCACATATGTTTTTATTAAAAACAATCTTGTTCGAAGTATTATCACATACTAAATGTAAATATTTCTTTAAATAAAAATTCAAATATTAGTTTGTCAATTGCTACTTTATAGGAGTTAGTCATTTCTACTAAATTTAACCTTTGTATACTTAACTAATTAGATTGAAAACTACTAAACTACCCAAAAAGAAAAAAAAATCAACATATCACTTGGGGACTTTTTTGCTGCTTAAATGGAGAAAAAAAAATGGTCACCATTTGGAGTGACAAATTGGATTTTTTTTTTTTGGGAAAATCTATAGAGTGTTCAAATTCTAAAGAGATTGAATTTTTAAATCATTAGATCAATATTAGATTATCTTGAGATTTGTGTGTATGGCAATTAACTTTTTTTTAAAACTATTTTGGCATTATATGAAGTACATGGATGAGTGGTGTCCAATTTGAGATTTAAGAGTTAACAAATGAAGACTATCTTCATGACAAGTCTGCTTTGGCCAAAAACTTCTTAGCGATTATCCCGACAAGTGGCTATGTGTATACTTTCTTCTATTAGGAGTGATAAATTCTCTGTTGACTTCTCAAATATTTTCGAATACTTCACACTGTACCCAATCATTATCCTAAGAGCGATCCATGGTGGGTAACAAGGAATATAGTTAAAATACAAGATCCATATCTAAGATTACTTTCACTGTTAGCTTTTATGAGACCTATCACTTATATTTGAATAGGCATCCATGTGATGTCTCTTGCAAGTCTTCCAATGTACTTGTTATTATTAACAAATATTCACATATTCACTCAAAATATCTCATGCTTACAGCTTATGAGAACAGCTGTTTGATCAAATCAAGAAGCATAACATGTACTAGTTTATCCGGACCACTGATGTCAAGTCTCAAGTGATCTTATGACTAGAAATAACTTAGATATATACATAATTATACATGATAGGAATCTTATATTATGATCGTCATCATAATTTTCTTGAAGGATTGTTTACATTTTGACCCATTAAAAACATTTGAACTTTCTCATTATATATATTTTTTTGATGAGAGGATAATTTGATAGCACATTGAATTGAAGAGAAATTAAACTGAAAAAATAGACAAAATATACACACCGAGAGAGGGAAGGATCAAGGAAGGCAGAAAGTAGAAGCAGAAGGAGAAGGATAAGATTAGAGAGGATCAAAATAGGAGATGCTGAGTAGTAAAGATTAAAGAAAGCGAAAAGGAATGGATGTCAGAAGTGAGAGGAAAACGTTGGAGCAGACAAGAGGATGTGATTTAAGGAATGAGGCTAGAAATGCTAAATGCACTCAATGCAGAGAAGCCAAGCAGATTTTGTGCTCCGAGGGGGACCATGAGTGGTGTTGTTCGCACAGGATTTTTTTTTTTTTGGGTAGTAAATGTAAAAGATTGTCTATCAATTAATATAGATTTCAGCGTACTGTATTTTTACATTCGAACTCAAAATTTCCAGCTAGATTAAGATAATCTTTGATCAATTAATCTACACGTCTTGCGGTCACCCTTAACTTCAACGTATACTTTAAAATGAACAGTAATTAATGAATTGTCCGAAAATGTATAGATGTTGCTGTCACCCTTCAGCAAATTACTGTGTCTATTCCACTTTTACTTCATCTTCCAATTAACATCTTTTGTCTTTTACCCTCCCTTTTCTTTCCAAACACCCTTGTCATCTTCCTCATGGAATTTAAGAATCTCTTTTATCTGGCGTTATCTCTTTTTGGGAATTGCAGTTCCTTTTTCCTTCCTTTGCTTTTTAACTTGGTTATTTGTGTTGTGCATTCCACCGTGCAATTTTTGGAGGTGGCTTCCCTCCATAGCAGCGCTGGACTTTGAATGTTGGATAATTTCATCCAACTTTCTCAAGATTATTTTTATGCTTTTTATTTTTTTAAAATTACAGCATTAATTTTAACAAGTCCAATCTTATTTTTTTTAAAATTAATTATGTATTTTTTTTAAAAAAATATAAGATTAATCTTAATTGTTGGATGAAATCATCCAATAATTAAGATCTATGAAAGAATTGTTCTTTCCAACACTGGACGGAAGCCGTCTCCGCGATTTTTAGTTTTTAACTGCATCATCTCACATGAAACCTATATGAATTTAAGGAGTCGTGTATTTTAACTATTTCAGCTTTCAAACTCCATGAAAACCCTTTTAATTTTTTTTTAAAAAAATGTACAAATCACTTATCTGATAATAAATTTGTTTTTGACTATTACTCACCGCATATTTTGTCTACGTGCATAAAAAACAGTCTAATTAATTGTTGACGAATATCTTTTTTTTTTCTAAATAAAAAGAGATACTTTCAGATTTATAAAGAATAATTTTTTAAAAAATAAAATAAATAAAATAAAAATATATTTCATATTAATAAAAAATAAATATTTTAAATTTATTTTTTTGTTATTATGACAAATATTTTTTTTCACATATTTAAGTGAATTTATTTCTTCTTTATATGATTGTGAAATTTAATAATGCTTATATATTTATTTTTAATTATCATATTAAATATGCATGTCCAAATCAATAATATTTCATAAGATATTAATATATCAAAAACCTCTATGCTTATTTTGAACTGACACTGTCGTATCCAGTATCAACACATGCATGTCCGAATCAATTAGAAACAACAATTTCCATTTAATTTAAAAGGAAAAAAATAATTATAAGGTGTGACCTATACAATTGTCGTTGCATTTAAAATTAAAAATAAAAATTGGTTTACCATAGATTTCTGCGTTAGTTCCAATGTAATAAGTGTCAAAATGGATGAGGTGTTCAGTCCACACAGACTCTTCAAGGCATGGCTTTATTTGCTGTTACCTTTGCCTTCTTGCTAGATATATTTTTAGTTAAATTTAATATTTTAAAAATAAATTAACAGAAGAAGATGCAAACGTCCAACTTATAGTTATTTGCAAACGCTTTCATAAATTTTCAAAATCGAGAAACACTTTTTGAATTATCATAGTTTTAAGCTTTAACTTTTTCTGTTTAATTGGACATTTAGAAGATTCCTTTATATTGAGTTGTTTTGTTATGATAACGTACGTTAGGCTTAATTTATGCATGAGAATGTGTCACACGCAATAAGTAATATCAATAAGAGAGTCTAATGTCACTTAAATAATAATATTGACAAAAAATTAATAAACTGAGCAAAATCTAGAAGAACTGTCATTTAAGAAGTACTTTAAATTTCAAAAGTTTGAAATTATATGTAGCCCGACCAAAACAAAAATGAGTTGTTACATTTTTCTCTGAACTTAACTCTTTTAAAATTCGAGACAAAAATTATCTTTTAATTACTAAAACTCAGAAATATTTTAGACGTAATAATAAAATTATTAACATATAAATATATCTATATATTATATAATATCTCAATATTTATATATTATTTAAAATTATACTTAACTTACATTTATCTTGTTTTAATAAACTGGAATGACCCTACTTAAAAGTAATTTAGTAAAAACTATACTATGTATGTGTTTAGATTGAGCTTCAACAAATTCGATTTTAATTTTTTTTTTTAAAAAGCTAAAGTTACTTTGGATAAACAGAAATATAATAAGAAAAAATATAATTTGAGTAGTGAGATGAACGTCAATTAAATAACTACTTTTGCATTCAAAACTATGTTTAAAAATCTAAATTAATTTTTAAAGAGTCGAACTATCAAATAAAAACACTCAATCTGTCCGACGGTGCTTGTTGAATGGAGGAGCCAATTAGCCAAACCCTAACCTAAGCAAGTGATATGAATGTTGCTTTCTAGTTACCCACAGAATCTGCAGAGCCCAGGGATGCAGATAAATGCTGATGCAGTAGTGTTATATATATATATATATATATATATATTGATGATACTGGAGGAAGTTGAGGATTAAGGTAAAAAGATGTAGGTAATCTCATGGATGTGACCGTACATGGGAGTCTGGGGACTGGGTCCATTGGTGGCCAATATTGGAAGTGGCTTCCTCCTTCTTCTTCTTCTTGCTGCTTCCACGTACCTTAACTATATATCCAAGAAATCAAGGGGTTGATTGACCCCACTGCGATATATCACAACCTGCCTCATCAGTCATCAGTCATCACTGATATGGATCACCCTGCAGTGCTCACCAATGTGAAGGTGAGAGAGGGTCATGTGCAAGTAGAAGGTGGACGGTGGACCCATTCATTCCCATCATCACTTTTGATAATCTGTGTTTATGCATGCATATGTATAGTTGCATGCAGCAGAAGGGGTTGCTATGGCCCTGATACGAAATCTGCTTGCTTTCTTGTGATTCCTTGTTTCCTTCCCATGTTTGTTCAGAATAATTTGGTCCTCCCTTTTTTTATGATACACACACTCCACGCCTACCACACTGTCCATTCAAATCAAGTTCAACTTGGTAAAGTTTTTCCAGTACTACTCTTTCTATTCACAATAAATAATGTCCAACCACTTGGATTAAATAATTAGTGTTGATAAAGGACTTTACCTTTTACATTGGGGAAATTTAAAAGAAATTAATCCTTTGTCTAATTAATTTGGATCAATACCCTAAAAATATATCGAATATATTAGGTTAATAATCAAGACAAAATTTAAATTATATAGTGAGGCTAACTTTTTGAGATTTTATGGTAAAAAAAATTTCTTGTGATCAAAATCCCCGTACATTTTTATATATCAGGCAAGAGAGGTCGGCTAGTTGGAGAGAGAGAGAGAGAGAGAGAGAGAGAGAGAGAGAGATTCCATATAATCATATATAAATTTGTTTTATCTGTTTGCATTATCTTAGAAATCATTTTTTCAATACAATCAAACTTCTATCACAATGAACATTTTATAATATATTAATTATATTTGTTAACAAATAACGGACATCTCTAACATCAGCAAATTTGACTCCATTTTTTCATGCTGTGCTTATATAGAAAACTAAGAATAGTCGATCTCGTACGACTTTTCCAGATGAATCAATATTTGTATATTTTATTTAAAAAATGTATGCTAGTATGAATTTACATGACAGTAATTATTTTGTTCTGAATTCTGATAATGACCACGATGGACCCCCCAATTAAAAAAAATGTTATGAAAGCGAAGAGGCGTGTGTATAAACAGAAGGGGTTGTACATTGTAAAAAAGATGGATCATAACAAGAGTATATATGCACGAGTGCAACTTTGACTTTCTTCAAATAATCCAATTGCAGTTTCCACTTTATATAAATGCACGTCCCATTTATCTCCCCAACCACCCATGTGAAATTCATAAGCCACTGTCCCATATGGTCCTATAATTCGTTTCAAATGATCATTGTATTAATTAGCACAACTTGAAATATTCCCAAAATATTCTTTTATATATATAATGCTATCCAATTTCATTATTTCAAGTCCTCATTTTAATTCATTCTTCCTTTTTTTTAATTTGGTTTCTGTATATTTTTGTTTTCTTTTAATATATTGGAAATCAAGACTGATTCAAGTATTTTCATGGTGTAAAATTAAACAAAAAATAAATTACTAATTTGTTTCTCTAAATATTACGGTTATTTCAAGTTAGTTATTTAAAAATTAGATGTCTCAATTTGGGGTCTTTTTCTATATCAAAGTGACTCTTGGCCAAAAGAAAAGATTTAGCAACGGTAAATTTGATAATTTAATAATTAATAAGCAAGACCAAATTGTAATAAATATATCTTTTAGAGATTAAATTTAGTCTTTGAAAGATCATATATTTCAATTTGGTGCTTCTATGTATATCAAAGTGACTTTTAGTAATAAAAAAAATTTAATAACAAAAAAATAAAATTATAATAAATAATTTTTTTGAATTAAATTAAGACACTTAAAATTTCAAGGATTAAATCACTACTTTACTCTTAAGTAAATATTTGTATATTATCATATATACTCTTATATGTTCTGAAAAGGATATAGGAAAAAATTAGATGCTTCTTTGTCTATTTATCATCATTACCAAATTTTCTCTAATCAGAACATGATAAGTGTATGATTATTTAATTAGAACATGACAAGTGTATGATTATATTTTTTAAAACTCATCATTAATTACATGATTGGTATTTAAGGAAACTTTTTACATAGGCTCTAATTTTAGTGGATAACTTGATAAAGAAATGATAAATTGTAAATAGGTTTTCTCCAAAAATATATAGTATAATTTTGATTTTACAATTTTTTTTGATAAAGAAAATTAGTTTATACTCTATATCAAATCTATCCCAAACGCTTTGTGATGATTACCAAATATGCATATATATCTGTCGGCTACCACATGGTCTCTTGTGGGCAAGAATGGATTTTGTGTTACGTTTGAGTAAATAAATATTTTTAAAGAAGATACTTGGATTTAATTAGAATAAGTATATTAACTACATCATTTTATGGTAACGACTGAATCATATTATTGTCAAATACCATGTGAATTGTATTTCATTGTGCACCATTTTTTTAAAGAATATTGTGTGCGCATTTGAAATGTTAATTATGGGACTAAAACTTGAATAGGAAACAAATAAGTGGCCATTAATTGATGAAGCATAATGTGCAGTGCATGTGCTTTTTATTTTTTATATTTTAATTAAAAAAAGATCACTGTTTCAAAATTAATACACGGGGTCTTAGATTTAGATGATCAATTGTAAACGAGCAGTTACTAATAAAACAAGTAAGATAATTAATTTTACAAATTTACATATTGGTACGTACGTGTACATATATATATATATATATATATATATATATATGTCAACAAATTGTTTTTCATTATATAACCTAGTTTCCAATGTTCTTTTCAAAATCATCCTACCCACTTTTGAGGATAAAGTTTTCATTGTTTAAAACAAATAGTATAAAAAATTACATATAATTTGGTAATCAAACAATAAGGCATGATACGGTTTGAGTAAATTACTCTTTTTTCTTTTCAAATTAAGATGTTCAAATTACACGTTACTTTTTATTATTTTAAAAATTCAAAAAAATTTCTTTAAAATAAAAAAGGTACTTTATATTCATCACTGAACTTATAACTCATATAAGATTATTATGTTATAGGTTTAAGGGACATGATTCGAACCTTCCTTGTCACAAAAAAGATGCTTTATATTTATGTCTTAACATAATAAAATTAACTTAAAATATACTTGTTTTAAACAGACTATCCTTGGGAAATTAATAATTTTATCAAAAAATAAATTATACATATATATTAATATATTAATAAACATAATTTTTTTTTTTAAATTTTAGAATAAATAGAAATTAAGTTTTTTATCAAATAAATAAAATCGAAAACAAGAAACATAATAATATTATCTTAATTAACAAAAAATATATTTTTATTTTGAAATTATAATCTGGAAGTTTGACAAAGTATTTATGCAACATTTTTGTATTACTAATTAATAGTAAATTTTTTTTTTGGACGGAATCACCAACAGTAACAAAGAGAAAGAAAAAGCGTTTACCTAATGGCGTTCACGTGGAGCAGCGAGCACATATGATGTGGCGGGCCCGGTCATTGTACGATATCTGATATGTACACAGTGTCGGTTTCACACGTGTCGGTCATCGAAAGGGAAAGCTTTATGTCCCCTCAAGAGACAGGCCTTAGCTGATCAGCTACCCCCCTTCTTGGTCAACCGTCAAACATGTAGGACACAGAGAGAAGGAGAAAGAATCCGCTGCGTGTACGCATGCGCATTCGGTTTTTCATTTCATTTTTGCCTGCCTTCTAGAACTCTGTCTGCTATTAATATTATTTTTCTATTGTTATAAATTATAATTGCAAGAGGGGTGGCACGGCAGCAATAATGAAAAATTAATTTGCCTTTTTGCTAATGTATGCAATTACAAATAAGCCAAAAATTGGTCTTGTCTCTGTCAATGCCTCATTCATCTAGAACCCAATTACGTGTATATAAGCTGGTGCCTTGAATTTTACAGATTGGCAAAAGAAGTCTCCATGCGTATTAATTTTTACTCATATTTTAACTTATATATTTTTTTAATAATTTTGATTATTTTTAACAGTAGATACTAATATAACATTTTATCTTGTATATGTCATCAGCTACTAATTTATTCTAACTTTGTCACATAGGATTGAAAATTGATAATGATCAAACTAATCATTATTTTACTTTAGATTTAATTATTTTATTTCAAATTATATCTGATTATTTTGGTTATTATTAATTTTAATTCCACGTAATAAAGTCATTATTTGAACGATATTAGACTCACCAGCTTAATTGAAATTAATTAAAAATATATGAGTTATAATCAATACATAATGAACTTTTGAGTTATAACTAAAACATGAATCAAAGTTTAGAAATATAGATAACATATTTACCTTATAGATTTTAGGATTATTTTTTTAGAAAAAGTTTTGAGCTTGTTTTAAGAAGGTATTATAAAATAGTGTGTCAATTAATTAGACTGAACATTTTTTATTTAAGGGTTATCCTCCACTTGTCGAGTAACAATATTGATTTGTTTTAAATTCGTTAATTTAATAATATTTTACAATACATTTAAAAGCATATCTAATTGGATTGGTCATAAAATATAAAGTTTTTTAATGTTAGTTTTTTTTTTAAAACAAGTCTAACCGGATTGAGTCACTAAAATATAAAACTTTTTTAACATTAATTTTTTTATTCATAAAATTTTAATTTTAATTTTTTTTAAAAAAATTCTCCAACTACTTGAACTGATTGATACTTAATTTGTTGGATAATTTAGCAAGACAAACATGGCCACCACAACTTTTCTTTTCTCATTGTCGACTTTATCTTCGACATGGGACAGCTTTTACATGCTGTAAACCCTAAGTTAATTTGAAATACGATACTCTCAAGGTTATGATATCCTCACTGTAAAGCTGCTTCTTGCCATTGTAGTTGAACTTGAAGGCATGCACTTCTTTAATTTTCTATTGCTATGTGCTTCAATCAATATCCCATAATTAACCACACAATCATCTTTTCTTTTTTGGGGAGAAAGTACGTAATTTCTGTTTTATAGGAAAAAAGAGAGTAAATTACTGATTTAGTCCTTAAAAAATTATAGGTTTTCTCAATCTTTGTAAGATCAAATGTTTCAATATAATTCTTAAAAAATTGTGTTTGTTTCAATTTAATCATTTTCATTACTAAATCTCAAAATTTTCGCCGTTAAAAGTAATTTCAACAAAAAGATGGATCAAATTAAAATAAATACAATATTTCAAAAACTAAATTAAAAAAATATAATTTTTAAGTATCAAATTAGTAATTTGCTTTTAAAAAAATGCAAAATAAGAGAGCCTGATCATAGTTTTTTTTACCTTCTTCATCATTATAGCCTACTCGTCTAGTTATATACAATTAGACTGCAAAATAATAATAATAATAACAACAATAATAATAATTTCAAAAAAATAATAATAATAAGGTAGCAGTAGCAAAATGTTTCTAGCGTGATCTGCTTTGTTTCCGATAAATTTTTAGATAGACTCAATTAATGTACATACACCAAGCCAATAAGATGAATATTTAGTGAAACTTATCTTGAAGTGTCCATTTATTATTACATATGAGATCTACAATTAAAATTTTTAAGTAATTCAATGAATAAAAATCTCTACCATTTTAATTTTTTATTAATAAAATAGAAAAATACAATATATATTTAGTGCTCAAAATTCATAAAATTATTGTCCATCTTGTTGTCAACGCATGTATAAGCAAAAAAAAAAAATCACAAAAAGTAACACAAACATGTACATTTTCTCCTTTTCTGCCACTTTCTGCTCATGTTATTAATTGAAACATTTACTTGGCGTTTTCCTAACCCTACTTTTGCAGTGTTCATGCTAGTTTGAGAATCTCCACTTTTTTCTTTCTTTTTCAATTTTGTTTTGGGCTAATTGCACATAATCCCAAGAATTTTTGGATTCTTGCAATTTATCCTCATGACCTTTCAAATTTAACAAAAGACCCCTTTCAACTTTTAAATATTTACAAAAGATCTCATTTGTTAAATTTGAGTAAGCTTTTTCCATACCCACATGCATAAATATGCCACATGAATAGTGATGTGGTAGGATTGTAAGAATATATTTGTCTTTTTAACTTACAAATTTTAGCAGATTAATAAATCAAGAAAAAATAAAAATTTTATCATAAATAATGAAAATTGAATTAAAACCATTGTGTTTAAGATCTAATTGGGCATCAAAAAAAGTTGATCGAACATTGACTAATGATTAACTTGACAGTTAATTTAACGAAAATAATCTTTTACTAATATTTGAAAGTTAAAAAATGTCCTTTAATAGGTTTAAAAGTTTATAGGGATAAACTGTAAGAATCCTAAAGTTCAGTGCAAGAAACAGAACCATTAATTAAAATGTAACAGTTTTTGATTTTCTTTTTTCATGAAATGGGGAACACACATCCCCAGAAGTATTATCTCGACATATCTCTTCAAATGGATTATATGATATATATGATCATCTCAGTTGAGGTTCTGCTTCTTAATCATAATTTGACCAGTCATACTTTTTCAGATTATAATTGATTGTTTTAATTAAGTGGAGGGGAATCTGGGATCATGGGGTCGTAACTAATCTGATTAAAATATTCATTAGCTTAATTATATTAACATTAAATTTTAATTGAGGATAGCCTTATTTGTCGTATTAATATATATGGTTTTAATTAATAAATGTTTGGAATCATATCTCACATAACATGCACGACCAAGCTAGCTGTTCATGTTCAATGGCAATCATTCTTCCTCCTAACGACTTTGCGATGCATATTTTTTAAATTGCACGCTGTTTAAATTTCAAATTTAATATTTTGTTTGTTTATTTTCCTGTTGGTTTCCCTTCATTTCAATATTTAAACATGACACCAGTTTGTAAAGTCATTTTAAGATTATGGTGAGTTTTGAGTTCTTGGATTCTTACTTCATTAAAATATTTTCTCATCTTATACGAATGATTTTACAAGTCAGATTTTCAGATCATTAATGATTTAGAACTATAATTGGGATTGGGCTCATCTTGAGCTTATATTATTGTATCAAATTTTCCAACACATAATGATGTCAGCAATTTCGTAGCACCTTGTTTGGTATAGATTCATTATGTGTTGGAAAAATTGATATAATTATTATAGACATGAAAGGAAAAAAAAATGGATTATGAACCTGTACCAAAAAAAGGAAAAGAAAAGAAAAATACCTCTATCTTACAGGACTTAAGAAGACTTTAGACTGTCAAAAATTGATTCTCTATAGTTAAAAATCGCTTGTCCAAAAAAAGATTGATTAGGGCATATAATTGATATTTTTGTTTCTAGCTGGCTAGGCTTCTACTAAGCACTCGTCATCAATGATTATTATCTGTGCTAATAAGAGAGACTGTCCTTCACCTTTTCTTTGCTTTTTCAGAACATAAATACCAGTAAAGCTATCAGAACCAAACTTTGTTCATTAAACGGGGAACATATATATATGCCCTAGAAATCTCTTCTTGAGCTTTATCATAATCTTTACTTTGGTTGTGTTTTGCTTTTTGTTCCTTAGCTTAGCTGTTTGCACTAGTCTTGCTTCTCATCAAATCCATATAAAGATTGAAGCTGGTTCACGTGAGACATCACCTAATTGGGAACGTAACTATATGTGGGAACGGAACTATATGTTTAAAGGTTATTTTATTCTCTTTTATTATCTTGTGTCTTTTTTTATTTTAAATTAGAACTGTAAGCATTCGAAAACGAACCAAACTCTATCTAATATGGTTTGAATCAAATCAGATTATATATATATATATATGTAAAATATTCTCATCACTAATTTTTTCTATTTACAAAACTTGAATTTAAATTTTAAAAAGAATTAGTAGACAAGCAATGGTATTAATAAATTTGCACGTCATTTGAAGAGTTTCCTTCATTTATTTCATGTAAATTAACTTCTATAATTCAATTAATATCTTCCGATGCTGTGTAAGTCATGATTAATTACGCATAATTTAAACTAAGGTCTAGAGTTGAGGGGACAAAAATATAATCGTGCTAATTTCCTCTGTAATATTTAACGGATCGATGGAATCTTTATGGATATTATCAACATTAATTTGGAAGGAAATTGGATATTCTGTTCAATATATATTAAGGGGTTTATGGTTAATCTCATTATCTAATGATTGATTAGAACAATGATTAGACTACAAGTAGATTTTCTGTCCCCTACTCTAGTTGTTGAGTTCTGCAGTTTGGCAATGGACTTGGAAGTGTCAACTGTCAACCACCATCTTCCACAGGCAACAGTATCATGCACCGAATCATGATTGTTTGTAAACTAAAGACTTTTCAAGAATTTCCTAGTTTTATATGCATTTAAATAACTTGTAATTATATGTAAATTATATCTGTCGCCAAGTTAATTGGTTTAAGTGATTCAGGTAATTCAATCTTCCTTAAGTAAGATTTTTTAAGTTTAAGTCTTGTAAATAAAAAAATTATATGTAAATCATATTTGACTAACTTGAATTAAATTAATTGAAATCTAATAATTTCTCAAATATACGTGGTTCTAAACAAAAAAAAATCATATCTATCAAATCAAGCAGACTAAAAGTTGTAATTGTTAATCAAGGTACATTTCTATTTTTCGGGTTAAGAACCACTAGTATTCAAAATCTATTAAATTTTGATTAATCTAATTCTAGTGAGATCAAGCTACAAAAGTTTAAAGTTCTCCCACCATTAATTTTCTTCATTCAGAACATCAAAATTCAAAATCTTGCTTAAAAAAAATAAGTATTTAACCATTTCAAACCAACCAACATTAGTGGTATATAACTCTATTTATATATTAGTATAATTTTAACCTTCCCTTCTCTGCAAGTTGAAGGGAAATCAATCAATTCCATGTGATTGTTTTGATGCTATCTTTCTCATTGGCTCGTCTTGTTTTCCTCTTTACGTAAAAATTTCTCTCTGCTCAAACTAAGCAAAAAGATGTGCGCCTCATTAGCATGTGCTACGTCCTGAACATATCAAACTGCACTTTTCCTTCCTTTTCGAGCCATGGATAAGAAAGAAGGATGAGAATTATTTGGCAGAAACAATATATGTTCTTTAAATGGGGAACAAGTAATTAACATACACTCTCGAAGTTAAATATTCTCAAGAGCTTTCTTGCTCAAATTATTGTATATACGCTTGTTTGGATTTATTTTTCCTTAATTATTAGTTCACTTTAATTTAATTACCAGCCAAACTTCGTCAAGTGCATGCATGCAAACAGCAATACAACGTTTCACACGAGGTCTGTGGAAATGAATGAACCGATTGATGTGCTTTAATCGAAAATCACACTAAGATCATGTGGTACGTACGTACTTAAATTGAATTTACGTTCTTAAGTTTTATATTTTTTTTTATAGTTAAACATTATGTTATCCTATATAATTATGTCATGTATTGAACAACGAAAATATTTAAGCTCGGGATGATCAGAAGCATAGTTAACTTGCAAAGTACACAAAGACAGTGGAAGAAGTTATTCATTATTTCTCTTTTACGCTCCTCCCTACTAGTGCATTAGTTTTTTTTTTTTTTTAAATTAGTGATGAATATATATATATATATATATATCAAACTGTTGAATAAAATATGAAAACCAGCAGGGGGTTAATCTGAGTCGCGTCATTGCAGTAGACACTGTCCTTAAGGAAATTATTCCACGACCACAGCAAGAGTACTGCGTTTACAGAACTCCCTCCAGGATTAAACAGATTCCTCTGAGAAAACGTTCTCAGGCCACAGAACAGCAGAAAATGTAAAGAGACGTAACCCAAAAAGTGAGAGAGGGAGAAGAGAGATGCTCAGAATGGTTTCTGAGTTGGTGTAAAAGATGAGGGGGAGGAGCCCTCCTTTTATAGTCGCTGAGGCAGACAAAAATATTTAATAAAATTAAAATTCGTTTATGAAAATTAATGGACAGTTTTAGAAATTAATGGGCAGTTTCGGAAATTTAATAGGGAGTTTTTAAATATTTTAAATATATTTAAAATAAAGAAACATAAAACCGTCAGCCCTTAATTTTCTGACATTAATCCAAATTAATTTTCATAAGTGTAAAATTCGCCTCTGTTCAGGTAAGCTAAAATAAATCAAGTTAAAAAATATTTCTCCTGAGAAAAACTAAACCAGTCCGATTTATTGCACGCGCAGGGGGGCAAATCGGATGATTTGCACTGCAGTAGCTTGAATCCATGTGGGCTTATGTGCGCGAGAGCCCACCTCTTCCCAAGCTCTTTATTAGCCTACTAACACATGTTAGTATATAAACTCTCTTCCCCTCCTTGCTCCAAGCAATGTGGGACTTTTAGATTTCTCTTTTGAAATATTAAGCCTTTATAAGGCTATTTTCACAACAATCCCCCACATATTTCAAAAGACATTTAAAAACTTTTGGGTTACGTATATGGGTGTAAATGCATTAATCCAGTGTCTCTTTTTAGACTATGAACCAGATCTAGACCAATAAGATTTATCTCAAAGAGCAGTCAGTGAAGCATATAGCTTCTATGAACCAACATACTCTTAGTCGTAAGATAGTGGCCTTAAGAGTCGTATCTCACCTCCCACATTTCTGCTATTAACGCCGTTGTGCGCGTGCCTGGAATTCATGAGTGCTCTAGAGATTTCGCCACTATCTCATAGGAGCGGCCCCACTCCACACTCATATAGGTGACTTCATCAAGTGGATCTGCAATAAATACACCACCCTTAATGTAGGGCTATGAATATCATAAAGAGCTTGCGCTCAACCCACAAGTCAATGCATTCTAGCACTTTCACAATTAACACCATAGGAAACGAACTGAGAATATAATGCTAGCAGAATTAACAAGCGACTTGTTATTACCCATATGAATCTCCTTCATGGGATCTCCAATCACAAAGGTTGGGTTCCTGCCGCTGTTAATTTCTTGTTGGCTTAAGTCTAATTCCCCTCGATGTCTTATTAATTACACTTCTACCCAGGGGTTTAGTCAAAGGATTGGCCAGGTTTACTTCTGACCTTATAAAATCGATCGATATAATTCCATCCTTTAGCAATTGCTTAACCACATCGTGTCTCAAACGAATGTGTCTACTCTTACTATTATAAATTTTATTCTTTGCAATGACTATTGCCGCTTGACAATCACAATGGCATTTGAGCTATAGACGCCACTATCTTGTAAAATTTAAGCTAATTATATTTTTTTTAATTATTTTTTTTTTCATATAGTGGCATTTGAGCAATAAATGCCACAATATAATAGCATTTGCGTTATAAATGCCACTACCTTAAAAATTTAAGTTAAATAAATTTATTTTTCAATTGATTTTGTTCTTATATAGTGGCATTTAAACTTCAAATATCACTATATAGTGACATTTGAGCTACAAACGCCATTATATAGTGGCGTTTGGTATGAAAACGCTATTATATAGTGGCATTTTACCAAAATGCCACTATTTGTATTTAGTGACATTTATTTTCAAGCGCCATTAAACAAATGCCACTATATCACTGTTTTTTTGTAGTGGTATAGGGTGAAACCCACTTTAATCTACTACACATAGGGAATTATATAGGTTTATATACACATATAAATCCACACACATATGATCTTAGCTTCTAAAGACTCACTTCTTTCTTCTTTATTTTCATCTCCCTTTATTAGTTCTCATAACTCTTAACTTGCATTTTTTTCTGTTCTACTTAATATGTTGGGGGATCCATCACAACATGTCATAAATTTATCTAGAGGAAGACTAAGAAGACAACATGTTATTCAAACCCGTGATACTTCTTCTGCCAACAACACCACTGGTACGGACATTAATAATGTCATAATAATAAACCCATGATAGTCATTTTCTTACCCTTTTTTTGGCTCACAACAAAATGTCTTTTGCAACTCCTCCAAATTTTTACTGATCGATGCCATGACAATTTTAGGAAAACGTACCACCACCAATGCTCATCCTGGATATCCTCCAGTTGGACCACTACTCTTATGGCAATTCTACCCTTATCATGATATATCGAATATGCCAACTACTTCTCCTCAAGTCCCAAATAACTCACCACCCGCAACTCAAACATATCATAATAACTATACTTCTTGGCAACATTCTCAATCTTCATACCAACATTTAGGCCCAACACCATCTCCTCCTCTACAAAATGCCCCATATGGATCTTCACCACCATTTGGATCCCCAGTCTCAATGGATGCAACAACCCATGATTTGCAACATGAAGATAACAACGCTATTATTAGGAAAGACCTCATCGCTCATGATGGAAAAAAGTAATTATTATTATTCTTTTCCTAACTATCATAGTTTACATTTAATTTTATATTGATGAATTTTTTTTGTTGCTTTGAATTAGGTTTTCTTCAAACCATAATAAGGTTTGTGGTCAGGTCGTGTCAGTCATTAAAGCAACATACGGTGAACCATACACTTATTGGAGAGATGTACGGGAATCCCTACGAAACTTTTGATTTAAATTTTTTTCCTTGGCTTTATAGTTTGTTGATATTTAACTAGATGTTTTTTAAGAAATATTATACTTGGTTACCACATCATGGTGACAATATTTGGAAAAGTTGTTTGTCAATGCGTTTGAAGGATTTGATATATATATATATATAGCACATATGAATAATAAAAAATCTAATTGAATATGAGAAACTATTTGGATTCAATTGTGCGATAAATGAGGAACGACACAATTCAAACAAATTAGTAAGCAAAAGAAGAAAAATAGAGAAGATTGATAACTTGTTTAGTTTTTTTTTAAAGTATATAATTTACTATTTCATCATTAATTGTATCTAAAACTTATTTATTTATTTTTTCTACATAATAGAAAAAAGAATTAGGACGAAAACCTATTGTATCTAAATTATTTCTTTAAACTCATTAGAATAAGACTGATCAGAGATGGGTTGATAAAAAAATTAGAGGCAACCTTTGTAAATGTTATTTTATGTACAATTGTATATGCATGGTATGTTTTTTATAATACAACCTATAATTCCATTTTTTTCAAAGGTGGAATATCAAAGGCTACAATCTTCAACTGCCTCAAAGTAGCAATTGTCAAATCTTGATCTATGGATGAAAGCAACTGGAGGGAAAAAAGGACAGATTTTAGGAGTTGAGGCCACAAAAATTGTTGGTACTACAACCTCTAGATATCATATACAAGAAGGCTCACTGGAGCTTGATTGGGTTCATTTCCGAGAATTTCAATAGGTTCTAAAAGATAGACTTGTTCGAAGTTTAAGTAAATTTTATGAAGAGCTGAAAAAGTATGGGGAAATGATGAGAGGACTAAGTAATCAAATCACTACTACGGAGAGTTGAATAAATACAATCCAAGGATCTTGTTCACCGTATCCACCTCCACAGAGATTTCATGCGAGTTCAAGTCAACCAAGAGACGTAGAAATGTATCAGCGATAAATGACTTCTTTAAATAATATAACAAATTTTTTTTATTTTGCTCGATATTCCAGCAAATGACAACATAGATGATGAGGATGAGGAGAATGATGGGGATGGAAAAGATGATGAAGAAGCATAGATGTATATTAGGCAAATTCATTGTGATAGAGAGCAGACTAAATGCAATCCAAATATCTTGTCCGCCGCACCATCTCCATAGGGATTTCATACGAGTCCAACTAGGAAACGTAGAAGTCTATTGACCGAATTTGACTTCTCTAGACAATGTAAAAAATTTTTACATTCCTTTCAAATATTCCAGCAATTGGAAACATCAATGATGAGGATGACGAAAATGGTAAGGAAGCATAGATGTTTTGTATTAGGCAAATTAATTGTAATTTATTTGTATTAATATAATATATTTTTTCTAAGCAACTAAATATTTATTTACTACAATTTATTAACTACGCTTATTTATAAATATATTTAAGTATAAAGAGTATAATCTACAAATACAATTGTGATTATTAAGTGTTTAATAGTATATATATATATATATATATCCTTATTTTTAAACATACAAATATTATAAATATATAATAGATTATTTAATAACATGCAAATAATATAAATACAAAATTACAAAACAAGTAAAATGTTATTTAATAAATTACACAAAAACTTATTTAATAATAAATGATATAAAATATGTAATAGGTTGTTAAATAATAATCCAACTTTTCCCAGACTGTATTCAAATTTTTTGAAGCCAGTTTGGCGAGAGTGTAGGTAAATATTGGGCGCACTTCAAAAATATTTTGGTCCCGCGAAAACTTGTTTATTTAATGGCTCAATCTTATGTTTCCGCGCCCGTTCTTGTCTGGCTCCCCTCCTATGCACTCGTGTTATTTTCTTTTCTCTCATCATCTTCTGCTCGGTTGTTCAGCTTTTTCTGCTCGATGCTTCATTGGTTCAACTATTCTATTCTCTTCTTAAATGGCTTTTTCTTTTTCCTTAACTGTATCATTCTTTTCTCTCCTCTCATAATAGGAATAACAAAGCGGGCTCTTTATTCATTTCTACACTAGGTAAGTTTATATCCTTCTGCAACGTAACATCAATATTTCTTTTCTTCATTTTTCAAGTTTGGCTTATCATTTCCGTTGTTATGTGTCCTTTGACAGGAGGGGACTCCTTTTTTGTAAACTGGATCCAAGATCAATTATTTCTTCTCAACGAAACTCATGGTCACAAGAGGAATACACCGGAGGAAATAAAACGAATGTATAAAATAAAATAAAATAAAATATGCTTTATAATTTGTAAATTTGTTTATAGCAATTAAATTTATAAAAACTAATTTAAATTACACATTAAATTGTAAATGTATAATCTGTAAAATAATTTTAAAATGTCTCATAAAATCATTGTCCTAAATTTACCTGATGCTTAATTATAGTAATAAAAAAATATATGTAAAATTAATCCAAAAAAAGCTTAAATATAGTAATAAAAAATTAATGTAAAATTATTCCCAAAAAAAAATTAATTTATATTACTAAGTAATATCAAATAATATTTACACTTAAAATACTAAAAAAAATCATATAGCGAGTCCAAACAACCTGATAAGACTATTTTTCCATTTATAAAACATGGTTCAGATAATAATGCCCCAAGCCTATATATATATAGCCGCTCGAGGGCTAACCCCTTGAGCAATGCCTACGGATACTCTACTTTTTGGCAAAGAAAAACAGTGCTTTATTTTTTAGCAATGGTTTTAACTGTTGCTAAATTTTGAAAACCGTTGCTAACATAAAAGTGTCGTTAATTTTCGTTACATTTTTTTTACAGCGCTTATATTTTAACAACGGTTTTAAAATTTAGCAACGATTAACCGTTGCTAAAAAAGAAAAACACTGCTTCTTTGCTAAAAAGCAGAAGCTCAGGGAGTTGAGCCTATATGCATATAGACGCTCGGAGTTTAACCCCCGAACAATACACACATATATGTTCGTGGGATTCCTCCCCAAGCAATACACTCGGGGAGGAATCCCCCAACCTATATGCATATGAGCACTTGGGGATGGCTACTCGAGCCATAGTGATTATGGAGTTTTACCCTCAAGCATTGCATCTATACCTCGCGCACGGCCAAATGCCACATATATGTGAGTCATGTTGGCAGTTAGCGAGCTATATTGTTTTGATTGTATTGCTGAAGGAAGTGGATAGTAGCAAAGTTTTTTACAGTCGCAAGTCAGTCAGTCTATTATTAGTGACTGTCAATTTTCCTTTTGAAAATAGCCAGTAGAAAATCGATAGAAAATCTGGATTTTCCACTGAATCTCATATATTTGCTACTGTAATTTCTGTAGGTATAATGGTTATTTGTTGTAGTGATATGTATAGTTTCTCTTTCTTTCTGATAAGTGATGTAATTATAAGCAAAAGTTTTGAAGTTTGCAATACAACGTGAACTAATTGAACTTTGAGACACTGGAAAATTATATATATATATATATATATATATCTCCGTCTAGTTTTCCTCACCGGAGCTCGAAAATCAGTGAGCTCATCATTGTTTAATTACGAGCACCAAACTTCCTTATCCAGTGCATGTTCCTGAACTCCATCTTCATAAATTAATATTTGACCTTTATGTCTATCGAAAAGAACTTGGTATCTCTGATTCAAACTAGGAATATTAATTATCCACTAAATAAATTGCTAATATCAAACCTTTCTTACATAGGTTATTCCAGTGATCGAAGGGATTCTTAAGCTAGTTTATCTGATCCATGTTCAAACCAAGTTCTATTCTTAATTTACTGCACATAAAATCAAATGTGTAATCTCTTTGTTACATATAATTAACCTCAACATATAATATATGCATGCATATGCTTTGCTTCTTGTTCCCACTTGCAAGATTTATTATAAGACCTGAAGATGAAATAGAAGGACCACTTTTTAAGTTCACTTAACCAGACTAAAAAATAGAACAAAGAAGCATGCCATGTTTCACTGTCTGATGAATAGTCGACCGTGGAAGATGCTTCTCACAAGTTTTTCACTTTAATCTAGTAATTAAACTTTTGTTAAGGACATGCTCTTTTTTCAGTTCTAAGAAATTCATTCATAGGTTCACTCTACAATAAACGAGTAGACTAAGCCAATCATTAAATAGACAATTAAATAATTGTACTTTTTCAGTAAGATCCACTTTTGATTGGTCAGCTAATTTCTTCGTCAGAATTTCTCTTCTTCTACAACCTATTTCTTTGGATTTTGGTAGTCACCGATGGCTTGTGAATTGAGAACGCAACTTGTTTTGACAACATTTACGTTAATTACTGATTCATCAATTTTGTCTATACGATGTTCCCAGCTTCCACAAGTGCATATGAAACATAAATAAGCCTCTAGTTCAATGCAATGAATTTAGACAAATGATCCTTGGCAACTGGAGGAAACCCAAGATTTTACGAAGGTAATCCATTTTCTTCACTACCAGGCTGCTCACTTATACAGGGACATTTATCTTCAAATTCGCCATGAATGCAAGAGTTCATCAATGTTTAGAAATTCAATTAAGAGCTCAAATCACGGTATATATGTTCACCCATGGTTAGCCAAAGGTATATTAATTAATGCAGTCTCATTCTGCTTTTGTTGCAAGTAAAATCCTAAATGTACTAATATCAATTTAGAATAAGAAAACCTTAAGATTACTTAACGAGATTTGTATAAAATTTGATAAAATTCATGATTGTGTAATTTGTAATATCAAAAATTGTTGAAAAAATTCTTATAAAATCATATATAGTATATGGTTATTGGTCATGATAGAGACCCGCATCAGTTACATAAACTCACAAAATATAAGATAGTATTTAAGTTGTTAAGTATTTTTATGTAATATGCTAGTATTTTGGAATGAATTTTATTCATGACTCAAATTACATCAATCAGCAATATTAACACAATCTATTACAGTCTTAGGCCCTGTTTGGGTAAACAGCTTATTTAAGTGCTTATAGAATAAGCGCTTATCATATAAGTGCTTATATATAAGCTATTTTTATAATTAAAGAATTTATGAGGACAAACTTCACATAAGCTGTTTTCAGCTTATTTTCATAAGCTATTCAGAGTAGCTTATGAAAATAAGCTGAAAACAGCTTATTTTCATGCCATAAGCTATTTCTATAAGCTCTTCCAAACGTGCACATAAGCGCTTATGTCATAAGATAAGCCAGATAAGCTCAAAATAAGCTCTTCCAAACGGGCCCTTAGTTGCAATTGTGATATAAGTATTGACGTTTTCGCTAAGACTACAAAACAGGGTAGAAACATTAAACACTAAAGATCTAGGTTGTATCAAGTCTCCTCACCCTAGTCCTGAAGAATTGAATTGAGCTGCGGGGTAAATTAATCCAAATATTACTAATTACATAATTCAAATAAATAATAGGTTTTTTTTCTTTTCCCTTTTTCTAGGAGAGATCATTTTACTCTTAGATAATGTTAGTATTGTACAAATACTGGCCATCCTTGATCCGCTGGACTTAACTTTCTACCACGCATGTGAAATTGTGAAGAATCCACAGCTACAAATTGAAGAACTCTATAGACAATTAATATTTCAAAAATATATCAACTTAATGTTTTGTTCGTTGCTACAAACATCACTACTAGAAATTCAGTGATTAGCGACGGAAAAATCCGTCGCTAAATTAATAAAATTCCGTCGCAAATTCATTTGTGACGAAAAAAATTCCGTCGCTAAAACCTCTGTCGCAAATTATTTGTGACGGATTGGTATCCGTCGTAGAATTAGCGACAGAATTTTTCCGTCGGAAATTAGAAATTCCGTCGCAAACAAAATTTAAGAATTTGCGACGGAAAATTGTCCGTCACAAATTTGTGACGGATATTTCCGTCGCTAAATCCGTCGTAAGTTTGCGATGACTATTTCCGTCGCTAATTCCGTCGCAAAATTCAAATATATGATAGCAAAATTCCTTCATTTGCGACAAAAAATTCCGTCGTTAAATCCGTCGCTAATTTTTAAACAAATTTTTTTATATATATTTAACCAAAAACATAATTCCAAACTTAATTTAAAACCTGGGAACAAATATTAATATAACAAATAAGTATCAACTAACAATTACAACAAAAAACTATACATTTTTTCTATAACAATTATTTACATGTTTCATCATAATCTATCATCATGAAATACAAAATTATAATAAAATATAAGTTTTTATGAATAAACTAGTCTAGAGGATGATCTGGTGACTGTCTCGTCATCATCAATGGGATAAATTGATGAAGTGGTTCATCATTGCACATATCTCACTTATGACAATCTTGACTCTCCAACATGTGTCTGGACATTAATCTTCTCCTTCTGAGTGCTGCTTTCCTCTTTATGAGTGGTGTGTTGATTTGATTAACATTTAAATCTGTAGCAAGAGAGGTAGATTAAGAAAAAAAAAATCATGCATTCTCTATTTTTCTCCTTTGCATAAATTAATCAATAACTTTGTATCATAAATTAATCAATTACAAGTACTCAATTATATATTTTAAATTATAGGAACTGGATTAAAAAAATTAAGTGAATCTATTAAACAAAAATAAACTTATAAAAGGTAATTAAACATTTAATCTTCTTAACATGATACTTTTATTAAGAGAAAAAATTCAATGTATATGGAGAAATTTTTATAAAAAGAATTAATCAATTGGCACTGAATTATTATAACATATATCTAAATATTATATTTTTATAGGAGGATTGGTAGCAAATATTTAAAAGTTGCACATAACTTTTTTTTTAAAAAACCCTAATATTTAATTAATTACATTATGCAACTACCCATAAAAATCCTGATAATGAATTAGCAAGTAGCTAGCCTCATATTCAATCATTAAGAGTTAATTTTCTAGGAACCTCTAGTTGAGTATAGAAATGGAAGTTGGCCAACATACTCCTGAAGATGATTAGTTATTCTAAGTCTTTACTTTCCGTGCTGGATCCATCATAGATACGGTTTAGTTACATATATATATATATATATATATATATATGATATTCTATTATTATATTATATATACTATAAACTAATTTCATCTTCTACTTTTGTACCCATTATGAAATAATTGGATTAATTAAATTATTAGTATAAGGATAGGAATCTGGATCATTATCAGAGTGCTAATCAATGCTCTCCTCTCTTAGATTGGAGGGGACAACTTGACTTTACTCATTTAATTAATTTAACATAAACTATAATGCATACGTCGCTTTAGATTAGGTATTGAAATTATATTTGATGGTTTTGTCATTACTCTGAGTGCATGAAGTTGTGAGAATGGAGATTGCATTAAAGCCCAATAAATCACATGCATGTTTCAAATTAATTAATTAAGACAAAAGAAGATTTAATTTGTGGTTTAAGGCCTTAATTAAAATATTTTAAGTGAGAAGTCAGAGTTGAAACCTTTGTAATTAATAAACAATTCAATGTATATCTTATCAATTTAAGTACCCCTACAATACTTCAGCCTAATTAGAAAGATTTCTATGCACTAAAATGCTCCAATCCTTTTCAAACAAGGATCCACTGGACAATATAACCAACCAGGCATCACCCTCAACCAAAGCATGAAACAATTACGTTAAACTTGTACACACACACACACGCAACAAAATGAAATTCTTAATCTTAGTGCTCAATCAACTTAACTTTATTATGCATTCTTTTCCCAAAAAAAAATACTTAATAGATTTTAACTTTATATTAAAAGTGGAATTACTAACCTGTGAAGTTGAAAGATGGCCCGTGCCCAAAGCAAGCTTAGCAAGCCCAATTTGGAATTCAGCAAACTACATAGTAATTTAACAATCTTGTAAGAGAAAGCAATAAAAATGTAAATACAGCTGAGAAAAAAAACAAATAAAATGCATCAGATATAGCAAGGACACAAATATAGATGAAGTAATAGCCCTAACCAACACAGTAAGAGGGCAAACTCCAATGTTGCCCATGATAAAAACTCCCAAACAAATACATGGCAAAGGTAAGAACACCAATTTCCCACAGTAGGACCACACAAAAACCAAACCTCAACACTGAGCTCCTGTAAACAACCAGCATGTAAAGAGAGAGAAATTACACGCACTAGCTGTACAGCTCATAAATTGCTCTCATATGCTTCAGCTGCAGCAAGCTCCCTAAAATAAGAATACATCATATGTGAACAGGGATCCAAAAGCTAATGGGGTACAGTGGACCACTGAAAACAAGAAAATGAACATACAGAGGGTCCTTTAGACAAAATTACAAAGAGTTTATGTGCGTAGGAGGACTATACTTCCCTTTTCTTTCAATCACACTAGCAGAGAAAGAACCAAGGCCCTCTATACAATTAGCATTTGAAAACCAGAAATCAGACATTGGATTGAGAAACTTGTGGTTAATATAAAATATAAGTAGCATTATTATATGGGTGATTAAGTAAAACAGATTATAGCCTCGGGGCTAGAAGTTAAAGAAGGAGTCGCCTCTCATTCTTCCCCACCCACCCTCGCATTGCTCTGTTAATGAAAAAAAACTGAATTGAAGAGCTCAGCAACTGCCAACAACAAAAAAAAAATCAGATTATAAAAAGGTAGCAGCAAGGCTTAGATACTCCCCCCCTTAGTTTTTGCTTTGTTTCCCCTTCAATCTCCCTAATGTGGTACTGGATCGCCGGTGGGAAACAGAGCTCCAATGACCTCCACAACCAGATCCACCGCGAACAGGTAGCAGCAAGGCGAAGGAGACGAGACATCAGCTTACGTCTCGGTCTCGGTCTCGAACAGCTCCTCCTCGGGTTCGACATCAGAGATGGTTGAAGAGTGAAAGGAACCCACAGAAGACCGCCAGCCACCACGATAGCTCACCTTCTCTCGGCCTTCTCTGTCAGCGACCAAGATAGAGGTCTTCCGAGAACAAGGATGAAACGAGAGAGAGGAGACCGTGACTCAAAAACGGACAATCTACCTTACCCATAGCAGCCACCTGACGCCTGCCTAAGCTTCCCTCCAGCAGGCAGCATTGTCGCCGAGAGACTAGAAGAAGCTGAAGCCATCGAAGGAAGAGGTATGGAGTGTGTGTTTGTGCTCTAGGGTTCTCAATTAGATGGAAATTTTTTTCTGAATGGGGCGAATCATTTGGTAAAATTGGGAATGAGTGAAATGGGGGGAAATTGGGACTGGGGAAAAGTAATTGGAGGGAATCAAAAATTTTTACAAGACTTCAATCCACACACTAATATTATTAATATTAAAGGTAAAAATAATAATTTTATATAAATATTAAATTAATAAAATAAAAATATAAAATTTATTTTAAAATTAAACTTAATTTTTAAGAGGCATAATTTTTATTTTTATTTATAGTTTGTAATTATTAGTAATGTTTTAAAAAAATTTCACTCTTTAATAAAAATTCACATAGGTCCTTAAGAATGAAATAGGAAGGCCTTATATCTCACATTTCACTCAGGTCCTTGTTTTATTTTAATTAAAAATCCTAATTTTTTTTTCCAAATTTATCACATTACTCTTTATTTTATCTTTTCACTAATTAGGAACCTCAACACTACTATTATTCACATATGTTTATTTTGTATTATTTTAAGATTACAAAATACATGCATTTTTTTGTCATTTTATATTTTTCATCTTTAATTTTTCCTTCCAAATCCAACCGATGCCATTAAGGTTGTAATTCATTATGTGCATGTCACTGATTACGAGGCGGTTAAGGACGCCCTTGCTCCCTGATTCATGCACTAGAGCTCGATTTTGATGGATATCCGAAGGCATCAATGTGCGTGTGTCTCTCTCTTACGCACGTGCTTGTGTGTGTGAGAGAGACGCTAGGGCTAAATGTTAAGTGTGTAAGTGTGATCATGCCATGCAAAGAAGGGGATGAGCCATGTGTGAAAGAAGAACTCACTAGGGTTGGAGTGAAGATTGGAGCTTTGACGAAACCGACGGGCAGAAAAAGACTAGAGGTAGTGAGACTAACGATAAGTAAGAGAAGAAAATGAGAGAAAATATATATAGTATATATAAAAATGATAATTTTATATAAATATTAAATTAATAAAATAAAATATAAAAATTTATTTTAAAATGAAACTTAATTTTTAGGAGGTATAATTTTCAGTTTAAAAACTCTCCTAAATCTATTTTATTAATATTTATTTTTAATTGATTTGACAATTGGGGAGAAATGTGAAAAAGAATGAGAAGGGAGAAATGTTTGTGACAAAATTTTCCATCGTAAAATTACAAATTTTTTGCGACGGAATTTTGAGACGAAATTTTCCATTGCAAAACTAAAAATATTTTGCGATGGAATTTTACGACGGAATTTTCCATCGCAAAATTAAATATTCTTTGCGACGGAATTTAGCGACGGAAAAAAATTTACGACGGAATTTTGCGACGGAATTTTCCGTCGCAAAACTAAAAATACTTTTTGACGAACTTTTGTGACGGAAAATTCCGTCGCTAAAATTAGCGACGAAAATTTAATTAGCGATAGAAATTTTTCGTCGCAAAATTCGTCGCAGATTCCTTATGTTGTAATTTTAAATCAACGACGAAATTTACGACAAATTTATGACAAAAATTAGCGACGGAATTCGCTAAATGAGACTTTTCTAGTAGTGCATCACATGCCTCCATGTGAACACCCTTTGGAAAAAGTTTGTCTTTTTGGGTAAAAAACATTGATTTGAATGTAAGGGAAATGTTGACTGCTCTGAATCTGCCAATTCTGGAACAATAAATATAACACATGCAATAAGCACCCAAATACAAAAGGTGGTCAAAATGAGAAGAAAGGCAACGTGTTCATGTGCAGCCATGTGTATGTTCATATGCATATTCCTATCTCAATCTGACACAGATTATACAACACAGTCATGTGAATGTATATATATTGATTTTAAATTTAGGTAAAGAATGCGAAAGGTCCTTGGAAGCTTTAGTCATTTATAAATCAATATCCTACTATATATCAAATTGAGGGTCATTTTCTTTTTATTTTTTTAATTTTTTTGTTGACATGTCAGCATTAACAACAAATGAGAGCTTAACGCGTCATATGTGAAAAAGTGTGACGCGATGTTTGAGGTAATATTAAAGAAAATTAAATAGAAGAGCTTATTTCCTAAGCGTAAGAAAATTGAGACCTATTTTTCCATTTTTAATATTTTAGCAAAATTGATAAATGACTCAAATTTAAAGAGGACTTTTTTGCAATTTTCTATTTTATTGCGGTGGAGATAATGATAATTTATCTTTATTATTATTTTAAAAAATAATAAAAGTACATTATTAATTTGATCTCTAAAAGATTATAATTATCTCAATTTAACTCTTAAAATATGAAATGTCTCAATTTGAAGAATGTGTTTATTTTAATTTGGTCCATCTTTTTATTAAAGTAATTTTTAGTAATAAAAATTTTGAGATTCAGTAATAGTAGATTATTTGCGATTCAGCAACAAAAAAGATTAAATTGAAACAAATATTATTTTTTAAAAATTAAATTGAGACACTTGAACTTTCAATGAACAAATTAAAAAAAAAAGTTCAGATCTTTTAAAAACTAAATTTACTCAAATAATAACAAAGATAGATTACTTTAACAGTTTTAGTTATAGTCTAAATAACATGCTCGTTATTGCTCTTCAATCTCTTCTTTTTTTTTTTTCCCCAATCTTTTCAATCTCACACCCACGTCTCTCAAACCCATTTTCCAATCTTTTTTTTTTTTATATTTCTTTTTCCAATCTTTTCAATCTCACACCCACGTCTCTAAAAGTCATTTTCCTAGTTGGAGCCTATTTTATTGGGTCTAGTTATTAAACAGGTAGAAGCCCGAACACTGAATATCAATACTACAACGTTCTATTGGACTTTGAAAGACAAGTCCAAAATGCTTGGACGTCAGACTAATTTGCAGGGTCAGGTAAAATGATGCTGCTTACAATAAAAAAAATAATCAAGCTCATCTCAGTTTGGGTATACACTTGTCTCTTAATTGGGTGAACCAAAAATAGAATGTAGGCTTGTTTGTTGTTCGGTTGTGAGTGCGGCCCAATTCCTGGGCCTCGCAGTGGGCTCTCTCTCCTATGTGGGTTGGAGTTTGTAACCTAGCTTTCCGTGTATGAAATTGGATCTTTTCAGTTCCAAAATAAAAAAAGAAAAAAATTATTCGAATAATTTTATATTTCTAAGATTTAGAGTAAGCAGCTGCTCCTCCCTCTCCTCTTCTCCATCTCTTAGTAGATGTTTTTCCTTCTTTTATGCAAGCATTTTTTGATGTTTCTGCAAGATCTTTAAGCTTTTAAACGTTCTCATCACCTAGCACACCATCCAACCATTCAAAGAGTGCTAAAATGTAGTGTAGAGTTGTGTTCACCACAGCACCAAAAAGAAGCCCCGGTGCTTCTCCAATGCAACTGTTTATCTTGCCCTCCTCCTCTTCCTTTGCCAAGTTTTTTTCCTCCTTTTTCTTTCATTGTGCTATCCCATATTCTTGTCTAGGTGGATACCAATCTGGGGCATGAAGGCCACGCATGAGATGCCAGAGGCACTCTAGATCTATAGACAGGGGATGTGTGTTGGGCCATGATTGAGAAATCTCTTTGATATTGATCCAGTCATAGTTTTGGTGTCAAAAGCTCAACTTGCTTGGTGACGATGGAGACAGATGCGACTTGCGAAGGTTTGTTGGGTAGGAAGATTTTGCCGGCTCCTTGGAGCCCACGCCATCGTCGAAGAAGGCGAGTTGGCTTACGACCTTTGGCATGTGTGGACGAGAGACAGATGAGGCTCGAGTCGAGGGATATAGACAAAGCTTCAAGATTCTGGCCTCATTTTTTTTTTAGTCTTTTTTTTTGGTTGATATTGGACTTTTGGATAGTTTTGTTGATTTGTTTGATGATACTCCCTAAATTAGGTTTAGGGTTTGTAGCCTCTCATTTAAAAAAAAAATTGTCAGCTCTTTGAATTAGGCTTTAGTAGCGTTAATCCTTTTGTTCTAGGAATATGTTACCTTTGTTAAGATTTAGGTACTTTTTTAGGATATGTTGCTCTAATTTTATGTATCTTTTATCCCATAAGTCCAGGTCTAAAATGTAATTATTTTATCTCAAGGTCCTGTATTATCTTATGTAACTCAGGCTTAATGCCTTTATTGAAAATTATTTCTATTTTTCTGAATTTTTTTTATATTTCTAGGAAATGCTCAGTGTAAAATCTTTATACTAAAATTGCAGCACATGCAATTCAACTTTTTTTTTTAATTTTTTATTTATCACAAAGGAGGCATAGAGTTTTGAGAGTTAGTGGGAAAAAGTGTGGCATAGAAATCAAATCCAAATATATTTTGTCCTTCAGATGTAGCTTTAAAACAAATAACTAAAATATAAAAAAGTAAAAATAAATAGACCAAATATACATAAAAGTATTTAAATAATGAATTAAATGAAAAAATACATCTTGCTCCCAATGCATGTGCTACCAAGTCATATTCAGCCACTTTGTTTGGTACTAAAAAAATATCTCTGACATACACAGAGTAATTATTATTGTTATTATTAGTCTGTCCGACATCTTATAAAAGCTGTAGCCTGTGTTTGCCATTGTAAATTTGTAACCTGGACTTCTATCACATGCTTGATCTTCTCCCTCACACTCTCCCACTATATAACTCAAATCTACGTAATTTTTTTAAACCACCAGAAAATTTACTAATAAAGTTTCAACTAATTTTATTTCAACTCACTTAAATTATAAAAATATAAGAATTTTTTAATATTAACTTTTTTTCATTTAAAACTCAAATTCAATGATATGATTAAGAGTATTTATTATTAAATTCAAAATTTAAGTTATTAATATTTTTGATGTGAATCATTTCTTATTTAAACAATTAAGCTAAACCACTAGATTGAAGTGAGTCCACGTAACCAATACATATCCCTTTGCTATTCTTTGGCGTATCAGAAGTCAAATCTTACCTTCATTTAAACCATTCAATGAAGTAAAACGTACGTGCTTCTTCTGATTTCGGTTTGTAATTTTTCTTAAAACAAATGACCTTCGCTAGTTGCGACTGTTCCATTCCGAAATGTGTCCACTTGTGAGTTGTGACTTTACATTCTCGATAGGAAAAAAAAAAAGGGAAGAAAAAAAGACAAAAAAAGAAAGAGAGGGAGAGAGACAGATGGAAATATTGTAGCTCACTGGGGAACTCGAGCTGACAAAGTAAAGAGTATTAGCTAGCTAGCTATAGTGATATGATTGATGTGAAAGGATAGCTGTCACATTTACAATGTCACTTGAAGAGGTGGTCATGTCAGTATCCCTCATCCCTCATGTTCTCACTAGAGTACGCAACCAAAATCAGTCAGTTCATATCGTTGTCAAAATCATCAACACGTAAATTTCAGAAGAACTCAGAACCCACAAACGGCATAGCGTTGCATTACATCATCATCATAGTCATTGCCATTATTTGTTCATGCGTGCGATTTCCACTTTCCAGTCCTTTTTACTATAAATATGCACAAAGCTCCCTTTCCTTGCACTGTCTCTGTGCCTCATATTAACACCATGTGCTTCTCTGGTTTCGAAGTCAAACATCAATTAATGGAGAGAAAGAGAGTGGTTTTGCACTCGATCAATCATATTCTTGAGAAAATGAGAAACAGAGAAAAGAGAGGGAAATTAAAGCTCAAAAGAAAAGAAAAAGAAGAAGAACCCACAAGCAAAAGCCAATATTTCGCCACCCATGTGATCTGTTTTGACACATGCACGACTTCCGAAAAATTCTTCATTATTTGATTCATTCATGTAGTACTCTTTCATCGTCGTTCATGATCACCCACACACCATATGAGCCTTCAAAACATGTTATTTCAATCCTTTTGGAACTTCATTTTCTCATGCCTACCGAACGCCATCTTATTACAAATTATTGAATACACTTCATTAGCATTGTTCTTAGGAATATGATATTTATGTTGCTTCGCTCTTCTGTCCGCCGTTGGATTCATTTACTTTATCACCTTAATTACCAAATTTTAAAGCTATGAAACTTTTAAAGTGGGTGGATCTTACAGTACTAATTTCATTTAAGTGATCTAGCAATAACTGTTGAAGTGTGGCTTGAATTGTCAACATCTGTGAGTAGATTAATTGCTAGAAGACAAGTCTTGTCTATTTAATTGAATGAAGACTTTGCTACCATCCTATTGCATGGAAGAATTAATTTAATAGTCTGTCTCTTGCGTACTAACAAGCATGGCAAGACTTTGGTTACGTAGACATGGAGTGTTCACAAATTGAATTGATTGATTTGGATTAAACAAAATTCTCAACCCAAAAAAAATGATGGTGGGTTGGATTATATACGTTGGTGTTTACAATAGTTTTTGGTCTGACAACAAATAAAAAAATTGAGAGTGATGTGATTTTAAAGTTATGCGGTAATTTCGTTTTAGATGAAAAATATGTCGAATACAAGTAACTTGAAATATAACTACACAAAAGAACATGAGGCTGGAAGTACACTTTTTGTAGAAAAGTTAAATGAAAAAAATAAAAAGCAAAGTAAAATGTAGAAGGTAGATTGCAGAAAGTAAATTGCTAAAATTAGATTATTGAAAGTAAATTGCTGAAAGTTAAAGTGCAGAAGGTTTAAATAAAAGCAGCTAAAGTGCAGAAAGTTAAATTAAAGCGATTAAAATGCAAGAAGTTAAATGAAAGTGCAGTAAATTGCATAAAATAAATGTAAGCAATAAAAGACTGGAATGAAATTGCAGGAATGATAAAGACTTTGAATTAAATTGACTGGAATGTTAAAGGAGAAAGCATACTTTGATGTTAATCTATTAATCTGCTCGTATCAGATGTTAGGATTTTTAATCAAGAGTTGTCAAACCCGTTTACAATAAAACGCTTAGTATTTATAAGCAAATGACGGAAATAACTGCCTATCTACGTAATCGTCATATAAGTGACGGTTTACATTGCTCAACACAACTGACTTAATCATTTGATAATAGAAGTAACTATCTTTGACAATTTCTGCCTATCATGTCTTCGAAGTTCAACAACTTGGCCACGCTATCAACATTTGACAACTAGTCTCTCAGACTCGTTTGTCGACAAAGTTTCTTCAAACTTATTTGTCGAATGATGTGCTTCCAACGATTTCACCTTGACAGACTTATACTTGATGATGTCATCGCGAGCTATTTTAAACTGATGTCCATTTTATTTGTTTTCTCCTGTCAAATTCCTTTTTTGTCAAGTTGCTGGCTTATGTCGAATTGCTGATTTCTGTCGAATCTCTGTGTCAGATTACTAGTTTGACACTTACAAGCGGCACTATTTTGTTGCACCATCAAAGGTGATTATTTCGACCAAGTAACATAACTTTTATTGATAATTATGTTTTTAAAATAGTTGTCTAACAGATGGGTTTTAAAAATTTTGACACTTAAACCACCAATCTAATGTGTACTTGAGCAAGTTGATTTGGGTTAGGTAACAGGATGATCTTGTAAGTAAAACTTTTCATGATTTGGATCTTGATTTTCATGATTCACACAAACTGAATCATAAACATACCTGGATCTATATCTGCGAATTTGAATCTGTTTCTTTCCTTTGAATTTCTGCCTTTAGATCTCCTTGATGATTATGAGGGAAAAACAGTAACTGTAATCTTATTCTGAACAACATTCTTTTTCTTTTATTACTGTTACTTTAAATTTGAAATAAGAGTAAAAGAGGTAAATTATCTTTTGACCTCTATAAAGTTTTTAATTACGTAATAGCCTCTCAACCATCACAAGAAGGCCCCAATATATTAAAAACTTATCATTTAGGTCCTTCAATGTTATATTATGTGAATTTAATAATTGATACCATTAAACTAAATTACATGGGCCACATATTAGAAAATAATCTCATATTCTCCTACTTGGCCCTTGTGATTACTTGATGGTTTAACAACAAATTGTAAGTGCGCTCCATACATCAAATTCACTAACATCTCTAGATTTAGTTGAATTAGCTTTGAGTGGATCATGGTGGTCACATGTTGTTTTGCAACATGATCCCTTCCATGTATCACAAAATATCCCTAACTCAACATCAACTTTAATTGAGGAAAAGTGTAAGCCTCAACATATCATGTTATCTAACACAAACATATGTACATAGATACAAAAATGATAACTAATGTAATATGCAGAAACATAACCATAATAGAATTCATAGTGTCACAAAACATAACAAGCATAATAAATATAGTACTATAATCAACATAGCAATGCTTTGTCTATTATGCCTATACGCTGTACATGACCAGAAAATGATTTGGGTGGTAATCCCTTAGTTAACGGATTCGCTATCATCAGATCAGTACTGATATGTTCAATAGACACTCTTCGCTTATGCACTTCTTCCTTAATTGACAAATACTTCAATTCCATATGTTTGGCACCCTTAGAGTACTTGTCGTTCTTTGAGAAAAATACGGCTGCAGAATTATCACAATAAATTCTCAGCGGCTTGGATATACTGTCGACAATCCCAAGTCTCGAGACAAAGTTCCGCAACCACAATCCTTGAGCAGTGGCCTCAAAGCATGCCACGAATTTAGCTTCCATAGTAGAAGCAACAATGACAGATTACTTTCTACTCTTCCATGAAATGTTCCTCCAGCTAATAGGAACAAGTAACCAAACGTAGACTTCCTGGTGTCCACGCATCCGGCATAATCTAAATCTGTATATCTGATTACTTCTAGATGATCAGACCTCCTATATGTAAGCATGTGTTCTTTGGTGCCTTACAAATACCGAAGAACTTTCTTTGCAGCTTTCCAGTGGTCCATATCGGGATTGCTTTGGTATCTACCAAGTATACCAACAGCAAAACTAATGTCTAGCCTAGTACAGGTCATAGTATACATCTAGCTCCTAACCACTAATGCATAAGGAATTGTTTCCATTTCTTTGCGGTCCAATTCATTTTTAGGACCTTGCATTTGACTGAACTTATCTCCCTTCTGAATTGGAACTATTCCTGCAGAGCATTATCCATTCTAAATCTCTTTAAGACCTTATTGATATATATCTTCTTGGATAAACCCAAGAGTCCTTGTGACCTGTCCTGGAATATTTCTATCCCAATCATATAGGACGCCTCACCCATATCTTTCATTTCAAAGCTCTTAGAGAGAAACTTTTTCACATCATGTAACATACCCAAGTCATTTGTAGCAAGTAATATATCATAACATATAAGACTAAAATAACAAATTTACTTCCACTGACCTTCATATAGATACACTGATCAACGATGTTCTCTATAAATCCATAAGATGTAATGGTATCGTTGAACTTGAGATACTATTGACGGGAGGCTTGTTTTAGTCCATATATTGATTTGTTCAGCTTACACACTAGATTTTCTTTTCCTGTAGTCAGAAAAACTTCAGGTTGGTCCATATAGACTTCCTCTTCTAAGTCCTCATTCAGAAATGCAGTCTTAACATCCATCTGGTGAAGCTTCAAGTCATAATGAGCCACCAAAGCCATAATAATCCTCAAAGAGTCTTTCTTTGAAACTGGAGAGAAAGCCTCCTTGTAGTTAATGCCATCTTTATGGGTGTAATCTTTAGTAACAAGTCTAGCCTTGAACCTTTCAACATTGCCACTTGAAGTCACGTTTGGTCTTAAAGACCTATTTACAACCAACCTTCAGGCAATTCAACCAAGTCCCAAACTTTGTTGTCATCCATTGATTTAAGTTCTTCCTTCATGGCATTAAACCACTTTTTAGCATTGTTACAGTCCATGGCTTGTTTAAATGAGATTGGATCCTCATTAATACTCAAATCACATTCATTCCCAAAATTGTATAGCATAAAATCACTAGGAATAGCAGATCTCTTTTGCCTTACAGATCGTCTTAATGCTACTTCCTATTGACGTTCCTCTTCAGGCTCCCCTCTAGGTACCTCTTGAGGTACTTCTTCAGGTATCCCTTGAAGTACCTATTATGGTACAACAATTTCTTGATCAACAGTGACTGGTTCATTCTCTACAATATGAACAGATGGGTTTGAGACACTAATTGATTTTTTCGGTACGTTGTGAGACTGTGATACAACGATAGGAATAACAACATGAGAAGAAATCTTGGGTGTAGGTACTACAACCCGAGCTTCTTGAATATCCACCTTTTGTGGTTCCCTACTCCCACTAGTTTGACTATTCTCAATAAACCGAGCATTGCCAGAATCTACAATCCTTGTATAGCTAGGACAATAAAACCTATACCCCTTTGACTTTTCAGGATAGCCAATGAAAAAGCTACTGACCGTCCTAGGATCTAACTTCTTTTCATATTGATTGTATACCCTTACTTCTGCTTAACAACCCCAAACATAGAGATGTCTCAAACTGGGTTTCCTTCCCGTCCACAGTTCATAAGGTGTCTTAGGAACTGCCTTACTAGGAACCCGGTTAAGCAGATACGCAGCGGTCTTTAATGTATGCATCTATAATGAAAGAGGTAGAGAGCAATTACATAACATGCTCCTAACTATATCCATTAAGGTGCGGTTCCGTCTTTCAGCTACACCATTCTGTTGAGGTATACCAGGCATTGTGTATTGCGCACAAATGCCCTTACTCTCAAGGAACCTTGCAAATAGACTTGGACATTGTTCACTTTCATTGGACCTGTCATAAAACTCACCACCTCTATCTGACCTCACTACTTTCACTTTCTTATCTAACTGCCTTTCCACCTCATCAATGAACACTTTAAGGAAGTCCACAGATTGAGATTTATCATGCAGCAAATAGATATAGCCATAACCTGAGAAATCATCTATAAAGGTGATAAAATATTTTTCACCGCCCCAAGAAGGGACGTCAAAAGGACCATAGATATCAGTATGTATAAGCTTAAGAAGTTGAATGCTTCTTGTGGTTGCTTTCTTTAATGTATGTTTGGTTTGCTTTCCCTTAATGCAATCCACACATATATCTATGTCACTAAAATCCAACTGAGGTAAGATATCATTTTTCACCAACCTCATTATCTTTTCTTTGGATATGTGACCTAATCTTTGATGTCACAAGAATGCAGAACTTTCATTTGGTGCACTACGTTTAATGCCTACACTACTTTCAACATGAAACAAAGATTCAACAAATTCATTATTCAGATTAAAATGGTAAAGTAAATCACATAAAGTACCAGATCTATAAAAATACTTATTTTTATACAATGCAAATGTACCATTATCAAATTTGAAATAAAAACCTAAAATATCCAGTTTCCCTACTGAAACAAGATTCCTAGCACAATCAGGTACATAGAAACACTTTTCAAGATCTAAATGAAATCCAGTGTCTAAGATCAATCTATAAGTCCCAATGCCTTATATCTGTGCTTTCATCCTGTTTCCCATGAACAAATACTGTTCAGTTCCTTTTATGGGCTGGATTGAACTGAATCCCTGTAAAACATGAGATACATGAGTAGTAGCACCAGAATCTAACCACCAGGTATTATTAGGAACCTCTATAAGATTTGATTCAAAGCATACAGAAACATAATGCATACCTTTCTTTTTGAACCAAGCCTTTCTTTTAGGACAATCTTTCTTTAAGTGTCCTATCTTGTTGTAGAAGAAATACTTAATTTGTTTCTTGATTTGGCCATCAGTAACTTTCATTGGGGCCTTATCCTTTCTTTTGTCCTTCCTGTCCTTTTTTCCTGGCTTGAACTTACTGCTACTAGTACCATCATGGATAGTGAGGTGGATGGAATGATCCTTTATCTTCTTTAATCTTCCTTCCTCTTGAACCAACATAGCCTTCATTTCATTTAAGTTCCACTTATCTTTGAGAGTGTTGTAGTTGATCTCGAATTGGCTAAATTCAATAGGCAAGGAATTAATGATGAATTGCACCAAAAATTGATCACTCACTTCCATCCCCAAGGTCTTCAACTTTATTGCTAGATTGGACATATGAGTCACATGATCATGAATGGTCTGTGACCAGTCAAACTTCTTTATAGTAAGCTCACTCATCAGGCTTCCTACAATTGACTTATCCGCCAAGTCTAACTCAGAATACTTATTCTCCTTTTCCATGAATTCCTTAGCATCATCCATCTTCGGCATAGATGGCTTTACATTTTCAGCCATGGTCATCCTTATGAGGTACAAGCTTAATCTGTTCGAATGCTCCCATAGTTCATAGAGTGCAACATCATCATCTGAGCTTTCCTCAGTAATGGTTGCAGGCTTTTCCTTATTAACTATAGCTACATCAATGTTCCAAAGACCAAGATAGAACTTGATCTGTTCAGACTATTCACCATAGTTTAGCCAGTTGAACTTGACAATGTTGTTCACCAATCCCGAGAGACTTGCTAGATCACAAATATACATGCTCACCTATTAATGCTTTGAGATAAACTTTAAAAGATTCAGTAAATTTCACATACAAACTTTAAGCATGCATTTAAGATTTCCTTTAGGCAATACTCAAATACATAAACACCAAATTGATGCCAAAATAAATTAGTCTTTAATAGAAAAATCACAACATACATCAGTTAACTAAGTATGTTATCTTTGGATATACTCACTAATTAACTTAAGTATCATTTATCATCTCCTTAATGTTATAAATTACACGCAATGGTCCACCTTTGGGTGACCTCATAGTCATAAAATTTATAACTTCAATTGTTCAAATAAGACAATCACGTCATTCCATTCATGGCATCTATAAAATATAAACAACTAAAACACACTTATAAATGTCTAAACTTCAATCCAATTAGACCACTTTGGTGATAAACTAGTTTCCATCATATAGACAAATTACGAAGTGTAAAATAACTTTCATAGTGAACATACATCCACATTCATATAATCCAACATTTTATATGTAATAGAACATTTATATCATATTCGCTTTAATGCCCCTTACACAGATTAGATTGGCGGCCGCTATAGCGGTATGAAACTACCGTTATAGCGGTATTTGACAGAGAAGATCAGAATTTTTTTAAAGACTCACCGCTATAGCGGTAATATGACTCTGCTATAGTGGTATGTGCAGAAAACATCCAGGATTTTTTAAAGACCCACCGCTATAACGGTTATAAACCACTTCTATAGCGGTACGGGATAGAGTCCATTACGTGATTTTCATAGAAAACAGTTATACGCCCAAAACCCAGAAAAGCGAACAGTTCAAACTTCATGCAAAGTCCAGAAATTATTATTTTTCATATAATGGCACAAACTCAGAAATTGCAGAAACTGTAAAACGCAGAAAATGAATAACGATTTCCAGAAACTGTAATAGATTGCGTACAACCAGTAATTGCAAAAAAAAAAAAATAGTAATGCACATACACGACAATTTGCAAAAAATTCATAGTAGCAGTTGTGAACACAATACAATTATGATAATTGTAGAAACTATAAACAACTATCAGAAATGAAAACGCACATATCCCAAAAAAACATATAAACGTATATTCATGAATTTCTGCGTTTTCTAGGAAACAAATTTTATGGTGAATCATGAAAACCACAACAGGCTCTGATACTAAATGTAAGTAAAACTTTTCATGATTTGGATCTTGATTTTCATGATTCACAAAAACTGAATCATAAACATACTTGGATCCATGTCTGCGAATTCGAATCTGTTTCTTTCCTCTGATTTCTGCCTTTAGATCTCCTTGATGATTAGGAGGAAAAAATAGTAACAGTAGTCCTATTCTAAAAAACGTTCGTTTTCTTTTATTATTGTTACTTTAAATTTGAAATCAGAGTAAAAGGGATAAATTACCTTTTAACCCTATAAAATTTTTAATTACGTAATAGCCTCTCAACCATCACAAGAAGGCCCCAATATATTAAAAACGTATCATTTATGTCCTTCAATGTTATATTATGTGAATTTAATAATTAATACCATTAAACTAAATTACATGGGCCACATATTAGAAAATAATCTAACATATCTTTTCTTAATAATAATACTAATAATTACTATTATTATATTGCCAACATTTTTAAATTGATGAAGTTTAATTTCAAAATATGAGCTCAATTTAAAATATCAAAAAGTAAAATGTCTTCATGTTCTAATGAAATCCCAAGTCTTATTATTCAATTGAAGATAAGTATCATATGAAAAAACAAGGAAAAAAAAAGTGGCATGTTAAGCTGGTTGGTACAAATTGAAAAATCTTGGCTAGCAACTTGAACCGCTAACAGTGGGTTGAAAGAAAATGAAATCAAACGAGTCCATCAACCTAACTCAATTTATCTTAATTGTGAAGATTGAGTTGGTTTTGACAGGCTGGTGACATAGAGATAAGAGAAAGCAAATCAATGTGTATGGAGTGATCAATTGTGAATATGTTGTGTGAGTGTAGCTCAGAGTAATAAACCGATGAGAAAAATATTGTAAGATATTTAAACTACTATTATCCTCTTCATTTGTTTTCATCAATGAAATTTGTTTGCCGTTTTCGACAATAAGTGTCAACTAAAACCTAAATCATGTTAATTCTTGTATCCATGATCTTTATTATTTTATTGGGTCCTCTATTTTGAACAATAATTACCTGTGGTTATGTGTTGTGGACTAACTTCCGCGTCTAACCTATTAAACAAATCATGATCAATCTGTCAACAGATTTGTAATGGGTTGTTTTGGCAGTGATCTAATTGTAAAATCTTTAATAACTTATTCAAAAAATATTTGATATGAAAATCATATAAAATTGATATAAGAAGTACATTATATTGCACAAAAATATTTTTAACACCTATTTGTATTTAATTTCTTTAAATTTAATATTTATTCATTTTGTGCAAATTGAACCGTTCCTAACAAATCCTTTCATTCAAGTTGGGGGGAATAAAATCTTATAATTTGTTTGCATTTAATGAATGTTTAAATTTGATTCATTCAGACTTCAGGCCATTAAGTACATGTATTTTTTTAAGTGCTTAGGTCTGAATACATTTTAATGAATCAAATCTTGTGATATGTCTTAATATCATTCAAATGTATTATTCATTTTAAGCAAAAATGCACTTTACTTCCATAAAATTTGCCTTATGTGCACTATATCCCTTCTAAACTTTAAAACTTAATAAATAATCCCCTCAAACTTTACAATCCTTACAAAATAACCATTTCGTTAAATATTCTGCTAATTATATTAACAATCAATGCTTATTTGATAAGTTTTAAACTTTTTCATTCAATATATAGTTCTATTTTTTAATTTTGATTTCATCAATTTTTTCATACCATGTTTAATCACTAATTTATTTTAATATTATTTTTTTACTTATAAATAATTCCTATGTGTTTAGATATAAAAAAAACAAACAGTTTTAATCATTCAATATTCAGATTCAAATATTTTAATATTCAAATGTATATTTAGATTTAGACATCTTAATATTAGAAAAAAAATGCCCTTAAAATTGATTGCCTGTTTGTGTTGTGTTTCTTGTATATAATAAGGAGTAGAGCAGTCAATACGGGCTAGCTCGACGAGTTCGGGCTGGCCTCCTAGGGCTGCCAAAAAAAGAGGCTGGGCCAGGCCAGCCCATTTTTAAACAGGATGGGAAATGGGCAACCCAGCCCTCCTATATGCCGGCTGGCGAGCTAAACGGCCAACTAGCCAGCCAGCCCACCTGCTAATTTTTTTCTTTTTAAAATTTGTTTATTGAACTTAACCTATTTCTACATTTTTTTTTGAATTCTTGTTTTTTCCCTTCAATATTCAATATCCATGCAATATGCCAAATGCCAATATTGTTGGAAATGGATTACTAAGGCTAATTTAATAGAACAAAATCCAAGAAACTTAACAATTAACAAAATCACATAAGTACATAACCATTAACCAGCAAAGTACTGAGGAAATCCATCAACATACAACCTTAACATGAACATCCAAATTCAAATTTAAGAAGCATCAGAAACAAACATCAAAGTCCTATTGTTAACAAACATCAAAGTACTTAACATAATAAATCCAGTAATCCACCGTCACTCTCTAAAGAGACAATAAATCTTTAATCAAACTGCAAAGCAAAAAATGAAAAGAATATTAGTAATTAAAACAAACAAATCACCAAAAATTTCAACTAAATCATAAAGCTTCAAGTACTAACTCTAAAACTAAAATTATTACCATGACCGTCAACATCAACAGGAGTACTTGAACCATTGTCCAATGATGCATTGTCACCTTTACCATTAACATCTTCATCTACATCTCATAATAAGAATAAGAATGAAAATTAAAATCAAATCATTAGAATTAAAATTAAAATTAATACTATAAACTAATATAAGTATATTAATACCTTCACCTTCAGAACTGAGTCCATGTAACCAATTCTGGGCATATATAATTGCTTAAACATTGTTTGGAAGAATGAAGTATCTATACTTGCTAAGAACTCGAGATCCAATACTAAAAGTTCATTCACTGGCTACTGTGGTGATTGGAATTAGTAGAACATCACAAGCCTGTGGATCAAGCAGAGACAGAAGTTCCCATCCTTGATTGAACAAAATTCCATCTATGATCAAGCAGAGATGGAATCAGAGAAGGAAATAATTCTCTCTTTGAATGGTCCATGGCAGAATCTTGAGATGGAAAGAATTCCATCTCAAATTTAGGGACGAAAACAATTCTGTCTCAAAACGAAAATTACATGTCAAAAAGAATTTGTGTATTTGAGACAAAAAGTATACCTGTCCCTAATTTGACAAGGACCAACCATCTCTGATTTTGTCTCTAATCTAAGATGGAATCAAGGATGACATTTTTTGTCTTAGATTTGAGATGGATTCATCTGTCCCTAAATCCATCTCTAATTTGAGATGGAATTAGGGACGAATATTTTTGTCTTTGATTTGAGACTAAAATATCCATCCTTCAATCCGTCTCAAATATTGTAATTTTGAGACGGAAAAATCCGTCCCTAAACCCATCTCTAATCTTTAAATAGTTTTTTTTATATATTTTAAAAAATGAAATTATCCAACTTATGAACTAAAAAAAATAGCAACAACTAGAATTATAAATAGAAATTTTAAAAAAACAAAAGGGGCTAAAGAATATTTTTATATATTTATTAGTGCTTGTAACATCCTTGCATTGATAAGTTTGAAATTATACAAATAAAATGTAAGTTCAGAAAAAAAAAACAACTAATCTAATAGGTAATCATCATCATCATCAGCCGCATCATCAGGCAGAGCCTGCTTGTCAAGACTGATGAAGCGGTCCATCATTTGCTGCATCTGGATAATCACATTCACTTGACTATGGATCATTTCATGTGCAACATCAAGCCTCTCCTACTGAGTCTTCAACTGCTCAAGCACAGGATCCATCCTCCACTGCAGCTCATCTTTGAAGTTAGGATGAAGACCAAAGGTGAGGACAATAAACTGAGTCGAAGGACCGATCTCACGTGCCTCTGAGCCCGTGCCAAATTTGTGGCCCTTCTTGTTTATGCTCCCATTACTCAAAGCCACAGTACCGTATCATTGGCATCATCCTCTTGGTTCTCTACACCCCCACCTGTCGCAAATGCTTGTGATGATTTCAATTGAGTATACTCTTCTTGTTAAATAAAATTATTTTGTTAGTTAGGTAATTGATAGAATTAATAAAATAAACCGAACAAGATAAAAATATATACTCACGTAGACTTCCCTTGAGCGCGCATCAAAAAAGTCCTCGCTGTCCTTTTTCCTATGAGTTCGCATAAATAAATCTACCAGGCAAGGCTTTTTCCCACTCTACCATTCTTGCAAATTACAATGAATATTATTTAATTTGAAAATGACTAAGGAAGATAATAGATTTAAAATTAAAAGAGAACAAAGATATTACCAGCCGATGCATGTACTTAAACGCAGGAATGCTACCTTCAGTGTGCAATGTACCTCCAGTAGAGGACGCCCTATTTTTGTAGGCTTTATCACACTTCTCCTTATAGCCTTTGGAGTCCTACACTTGAAATAGTTGCTGGTAAATTGCCTCGCTAATCCATGGAGGCCTAACCTTCTCAGCGCAAATGTGGCACATCATGTGACGTAATACATCACCGGACTTCTTGTTCCAATTTTTCCTAATCTTGCTCTCATGTTGGGGTAACCATTTGTTTCATTTCTACACATAGTAATCTGTGCTAATATTCACAAGCACTATATAAATAAAATAAACTAGTCAGTCGGAACAGGAACTTTACGCCTATTCTTAAAACCATAACTCCCACAACTCCGGGGGAGCAGTCTTCTTAGTGTATGTCGATGCCTCATATTTCCCTTCTATGATCAGGGGAATCTCTTTAACTACATGAGCTATTGGATAAAAACAGTGCCAAAAAAAGGTAGTGCTTAATGAATATGAAATCAACATATATTTTATCAGGGCGTATCCAACGTCACCTATATACGGGATCCATCCTAATAGGCCCTTGGATGGACTAGACGCTCGCAGAGGTGGGTGGCTCCGAGTCAGCATTAGGCAATGAACTGGATGGAGGATATGTCATCAGATCCTGTGTTGACAGTGTATGGTCTGATGATGTGCTTGGCTTGGTCTATGGGGAGGAGGTAAGTGGTGCAAATATAGATGTAAGTGGATGATGAAGGCAGATTGTCAAACGGTCTCTTTAGTACCCTTCACCCCTCATACATCCACTTGACATCTGTATCAATTATATTACACAACCATGCAAATTGAATTAATGTTAGACATCAGTAATCTTAAACCTAATATTTATAGTCATGTCAATCAAACAGTAGAAAAACTAGACATAATATTTATATGTATATATACTATAATATGAAAATTAACTAGTTAAAGGAGGCGTATTGATTTGCATCTTACTCTTCCCCAGTCTCATTTTTTGACTCCTCACTTACTTCTTCTTTTGTCTTATCATCCCCCTCTTCTTCTTCTTCTTCTTCATTGTTAATGAATGATTAGTCAACAATGAGTGATTGATTATTTAAGTCCCTGTTAACCTCTTCATATTATCCATCTTCTCGTAATACATAGTCACTATCATTGTTGATGATTGCAGGCATAACTGCACCCATTTCTTGTTCTTGAAATGCGTCAGTACTAACTTCAACACGTGCCTCAATAGTCCTCCTAGACTTGGCCTTAATCACTTCCCACCACTCATCCTTATGTTGATGGCATGGAAATGGGGCATAATTGTCACGCCCCAGAAATTGGGCACATGAGTTAACATAAATTCTAGGGTATACCTCAGTGGTAACCTATAAATTTTCTAAACAATTCTAATATCCACAATAATGCAAAAAGTAAAATTTCAAAGAAAATTTTAATTACATAGTTTACAAAGTAAATTACAGCTAATATACAATAATTTTCCTAACTACAACAGGGCCTAGGTGGCTTATAGGATTACAAAGTATTTTACTAAACATTTAGCCCAAAATTGGTTCCATGAACTCTCCAAACAAAAATGGAGTATATCTCTAAAACCGCTAAAATCCTAGCAGTTTCCTTTCTTTATCGACTACTGTATCTGAAAAAAATAACCACAGAGAGTGTGAGTTCATCAAAACTCAATGAGTAAATGACTGTGCAAATAAAATAAAGTACAAGTACAAATACTAGAATCACAACCATAATTTAAATAAATACCTCTAGCATGTAGAAGCACGTACAGATACACATACATAAGTGTACCTTATTGTTCAATAGTAACGTATTATTCCCTCACGAGTTCACATTCTCGCAATTCCTCATTAAATCTTATCCAATACTCTAAAGCACATACAAGCATAAATGTTTCGTACACTCAGAGTATGATTATGCAAACAATGACATGCCTTCCTACTCGTGAGTCTATGTTGCCACATATACCGTATTGAATCTAAATCTTGGTACTCACATTTCCCAAAGTATTTTTCTCAATAGGTTTCCTCTAGAGGTCTATATTTGTCTAGTATTGATTCCTGACTTTCGTCCGTACAGATGGCTCTAATCGGTCATCCTCTTGTAGGTCTACATTCCCGCAAAATTTTCTTTGAATCCTCGAGGTTTGTTCACAAAGAACTCAACTATTCTAGGAGTACTACTCAACTTAGACTTATGCTCATGGGTCTATCTACCCATAATTCTATTTTCATATGCAATGTATTCACACAAACACAATACATGACATACAACAATATAACTACTAATTCACTACTCCTAAGTAACCTTATTATGTTTTCCGTAACATCATAAGAAATTCCATAATCTAGTTAATATCACTAACTAGGGAATTTAATAATTTAAATTCAATCATAGAGTAAATGAGATTTATATTATACTTGAGTAATTTTTAAATAAAAAAATCAGTTAACAAGGTCACCCACTCACCTTGATGCCATCAAGGACTTACCGTGTTAGAATCTCGAGAAATAAAGCCGATGAGGCTCCCAAAATCACCTAAAACCAAACCCAATGACTTAACAACAAAAAGTAAGAAAATAACATTTTTGGGGAAATCCTATCACTGCAGTGATGGATCTATTACTGCAGCAATGGGACTATCAGAGAGTTATTGTTCTCTATCCCTTTATCGCTTAAGAGACCAAAATGGTCTCTTAGGTGATAGTCCAGCTGCAGCCATCACTATTGTGATGAAACTAGCAGTAAGCGTTGTTCTCTACCTCTTTATTGCTGTAGCGACCTGTTTGGTTGCTACAACGACTACTTAAACATGTAGCCATAGCTGCAGCGATGGGTCATCGACCCATAAATTTGCAGAATATGTTTTCCCTTATTTTGCTTCCCTTAAGCTTATCCCTTTATTCCAGCCCACCAAAACTTATATTTGCCACTATTTAAGTTTCCTAACTCAGTATTTTACCTTTCCTAACACTCTTAAACCAAGATCATGCACAAATCCCAAATCCAAAACCCATTTTCCTACAACTAGAGCTTCCATGGAGGAAATGGAGAAAGAAGAGAAAGATGGTGCTTACCTCCAACTCCAGTAGCTCCAATGAACTAAATACTGGAAATTAATCGGGAGGAAAGGAAGTCATGATGATGAATCTAAAAGAGGAGCTTCCTCCTCTGTGCTCTCTGCGTCCCTTAGATGCGAGAAATGAAGAAGGAAAGAGAGAGAAAATATTTTAAAGGGGTGGTGGGTCAATTGATGACCTACGAGTACTCATACCCAGATGCCTCGAACCTGAATAATCCAGATATAATTATTCCTTGATAATTATAGTAGCTCCACCTAATTTTCTCTTCCTCTTATCTTTCTCAATTCTAAAAAAAAGTCACTTGCAATAGAATACTTGATATAGTCATTTATCTTAATTCCCAAAAATAATTATTCAAAATAAATAATTAAATATGGAGAATAAAATAACTTTGTTAAATTAAATAATTTAACATAGTGTAATACTATAATACCTCCAAGAATCTGACCCCAAATTTGGCAAGTATTACATTCCTCCCCTTTAATAGAATTCATCCCCTGAATTCAAAATCTTATCTCAACCTTGAACAGGTGTAGACACCCTATTCACAGCCCTCTGTGTCACCTTCGGTCCTTACACTTAAGCTACACTTATCTCAAACTGATTGGTCAGAAATTGATATTGTTTCTCACTCAAGGCCTTGAAAGGCGCAATCTCAAAGCTAAGCTGGTAGCTATCACCACAAGTAAACTCAATGAGCAGCTAGTGGTGTAATTGCCTTCCCTACAAAGGTTTCCCTATTCCTCAACTAGTCCAGACACAAACAAGAGCATCCATACATGTACTCACTCATACATACTTGGAACACCCTAAAGTATCTATGTGACAAGAGGAATCCTCATGAATCATCACATGCATCTCGCCCGAAGGCATCAACTAGCCCGTAGGTGTCAGCTTGCTCGAAGACGTCAACTCGCCTAAAGGCATCATTTCCTCAAAGGAGTCATACACAAGTCACAATCATACTTGTACATAATATTCATAAATAATAACTTACTCGCACAAGCACGCAATCAGCCTAGCCCTCTTCATTGGTCCTAGTCGCATTCCCATGAAGTTATGATATCTAGCATTTTTATATACATATTAACCCCTATCTTGGTCTCCTTACATTTTCATCTTTAGAATTTCTCCAATTTTATTACACTTTGTGTTTCATTGGGTCTAAGTTAATTTTAGATGGAAAATAAACTATTTTCATCTTTTAGGACTTAAATTATTAAAGACTCAATTTAATCCTTCTTGTGTAATTTTCCGAATTAATTTTGGAGATTTATTGATGATGTGGAGTTGACATGTCATTCTTGATGAGCTGGATATTGATGTGGCACCTTCTGGGATGACTTGGTAGCCTCTTCTACTTGCCTAATGACATGGACGTGTGGGACCTAAGGCTGCAGCATTTCAGATCAACTTTCTGCATCCCATTCCTCTATCCTTGATGAAAGAAACAGCCACCATACCACTTTCTGAAAAAAAATAACTACTCCACTGCAACAACATGTCCTCCCATATCAAAAATCAGAAGAGAAAGACAGCAAAGTCAGTTTTTCCATAAGCTTTTTGGGAGGGCATTAGTTTAGTTAGTTTTTCAAACTTTAGTTGTATCTTAGTTTTTTGAACTTAGTGAAATTCGTAGACCACTTCTCCCTTTCTTTTCTCCCTTCTATTTTCTGGTTTTCTGCTCTCATGGAGGGCTAAAATCTTTTGTAATTAGTCTTGGTTTAGATGGGAGTTGTAATCTAAGTTCCTGAGCTTTATAAGATAAGTTTTATTTACTTTATTCTAGTATTCATCTTATTCTTTAAGCCTTTGTTCTGTTATGTTTATGAAATGTTTCTGATTAGAGTTTCATAATCTTGACAACTAGTTTTTATTGCTTTATATGAGGATTTATCTATCATGACTGGTTGGAATGGTAAAAAGAGATGAAAATGGAATGTAACAAAGGTCTTCTTACATGATTTGATTATCTTTACTATGGTTACAATAATATGTAGTCAGAGAAGGTTTTCTTTTATTATGTTTTAGTGTAATCTAGACTAGAAGATTTTCTAGGCTTTTTAGTTAGAAATCAAATGATAAACAAAATAAAACTTAGCATTTGAATAGAACTAGGAATATTACATATCCAGGAAAGATCAAGGTTGGTTGCATTCTTCCGTTATTGTTCAACTTTGCTACTTTATGCTATCTTGTTTGATGTTGCTATTTATTGTCTTGATTTCATTTTTCTGATTCTAACACAACCAAAGCCCCCTGTGTGTTAATTAGCTTTTAATTAATGTTTAGGTGTTTAGAATAATTAGCTAGTGGTTAGAAGTGAGGCTTCAAGAGTGAAAATGACATAGGGACCATTATTTTGTAAAATTGCCATGATTTCAATTCTGGACGATTCGACATCGTAGTGGCGTGAACCAGAATTTTGGCACTGTTGCTAGGGAGCCAATTCACTTCTTAGTTGTTAATTTAGTTATTCCATTGTGTTTTTGTTTAATTTTTAGTTGTTTAGTGTTGCTGTAGTAGTTTACAAGTTTTGAGTCGTTTTCTCGGAAACTAGTCAAAAACTAGTCATTTTTTTGCTGGCGAAAAATCTAACTATCTCCGATTGAGCTCAAACTTGGTAGACTACTAGTTTTCGATGTTTCAAGGAAGTTGAAACCCCTACTTGCTTTGCCTTGTATAGGGTGGCCATTTTTCCCAATTCCATCGTTTAGACCCTCTTTTCTATTTTTTAATATTTTTTTATTTTTTTAATTAATTGTGATTTTTAGTGTGATTTTTGTGGATCAAATTTTTAAGTTCTATTTTTTGCATTAGTCCCTCCAACTTGTGAAGGATTTTTCCACGAAAAATCAAATTTTTTTTTCAGATACTTCATTTTTTCAGCGATTTTCATCGATTGGATCCTAATGTGCTGATTTTTCCGATTTCAGTGTTTTTGTTGTTGTTGTTGTTTTCTTGTGAATTTTTACCTTCCTAGTGTATGAAAAGGTATCTTAACATGGACTTACCACCTTTTGGTCTTGAAATTGATAGGACCTGAAAGTAATGGTTGGAACCCAAGAGGGGGGGTGAATTGGGTTTTATAAATTTTTCACAAGAATTAATTGGAAGTTAAAATGATTTTCTGTAAAAGTACAATACTTAGGATAATAAATACAATACAGAAAATCAATGTGCTGTTAAGATAAATAATTATAAAGATCAAGGAATTAAAGAATATATATCAATATGCACAAATTAAAGAGTAAGGGATAGAGAAAGCAAACTCGGAGATTTATACTGGTTCGGCTAATCCAAGCCTACATCCAGTCCTCAAGAGACCACTTGAGTATTTCCACTATAATTGCAAGTTTAATCCGGGTACTTGCAAACCACTACAACCACGCAAATTCGATCCGGGTATTTGCGAAACCACAATAGAGAATTTATGAATCCGGGCTCCTCCTCAACCCAAAGCAAGTTCTTCCAACACTGGTACTTGCGAACCTCAACTCAGAATAATATATGTGTTGATCAAAATCAACAATACAAAGAAACTCTCTCTAAAGAGTAGATGAAAACAAATGAAGCTCTAATAACTCTAATGATAGAGAATATGCAAGATTTGGCTCAAGAATGCTTTCCTTTCTCTCAAAGATGATAGAAGAAGTTAATATCACATTGTAGGACTTTGTTCTTGCTCAAAATCGTGTATCTAAGGTCATATATATAAGATTTTACAAAACTAGCCGTTATATAGCCGTTATATAGCCGTTATAGTGCAGTCCAGATTTTGAGCTTTCTTTAAAAATTCATAACTCCCTCATTTGAACTCCGTTTTAAACAAATAATATACCGTTGGAAAGCTCTTGGAGTCTAGTTTCAAATGAGCCAAGTTTTACTCAAAAATTATTTTTCTTTTAAAAGATATAATCAAAATACTGACTATAGGTCAGAACAGAATAATTTTTTATTACAGTAAAATCAACTTTCAGTTTTTCAAACTATATTTTGAATAGTCATATATTTCTCATTTGGACTCCGTTTTGAATAAATAATATACCGTTGAAAAGATCTTTGAGTCTACTATCAAATGAGATTAAGATACTTGAAAAACCGATTTTTCATTTATGAGATATGATATAAGGAGTGACCAAAGGTCAAAAAATAACTTTTGTAAAACTTCATATCTCACTAACTTTTTGTTCAAAAATGCTTGAGCCAATGTATGCAAATCTAAATCATTGAGTTGCACAAATATACTAGCCTATATAAAATATACCTAATTTAAACACATAGGCTATCTTGATGCATCCAAGCTTCCAAGACTTCAAATCTTCTAATTCTTCATTTCTTGGAGCTTCATCCTTGCATGTTGTTTTCCTTGAGTTAAGCATGATATTGCTTTTCCTTGTTCTTCAATACAATCCTCACTCTTCTTGTTTTGAACCAACCTATAAAATATATCTTACTTGCAAACCCAATGGTTAGTTTAATAGCATGATTCAATATATGCAACATACATATTAAATAACATAATCATGCTTAAGTACTTGTAGCATATATATGATAATTAATCTTTATATATATCAATGCTACTATTCAAATATATTTGTCATCATCAAAACTTATGGCATATAGCCTTAGGGTCAACAATCTCCCCCTTTTTGATGATGACAAATCACCACATAAAAATATGTATCACAAGATAATGAATGCAATGTTATAAGTACGTATACATATTTTTCTATTGTTTCTTCTCCCCCTATTTGACATCAACAAAAAGGTGTAAGGAACACAATATATAGAAGTTAAAGCACATACCTTCATTAAGTCAGGATGTCAGAAGATGTCAATATAGTATGGGGTAAGGATACATCAAAACTTATCATTGATTTTATTGACATGTAAAAAGAAAATTTTAGAAAAATTTTTCTCATGTCAAATGAAATGAGCCAAAAGATAAAACTTGAAAGAGTTTTAGGCTCCCCCTTAAACCTTGCATAATTTGAAAAAGAATAATGAATAATGAATATCCAATTTTTCAAGATATATTCTTTTTCAAAAAAAATACATTCAAGTGAGACAAAGCTCCCCCTGAATTTCATAACATTTTTCCTTTGAAAAAGATTGTCCAAATCATTATAAAGGAAATTCAGTTTTTGATTGCATAATTTTGAAGTAAGATTTTTGAAAAAATTTCTGCAATATTTTCATTGAAAATGATTTCTGCTTGTTTATGAAGAGGCATTTTTAGTAAATAGCAGAAAAATTAAACTCTTTGAAAAAAAAACATCATTTGCTGTCATATGATAGAAATATTTACAGCACACAGCAGAAGTATGATATATGGATTAGCAAAGCATGATATAAACAAGAATATTAATCATAATCCATAAATCGAATAATAATATTTTTCAAGATTTCTGAAAAACAATTTCTGCATATATGCATAAAATTATTTCAACATATAGCAAAAGTGATTTAAAATAACGATACTCAAATCCTTTTCTTTTCAAAACAGATAATGCTTCAATATGGTAAAGCAATTTCAGAATTGTGGAAGCAATTCAAGAGATTCACGATATTTTTCAAAAACATTTTGCTTCGAAGGAATTTAGAAACGTTTCATCTAAGGAAGCAATATATATGGATTAGTGTAATAAGATATATTCAAGCATATAGTTCATAATCCATATATGAAACATCAATATCCCTTTGTCATCAACAACAAAAGAGATCTTTAAGACCTTTTCTTTTTCAAAAAAAATATTGCTTCATATGATAAAACATATTAACATAACAGAAGCATTTTTAAAGTCCTTTTTCAAAACAAATTTGCTTCATAAAGGATAAGATAAATTTCAGCACAAAGGAAGCAATTTATATACCCATTCAAAATGAATTTATATATGTATCTTGAGGATGAGTACATGTAAAAATTTTGACAGCTCATTTTGTATGAGTGCATGTGGAATCATGAAATATTATTCTTAGCCATAGCCTTCGCTCATGATGCATGAATAGCATACACAACATATGTTCTTCGATACATATAATCACAGCATGATGTAATCATGTATGCTCTCAAGAACAACACAACAAAGCAGAATGATACGGTTCTGAATATTACCATTTTATTAATCCTTAAAATTTCTAATCAAAACAAATTAAATCAGCCGCAAATCCACCGAAAATTGACTTTCGTGGTTTTGCCATTAATGCGACGCGTTGTTGGTGTGCATGCGTACTCTAGACTTCTGGCTTCCAGCTTGCAAAATCCATAGGATGAGCGTGTAGGGGTGCGGCGAAGAGATATCTTCGTTGGCTCTAAGTCACAATTTTCTCTCTATAAAAACTGCCCCAGAGTTGTCAATTATCACACCACAAAGAGTATTCATCTCTGAGCCTACAACTTTCTGACATTTCTCTCTCTTCATACTCCAAAAAAAATTTCAAACCATGGCAGCAAGAAAGTTCATTGATCTCACAGTAGAGGCCAGGGAGGAAGAGCTCGACTTAAACTTGAGTCTAGGCAGGGACAAGGGTAAAAGGCCTTTGGAGGGATCTCAGGAGAATCGAAAGAAGAAGATGAAGATCGAAGAAGCTGAAGAGATTAGTACAGGCCATACGTCAGAAGACAAAATTGCTTGTCTGGAGCAGGAGGTGAAGAAACTCAAGAAGATGATAGAGGACCAGGAGAAGTTAGCTAAACGCAACAATGCGGCACTGACTTCAAGAATAGATAGGTTCTTCTATTGGTCTACCCAATGCTTCTGCAATCAACAACAAAGAAGTGTTGATTGTATGAATGGGATTTACACTACCCTCCGTGACATTGCTCAGTCTCTTGCTCCAAGGAATGGCCGAGGGGTGATGATACAATACGGGCCTCCTAATCCAAGACCACCTCGCCTGTAGATTGCTCATGCATGAGCAAACTTTCCCTTCTTTTTTTTTAATTATGCAATGTAATCCTTCGGTTTTTTTTTAATGCAAGTGGTTTCTTTTATTTGACGGTACAAAAAAAATAATAATAAAGAAAGATAAAATAAATCAGCTACACAAATTCAGCACAGTATATATATATATATATTGAAAAATATATATCCATTTTAAAGATGGAAAGAATTTTCTGACATGGACATATATATCATCATTTCAAAGCAAAAGCAAGTTACATACTTATCAAGATAAAACATATTATAACTTGAGTATGTAGTACAATAATTGAGGTAATATGGATTAGTAAGATATAATCAGATATAAACTATAATCCATAAACAATCGTTCATAAGCTATATTTTATACAAAGGATATGACATGTATAATGCTCAAACCATGATGAATGGTATAAAGACAATATCTTTATATACAATGATATGATCAAATATGTAAGATATTAGAGAACAATATATCATTGTAATGAAAGTATGTCAGAAAAAAAAAATTGCCAACATAGCCAATTATGATCAGGGAGTATCACTCAATTAAATATTAAAGTGGTAAAGAATAGAGATACTCATCAATTTTGGCAAACTCTTATTGCTTCTTGAAGTTCCTCCTCAAGATTTTGATATTCTTGTTTTGCTCATTGCTCTTCTTTTGATTCTATCTTCTTGCAATTTTAATGAACTTAATTGATTGATTATTTGCAAGATCCTCTTGAAAACAATCTCTAATAAGATCACTGTCAAGCATTGGTCGATCATTACGAATGAGCTTAGAGGATAGATTTGAGGACTAACTCCTGCAAAACACTTTTGGTGGAGCACTTTGATGTTCAAATCAGTAATGTTCAAATAAATCTCGAGTACTAGGAGCAACATTATGTTCAAGATATACCATATTAATAAAAGTGCTATGCTTTCATGAAATGCAATTTTGCAAAATATTTGATTTCATTGAAAATATTTAAATAAGATTACAGCAAGGATAAATACTATAGGTAGGAGTAATCTTATTGTTGTGAAGACAAGAAAAATGTGCGTGTAATGGAAGCAAGTTTTCATGATGCAGTAAAAAGGATAGTTTGAGCAAAATTTGGAAGAAAGATTTTAGATCAAAACAAAATTTGAATCTATAATCTGCACACCTAACAATTGTTTTCAGATATAGCATGCATGAATATCAAGGATAGATGTAAGGCATATTAGATAACAGACAAAAGCATTAGAGAGCAGTAAACATATCAGTCAAAATTCTTACAATGCATTCCAGCTTATATGTTTACTTATCCATTGCCTCCTTTTGATGCAAGAGAGTGGAGTTTGAATGATGTAGCCATTGAAAAGTCATTTCCGCTCCTTGCTTCGAGGCAAATCTACAAATTATTCATTTATCTTTGGTACCCAAATTTCTTTGGGTTTGCCTGGGTCATGAGTTCCTTTTTGAACCCATTTCATTTTTACTCCATGAACAAGATTTTTCTTATAAAAACAGGAGTAAGATTTGTGTCCTTTCAGTCCACAATAGAAACAAGTGCAAGTTGGACTATTGGACATCTTTTCAGAAACAAAGAAGTTTTTAAACTGCTTTTGGTTTGATTTCTTTTTAGAAACAATACCAACTTTGTTAATTCTTCTTTGTTTCAAAACTGAGGTATTTAAAATTTCTCTACCTTGAGAGAGTTTTGCAAGTGTGTTTTTAAGATTATCATTTTCTTTTTTCAAAAAATCACACTTGGTACAAAAGCAATTTTTGTTGGTAGAGATATTTGTTTTTAAAATCAAATTCTCTTCTTGCAAAGTTTTGTTTTGATTTTCAAAAACAAAATTCTCTTCCTTGGAAATAGAAAATTCATTTTTCAATATTTCCAACTCATTTTCAAGAGAAGAGTTTTTCTGTTTTGAAACATTTAGTTTCTTTGCAAGTATAAGAGATTCTTCATGTAAATCATCAAAGGCATCTTGTAATTTTTCAAAAGAGTAGTCAAATGAATTTACCTCATCTTTATCTCTGGCCACAAGACAAGTGTTGGCTTCTTCATTTGTATTCTGCTTATCAGAATTGCTATTTCCCCAATTGGAAGATAGGTAAGCTTTCTTTGATGATTCACCTTTTGGTTGTGGTTTCTCTTTTTCTCCTTTTTCTTCTTCGTCTGCCACCTTGGTGATTTGAGATTTTTCTGTAAGTTCAATACCAAGAGCTTGCAATTGATTAAGCACAAGTTGTATCTCATTAATGGTTTTGCAATTGTTCATTTGAGCAATTTCAAGTTCATTAATGAAACTTCTATACCTTAATTCCTCAGCAATAAGATCTTCCTCATGTGCAACTTCAAGAATTTCCCACATTTCTTTTGCAGTTGCACAGTTGGAGATTTTGAAAAATTCATCTTGACTCAATGCACAAGAAATAATCAATTTTACCTTAGCATTGAGTTGCATTAAACTTCTTTCAGTATCATTCCATTCACTCTTAAGTTTTGGAATGCATTTTCCTTGTTCTTCCTTGATAGGCATACAAGAACCATTTTCTATAACATCCCAGAGTTTATGGTCTACTGAAATTAAAAACATTTTCATTTCATACTTCCAATATTGAAAATGATTAGCATCAAAAATTGGAGGTTCTGTGAAAGAACAATTTTTAGAAATAAACCAATCACTATATCCAACCATGCTAACTCTTAGACGGTTAAGTCTTTAAACAAGAGCCCAAGCTCTGATACCAATTGAAAGTAATGGTTGGAACCCAAGAGGGGGGGTGAATTGGGTTTTATAAATTTTTCACAAGAATTAATTGGAAGTTAAAATGATTTTCTGTAAAAGTACAATACTTAGGATAATAAATACAATACAGAAAATCAATGTGCTGTTAAGATAAATAATTATAAAGATCAAGGAATTAAAGAATATATATCAATATGCACAAATTAAAGAGTAAGGGATAGAGAAAGCAAACTCGGAGATTTATACTGGTTCGGCTAATCCAAGCCTACATCCAGTCCTCAAGAGACCACTTGAGTATTTCCACTATAATTGCAAGTTTAATCCGGGTACTTGCAAACCACTACAACCACGCAAATTCGATCCGGGTATTTGCGAAACCACAATAGAGAATTTATGAATCCGGGCTCCTCCTCAACCCAAAGCAAGTTCTTCCAACACTGGTACTTGCGAACCTCAACTCAGAATAATATATGTGTTGATCAAAATCAACAATACAAAGAAACTCTCTCTAAAGAGTAGATGAAAACAAATGAAGCTCTAATAACTCTAATGATAGAGAATATGCAAGATTTGGCTCAAGAATGCTTTCCTTTCTCTCAAAGATGATAGAAGAAGTTAATATCACATTGTAGGACTTTGTTCTTGCTCAAAATCGTGTATCTAAGGTCATATATATAAGATTTTACAAAACTAGCCGTTATATAGCCGTTATATAGCCGTTATAGTGCAGTCCAGATTTTGAGCTTTCTTTAAAAATTCATAACTCCCTCATTTGAACTCCGTTTTAAACAAATAATATACCGTTGGAAAGCTCTTGGAGTCTAGTTTCAAATGAGCCAAGTTTTACTCAAAAATTATTTTTCTTTTAAAAGATATAATCAAAATACTGACTATAGGTCAGAACAGAATAATTTTTTATTACAGTAAAATCAACTTTCAGTTTTTCAAACTATATTTTGAATAGTCATATATTTCTCATTTGGACTCCGTTTTGAATAAATAATATACCGTTGAAAAGATCTTTGAGTCTACTATCAAATGAGATTAAGATACTTGAAAAACCGATTTTTCATTTATGAGATATGATATAAGGAGTGACCAAAGGTCAAAAAATAACTTTTGTAAAACTTCATATCTCACTAACTTTTTGTTCAAAAATGCTTGAGCCAATGTATGCAAATCTAAATCATTGAGTTGCACAAATATACTAGCCTATATAAAATATACCTAATTTAAACACATAGGCTATCTTGATGCATCCAAGCTTCCAAGACTTCAAATCTTCTAATTCTTCATTTCTTGGAGCTTCATCCTTGCATGTTGTTTTCCTTGAGTTAAGCATGATATTGCTTTTCCTTGTTCTTCAATACAATCCTCACTCTTCTTGTTTTGAACCAACCTATAAAATATATCTTACTTGCAAACCCAATGGTTAGTTTAATAGCATGATTCAATATATGCAACATACATATTAAATAACATAATCATGCTTAAGTACTTGTAGCATATATATGATAATTAATCTTTATATATATCAATGCTACTATTCAAATATATTTGTCATCATCAAAACTTATGGCATATAGCCTTAGGGTCAACAGGACCTTCCATAGGCTAGTAAGAAGTAATAGCATTAGGATTAGTATAGTTTCTGAACTTCTTGTTGAAATTGTTGATCTTGCTGTCAATAGTATAGAAGTAGAAGTAGAGTCAGAGTCTGAATTTGATATTGTGTTAGAATCAACTAATTTTGAGTCAGCTGGGATGACTGGGATGGATAATCAAAATGCACAAGTGCCTCAAAATAGGCAAGAACAATCTATTAAAGAGTTGATTGCACCTGATGTGCATTATCAACCATTGTGCATAAATTGTCTTGAGTTGGATGCTAATTTTGAACTAAAATCTGGTTTAATCCACTTGCTGCCTAAGTTTCATGGTCTTCTAGGAGAAGATCCACACAAACACTTGAAGGAATTTTATGTTGCTTGCTTTACCATGAGACCACATGGAGTTGGAGAAGAACATATCAAATTGATAGCCTTTCCTTTCTCTTTGGATGGGGTAGCCAAGGATTGGCTTTACTACCTGCCAACTACCTTAATCACAAGATGGGATGAACTGAAGAAAGTGTTCCTAGAAAAATTCTTCCCAGCCTCAAGAACAGCAACATCCAGAAAGATATTAGTGGGATTAGACAAGCTGGTGGTGAGTCTTTGCATAAGTATTGGGAGAGATTCAAGAAGCTGTGTTCAAGTTGTCCAAACTATCAAATTTCAGAGTAGTTTCTCATCCAGTATTTCTATGAGGGATTGTTACCTATGGACAGATATATAGTTGATGCAGCTGCTAGTAAGGCATTGGTGGATAAGACCCCTGCTGCAGCAAATGAATTGTTAGTCAAGATGGCCCAAAATACACAACAGTTTGGCACTAGACTAAATGATCCAGTAGCAGCAGTTACTGTCAATGAAGTGAGGACACTTCCCATAGAGCAACAAAGGATAGAAAATAAATTAGAAGAGTTAGCTTCAATGGTGAGGCAATTGGCATTAAATTAGAGAACACAACAGCCAGCCCTTCTTCCTTCAACTTGTGGTATTTGTTCCCTGAATACTCACCATATTGATCAGTGCCCTCAGTTGCAAGAGAACCCAACTGAGTCATGCACTGGCATATTCCCTAGTAGACCCATGTAGCCACAACAATATAGATATGGCCCATATTCCTTTACGTATAATCCTGGGTGGCATGACCATCCAACCTTCAAGTATGGAAATACCTCAAATCTAAATCCCCTTTCTTACCAGCCACCCCATGTAAGATATAATCAACCTGGACTCTAGCACCCAAGAAGCCTGAGACTAGTCTAGAAGATTTAATGGAAGAGCTTACTGCCAACACCTTCCAGTTTCAGCAGAGAACAAAAATAAATATGTAGAATTGGAGACTAAGATTAGTCAGTTAGCCATAAATCAATGAGATGAAAAGTCAAGGTTAAGGGAGTTTGCTATCTGAACCAGTGATTAATCTAAGAGGCAATGTTAGTGCCATCATTTTGAAGAGTGGCAAGCAAATAGATGGTCCACCTCCTAAATCTGAACCAACAAAGTCAGATGGTAGCAAAGTGTTCCTTCATCTTCAACTAGTGAGCAAAATAAAAAGGATAAAGAAATGGTTTAAAGAATACCTCTTCCTTTCCCCAATAGGCAAACTTAATCAATGAAAACTTTGGAATTTGACATGGATAAAGGGATCATAGAGACCTTCAAAAAAAAAATAGAGGTCAACATTCCACTTTTGGAAGTAATTAAGTAAATTCCCAAGTATGCCAAGTTCCTCAAGGGGTTGTGCACTCATAAGAGGCGTTTAAGGGGTAATGAAAGAGTGAATTTGGGGAAGAATGTTTCTGCACTCATCCAGCCACCCATGCCACCCAAGTGTAAAGATCCTGGAACTTTCACAATACCATGCACAATAGGCAACATGGAGTTCTCTAATGCTATGCTGGATTTGGGAGCCTCATTGAATGTCATGCCCAAATCAGTGTAACTCAAGCTTCAAGATTGGTGTCCTTTCACCAACTAGAGTGATTGTCTAACTTGCCAACAGAAGCACAGCACACTAATCAGAAGTTTTGGAAGATGTCTTGGTAAGAGTTAAGGATTTAATCTTTCCTACTAATTTTTATGTGCTAGATATGGAAAATGATAACACTCCTGGTCATGCACCACTGATACTTGGTAGGCCTTTTCTGAAAACTGTAAAGACCATTATCAATATGCATGAAGGGACTTTGTCCATGGAGTTTGCTAGCAACAAGATTGATTTTAATATCTTAGATGCCATGAAACATCCTATGGAAAATCATTCCAATGTGCATGTGGTTAATTTTCTGGATTATTTAGTTGATGAGGCATGTGATGATTTCTAAGCTGATTTAATTTCTGATTTTCCTGACTTTTCTGATTTAGTTCATGCCTTTGAGTGCAATTGTGCTGCTGGTTCTGAGTTTTGTCATGCTTATACTGAAATTGAGAATTCTCTAAGTCTTGACAATTCTGAGTTGTATTCTGATTCACCTTCTGATTTTGATTCTGATTTGCATTCTGATTTTGTCATTTCCTCTAGCTTAGATTTTGATTATGTTTCTGTTTTAGGTATGTAGGAGTAGTGATTTAAACTGTAATGTTGTACATTCTTCATCTCTTTCTTCTTGTGCTGCTGACCCTTCATCCTCTTTAGCCAAGGATTCTGTATTTTAGCAATCTGAATTTATAGGTGCTTCCTTGGATGTGATTCCATAAAAACTGATTCCATCCTCCATCCAACCACCTGCATTGGAGTTGAAGGCTCTACTAGAAAACCTCAAGTATGCTTTCTTGGAAATAAGAGACCAGCTTCTAGTAATTGTAGCCAACAATCTAGCACCTGATTAAGAAGAGAAATTGATAAGTTTGCTAAAAAAGAACAAGAAGGCAATTGGGTAGACTCTAGTAGACATTCCTGGGATTAGTCCTTCGGTGTACATGCATTGTATTCTTCTTGAAGAAGAGATGAAACTAGTGAGGCAATCCTAAAGAAGACTCAACCTCATGATTCTTGATGTGGTCAAGAAGGAGGTAAGTAAGCTTCTTCAAGCTGGCATTATTTATCCTATCTCTAATAGTAAGTGGGTAAGTCTGGTACAAGTAGTGCCAAAGAAAACCTAGGTAACTGTTATAGCAAATGAAAACAATGAGTTAGTACGAACTAGAGTTCAAAACAATTGGCGTGTTTGCATTGATTATAGGAAGTTCACCAAGCTACTAGAAAAGATCATTTTTCTCTTCCTTTTATTGATCATACTTGAGAGACTTGCTGAAAAGTCCCACTACTATTTTCTTGATGATTTTTTGGATATTTTCAAATTCACATTGCACCCGAAGATCAGGAGAAGACCACCTTCACTTGTCCTTTCAGTACTTTTGCATATAGACGCATGCCTTTTGGTCTCTGCAATGCACCTGGCACTTTTCAAAGATGCATGATAAGTATATTTTCTGATTTGTTAGAAGATTGCATAGAAGTGTTCATGGATGATTTTTCTATTTATGGAGACTCATTTGATGCATGCTTGAAAAATTTGGAGAGAGTACTTGAGAGATGCATAAAAATAAATTTAGGTTTGAATTATAAGAAATGCCATTTCATGGTAGAGCAAGCGATAGTTCTAGGCCACATAGTGTCATCCCTTGGCATAGAAGTAGATAAAGCTAAAGTTGATGTTATATCCTCTTTGCCTTACCTCACTTATGTATGGGAAGTTTATTCTTTTCTTGGCCACGCAGGATTCTATAGGAGATTCATCAAGGATTTCAATAAGATCGCTCTACCTCTATCCAAACTCCTCCAAAAAGAGACTGATTTTGTTTTTGATGATGCTTGCAGGTTAGCATTTGATGAGTTGAAAAAGCAACTCACTTCCCCTCCTATCATTTAACCTCCACTGTGGGAGCTTCCCTTTGAGCTCATGTGTGATGCCTCGAATGATGCCGTAGGAGCAGTACTTTCACAAAGAGTAGAGAGGAAGTTGCATGTCATAGCTTATGCTTCTCGCACCCTTGATTTAGCTCAATCAAATTACATAACCACATAAAAGGAGTTTTTAGCAATTGTCTTTGCTTTAGATAAATTTAGATCATATTTGCTTGGCTCTAAAGTGATTGTGTTTTTTAACCATGCAGCATTGAAATACTTGCTGAAGAAGCTGGATGCAAAGCCAAGATTGATTAGATGGATGCTACTTCTCTAAGAATTTGACGTGGAGATCAAGGATAAGAGTGGAGCAGAGAATGTAGTAGCAGATCATTTGAGTAGGCTTTCGGAGCTTCCTTAGAGCATCTTCCTATTAGAGACAACTTCTCAGATGAGTGTTTTTTCCTTTTGCATGGTACTAGTGAGCCTTGGTATGCTGATTTAGTGAATTATCTTGTTGCATCTGAATTACCTGCATATCAAAATAAACATCAATTGAATAAATAAAAAAGTGAAGCTAGGCACTATATGTGGGATAACCCTTATTTGTGGAAGATTTATAGTGATCAAATTATTAGGAGATGTGTTCCAGATCATGAATTTGCATCTGTGCTAAATTTCTATCAAACTCTTGCATATGGTGGATGTTAGATTCTGGTTTATATTGGCCTACTTTGTTTAGGGATGCCTATGATTTCAGTAAAAATTGTTCTAGGTGTCAAAGAATTGGAAATGTGTCTAGAAGAAATGAAATGCCTCAACAACCTCTTCTCTTTTGTGATATTTTTAATGTTTGGGGTATAGACTTTTATGGGTCCTTTTCTAGTTTCATTTAGCTTCATGTATATTCTGGTTGCTGTGGATTATGTGTCGAAGTGGGTGGAAGCAAAAGCCACCTGAACTGATGATTCTTCAGTTGTTGTAGATTTTCTTCGTTCACATGTCTTCTACAGATTTGATGTCCCCAAGGCCATAATCAGTGATTAAGGATCACACTTTTGGAACAGAAACATATAAGGGTTGTTGAAGAAATATAGGGTGGTGCACAAAACTTTTACACCTTACCATCCCCAAACCAATGGGCAAGCGGAAGTCTCCAACCGAGAGATAAAGCACATATTAGAGAAAACCGTGCATCCCAATAGAAAAGATTGGAGTAAGAGGCTTGATAATGCGCTTTGGGCCTATAGAACCGCTTTCAAGACTCCTATCGACATGTCTCCATACAGCTTGGTATTTGGTAAAGCATGTCACTTGCTGGTGGAGATTGCACACAAGGCATATTGGGCGGTTAAGTAATGCAATATGGACATGACCTTAGTCGGTAAGGAAAGGAAGTTACAACTTCAAGAATTAGAAGAACTAAGGCTAGCGGCTTATGAGAATGCCCGCGTCTATAAGGAGAGGACTAAAGCTCTACATGATAAGAAAATTGTAAAGAAAGAATTCCAAGTGGGAGACAAAGTCTTTCTCTACCATTCTCGCCTCAAGCTCATGTCTGATAAGCTTCACTCTAGATGGATTGGTCTTTTTGTTGTTACTAATGTCTTTCCTTTTGGTGCAGTAGAAATTCAAAATGAGGCCACCAACAAACAATTCATGGTAAATGAGCAAAGGTTGAAGAAGTTCTGTGAGGGCTTCCAAGAAGAAACTGTAGAGGAAATCCAACTCTACAGTGTACCGGCTCCATGATAAGGCCGTTTTCTTTCCCACTTTTTAATTTATGTCCTCTGTATTTTATGTGATGTTTAGTACTGATTTGCATTGAGGACAATGCAATATTTAAGTGTGGTTGGGGGGGGGAGAATTTAATTGGAGAAAACATTAGTTGCTGATTTAAAAATTTTTTCTGCTGTTTCCTTTGTTTTTCCCTGTTTTACCCAAATTTTGTTGAGCCGTCTTGCACTAATTTTCTGTACTGTTTGGCTACAAATTTTGCTACTTTCTATACATGTTTTTAAATCTTTATATGTATTCTAGCTGTAGAATTTTATTTGGTGTCTTTTGGACTGTTTTTATGCACTTTTGTGTCGATAAGGCCGAGTCGCCAAAAATTCTGCAGTGCAGAATTTTGCTGCTCTGTTTTGTCCGAATTTGATGCTCTCTTTTTAAAAAATTTGATGGATTTTTTTGTGTGAGAGCATGCATGATGAAATAGCTTAAGTGTGTGAATTGATTTAGCATGAAAAGAAATTGATCTTATTTTTCTAAGGAACTCAAGTAAAATGGCAATGACGTTGTTTTTAATGAATTTTTAGTAGTAGTCTTTAAACCGTGAGAATTTGAGCCTTATTGCAAAAGAATATTCTTTCTTGTTTTGAGTATTTCCTATCATGATTCTCACTCTAGAATTTGTCTTGAATCTTTGTTGAGGCTACATTATATGTACATGCTTGGAAATGATTTAGGCATTTGTTTCTTGTTACCCACTTTTAGCCAAATAGCCATCCATTATCATTGTTTCCATTGTGTACCACTTTGTGCCTTACTTCCACCTTTCTTTCTTGTGTTTCCAACCCCTTTCCACCTTAAAACAATTCTTTCTTCTCCCTAAAAACTTTGGATTTGAAGAGCTTTATAAATTTCTTTTGAAAAGAGATTGAGCATGGACAAAAAGAAGAATTTATGGGTTGTTTTGGAATTTAGTTTTGCTACTCAAAAAAAAAAAAAAGAAAATTTTGACAATTCTTAATGAAAAATATACTGTATGAAGATCAAAAAAAATTTGAAAAAATAAAAACAAAAGAGACATGAAAAAGAGCAAGAAGGAAAGAAGAAGGAAAAAGAAGTAGCATTTTTGTGCCCAAGTTTCATGGTTCAGTTTCTTATGACTTGATTGATGCTCATTAATTCTTTAAGTTTTTGTTAAACCTTGTTTCTTGTATTTCCCTTCATCTTTCAATCAATTTTTTTTTCTTTTCCCACCTTACATCCATAGTAAAGTCCTAATAATTCAAGCATGTATGTGATTTAAGTAGTGAAGATTTAGATTCTTGACAAGCTTATGGTAGTGAATTTGTGATAGGTTGAAATGTGAGTGCACTACCTTAAACACTTAAGAGAATACAACATATACACCTTCCCTTGTGAGTGGATTATTACTTGGATTCATTCTTGTCAACGAACTTGCCATGATACTTGAACTTTTTAGAAATTTAAGATTAGTTTTCTCCGAGCGTTAAACCTTTCAAGCTTGAACTATTTCATAATTGCATACTTTCTTCGCTTCTTGTTGTGTTCCTTTTGCGTTTGTTGCTTTTAATTGATTTTGCCCAGGAGTGCAAAAGACTAAGTGTGGGGGATTTGATATCTAGCATTTTTATATACATATTAACCCCTATCTTGGTCTCCTTACATTTTCATCTTTAGAATTTCTCTAATTTTATTACACTTTGTGTTTCATTGGGTCTAAGTTAATTTTAGATGGAAAATGAACTATTTTCATCTTTTAGGACTTTAATAATTCTTGTGTAATTTTTAGAATTAATTTTGGAGATTTCTTGATGATGTGGAGCTGACATGGCATTCTTGATGAGCTAGACGCTGATGTGGCACCTTTTGGGATAACTTGGCAGCCTCTTCTACTTGCTTGATGACATGGACGTGTAGGACCCATGGTTGCAGCATTTGAGATCAACTTTCTGCATCCCATTCCTCTAACCTTGATGAAAGAAGTAACCACCGTACCACTTTCTAAAAAATAACTACTCCACTGCAACAGCATGTCCTCCCATATCAGAAATTAGAAGAGAAAGGCAGCAAAGTCAATTTTTCCATTAGCTTTTTGGGAGGGCATTAGTTTAGTTAGTTTTTCAGACTTTAGTTGTATCTTAGTTTTCTAAACTTAGTGAAATTCGTAGACCACTTCTCCCTCTCTTTTCTCCCTTTTGTTTTCTGGTTTTTTGCTCTCATAGAGGGCTAAAATCTCTTGTAATCAGTCTTGGTCCAGATAGGAGTTGTAATCTGAGTTCCTGAGCTTTATAAGATAAGTTTTATTCACTTTATTCCAATATTCATCTTATTCTTTAAGCCTCTGTTCTGTTATGATTATGAATGTTTCTTATTAGAGTTTCATGAACTTGACAACTAGTTTTTATTGCTTCATATGAGAATTTATCTATCATGATTGGTTGGAATATAGAAAGAGATGAAAATGGTATGTAACAAAGGTCTTCTTACATGATTTGATTATCTTTACTGTGGTTACAATAATATGTAGTCAGAGAAGGTTTTCTTTTATTATGTTTTAGCGTAATCTAGACTAGAAGATTTTCTAGGCTTTTTAGTTAGAAATCAAATGATAAATGAAATAAAACTTAGCATCTGAATAGAACTAGGAAGATTACATCTCCAGGAAAGATCAAGGCTGGTTGCATTCTTCTGTTATTATTCAACTCTGCTACTTTTTGCTGTCTTGTTTGCTGTTACTGTTTATTGTCTTGATTTCATTTTTTTGATTCTATCACAACCAAAACACCCCTGTGTGTTAATTAGCTTTTAATTAATGTTTAGGTGTTTAGAATAATTAATTAGTGGTTAGAAGTAAAGCTCCAAAAGTGAAAACAACTTGGGGACCATTATTATGCAAAATTGCCATGATTTCAATTCTAGGTGATTCGGCATCGTAGTGGCTTGAACCAAGTCCCTACTCAAGAGTTTCATCAACGTGGGTCTATGGATTACTACTCAAGAGTCATGTCACATGAGTCTATGTTCTCACAAACCAAAGATCCCCAGAGATGTCTCTCTATAAGGGTATGTATCCTCGTATATCTGTTCATAGATCTAAGTTTCCATGAATCATCCTATAGACTCTCCGTCCACTATCCTTATGGTACGACCCTCAATCTAAGCTTTGGCTTATGCCACACCACAGAAACTACCATTTTGGCCCCAAGAGTGTACCCAGATACCTCATCCCCCATATCTCTATTCTTCCAGCCTTCTTGCTTCCCTGGTGCATTCCTCTTAGTCCTTGCTTACATGTTCAACACTAGTAACCACTGGTCTTTGACGTCAGGAGTACACCACTCGATTTTCATATCACTAATCGGTATCCACCTAACCAAAACAAGTCCTATAAGAGACCGGTCCTGGATTTTCATCCCTTCCTAGACATTAGCCCTTGACTCTCCATGACGTCAATTAGCTATAGTCATCGGGAGGCCTATCCGAAGGACACAGTTCACCAGAAGAATCTCTCAATTGGCTGTTCCAGTGTAAACACTCATTTTGACTTTTGCCGGACATTAGGGATCCATCAAGCCTATCTCGAATCTCAATCTATCGGGTCCTATTCATAACTAGAAACAGGTCATTAAGATTATGCTCTTGATCACAATACAGCAACCTATACAACAACCACAGAGTCTACCAAAACTAACTCTATATTTTTCCATCAGTTCACCTACTTTTGTGAAACGGTTGGATCTACCCTATGTGGTACCACTCAGCCAACCAAGCCCCATAGGCCTTCTGGTCGGTATTGTCTCCTTTAATGTTCATTAACTTTTTCTGCAAGAGAGGATGTACCTGAAGGTATTTAAGATTCCCAACTGGACATCGTCGACCCTTGATTCCATCCTTTGAGGCTATATGCCCTAAAAAGATCATCTTGCTCAAATAAACTCTAGTTCTGGATCTTTATGTAACTATACATATGCATATACTCTGCGTATGTTCATACGTAAGTAATCACGCTTTCACATGCACTCCCTCTCAAACTAACGCTCACAACGCCTAAGTACTTATTCTAATACCACGGAGCTTAGGTTTGACCTAAACTCATCCCAAGCCATATTTATGGCATCATTTCTCTATTCTCAACATGAAACACCCACAACCCCCACATAATTGACTGTTGTCCTCGACCTCTCCCTGCTATATGTAATCACTTAAGTGTGTTACATATATACTAATACATATACACTATTGAATCAAGTGCCCTCTTTTCATTCAAAAGTGGGCTAGACCTCTCACAAACTTTTAGCATCATACATCTGTCACCACCTCTACTCTACTCTATTGGCATAGATGCCAATAGCTTATCAACAACACACAAACTATTCTAGGGTTACGAAAATTTCTATCATAGTAAAAGTGTAGAGATTTTGTAAACCACTCTTTACTCCGTCTGGTCTCCTCTGTGTAAGGACTTCATGCATCTTTACACCCCACTCCTACTATATTCTCACTCAAATGACCATTGAGAACTTGTCTCGTGAGTCCTTTATTCCCAAGACTAATCCTGTTTACCTAAACACACTTATTCTATAGTATCACCACTAACAAACCCTAATCAAATAGGTGCAACATAAACAAGTTGCTCTTAGAAAAGCCAACAGCTTACCCCAACATCTCCTATGCTGCATTCCACCTCACTATGGTGTCTCCTTCTGGAGAACTATGCAATTTAGATCAGTTTCCTTAATCGAGTCTCACATTGCAAGATTTCTCTAAGATGCATACTTAGGTATGCATTCTAACTCTAACTTACTCAGCCACCTCGGCATCTGTCTCCCATGATGAAACCTAAGTCTTAGTCCTTAACCCATCTCACACTACAAAAAAACCCAAGATTAAAGACAAATTTTAGGGATGGAATATATTTGTCTCAAATTCCGTCCCTGATCTACCTCAAATTTCATTCCTAATTTGAAATTTAAAAACTGGGAATCAAAGGCAGATTTTGGGATGGAAATTATCCATCTTTAATTTCATTTTCATCCCTAATATTAGAGACGAATTTTTCTGTGTCAAAACTTGTCTGTAATATTTTTTTTGAAAATTTTAAAACCACTTAAAAATTAGAGACAAATAATTTTTGTTTTTTATTTTTGTCTCTAACTAATTTTAATAATTTTTTAAATATGTTAAAATTATATCCATCCCAAAATATTCGTCTCCAATTAAGTGAACTTAAAACGACCGCGTATTGGGTCTGAGACGGATATTTCCATCTCTAAATGCATTTTTTTAAATGGCGTCATTTTAGTGGCGTATTAACCCGTGCCCTATTCCCCCATATCCCATTTTCATCGTCGTCCTTGACTCAGCCTTTCCCCAAATCCTCTCCCCTTTCCCATTTTTTTCGGTGATCCAACTTGATATCTCTATCTTGCCATCGTTTGTGGTCGCGCTGGGATTTACTTATTTCAGGTACATTTCTTCGAACTAATCAGTGAAGTTTTTGTGTAAATCTATATATATTCTTGCTCTTTACGGCTGAGCATCTTTTTTTTTTTAATTTGAGTTCTTGGGTTAGGAAGAGGGTAAACTAAAGATTTGAATGCGATTTTCATGGTTTAAATTAGAACCGAGGAGAAGGGAGCTCTTAGGTTGGTTCTTTGTTTAAATCAGTAAAAGTTTTGAGTTGAAATTGGTTCTAATTGTTGGGTATTTGCTTCCAGCTTTTCTTCGTGGTGCTTGTTTGTTGTTTGAGACTCCTTCTTCGTAAGAATAGAGGGAAAAATCAAATTTGTGTAAGCTTGATGAGAAGTGGCCGATTTGTGAATTGTAAAGATGTAAATTCTATTTTTCCTTTTATTATTATTATTATTTTTTTCTCTTTATCCTGTTTGCCTGTGTAACCAAGAGGGTAGCATATTCTCTTTCTAATCAAAAGATATTTGGGACTAGATGATGAAATATGATATGTGGTATATATGTTTTGTTTAAAATGCAATAGTATTTTCTGATATGTTGTTATGTATTTATGTTTGTTGATCTACTTATATGCTGAACATGGGAAATATTGGACTATTTTGAGAATTGATAATAAGGAATTTGATGTGTGTTAACGATAAAATCATAAAAGAAATTATCTGTAAAAAGAAAACGTAATTGAAAAATACTCTAATTCTTTAGGAATCAAAATATAATTTTTCACCTTATTTTTTTAGCTAATATTTTCTACTCGTGGATCGGTTATTATTCCTTTCTTTAGGATGATGCAACTCCAATATCCATTGGCTAAAGTTTTGCTGGTGTCTGTCTTTTTCCTTTCTCACATTCTCTGATTCTCATTTTTGACTTGCATATAATGGTTGATATATATATATATATATATATATATATGTTTGCTTTAGAAGAAAAGGCATGTAAGGTGAGTCAAGATTATCCTCAACCCCACAAAAATAAAGAGGGCATCATCATAATAAGAATGATAATAAAAATTAAACCATATTTTCACATACAAATCATATCTGACATGATAATAATTTGCTTTATGTGGGAATTTCAATGACATGCCATGACTCCACTTTACAAGGATGATGGAGGAGCAAGGCTAAAGATAGCTATCTAGCTAGGGCTAAAAGATAGCCTTGTTAATTTAATTTAATTTAATTTAATTTAATTATTTTTTCTTTCTTTTAATGCAAAAAAACTCCCCACTAGGTGCACCATGGATGAAAGTTGAAAGAGTGAGAAAAGAGTGAAAAAAACAGAACATTTCGAACTATTCTTGTTTCTTTTTTTAGGGTTTAGACAGATTGGTGTGTGTGATGAAGAAGAATTATGAATTTTAACCAACAATCCTTTCCTCTCTAAATATTTTGATTTTAGATTTTTTTGAACCACCAATATTCACTAATTATTGATTAATCTGATTCGAACCTTACTTTAAAAAACTTTACTTTTTTAAATATTAATTTTTTTATTGAAAAGACCCAACTCTAATTTGAGCTTCTAAATTAGTTAATAACACATGTTAATAATTATATATACAAAGTAAAAAAGGTGAAACCCCTACATTTAAAATGAAATCTGCCAGAACCATTGACGTTACCCTTTTTTTTTTTTAATAATTTCTGAAGTATTCTGGTAATACCAACAATTGTTTTTGCAATTGGTGCATAAAGAATCTTATTTTCTTTATTACGAATTATCTATATGTACTTTATGCATGAGTTCATTGGAAAGTTCAATAGAAAAAGTTCGTGTATTTATTTTTCCTTTTTTAGCATCAAACAAAGAACATGCAAACACGTTCCATTAGGAAGACGTAATAAAAAGGGTACTACTAATTTTTTACATCATTGTAAAAGAGACACAAAATTTTCTTTATTATGTGGGAGGGGGCCAAAAAGACTTTGCCTGAGGGTTTTGGACAACCATGTGTCATACCAAAGATTGGTGTTGTTGCCATCTCCTATGATGGTTTTTTTACAAGATTGGTATAAAGGTATAATTGTTTGTAGACTTTTGTAAATGTAAGATTTGATTGATTTCTTTTTAATCCTTTATTACAAGATTGCTGAGTGAGAATTAAGAAAACAATTTCTGATCGATTAGATTCTAATGATGTTAATTTGGTGATACTTTGTATTTTTTTTTCATTCTTTTTGGACTTTCTTTTTTCTTTTTTTTAAATGTTCTAGGACTCCCTATGTCTTGATACATATTTTATTGTTTCATACCCTTTATCTTCTATTGCATTGGATTGTGTTAAGTGATATATATTAAGAAATTTAGGAATAAATAACATCCAATTGAAAAAAATTAATCTAATAAGAGTATTAGATTGAGACACTTAATCTTTAAAAGAGAAAACTGAGATAATTATAAGTCTTTAATAGTATTGTGACACCTGTATTTTATAGATTAAATTATACTACTTAATCATTCAAAATAATAAATTGAAATAGTAGGATAGTCATCACTTGTGTGTGCTGGAGTGCTGACCACTGATAGGATAGTCATTATTCTACATAGTTAATCTTACTGTTGGATTTATAGATGGATGTGTCACAAAACTGTCGGTAGATATACAACAGGGTAGGTCCTAAAAAGGTTGGGTTGACAGAACCCAATGATTTGAGGTTGCACCTTTATCAGAAGGGTTTCAAACTGAACTAATATAACTGGACATCCCATGGGGAACGATTGCCACAAATAGGTAAATCATCATCAGTAGTGAATCCTTCCTCATTTGATCAATCTTTCAACCTTAGGGACAATGAGGCATTAGATGGTTAGTATGAAGAAATGGTCTGCAATGCAACTAGGCATACAATTGGTGTTGACCTTGCCTAAATGCTAGACGAGCCCCCCAATCTAGTTGCCTAGGCCTTTTACAATATACTACAATCTGCACAAGCTCCTTTATAGGAAGGTTGCAATAGCCACTCAGAGTTGTCAGTGGTTGTACGGTTGTTGGCCATCAAATTAGATTATAATATGGATAAGGGGAACTTCAATGCTTTCTTACAGCTTATGGGTGAGGTCATGCCATATGAATATCGACTACCCAATAACTTCTATCAAACAAAGAAATTGGATGCCGGGTTCGAATTCGGGTACACGAGGAACTATTGTGTGAACGGTTGCATGCTTTACTACAAGGATGATGTAGTTGCAGAAGAGTGCAAGTTTTGTGGGAATGTTAGGTATACCACTAGAAGGAATTCTCGTGATATTCGAAGAAAAGTGACGAATAAGCATCTGTGGTACCTGACTCTAATTCCAAGACTTCAAAGGCTGTTCATTTTTGAAGTTATGGCAAAGGAAATGAGATGGCACCATGAAAATTGTCGTGAGGTTGGTTTGTTATCCCACCTGTTCGATGGACTTGCATGGCAACATTTGACCAAACACACCCAGATTTTGCATCAAATCCTCGAAATGTAAGGCTTGGGTTATGCGTTGATGGGTTCACGCCTTTTGGACAGTTCAGAAAAGTATATTCTTGTTGGCCCGTCATTGTTACACCATACAACTTGCCCCCTGGGAGATGCATGCGATAAGAATATATGTTCTTGACGTTGATTATTCTTGAGCCTAGCAATTCGAAAGCTAAGATAGATGTCTACATGTAGCCCCTAGTTGATGACTTGAAGCGGTTGTGGGTTGAAGATGTTTTAACATATGATGCTTCACTGAAGCAGAATTTTAATATGCATGTAGTGCTTATGTAGACCATAAATGATTTTCATACCTACAAAATGTTGTCTGGTTGGATGACCACTGAAAAGTTATCATGTTTTATTTGCATGGAAAATTCGAAGGTGTTTACATTAAAGCATGGCCGGAAGACATCATTCTTTGATTGTCATCAATAGTTCCTGCCAATGGACCATCCATATCAATGAAACAAGAATGCATTCATGAGAAATCGAGATAAGAATGCACTTCCTCCTCGTCAGTTAGATGGGACTCAGGTATATAACAGAGTATATGAGATTCCATCGGTCTTTGATTGCAGTGAAGCTATCACCTTTTAGGAGTATGGGGTATCACTCAATTGGACCAAGAAAAGTATTTTCTAGGAACTCCTGTACTGGAAAACAATTCTTATACGACACAATTTGGATGTCATGCACATAGAGAAGAATGTATTTGACAATGTTTTAAATATCGTTAAGGTATCTATCAATGTTAACATTTGATTATAAATTTTATTATCCAACGCTGCTTGTTACAACGCAGTTTGTTTGTTGATGACCTACATGCCTCTATGCCCAATATTTCCAGTGATGAGGTTTACAAGTTCATAGACTTACAATTCCTAACTTGATTCTGTGCATATGTAAGTATTCTCATTTATGCTTTTAGATCATGTAGTTTTCGATCCTTCTTCCTGCCTTATTTTTCACATCTTGTGGAATATAATGTCTCTCTATCTTCTATCACAATAGGTGTTAGATCCAACCAATTCGGTTGAGGATCCATTAATGAAAAGCATTGCATAGGGTCCAGTGAGAAAAGTGAATACATGGCCTATATACTTCATTAACGGATATAAATTTCACACCAAAAAGTATAACCTGCATAGACGTACATAGAACTATGGTGTGTGCATCAAGGGGTCTGACTATAAGGATGTAGAGAGTGACTATTATGGTATACTTTAAGAGGTCATTGAGTTGGTGTTCACCGGGTTACCGCCAAAGCATCTGGTTCTGTTTTGATGCGAGTGGTTTGATCCTATGATCGGCCGTGGCACAGGAATAGACACTCAACTGGGAATTGTTGAGGTTCACAAGTCTCAGAGGCTCGCCATATATGATCCATCCTTGTTTGCCTAACAAGCATTGCAAGTATGCTATTATGCTTATCCTATAAACTAGAGTAAGGCTGAATGACTCACAGTGATTAAGGTGAAGTCTAGTAGAACTATTGAGGGTCAAAGTACTTATGTCAGTTTTGATACATTTCAAGAAGAAGATATGAGTGAAGTCATGCCTGCTATGATAGAAAATGAAAGTGACCTCCAGGTTTTACGCGATGATGGGCAATATGAAGAGGTTGACGGGGGTGTGAATGATCAAGTATTTCTAAATGACAATGAGGATGAAGAAGAAGACAGAGAAGATGAGGAAGATGACACAGATGGTGACACAGTCTTTGAAGGGGATGGTGAGGAAGTAAATGTGGAAGAAGACGACTCATCTAATTAGTCACTTTATTAGCTATGGTATTAATTGACTAATTTGCATGTATCTTTTGAACTTGATTTTGAAATTATAAAGCTGTATATATCTTTCTAACTTACTTAACTATCACATGTTTGATACAGATGTCGAGTAGACACACATCACGAGGTGGAGGATGCTTAGGAGGTTGTTTGATGATACGCCAACCTCAACCCTTCTTGCTACTGTCTATGTCAGCACCACCTGCCTCATCCCCTCCATAGTTTAGCAGGAAAGGCACCGACTCTGAGTAGATAGAGTTCATCGAGGTCACCTCAACTTTTCCTCCTACGGTCGAGGGCGTTCATACCCATGGTAGTGTGCCATCTATGGTTGAGACTGCTTCTACCAATGGCCAACATTGGATACGACCGGTTGGAGATAAGTGAATTATGTTGTTCAAACTGTAGTTGTCATTAATTTTGCTTATTGACTGTGTTGTCTATATTTGAATTAGTTAACTTCCATCCTATTGTCAAGCCACTCAGAAAGATTAACCCTATCATATAGGGGAAGTTCGAGGCACTGGCATTTACCTGTGGCACCACACTTGATGACTTGTGGGACCTATGGCTTACAGAATGGACGATAAGTTCTTTTAGTCAGTTCATAATGTTTTTCCCATTGACTTTAAATTGGACTACTATCATTTATTCTTTTATTTATTGCAGAAATGCAATAAGTGGTTGCTTGAATATGCAACCCTTATTACGAAGAATTGGGATACAAAGTGCAGGCAGGTCTTACGCTGCATGATAAGCAACATACGCGTAGAATGGTTTGAAAAGCAATAGAGGCCCAACTGGATAAGTAAGGATATAAAGAGCCAACTGGTTGAGAAGTAGTCAACTGAATCGTACAGACAAAAATGCGAGAAGGCACAACAAAATAAGGCTTCAACTACCGGAGGGACACTTCACACTGAAGGTAGCATTCCGATATTTAAGCATATGTGCCGCTTGGTACGTCCAAATTCAACATCTTAATTAATTTTCTATTTTAAAATGCATGATCAAGTAATAAGACAAATTAACAATATTCTTTAATTTGTAGGAGAGTGAGATTGGCCATAAGCCTAGGCTGGTGGACTTGTTTATGCACACCTACCAAGAAAGGAGCACAGGAGAGTTTATGGACCAGTAATCGCGAGAAGTTTACGTGATACTTAGACATCAAACTATTTTTTTTTCTGTTTTGTATCAAACATATGTTGACTTTTGATATTGATTTATGAATGTTTGACAGGAGGAGTACACGTGGTTAAGATCATCACAGGTATCCGCAACTGGTGCAAGTGTCAAATCTGGGGATGACAGTGCCGATGACATCGCGTTGTGGCTACAGGCAGTTGGAGGGAAGAACAAGAAGGGCTGTATCTTTGGCATGGGGTTTGAAGCGCATCGACTTGGTTCTTCTAGTAACTAGTATGTTGATTTATCCAGTCTCTATCCTGACTTCGAGGAAGAGCTGCAATGCCACATACAGCCAGTGATGGACCAGCTGAAGAAGCAAGATGCCTTAGTAATACTGAGGAAGCACATAGCACAGTGAACTAGCATTTGGAGCAGTGTACTTAGTTGATATAGAGTTAGGCAAACTTGCTGGATGAGTTTTAGTGCATGATGGACCACTACGCTGGGTCTCATCCTATGACTGATGACGATGAGACCCAGCCCCCAGATAATCCCTTAAACTAGGTTTTTATATGAGATTGATTATACATTCAGGATTGACTGTAATATTTTTTTTCTTAATGTTTATTGAATTAGTGTTTATTCTTATATGTTTATTCATTAATGTTGGAATGTTTGCTAGAATGACTATATGAATATGTGTTGAATTGCTGAATTATAGTTTTTCAAAATTGGGTTAATTGATTTTTTAATTTTAATAAAAAAGGATTAGGGGTGAATTTCTAGGACGGATGATCCACCCCTAGTTAAGGATAGAAAATATCCGTCCTTGAGGGATAAATCCCTATGGGTTTTTGGGATGGATTTGATCCGCCCTTAATTAGGGATGAAAATTATTCGTCCCTGATGGATGAGTTAAGGATGGATGAAACTCGTCCCTAATTATGGATGAAATTGCTAGGGACAGACAAAACTCGTCCCTAATTATGAATAGAAAATAATTCGTCTCTGATTGGGCATTTTGTCCCAAATCAGAGACAGATTATCCTGCCTCAAGTTTGTCCCAAATCTGGGACAAAATTTTCATCCTAGATTTGAGATGGCCAGGATCTGTCTCAGATATGCTGAGACAAATTTTTTTATCTGGGACAGAATTATTCCGTCTCAGAAATTTTAGACGGGTCATTTATCTATCCCAGAAATTAGGAACGACCACGTCAGTGCTGGATTAACCTATCAGGGACAGAATTCCCTAAATCAGAGACAAAAAGTTTCATCTCTAATTTTTGTTTTTCTTGTAGTGTTACACGAGTATTCGCCCTCTTTCTTCCTAACTTGTCTTTTACTCTTTGATCTCTACTATTCAACTTCAACTCAAAAATAATTTAGTTGAATTACATGCCTACACTTAGCCACCTAAGATGCCATTAACACTTATAGAAAATGACTATACACTAATCCATACAAGTGTCGATTCCCAAGCATCCTTACTCATCACTCCATGTGACTAATCAGCCAAAGCCTTAAGAGATTGTCCACACACCCACCACAAGCTATATAATAATACATGCGCACATGTAAAGTATATAGGTTTTATCCATGCTATAACCATTTATCAACTTCTCCTAACTTTCTTATTTCCTCAATTCATTAAAATATATAAATTAATGAAAATTTGTTCAAGATATGCATTCAAGCATCCCATCAAGAAATCTTGGCAAATTTTCCGCTAACTTGCAGTTATGTATATATAAAATATATATACTTACCTGCAATACATGGGTAAAGCAAACCAAATACATATATGCATGAATATATACATATATCCCCTCATACAATTTTCTCTATACATTACAACATACTAAATTCCAATCCAAAATAAATTAACACACATCATATAATATAACAATTACATGACGTTACATGGGAAAACCCATATTTCCACAATACACATTCTTATCTAAACAATTCACAACCATTCCAGTGGTAATATAGCAAAGCTACATTGAACTCACAGGTTCCCTGTACTCTGAGGATTTCTCCTCTATCCAAGAGCCAAAAACTTACACATGAGAACAAACAATTCTCAAGTTAATAAAATTACCTCCGGCTGACTCCACCAAGGACTAAGTTGCAAGAGAGATGCTCAATATTATATAAGGTCTTTTATGGAACCTAAACCCATGGTCTTGCTGTGTAGTTCACAACAATGGGGAAGGACCTACAAAGAACACTTTGCTCTAAAATCCATAGGAGACCTAAAAATAAACTTTTTCTCTGATACTAATTTGTCATGCCTCATAAATTAGGCATATAAGTTAACATAAATTCTAGGGTATACCTCAGTGGTAACCCATAAATTCGTTAAATAGTCCTAATACCACAATTATGCAAAAAGTAAATTTTCAAAGAAAATTTAAATTACATAGTTTACAAAGACATTTATAGCCAATATACAATACATTTCCTAACTACAGCAGGACCTAGGTGGCATATAGGATTACAGAGCATTTTCCTAAGCATTTAGCCCAAAATTGGTTCCATGAACCCTCCAAACAAAAATGAAGTATACCTCTAAAGCCGCTAAACTCCCAGCAGTTTTCCTTCCTTCTCGACTGCTGTATCTGAAAAAGATAATCACATAAGTTGTGAGTTCATCAAAACTCAGTGAGTAAATGACTTTGCAAATAAAATAAGGCATAAGTACAAATACCAGAATCACAATTATAATTTAAATAAATACCTCTAGCATGTACAAGCATATATAGAGACTCATACACTAGCGTACCTCATTGTGCAATAGTAACATACTATTCCTTCATGAGTCCACACTCTCGTAATTCCTCATTAAATCTCATCCAATACTCTAAAACATCTACAAGCATAAATGTTTCACACACATAGAGTGTGATTATGCAAACAATGATATGCCTTTCTACTCGTGAGTCTATGTTTTCACATATACCGTATTGAGTATAAATCTTGGTACTCACCTTTCTTTGAGTATTTTTCTCAATAAGTTTTCTCTAGAGCCCTACATTCCTCTTACTACAAGAAAAATAAGATTTAGTGGTGGTTTTTGACAACATATAGTGGCGGTTAACTGCCACTAGCAAATTTAGTGGCGGTTCTCGAAACCTCCACTAAATTTAGTGCCACAAGCTTTTTAGTGGCGTTTTTGACTAACCGCGGGAATAACCGCCACCAAATATACAATGGTAGTTGCAAATTACCACTATATATTTTAAAAAAATGTTAGCCACATTTTTTGTGGTGGTTTCGTAAAAAATGTTACTTAATTTAATTGCCACTATATAGTGGTGATTTGGCATATAAGTGTAATTTTAGTGGCGGTTTAAACCACTGCTATAATTGGTTAAAAACCGCCACCAAAACTGTAGATATGCCAGTTTTTATTTTGCTTTTCTACTATTCCCTTTAATCATTCTGACATATATGCTATAGTCAGATTACTCAATATATAGCCCAATATGCACAATAACTCATAATTAAACATGCAAATTTAATTTAAAAATGATATATATTAAGTAGACTTTGATACATAACAAAAGTCTTAAACCAAAATCAAAGGCAACATAAGTCTAAAAAGATCTCTCAATATAACAGAAATCTAAAACCATAAAACATAAGTCACATCATCTTCATCGTCGTCGTCATCTTCAACATCGTCATCATCGTCCTCCCTTTCTTCATTATCTTGATTACAAGACAAGATAATGGAGAGTGCGTTGCCTGACCAGGACCCTCTCCATTTTGTTGCGCCAAAAACTACATTTATAATAGAAGAGTTAATAAATTGATGAAATGAAATAGTAAACATGTTTTTCTCAATGACATACCCCATAGAAATTAAAAGAACATAACAAAACATGACATTTAAGTAAACATTACGAAGGATATTATGACAGGTAGAATCTAAGTTTACAAGAGATTATTAGAGTTAAAACATCATTGAAGCCATATAAAACTATTATGTTAAGCATCTTGGTGGTATTAAAGAAAAAAAATTGAGTGATTTTGTAACTTAAAAGAACTAAATTTTTAACAGAATAAAATTAAAAGAACAAAGTGAAACTTAGGGTAAAGTTAAGAAATCAAATTAGAATGAAATAAAATTAAGGGACTAAATTAAAGTAACAAGAAAAGTATAATTAGAATATTATAAATGTCATTAATTTAATAAAAGAAAGAAATTTCAAAGGTAACTTTTGAGCATTACTCACTTAGCAAGGATGAAGGGATTAACAAAAATCCGGCAAAGTCTTCCCTAAAAATTGAACGTTTCCAAAATCTATACAGTTAACCAAAAAGCTAGTATCATCTGCATCAGTGCCCATCCATATCATCATATAAAATGTCACTAAGTAGATGACAAAAAATGTACATACAAAGAGGTTTTTATTTCACACACACATACAATCATATGTGTAACCTTACTCAACCACAAACAAGACAAATACAACCTCAGGGGTATCACATTCTGATCAATCTCACACAAATTTTGGAATAAAGCCCAAGTCATATTAATTTCTCCTTTCAAGATTTATTCCTAATCAAGGAAAGAGTAAATGAAAATAATATCAAGGAGAAAAAAATGCTAATAAAATGAGAATACTTCCAAAAGCGACTGAAACCCCTTTCTTTCCAACCGAGTCCTATTGTCACGACCCCAAATCAAGCACGTGATCAGCGCAGACAGTGTGTACCTAATTTCCATATGACATCTCAGTTAAAGCATATTGCTTCACATACTTGCCTAGCGAGTAAGGATGAAAGCCAAACCTTGGACCTTTATTTGCTTGCCATACATAGGTACACAAATAATGTCCCTCCCACTTACACATTGAAATCAATTTCAATAAGACACTTTCTTGGAGTAGAAATGATGCTTATACATGTGTATATATATTAGTACCAAATACATCTCAACACATATACTTTCACAAAACATACTACAACACTCTTATAAGAACAATAAAGTTTACGATGTAAATTCCCTCACCTCGGGTCCAAGTTAGAATTCTACACTTTAAACCAAAAGAGAGATGCCAAGAACCTTATCTTAAGCCTAGAAATTAAATCAAACAAGTAACAACATCAATTCAGAACATAAGCTATCAATCATCTAACTTTGTTCTATTTTAAAGCTAAATTCAAATCCAATGTTTAAGAAATTTCTGGGAATAAACTATAATCCCAAAAATTATGAAATTTGGTACAAAGCCTTATTAGTATATTGACATACTAGGATAAAAATTTCAACCTAAAAATCCACCATTTGCTCCCTCAAGTTGTGATATCCCGGGACTAAAATGAAATCCATGCAAATTCTTTTCTTTTGGATTTATTAGGACAATGAAATGCTTAAAATTCACGAAAACAATCCATTTTATGTAGGAGAAATTTTCTATAATGTTTAGGAAATGGATAGAATTTTACTCTTTCATATCAAGGACCCATTTGCAAATTGAAAAAGTTTGGAATAGCCTTATTAGAATTTTAGCTAAATAGTTTTTATGGCAACAAAAAATGAAGGAAAATATGCATAATACGTGGTGTCTCCTTTGTCTTTGTTGAAAAATCTGAAAACCAGTACAGTGATAATCTAAGTCACGTGTCTTTATAGTAGACACTGTACTTAAGGAAATTATTCCGCAACTATAGCAATATGACTGTGTCTACAGAACTCCCTCCATGATTAAACAAATTCTTATGAGAAAAGTTCTTAGGCCACAGAATAGTAAAAATTTAGAAAAGCATAACCTAAAAAGTTTGAGAGAGGGAGAAGAGAAAAGTTCAAAATTATTTCTGACTTGGTGTGTCAAATGAGGGGAAGGAGTCCTCCTTTTATAACTGCTAAACAATAATGAGACAGACAAAGAATTTTAATAAAATTAAAATTCAGTTATAAAAATTAATGGATAGTTTCATAAAATTAATGGACAGTTTTCGAATATTTAAATATATTTAAAACAAATAAAACAAAACTGTCAGCCCTTAATTTTTTGACATTAATCCAAGTTAATTTTATAATAATAAAATTTGCCTCTGTTCAGGTAAGCAAAAAATAAATTAAGTTAAAAAAATTATTTTTCCAGAGAAAAACTAAACTGGTCCGATTTATTGCATACACAGAGGGGAAAATCGAATGATTTGCACTGCACTAGTTTGAATCCATGTGGGCTTATATGCGTGAGAGCCCACCTCTTCCCAAGCTTTTTATTAGCCTACTAACACAAGTTAGTATATAAACTCTTTTCCTCTCCTTGCTCCAAACAATATGGGACTTTTAGTTTTCTCTTTTGAAATACAAAGCCTTAAAAGGCTATTTTCACAACAATGCCCCACATATTTCAAAAGATATTTAAAAAACTTTTGGATTACATAAATGGGTGTAGACACATTAATCTAGTGTCTTTTTTTAGACTATGAACTAGACCTAGACCGATAATATTTATCTTATAGAGTAGTTAGTGAAGCATATAGCTTTTATGAACCAACATACTCTTAGTCGTAAGATAGTGACCTTAAGAATCGCATCTCACCCCCCACATTTCTGCTATTAACGCCGTTTTGTGTGTTATTTCAGCCGTACGCATGCCTGGAATTCATGAGTGCTCTAGAAATTTTGCCACTATCTCATAGGAGCGGCCTTACTCCACACTGGTTCACGCCACTACGATGCCAAATCGCCCAGAATTGAATTTGTGGCAATTTGCAGTATAGTGATCCCCAGGTCGTATTCACTCAAGGAGCCTCACTTCTTGATACTAATTAATCGTTCTAAACACCTAAACACCAATTAAGAGTACATAAACGTGGGGGGGGGTTTTGTAGCAATACTAACTAACTAAATAAAACAGAACAGCAATTAAACACTACAACAGCAGCAAAATATGCAGCAACAGCAGTAACAGCAGCAGCAGCAGAAATTGCAAGAAATTGACAGTAAAGAGACTATGTAATCAGCCACTAGGATTCATGGGAGTGTAACTATCATTACCTAACTCATTGATTCAGTTTTGTTCTCATTCCATTGTTTGGTTCTTTATGAAAATGTTTCTAGAATAACATCTAGAATTTAATGCTACTAATTACAGTCAAGAACATCTCTCTACTATAACTAGATGCATTCAGTGGAAAATCTCAACCAAACCAAGTTAAATATATCATTTAACTAGTCATTTCGCCTCCCTCACTTTCCTAATCAGTCAAGCAAGGTTATGTCTTATATATAAGTCAGTTTATGTTACAACTCAAGCTCTAATCAGAATTTGACAGCAAAATAAACATGACAGCAAAACAGAAACGAAATGAGATGAAAATGGAGAACAAAACACTTAACTTGCATTCTTAGTTCAAGCTACAACATCCCAGTGGTCTAGTGACTAATTACAATGAAAACTTAGCCCTCCATAAGAGCAAAACAGCCAATAACAGAAGCAAAAACAGAGGGGAAGAGAGAGCTGCGAATTTTCTAAGTCTGGTTGCCTAAAATGAATGTATTCTTATTTCTAAAACTGATGCCCCTTCAATGCCTTAGAATATTCTACCCTAGATGCTTCCTCCATGATGTAGCAGCACTTTGATAGCAAAACATCAGTATAATTAATGTTTCTGCAGCAGAAAGTAGGCATGGCAGCAGCAGATTTAATATTTCTGCAGCAGAAAGTAGGAAACAGCAGCAGAACATAGGTATGGCAGCAGCAGAACAGCATGGAAGAATTGATATTTCAGCCTTGCTTTCTGACCTACGAAATTTAATATTCATGCCCTCAAATTCTGACTACATGGCATTCAATAAGAGTTCAAGTGGGCCCCACATCCAGCATATCCTAGTCAGCATCTGCATCATCCAAAAAGTGCCACATTAGCATCCAAATCATCATCTTTGTCCATGTCAGCATTTTTCTCTCTAAAATTAAAATTTGTAGGAATTAAATTGAGCATTTTACAATTCAAGTTCTAAAAATATAAAATTGAAACACATTCAATCCATAAATAGTTTATACCCAATAAATTCCAAAACATAATAAAATTAGAGAATTGGCAACATTGGAATAGCCATAGGACTAAGATAGGGACTAAAAAGTATATAAAAATACCCGATATCAAATCCCCCACACTTGGCCTTTTGCACTCCTGGGCAAAATAATATTCGGAACACCAAAGAGACACCAAAGGAAAAATGTGGAAAGCATGCTAGAATAGAATAATCAAAATTTTGAAAAGATTTAGCACTCGAAGGAATTAATCTTAAATTTCTAAGATTCCAAGCATCATGGCAATTTAATTTGATACGAATGAATTCAAGTAATTAGCCTCCTCACCAGGAATGTGTTTACTCTCTATTCTCTCAAGTGTCTAGGGTAAATCACTCGAAATTCAACTTATCACAGAATTCACTACCATAAGCTTGTCAAGAATCTAAATCTCCACTACTTGAATCCAATACATACTTGAATCAAAAGGACTTTACTAGGTTGTAACGTGGGTAAGAAAAGTAGTGGGAAACAAATGGAAAGATTGAACAATGAAACAAAATATGGTAACAACTCAAGAAAATGAAGAGTATTTACAAGTGAAATATAAGAGACTGAGTATAAATAAATTTGGGTCTCAATGTTCTATATGTTCCTCTTTTTCATTATTTTCTCTCTTTTTTTTTTTTTCAAATTTTTTTTTTTTAATTCTTTCTTTCTTTCTTTCTCTTTTTTTTTCTCTTTTTTTTTTTCTTGAGTGGCCAGTCTTTTTCTTTTGCTTGAGAGGAAGTAGAAGAAATATAGTTCAAAACTCCCCAAAGTTCACAGGATTTTTTTTTTCAGCATATCGATCTCTTAAAAGAATTTAAAATACTCCTCACATCTTAAGTTGAAAGAGAAAAATGTTGTTTGTAGGCAGAAAAAGTGGTGGAAGGACGCAAGAAAGAAAATGGATAAGGCACAAAATGACATACAATGGAAACAATGATAATGGATGGCTATTTGGCTAAAAGTGGTTACAAGAAACAAATGCCTAAATCATTTCCAAGCATGTACAAGATATGTAGCCTCAATCAAAGATTCAAGACAAGTTCTAGAGTGACAATCCATGATAGAGAACACGCAACAAGAAGAATAGCATTTTTCACTTAGGCTCAAATCCTCACAGCTAAAAGACTATTACTACAAATTCATTAAAGTCAACGTCATTGCCATTTAACTTGAATTCCTTAGAGAAATAAGGCTAAATTCTCTTCATGCTAAGTCAATCTACACTTTAACTATTTCATCATGCATAATTCCACACCAAAACTCCATCAATTTTTTTTTTCAAAAATAAAACATCAAATTCGGGCAAAACAGAGTAGCAAAATTCTGCACTGCAGAAATTCTGGCGACTCAGCTTTACTGACACAAAACTACACCAAAACAAATGCGAAAGACACCAAATAAAATTCTACAGCTAGAAGACATATAAGGCTTTAAAAACATGTAAAGAAACTAGCAAAATTCGTAGCCAATCAGTACAGAAAATTCATGCAAGACAGCTCAAAAATTCTGGACAGAAACAGAGAAAACAGAGGAGAAAGCAGAAAATTTTTTTTTTGAATAAACTCAAATTCTCTCCCCCCACACTTAAACATTGCATTGTCCTCGATGCAAATTATTACCAAACATCAAAAAAAAAATGAGGAGGACATAAATTGAAAGGAGGGAAAGAGTACGGCCTTATCATGGAGCCGGAACGTTGTAGAGTTTGATTTCCTCTACAGTTTCTTCTTTGAAGCCCTCGTAGAACTTCTTCAACCTTTGCCCATTTACCATGAACTGCTTGTTGGTGGCCTCATTTTGAATTTCTACTGCACCAAAAGGAAAGACATTAGTAATAACAAAAGGGCCAACCCATCTAGAGCGAAGCTTACCGGGCATTAGCTTGAGGCGAGAATTATAGAGAAGGACTTTGTCTCCCACTTGAAATTCTTTTTTCTCAATTTTCTGATCATGTAAAGCTTTTGTCCTCTCTTTATAGATGCGCGCATTCTCATAAGCCCCTAGCCTTAGTTCTTCCAGTTCTTGAAGTTGCAACTTTCTTTCTTTACCGGCTAGGGTCATGTCCATATTGCATTGTTTAACGGCCCAATATGCCTTATGTGCAATCTCCACCGGCAAGTGACATGCTTTACCAAATACCAAGCGGTATGGAGACATGCCGATGGGAGTCTTGAAAGCGGTTCTATAGGCCCAAAGCGCATCGTCAAGCCTCTTACTCCAATCTTTTCTGTTGGGTTGCACAGTTTTCTCTAATATTTGCTTTATCTCTCGGTTGGAGACTTCTGCTTGCCCATTGGTTTGGGGGTGGTAAGGTGTAGAGGTTTTGTGCACCACCCCATATTTCTTCAATAGCCCTTGCATGTTTCTATTACAAAAGTGTGATCCTTGATCACTGATTATGGCCTTGGGGACACCGAATCTGCAGAAAATATGTGAACGAAGGAAATCTACAACAACAATAGAATCATCAGTTCGGGTGGCTTTAGCTTCCACCCACTTCGACACATAATCCACAGCAACTAAGATATACATGAAGCCAAAAGAAACAGGAAAAGGACCCATAAAGTCAATACCCCAAACATCAAAAACATCACAAAAAAGAAGAGGTTGTTGAGGCATTTCATTTCTTTTAGACACATTTCCAGTTCTTTGACATCTGGAACAATTTTTGCAAAAATCAAAGGCATCCCTAAATAAAGTAGGCCAATATAAACCAGAATCTAACACTTTTCTAGCTGTTCTTTGGGGACCAAAGTGTCCACCACATGCAAGAGTATGACAAAAATTCAGCACGGATGCAAATTCATGATTTGGAACACATCTCCTAATAATTTGGTCACTACAAATTTTCCACAAATAAGGGTCATCCCACACATAGTACCTAGCCTCGCTTCTTAATTTATTCAATTGATGTCTATTTTGGTATGCAGGCAATTCAGATGCAACAAGATAATTCACCAAATCAGCATACCAAGGCTCACCAGTACCATGCAAAAGGAGGAAACACTCATCTGGAAAATTGTCCCTTACAGGGAGATGTTCCAATGGAAGATCAGAAAGCCTACTCAAGTGATCTGCTACTACATTCTCTGCCCCACTCTTATCCTTGATTTCCACATCAAATTCTTGGAGGAGCAGCATCCATCTAAGCAATCTTGGCTTTGCATCTGGCTTCTTCAACAAATATTTCAGTGCTGCATGGTCAGAAAACACAGTTACTTTGGAGGCAAGCAAATATGATCTAAATTTTTCTAAAGCAAAAACAATTGCTAAAAACTCCTTCTCTGTGGTTGTGTAATTTGATTGAGCTGAATCAAGGGTACGGGACGCATAGGCTATGACATGCAACTTCCTCTCTACTCTTTGTGAAAGTACTGCTCCTACAGCAAAATTTGAGGCATCGCACATGAGCTCAAAGGGAAGCTCCCACTGTGGAGGTTGGATGATAGGAGGGGAGGTAAGTTGCTTCTTCAACTCATCAAAAGCTGACCTGCAAGCATCATTAAAAACGAAATCAGTTTCTTTTTGGAGGAGTTTAGATAGGGGTAGAGCGATCTTACTGAAGTCCTTGATGAATCTCCTATAAAATCCTGCATGGCCAAGAAAAGAGCGAACTTCCCGCACAGAAGCGGGGTAAGGCAAAGAAGAGATAACATCAACTTTGGCTTTATCTACTTCTATGCCACGTGGTGACACTATGTGGCCTAGGACTATTCCTTGCTCTACCATGAAATGACATTTTTCATAATTCAAGACCAAATTTTTCTCTATGCATCTCTCAAGTACTCTCTCCAAATTTTTCAGACATGCATCAAATGAGTCTCCATAAACAGAAAAATCATCCATGAACACTTCCATGCAATCCTCTAACAAATCAGAAAATATGCTCAACATGCATCTTTGAAAAGTGCCAGGTGCATTACAGAGACCAAAAGGCATGCGTCTATATGCAAAAGTACCAAAAGGACAGGTGAAGGTAGTCTTCTCCTGATCTTCAGGTGCAATGTGAATTTGAAAATACCCAGAAAAACCATCAAGGAAACAGTAATGAGACTTGCCAGCAAGTCTCTCAAGCATTTGATCAATAAAAGGAAGAGGAAAATGATCTTTTCTAGTTGCTTGGTTCAACTTCCTATAATCAATGCAAACACGCCAACTGTTTTGAACTCTAGTGGGCACTAACTCATTATTTTCATTTGCTATAACAGTTACCCCGGTTTTCTTTGGCACTACTTGTACCGGACTCACCCACTTACTATCAGAGATAGGATAAATAATACCAGCTTGGAGGAGCTTACTTACCTCCTTCTTGACTACATCAAGAATCATGGGGTTGAGTCTTCTTTGGGGTTGCCTCACTGGTTTTGTCTCTTCTTCAAGGAGAATTCGGTGCATGCACACTGAAGGACTAATTCCAGGAATGTCTGCTAGAGTCCACCCAATCGCCTTCTTATTCTTTTTCAGCAAACTGATCAATTTTTCTTCTTGATTGGGGTTCAAGTTGTTGGCCACAATGATTGGAAGTTTGTCTCCTACTTCCAAGAAGGCATACTTGAGGTTTTCTGGTAAAGCCTTCAACTCCAATGCAGGTGGTTGGATGGAGGATGGAATTAGTTTTTGTGGAATCACATCCAAGGAAGCACCTACAAATTCAGTTTGCTCAAAGACAGAATCCTTGGCTAAAGAGGAGGAAGGGTTAGCAGCACAAGAGGAAAGAGATGAAGAATGTGCAACATTACAATTTAAATCACTACACCTACAACTACCTAAAATAGAAACAGAATCTAAGTATAAGCTAGAGAAATTTACAGAATCAGGATGCACATCAGAATCCAAATCACTATGCAAATCAGAATGCAACTCAGAATTGTCAGCATTTAGAGAGTTTTCAATTTCAGTGCAAGCATGACAAAATTCAGAACCAGCACAGTTGCATTCAAAGGCATCTACCAAATCAGAGAATTCAGGAAAATCAGAAATTAATTCATTTTGGAAATCTTCACATGCCTCATCAACTAAGTAATCCAAAAAGTTAACTACATGCACATTGGAATGATTTTCTATAGGATGTTTCATGGCATCCAAAATGTTAAAATCAATTTTATTACCAGCAAACTCCATTGACAAAGTCCCTTCATGCACATTAATGATGGTTTTTGCAGTTTTCAGAAAAGGTCTACCAAGTATTAATGGTGCATGGCCAGGAGTATTATCATTTTCCATATCAAGCACATAAAAATCAGCAGGAAAAATGAGATCTTTAACTCTTACCAGAACATCTTCTAAAACTCCTGCTGGATGTGCTGTGCTCCTATTGGCAAGTTGGACAATCACTCCAGTTGGTGAAAGAACACCAATCTTGAGGCTCGAGTACACTGATTTGGGCATAACATTGATTGAGGCTCCCAAATCCAGCATAGCGTTGGAGAACTCCATGTTGCCTATTGTGCATGGTATTGTGAAAGTTCCAGGATCTTTGCACTTGGGTGGCATGGGTGGTTGGATGAGTGCAGACACATTTCTTCCCAAATTGACTCTCTCATTACCCCTTAAACGCCTCTTATGAGTGCACAACTCTTTGAGGAACTTGGCATACTTGGGGATTTGCTTAATTGCTTCCAAAAGTGGGATATTGACCTCTATTTTCCTGAAGGTCTCCATGATCTCCTTATCCATGTCAGATTCAGAAGCTTTCCTCGATTGAGTCTGCCTATTAGGGAAAGGAAGAGGAATTTTCTGAACCACTTCTTCATCCTTTTTATTTTGCTCACTGGTTGAAGATGAAGGAACACTTTGCTGGACATTTGATTTTTCTGGTTCAGATTCAGAAGCTGGACTGTCTACTTGTTTGCCACTCCTCAAGATGATGGCACTCACATTGCCTCTTGGGTTGATCACTGGTTGGGATGGCAAACTCCCTGAACCTTGGCTTTTCAGCTCATTGACTGTTGTGGCTAACTGGCCAATCTTAGTTTCCAAATTCTGCATATTTGTTTCTGTCCTTTGCTGGAACTGAAGAGTATTGGCAGTCAGTTGCTTCATTAGATCCTCAAGACTAGGCTCAGGTTTCTTGGGTGCTGGAGGAGGTGTATGGCTAGCTTCAGGTTGATTGTATCTTACATGGGGTGGCTGGTAAGGGGGGTTAGATGTATTCCCATACTTGAAAGCTGGATGATCACGCCACCCAGGATTGTAGGTGGAGGAATATGGGTCATATCTCTGTTGTTGTGGCTGCATGGGTCTACCAGGGAATATACCAGCACATGACTCAGTTGAGGTCTCTTGCAGCTGAGGGCATTGATCAGTATGGTGGGTATTCAGGGAACAAATACCACAGGTTGAAGGAGGAGGGGCTTGTTGTTGTGTTCTCTGATTTAATGCCAATTGCCTCACCATTGAAGCTAATTCTTCCAATTTATTTTCTATCCTTTGTTGCTCCATGGGAGGTGTCCTCACCTCATTGACAGTAACTGTTGGATCACTCAATCTGGTGCCAAATTGCTGAGCATTTTGGGCCATCTTGGCCAACAATTCATTTGCTGCAGTAGGAGTCTTATCCACCAATGCCCCACCAGCAGCTGCATCAACTATATATCTATCCATAGGCAGTAATCCCTCATAGAAATACTGGATGAGAAGCTGCTCTGAAATCTGATGGTTTGGACAGCATGAGCAAAGCTTCTTAAACCTCTCCCAATATTCATGCAGAGATTCACCATTCAACTGTCTAATCCCACTGATATCTTTCCTGATTGCTGCTGTTCTGGAGGCTGGAAAGAATTTTTCTAAGAACAACTTCTTCAGCTCATCCCATCTTGTTATCAAGGCAGTGGGTAGATAGTAAAGCCAATCCTTGGCTGCCCCATCCAGAGAGAAAGGAAATGCTATTAATTTGATCTGTTCTTCTCCAACTCCATGTGGTCTCATGGTAGAGCAGACAACATGGAACTCCTTTAAGTGCTTGTGCGGATCTTCTCCTGCAAGACCATGAAACTTAGGCAACAAATGGATTAGACCAGATTTTAGTTCAAAGTTAGCATCCAACTCAGGATAATTTATGCACAATGGTTGATAATGCACATCAGGTGCAATCAACTCTTTAATTGATTGTTCTTGCCTATTTTGAGGCATTTGTGCATTTTGATTATCCATCCCAGTTATCCCAGCTGACTCAGAATCTGTAGACTCCAACACAATATCAGATTCAGAATCTGATTCACCTTCTACACTATCAACAGCTAACTCAACAATTTCAGCAAGAATTTCAGAAACTATACTAGTCCTAATGCTATTACTTCTCACTAGCCTATGGAAGGTCCTATCAATTTCTGGATCAAAAGGTGGTAAGTCCACGTGACCAGACCTTCTCATATACTAGAAAGGGCACAAATTCACGAGAAAACAACAAAAAGAACAAAAAGAGCAAAATAAGCACAAAATGGTCCAACCAAGGAAAATGACCAAAAATGAAGTATCTCAGAAAAATCTGATTTTTCTTGGAAAAATCCTTCACCAATTGGAGGCACAAAATCAAAAAACAGAACTCAAAAATAAGATCTACAAAAATCAAACCAAAAATCACAATTAATTAGAAGAATGGCTAAAATCATTGTAAAATGGAAAAAGTGGTCTAAACGTTGGAATTTAGCCGAGATAGGGCGGTGCTCCTCACGACAAAGTCGTGAGGAGTTTTGCCCGAAAGGGTCGTGTTTAGTGGACTACCAATTTTTCAAGTCAATCCGATTTAGTTTTTTAAGCTGATGAATAGTGACTGAAATATACTAGGAAACTTGAAAAGTTGACTTGAAAAATTTGTAATCACTTCCAACAATACCAAGCCACAAAAAATCAAACAAGAACACGATAGAACAACTAATTAACACTTCGAAATGAATTGGCTCCCCGGCAACGGCGCCAAAATTCTGGTTCACGCCACTACGATGCCAAATCGCCCAGAATTGAATTTGTGGCAATTTGCAGTATAGTGATCCCCAGGTCGTATTCACTCAAGGAGCCTCACTTCTTGATACTAATTAATCGTTCTAAACACCTAAACACCAATTAAGAGTACATAAACGTGGGGGGGGGGTTTTGTAGCAATACTAACTAACTAAATAAAACAGAACAGCAATTAAACACTACAACAGCAGCAAAATATGCAGCAACAGCAGTAACAGCAGCAGCAGCAGAAATTGCAAGAAATTGACAGTAAAGAGACTATGTAATCAGCCACTAGGATTCATGGGAGTGTAACTATCATTACCTAACTCATTGATTCAGTTTTGTTCTCATTCCATTGTTTGGTTCTTTATGAAAATGTTTCTAGAATAACATCTAGAATTTAATGCTACTAATTACAGTCAAGAACATCTCTCTACTATAACTAGATGCATTCAGTGGAAAATCTCAACCAAACCAAGTTAAATATATCATTTAACTAGTCATTTCGCCTCCCTCACTTTCCTAATCAGTCAAGCAAGGTTATGTCTTATATATAAGTCAGTTTATGTTACAACTCAAGCTCTAATCAGAATTTGACAGCAAAATAAACATGACAGCAAAACAGAAACGAAATGAGATGAAAATGGAGAACAAAACACTTAACTTGCATTCTTAGTTCAAGCTACAACATCCCAGTGGTCTAGTGACTAATTACAATGAAAACTTAGCCCTCCATAAGAGCAAAACAGCCAATAACAGAAGCAAAAACAGAGGGGAAGAGAGAGCTGCGAATTTTCTAAGTCTGGTTGCCTAAAATGAATGTATTCTTATTTCTAAAACTGATGCCCCTTCAATGCCTTAGAATATTCTACCCTAGATGCTTCCTCCATGATGTAGCAGCACTTTGACAGCAAAACATCAGTATAATTAATGTTTCTGCAGCAGAAAGTAGGCATGGCAGCAGCAGATTTAATATTTCTGCAGCAGAAAGTAGGAAACAGCAGCAGAACATAGGTATGGCAGCAGCAGAACAGCATGGAAGAATTGATATTTCAGCCTTGCTTTCTGACCTACGAAATTTAATATTCATGCCCTCAAATTCTGACTACATGGCATTCAATAAGAGTTCAAGTGGGCCCCACATCCAGCATATCCTAGTCAGCATCTGCATCATCCAAAAAGTGCCACATTAGCATCCAAATCATCATCTTTGTCCATGTCAGCATTTTTCTCTCTAAAATTAAAATTTGTAGGAATTAAATTGAGCATTTTACAATTCAAGTTCTAAAAATATAAAATTGAAACACATTCAATCCATAAATAGTTTATACCCAATAAATTCCAAAACATAATAAAATTAGAGAATTGGCAACATTGGAATAGCCATAGGACTAAGATAGGGACTAAAAAGTATATAAAAATACCCGATATCACACACTCATATAAGTGATTTTATCAAGTGTATCTGTAATAAATACACCACCCTTAATGTAGGGCTATGAAGATCATAAAGAACTTGCGCTCAACCCACAAGTCAATACATTCTAGCACTTTCACACTTAACACCATAGGAAATGGACTGAGAATATAGTGCTAGCAGAATTAACAGACGACTTGTTATTACCTATATGAACCTTCTTCATGGGATCTCCAATCACAAAGGTTGGGTTCCCGCCGCTATTAATTTCTTATTTGCTTAAATCCAATTCCCCTCGATGTCTTATTAATTACACTTCTACCTAAGGGTTTAAGTCAAAGGATCAGCCAGGTTTACTTATAACCTTACAAAATCGATCGATATAATTTCATCTTTTAACAATTGCTTAACCACATCGTGTATCAAACCGATGTGTCTACTCTTACCATTATAAATTTTATTCTTTCCAATGGCTATTGCCGCTTGGCAATCACAATGCAATGACACAGATGGTGATGGTTTCATACCTAAAGGTATACACATCAAGAAGTTTCTCAACCACTCAGCCTCATTACCAGCCAACTCTAGAGCTATAAACTCTGATTCTATGGTTGATCTAGCTATAAGGGTTTGTTTAGCTGATCTCCATGACACTGCTCCACCACCAAGGGTGAACACACATCCACTAGTGGATTTTGTTACATCTGAATCTGAGATCCAGTTAGCATCACTGTATCCTTCTAATACAGTAAGAAATCTACTATACTTGATACCATAACTCATGGTACCCTTCCAATATCTTATGAGTTTCATAAGAGCACCCCAATGGTCTTCATTGAGATTGTGTGTATACCTGCTTAATCTATACACAGTATATGCTATGTCAGGACAGGTGAAGTTCATCAGATGCAATAGACTCCCAATGATCTATGCATATTCTAATTGAGCAATAGGCTCACCCACGTTTTTCTTTAGTTGGGTATTAGAATTATAAGGAGATAACACTAGTTTATCATCAAAATGACCAAAACTTTTGAGTAATTTTTGAACGTAGTGTTCCTGTGATAGGATTTTAACTCCCAAAATCACACTTGCTTCACCCAAGTCCTTCATATCAAAAATTGATGCAAGGAAATATTTTGTCTTATACACTATATCCATGCAAGTACCAAAGATTAGCATGTCATCCATATACAGACTGATAGTCACACAATCAGCATTAACTTTTTTTGTATATATACATCTATCTACTTCAATAGAAGTAAAACCATCACAAATCAACTCATGATTTAATTTTTCACATAGCTTTATAAAGCTCATAATAATATGGCCATAAAGCTTACATTAAAAAACGCACAATAATATGACCATGAAACTTTATTATAGAATTTCAAAAATTCTACAAACACAATTTTCAACATTTAAAATGTTGAATATTAATATATAAGCTTTAATAAAGCCTTTTTACCAAAATTAGATGCAAGTAGTTATTTGTCTTATGTATAACATTTATGCTACTACAAAAATTAACATGTCATACATATGCAGACAAATATCTCACGCTTATCATCTATTGATCATGAATACACATATCCATATTAAAGGAGAGCCACAATTTAAGGCAAATAAATTATGACAATGAACATAGTCAAAGTTTAAAATCTCTTTTCCTTTCCATAGAGCATACAATATCAACTTGAAAAATATCCCCATATTTTTAAATGTTTTTAAAATTTGTAGGAGTATGATACCACAACTTGTATATATATGTACTTTTAATTTAGTACATAATTAACTCATATAAAGTCTCAAATTATTATAGGTGGGCATCCAAACATATAATATATATATATATATGCACATATATATTCTTCCACCATATAATAACATTATATAAGAATATAATTACACATAATCATTTAGGAACTTCACAATTTCAAAATTTTTATGACCAATAATTCAACACTATTGCACCTCTTTTTACAATAAAAATGTTGTAAGAAACTAACATTCACAAATGCTTACTCCAATTCTTACTTATGACATATCATCATCTCAATGATATGGCATTATCAATGACCTAACATTTTCAAATTTATTGTGTCTCTTTGTACAATAAAAAGGTTAGCAAAAATTTATCATTTGAAAATAGTTACTTCAATTTTTACATATAGCATATCATCATCCCAATGAGATGGTTTTCTCAATTTAGAAAATGATGATATATCATCATCTCAATGAGATGGTTTTTTCGATTTCCAAATTGACTCAAAAATTTATATGCCAATGTTCACTATTTTGGTCACAAACCCACAAAAATTTTGGTTCCAAAATGACAAGTGTAATTTATAATATTGTTTAATACAGTAATAATTTAGATGAAAATATTTTGTATTTGTAAAAATTCTATAACCCCTACATTTATGGTTATAGTACCATTTTTAAGAAATCCGCAATTTCTTTCATCTAAAATATAATATTCATATGAGACTATTTATGTGAAATTTTTCAAAGGTCCAAGTATATTTATACATATATTCTCTAAAATATTTCACAAGTATATAAATACTTATGCATTTTCCCAAAGCATAATTAAGTTTCACACAGCTTCCCTATCATATATTTATAAATGTCACGCACATCAAGAAGCTTTTAATTTCAATATATCTACTTTTATCTACGAAGCATAAAAGCTATACACATGTAATAAAAGCAAGTAAAGATATGAAGGTGAATTGTGCAACGTTCATAGGAAATAAAGCTATGAATGTCAATCATAAATACTCATAGTTAAATATGATTAATGCACAATTCATTAAGGCCACGGTTTTCATAGCATTTTATTGCACTAGCCCAACATCAATATGAACGTGCATTAAGTCCCACAACAACAATTTTATATTTATTTCCATGTTCAGATATATACTACAATGCTCCACAACATCTATATGCATATATAAAGACACCAATTGATTGATCAAATAAAGCACTTCACCATCATTAAAAATATTATCATAAAATTGAGTGTATACAATGTAAAGCAGTTGCATGTAATCATTTCACCAAGGCCAACGTATACAACATAAAAGTTGTGAATCCCATTAATTGAGAGAAACCAAATCAATGGTAAAAGACTCTGAAACCAAATTCAATAATAGATTATTATTAAAGAATTGTAATACCCAAACGTTTATAAACATTCATTGCTTCCCTATTAATGTGCCTACCGTTCAATAGGATTAATAGCCATAATGCAATGTTAGACCAAATAATTCAATATTAACGGTCATAAGGATAAAGACAAAAACAATAAACATCGAAACGAACGCATAGTAAGAATGATTTTTTTAACGCATTTTTATTTATTAATCATATTTTATAACAATAAATCTCCAACATCATATATATATATATATATATATATATATATAGCTACCAAATTTGGAAAATTAAATTCCAAGGCAAAACACCATGTAACTAAAATTAACAAGGTTGAGAAAAATATTACCGGTATCCCTTAAGATGATAATCAAGGTGCGACTGTAGCAGTGTTGGTATTAATTTCCTTAAGATTGTTGAAAAATCTAAAAACCAGTACGGTGATAATCTGAGTCGCGTGTTTATAGTAGACACTGTTCTTAAGAAAATTATTCCGCAACTACAACAATATGACTGCGTCTACAAAACTCCCTCCAGAATTAAATAGATTCTTTTGAGAAAAGTTCTCAGGCCACAGAATAGCATAAATTTAGAAAAGCATAACCCATAAAGTTTGAGAGAGGAAGAAGAGGAAAGTTCGGAATTGTTTCTGACTTGGTGTGTCAAATGAGGGGGAGGAGTTCTCCTTTTATAGCTACTGAACAATAATGAGGCAGACAAAGAATTTTAATAAAAAATTCTGTTTCGAAAATTAATGGATAGTTTCATAAAATTAATAGGCAGTTTTTTAAATATTTAAATATATTTAAAATAAATAAAACAAAACTACCAGCCCTTAATTTTCTGACATTAATCCAAGTTAATTTCATAACAATTAAATTTGCCTCTGTGCATATAAGCTAAAAATAAATTAAGTTAAAAAAAATATTTCTCCAAAGAAAAACTAAACTGGTCCGATTTATTGCACGGGTAGGGGCAAATCGAATGATTTGCACTGTATTAACTTGAATCCATGTGGGCTTATGTGCACGAGAGCCCACCTTATCCCAAGCTCTTTATTAGCCTACTAACACAAGTTATTATATAAACTATCTTCCCCTCCTTGCTCCAAGCAATGTGGGACTTTTAGTTTTCTCTTTTGAAATAAAAAGCCTTAAAAGGCTATTTTCACAACAGTCTTCTCTGTACCCTTGAACCAATGGGAATGAGGCATCATATATCCTACTATGGTGCTATTTTCTCGTTCCATGTGATGATGATGATCCTTGTGTGCACTAGTATTCATTCTTATCCAATTCCACGTGCCCAAGTTAATTGTAAAGGGGAGAATATTCATCACTAACAACCATTTTAGTCTCACTGACTTGCACATGTTTAGCCATGCGTCGAAAGTAATAAAAGGGTATATATATGTAGGAAATGGAAACCTCTTAGTTTTGCCAGCATGATACACCAAGACTCATTATTCCCATCTTCATATGCTCGGCCAGCCTGCCCTTTTTGGTTACAGCAGTATGGTGCCCTCGATTTTAAGGACAAAAGGATGATCAAACTGAGAAAGAGAGAACATGGGAAATTGAAAAAAAGAGCATGGGAAATAAAGAACCCATCTTTGCTCCTTTGTTGTCCTAAACCCGTAAGTTGGGCATGTGAGAAGTAAGAAAGAGAATGACTCCAATATATGGTGTTACCTATGTGAGTTGCCACATAGATCTCTGTCCATACATTAAAAGGACACATGGCTTCACTCCCCTGTTTCCATGAGTGTAAACCTAAGACAGAGAGAAGGTGGGGTTCTGTAAAATGGAGAATCACTTTTGCTGTAAGGTAAAGAGTATTCTTTTAGCTTGTCATAAGATTCCTTTCTCTACCATTTCATAAGAGAGAGCCTTATATATAAACAACCTTTATTCTTCCCAAAATTCTACTGTAAACTATGAGAGGAGAGAGAGTACAGCAGCAGCAAATTTTCCATGCTTTTCTATGGTAAAAATAGAGTTTTTTGAGAGAGAGAAAGAGAGCAGTATGGTCTCGATTTCTTTTTTATTCAGTGTTTTTGGGGAGTTTGTGGTATGTCTTACCTACTCAAGAGTGGAGGAAACGGTGGCAGTGAGTAGGAACAAGAAACCATAAGTAAAAACAGTGCAAACTCAAGAGTGACATGATTTTCTCGGTGGTAAATTCTAGTCTGTATCAAAGTTGACTAGGTTCTATACATTATAGACCGGATAAAGATAAGAACCATACGCCCAATTTCAGGTGAGTACTTAACTTGTGCAAATCTCAAGTTTAATGAGAATAACCCAAGTTAAATATGTTGGTTCAATTTTTATGATCTTAGAGATAATATTTGAATTATTCTATGTTTCATGTTTCTATTTGGTCAATGATTTAATTATAAATTATTTGTCATTTACCTATTTACTTATTTCTTGATTTATTTCTACTAGTTAATTGTTATTTATTCACTAATTTATTATGTAATTATTATCCTATTTTAAAGTTATACAAAAATATTTTCTTTTATTTATATTGTTAATATTCAATTATAGTTACGAGTATAAATTAGAAATTTTATTATATGTCTTACGTTATGATATCAATGATATATGTATGGATTTGATATGAGATAATGATAATCTTCACTGTTGTATGCAAGTATGTATAATTTCCATGTTACATAAAAGGAACCTATTTTGGAATGACGGGACTACATCAATACTTGTAGTCCTTGGCATGCCTTGGTGTTCAAGAACCTCAGCTAGCAAAGGATTAAGAAGAGTCCTAGCCTTATGATCGGAGGCTAGACACGGGAGAGAGGCTATGATGTACAAGAAAATAATATAAGGGATCCCATTGGGTGGCCAATTGGCAAGTATGGAAATGAATGGTTATGATGAGCAGTTCTAATTGGGGTTCCTTGATATATATATATATATATATATATATATATGTTCTATACAATTTTAAGGCAATACTACTTCTTTATAATCTTTATGGCTACTTCACTAGCCTATTGATACGTTATATCATTTTACTTATGAACTACGTTTTATGGTTAGTCTGATTGATCATGAGTTGTTATGAGTTTTGTGCTCACTGGGCTTTTAGCTCAACCTATTCCTTAAATTTTCACAAATAGTGGTGCTGACACTGAGGTCCCTTCCTCTGAGTGAAAGTAGAAGAGCTTTGATCCGTTAAGGCCCAAATAGTCGCTTGGGTTGATATTATCGCTTTTGTACTCTGTTATATATATATATATATATATATGTATATATGTATATATTTGGAACTCTAGAATAAGCTCTGTATATCCATAGGCAGGTTCCCTACCTGTCATAGTACGTAGGTGTGGTGATGGATCATTATATGATGTAATCTATGGCAAGTAGTGTGTTTATAAACCTTATGACTTTCTGTTATGAGGAGAAAGATGATTAAGTTATATAAGTATTATGAAATTCAGCAGTATATTTTACACAAAATCTTAATTTATGATGATAAGTGTAATTACAAGTGTTCTTCTTGTAAGAGAAAAGTAAAGGAGGCTTACGGGTTGAGGTGGACTCTACCCATGCCGATCCAACTCCTTGGCAGGGTGTGACACAAATGGTCACTTTAGTATCCATACATGCTTAATTCTGCTATAGGTTCTGTTCTTTCATTTAACAGACCATCCTAACAATTTCGAAATCAGATGAAATTTTGAAGATCATTAAATCTATGTCTTAGCAAAGTGCCATAAAAAGTTTAGGTTAAAAAGAGACCTTTAGCTATCAAAACCAACCCAATTTCCTAAATTGTCCAAACCTTACTCTGCACTAAACAAGTGTTGTTCCCATGCTCATTTGACCAAGCAAACCAATTTTAATGAACTTGAAACTTTTTAGATTAGATTATCACAATATATAGAATATCTCCACAAAGTTTCATAAATTTAGGAGTTGATTTGTTCATCCAAAAACACATAAAACCAGCAACATACAAAGCTGTCACATTTTCCTTTCATGGCCCCTTTTGTGAATTAATTTCATTAGTATCTTAGCTCTAATTGGATTCCATCAAGAAACCCAACCATACACCTTATTTTTCATTGTTCATCCCCATTTAGTTACTATTTGCACAAGAAGCAATCTACACAAGAGATCATAGCATAATGCTACATGTATCTCAAACTAATTTCCATTGCCATTCTTATATGCACAGGTCGAGTTGATTATTCTCAAGCAAGTCTAGTAAAAAAAATTCTATAAACAAGACTAATTATCAAATTACTTGTCAAAATTTTAGAAGATTCCTTTACTTTTAATGATTAAAATTAATGATTATTAACTTGTCATATAACTGATAGTATACAAGCTAAGTCACAGCAGAACCTAAATTAGATCATTCAGAATAAGTATAATCAACTCAAAATCTATAGAAAATTTACATCTGGGGTATACTTATTCCAACGTTCAAATCAGATCAAATTTTGATTGCCCATCATTCATGAGTTTCAAGTAAAATCACTTGCCCAAAATAAACAAAAAAATAGACCAGAATTTGTAGAATTAGAAACATAATTACAAACAAAATCGAAGGGGAAAAAGAAAAAGTAAAAAAGTAGAGACAGTGAAGTGATATTTTTATAAGGGTAATAGGTCTAAGCTAAAGACAAAAATTCAGCAAAATCTCCTCACTGCCTTTCCTTCTTTTGATAGATTTCCCTAAAGTCATTTGTCATTTTGGGACCAAATCACCTTTGAAAAGAAGCCACACAGCTAACAATCTACAACATTCAGATTTTAGTCTTCAAAGCACTAAATCCCAAAATCCGCCTAACTCTTAATTTGAAAATAATTTTAGGCTACAATGCCTAAAAATAGCACATAATAAATATATTAGTTTCTTGCAGTTTTAGAACCCAACAAAATTGAAAGTAAAATTTAGGAGAAATACAATTAATCTGAAAATATTTTCTTCAGGACTTTCTAAATTGTAATTCTCCCTTTTCTTCACAAGGCAGAAGATTAAATATTTTCTTCAGGACTTCCTAAATAGTTTCAAGCAAGCATAAACTCAGATAGTTTTAAAAGAAATAAAAGATTCATAAGACCATAAAGAGAAAAATATGACCTTGCACCCAATTAGCTAGCAATCAATCTAATCAAATACAACATCATCTTAGCACAACAAACACAAACATAACAGATATGGCGGAAGAACATTGACATAGAATCAATGCAAAAGAATTATTTGATATAAAAGAATTAGATTTATATAAAAAAATTCATTATTAGCCCCTGTTCTATATTAAACCAAATTTCCTAGCCCCTGTTACTTTACATTATGTAGAACCAGTCCATTTTTCCAAGTTTATGCTTTGATTACAGCTCCAACCCAGAATTTCCATATTAGTTTCCTTAATTTGACTCAGATTCCACATATACAAAGAGGAATTAAACCTTATTCATGACTTTTTTTAATAGAAAATTTTTTTGGAGCATGCATAGCACTTAGAACCCGAGTAAATAATCTTTACAGAAGGAGGATGAAAATACTAGAATTTCTACATCTTACCTCGACGGTTTTGTCTTCCTCAGCTAAACCTTCTGCTAGATTCTGATTTGCCTCCTTTCCAACTTGAATTTCTCTTTCCCATTGGCTAGAAATTGAGATGAATATGAGTTAGGGTTTGGGTTTGAAGGCAGGCATTGAAGATGATGGGGGATACAGATGAAGAGGATGGCAGGCTTGGTGGTGGCATATGAGAGAAGTGTCTTGTGATTCAAGGAGAGAGCAAGGGATAGCACTGGTTTATGGATGTTGATGGCAAGGCTATGACGGTGAGGGTCGATGGCGAGGCTATGGAAGATGGTGGTGGTTCATGGCGGCATCCTCTCATTGCCTCTGGCCTCTCTCTCACGGACCCTCTTTGTTGCACTCAATTTGGGGGGAAATGAGATCAAAATTGGGGGGGGGGGGGGGGGGGGTATTAAGAAAACAACTAGAGGGAAACATAAAAAATGGAACATGAGGAGGGAAGACCAAAAAGAAGGGGTGGAGGTTTGAAATTTGAGAAGGAAATGTGAAAAAATGGAGGAAGGAATACTGAAAAGAATAAAATTTAATGAAAAGAAAAATTATAAGAAGTACAATTTGTTTTTACAGAAAAATTATAATTTATTTTATTTAAAAATAGGAATTTAGTGAAAGGTATTGAATAAATAATTGAGAATATTTTATTTATTAGTTTTTTGAATATAAAGGTATAGTGAGAGAAAATTATTGAATAATTAGTTTGATTCTAGGGTTTTTTTAATTAATTTGAGGTATTTAATCCAAATCATGTGTATTATAAGCAAAAACTATGAAATCTATGAGAGAACTAAAATCATAAAAATACTCAATTTGTGTAAAATTTGTAAAATTAGTTTGATGAATATAAAGGTATTGTGAGAGAAAATTAATGAAGAATTAGTGTCATTCTATTTTTCTTATTAATTTATATTAATTTATGATCTTTTTTCATTTGAGGTATTTAATCTAATTTTAGGAAAATTAGGAATATAAAATTAATTTATAAAATTTAATATTATTTAAGGATAAAAATGTAACAAGAAAGACGATAAAGTATATTATGAGAGAGATAAGAGGATGAGAGTTAGAGATTGAGACAAGTTGAGATTAACACTGAAGAGATGAGAATAAGGATAAATGCATCTAATTCTAAACTCAACTAGGGCTTTTTGTTTTTGGAAATTTGACATTTAGAGAGAAATGAGAGAGGGAAAATTAATGAAGGGTAATAATTTAGTGAAAGAATATTAAATAAATAATTAAAAAATGCTTTATTTATTTCTCTTGAATCCCCCTGGCATCACTCTATTCTACTTCAAACCAAAGAGAAAAATGAAGGAAAAGCAAAAGGGAGAGGGAAGGATTCTGGCGAGGTGCTTATGGTGGCAAACGGTGGCGGTATACCGGCTTGACTGTCACGTTCGCCGTTGCCTTGCCTTCACCCTCTCACTCAGTCTCCTTACACACACGAAGAAGGACTTTGTGGCTTCCCCAAGAACCCTTGATGGGAAGCAATGAACATGTGTCTGATTGCATTTGTGCCACATGTCCCCCTCTCTTAACTTAAACTCCTTTAAACCCTTTCTTTTTAAATTTTTTTTTGCACCTGAGCCTGTTGTAATTTTTATTAAAATCCCTACTCACCTTTAAAATTTTGAAACTATTTCATCAATCCCCTGCCTTATTTTTCCTAATAAATCTGAGCCTCATGCCACCCAAAAGTTTCAATTTAGTCCCAAAGTTCGCATATAAGCATATAATAAGGTGATCATTGACCGAGCTAAATATAATTCGTAGGTACTATTGTAAGGTCCTTCTTATATGTAAGTTTTCCAAAATTTTCCTTTTTTTAAGAATTCCAAAAACTATCTTATTACTTATTGCTCCATCTTTTTATAAAATAAAAATAAGAAAATTTCCACACGACTTTATAAAATTTTAAATAGGTCATTTAGAATTTGTTAACATTTTTGTTTCCAATTTCTAACGATTCCAAAATTAAAATTTAATTCCCTATATTTCTAAATTCGCATGTTAAAAGTTCACTGTGAATTACCTAAAAACCTCGAGCATTACAAGAGAAGAAGTTGACTGGGAGAGAGAGACCAGAGGGAGTGAGTGGTTGAAAGTGAGAGGTGAGTTGCTTAGGGTTAGGGTTAAGATTAGAAAAGAGAAGAGACAGGGAGAAAAAAAAGATAATAGTATAGGTAAAAATAATAATTTTACATGAATATTTTAACAAGTTTAGTGGCGATTTTAATATAATCACCACTATATAGTGGTGGTTCATACAAAACCGCCACTATATAGTGGCTATTATATTAAAACCGTCATTGTGTATTTATTTAGTGGTGGTTTTCGGAACCGTCACTAAATAATTGTTTTTTGGTAGCGTTTAGTATTGATTCCTGACTTTCATCCACACAGATGGCTTCATCTATGGATCTATTAATTGATCATCCTCTTATGGGTTTACATTCCCATAAAATTTTCTTTGAGTTCTCGAGGTTCATCCATAAGGAACTCAACTATTCCAGGACTACTACTTGGCTTAGACTTATGCTTATGAGTCCATCTACCTTCTCTTTTCACATGCAATGCATTCACACAAACGCAATACATCACATACAACAATAAAACGACTAATTCACCATTCCCAAGTAACCTCATTATGTTTTCCCCAACATCACAAGAAATTTCATAATCTAGTTAATATCACTAACTAGGAAATTTAATAATTTAAATTCAATCATAGTGTGAATGAGATTTATATTATACTTGAGTAATTTAAATAAAAAAAACTCAGTTAGCATGGTCACCCACTGTTAGCATGCTGTCAAGGATTTACCATGTTAAAATCCTAGGAAATGAAGCCTATGAAGCTCCCAAAACCACTTAAAACCAAACCTAATGACTTAACAACAAAAAGTAAGAAAATAGCATTTTTGGGGAAATCCTGTCACTGCAATGATGGGACTACCAAAGAGTTATTTTTCTACGTCCCTCTGTCACTTAGGAAATAGCCCAACTGCAGCCATTGCTACAGTTATAGAGCCTTGTTCTCTACCTCTTTGTCACTATAGGGACCGATTCATGTGCAGCAACAGCCACCATCGCTGCAGCAATGGGTCACAGACTCATAAATTTGTAGACTACGTCGTTTTCCCCTGTTTTGCTTCACTTGAGCTTATCCCTCAGTTCTAGCTTAGCAAAACTCATATTAGCCACTATTTAAGATTCCTAACTTAGTGTTTTACCTTTCTTAACACTCTTAAACCAAGATTATCCACAAATCCCAAATCCAAAACCTATTTTCCTACAGATAGATCTTCCAATGAGGAAATGGAGAAAGAAGAGAAAGATGGTGCTTACCTCTAACTCCAGTAGTTGTAAAGAATAAAAAAAATAGAAATTAATTGGGAGGAAAGGAAGTCAGGATAATGAAGCTGAAAAGAGAGAGAAATGAAGAAGGAAAAAGAGAGAAATGAGTTTAAAGGGGTGGTGGGTCAATTGGTAACCCATGGGTACTCATACCCAGATGCCCCAAACTCAAATGGTCTAATTATTCCTTAATAATTATATTAACTCCACCTAATTTTCTCTTCCTTTTATCTTTCTTAATTCTCAAAAATGTCACCCGCAATAAAATATTGGCTCTAGTTATTTATCTCAATTTTCAAAAATAATTATTCAAAATGAATAAATTAAATATGGATAATAAAATGACTTTGTTAAATTAAATAATTTAACACATGTAATACTGTAATACCCCCAAGCATGTGACCCCAAATTTGGCAAGTATTATAGTAATAGACCTGTATGGCTTGTTGGGCAAAAACGAATGGGTCATACATGTTCAGCTTCATTGACTTATGAACTTCAACAATTACAACTTTGGCGTCAATTTGTGTGCCATAACCAAGGGTGGGATCAAACCATTCACAGTTAAACAACACCAAATGTCTTAGTTGTGACCCTATAAAGACTAACTCATAAATCTCTTCGAGTATACCATTTTAGTCACTCTCAACCTCCATGTAGTCAAACCCCTTGATGTAAACACCACTATTGTACGTGGATTTATTATGACCTATTTCCTCTGTGTGAAATTTATACCCATTGATTATGTACATGGACCATAGTTTCACCTTTCTCATTGGACCCCATGCAATGCTTTTTATCACGTCATCTTCAACAATGTTGGTTGGGTCAACAACCTATTAGTTAAGTGTCAAAAAAATTGTGAATCATGACACAAATATAGCCTTAATGTTAGGAGCCTTACAGCCACCAACAACTTAGAATGGTTAGTGCATCCTTCCTAAACCTGTGCAGATTTCAACATGTCATAAAAGGCCTGAGCACCTGGATTGGGGGCCTCTTCTACTGTTTGGTCAATGTTAACACCCCGTTACATGCCTAGCTGTATCTAAAATCATTTCATCATACTGGCTCTCTTGTACCTTATTGTCCCTAGTATTAAAAGGTTGGTCAACTAAGGGAGGAACTATTGTTGATGCTGACTCACCAAATTTAGGCATTCTTTCCTCATGGGATGTCCAGCGACAATAATCAGACTGGAACCCCTTCTTGTAGAGGTACAACCTCACATCATTGGGTTCTAACAACTTCCTACATTTACACTTTACAGATGGACACCTAATTGTCCCTTATGTCAGGAATACATGTAATTGAGATGCATGACTAATGAATGTCTCAACCCCGATCAAGAATTCATCTGTAATCCCAACACTTTTAGAACTCACCTTGTTATACATCCACTAACGCTTTTGTTAGACATCTATATTGTGAAGGCTAACATTTCAAGGCATTCTAAGATCATTTGTTCAAGATAATACGTAACATTTATCTGACTCTACTTCAAGACAGTCTAAGATAAAGTACTTAAGTTTTAATTATCTAGTGGTTACAAATTAACACTTTTGCTCCATATTACTATTATCAAAGAAACTAATGAAACATAACAAATTAAAAAAAGATTAGCCCAGTGGTCAGTACTTTAGCACACATACAAGTACTGACCATAATAAATAAAACAAACAAAGGGTACTTATAGCTTTATTATTACTACTTTGGTATTTTTTTTTTGAGAAAAAGCATTTGGAAATAAACTAAACAAAATGATACTTACCATACTATAGATAAATGCAATCTTCACGTTTTAAATTGAGATAATTAATCTTTCATTGACCAAATTTAAAAAATTGTAACTTTTAAGGGACTAAATCAATAATTTACTCTATATTCTAAATAGTGAACCATGACTATTTACATAATAATCTTTCAAGGACTAAATTAAAAATATGTAATTTATTAGGGACTAAATCAATAATTAATTTATTCTATATTCTAAAAAGTGAACTGTGACTATTTATAGAATAATATTCAATCAAGACAGATTTATGACAGGTTTAGATTGACAACAATAGAGTAAATATAAAAGGAATATTAGAAAACTTTTATTGAGACATTTTATTTGACTGAATTATAAATATATAGTATAGATTATCAAATTTAAATCTAAATCAAGGAAAACATTATAACACACACACACACACACACACTCTCTTCATTCTAAACATGGGGTTAGGACTAAGGGTTAAGTATATATGGACATATATAGTTATGTAAAGTTGTGAAACCATTTCCTATTTTGAGTTTAATTAAAAAACTGACATAGAATGTGTTGGTCTATGTTTCTGCTTTTGGTTTTGTGCAATAATTAGATCAAAATTTTAGAATATAGGAAATTTAATGCTAAGCTTCTGATCAAAATTCTGATGGCTATGTAATATTACAATTTACAAAGATCACTGATCTCAGCACAATAAGTTTCATTGTGATGAATAGAAGCAATAACAGGTGCTAGACTTATAGGACTCCAAATTTGAAAGAAATGACAAAGAAGATCAAACATTTTAAACATAAAAAAACTAAAAAAGAAAGGCCACATACCTATTTCTTAGACACGTCATTTTAATAAAGCTGCATTTTATTCCCAAAATGAGAATCAAGAGGTGCATATATCCCATGAAAACATTTTAATAGAGCTTAAGTGGCAATTAACAAACAATCATATTAAGAATTTAATTCATGAGTTTTAAAAAAAAGATAGGAAAAAGACAAAAGACAAAAAGAAATAGTAATAATTAAAAAAAAAATCCCTGAATTTGTGTTTTGAAAAAATATTTTTCAAAATATTACGAAAAATATTTCTCCAAATATCATTTGTTGTTAAAAAAAAGATTTGATTTTTGTTAAGTAATGTGTACATGGCTGATGATGTGGCACTCATTTATACATGTAAATAAGCCACATCATCTTTTGTATCCCAATTAAGCAACACATCATCTTTATTGGCACTAAGATTCCTCCTCACCAAAAAGCATAAGAGGGAAAGCTTTTAAAATTAAAGAAAGTAGCGTTATATAGTTTTCCTTCTGGACCAAAATATCAGCTTGATACCTTGTGACAAATTGAAACTCATGAAAGCAGAAACCAACTCAAAAGGACTAGAGACATCTATGGACAAATTTTATTTCAATCATGTATTTTTAGTATCAACTACATGACTTTATATACACAAAACCTCATAACATACACGTTAACAGAAACCTATTAACAACAAAAAAATAACAGAAAAAATACTAACAAATACTAGCAAAAATGACCTTCAAGAGTACTCTATGAAGGGAAAAAAAATTAAACAGCCTAGAATTCAAACTTGAGGACAAGGTTGAATTTTTTCCAATACAATCCCTAGACATTATCATGAGGGAGGTAGCACCAAAATTCAAACAGGAAAAACATTTAAATAGCCCAAAAATCAAAAACAAACAATTTTTAGGGTACTAACCTGGACTCCTGTGAATTTTGTTGTAGCACCACGCTAGACTTGTTTAGGAATTTCTCCCATGCTGTACATTGAAAAGAACTGTAAATGATAGTGGAGGGAAAAGAGAGAGAGTAGCCAGAGACAGTGACAGAGAGAGAGAGAGATAGAGAGAACTTGTACTGGGAGTGGAAAAGCGATGGAGAGATAGTGACGAAGCTCGGAGACAGTGGTGGTCTAACATGGTGAAACAAGGGAGAAGAAGGGTCGCAGCAACGTGAAAGGAAAATGAGCTGCGATGAAATGAGGAGTTCAAATTGGGATTTGGGGATTTAGGTCAATCTAAATCATAAAACGGCATCGTTTTGCTCTGAGACGAGATTTCTGACATGGAATTTGTCTATCTCTAACCACGACGATGTCATTTTGAATTAAATACATTTGTAATAGATTTTTGAAATAGAAGAAATCCATCTCTAACATTAGAGACGAAAATTCAATCAGACGTGGAAAATTTCCTTGTCTCAATCCGTCTCTAAATCAGACATGAAAATGTCTATGCCCTAATTCGTCTCTGATACACTATTTTCATAATTCAAATTAGACATGGGTTTTGCAATATATCAGGGACGGATTCTGAGACAGAAAATTTCCATCTCAGATTTTCATCTCTAATACCGAGTTTTCTTGTATTTCTAGAAAGGCAAGGATATTTAACGTGATAGCTTTTCCAAAAGTCTAAAATATCCAATGATCTATGAAATTTAGGTTTAAGTTTTGGTTGTTCTAAATATTGATCTAATTTAGACTTTCCATTATTATTAGGACTTTGATTCACATAATCAACAAAATCCTGTACATTCAAAATAATAAAACAAAATTCAAAATTAAAAGAAAGCAAGTTTTGATATAATTTAGAAATATAGAGGAATATTTAGTTACTTACAGCAAGTTCAAAGACATCAAAGCTTGTATTTGATTGGGGAGAACCACTTGCTATTACACTTGATTGGGAAAAACCAACTTCTGGCAGTTCTTTTGAGCCACTAATAGAAGATCCTTTCTTTTCTTAGTGATGTGTATTAGGTGCCCTTCCTAATCATTCAAATAGAAACTGATCCCATCTCCTTTAGATTAGTGTTTTATTTGATTTTTTTATCACGCAAAATCTACCAAACTTTCATAAGATCGCTAGGCATACCATGCCTCACCTCATCACTAAACAATGCAAGGACTTGGAATCATCTATAATAACAATTCATAGATAAAATATGTATAAACCTTATCATAATCAATGATATACTAATTGTCACTCAATTCAAAATTACTAATATGCTGAATTAAATATTTCCACATATGACATCAAACTCAATAATACTAATGCATGCACATCCTAAATGTATATGTACACATGTATATGAGTTCTCATGTCTTGGTCCTATTGGATCAATGCCCTCAACAATATGTTATGTCTAGTTTCTCGAGCCATACCCTTATCTGAACCTTACATCCGGCCTCTTAGGCTAGGCCAACTTTATAATTTACATGCGGACCCTATTGGGTTATGCCCTTAACCGTAACTGTCTTGTTGATTTATCCCCCCTAATCGCATGCATACTTTATTTATTCAACAATATTTAGTTTACACATTAGTCACAACACAAATAATATAATTTAATCAACATATGATAAATCACACAAGAAAAGAAGGTTCCCATTTTAAGTAGAATTTCATTGTTATAAGCAGGGAGCGTATGAGTCACTCTACCCCTTTATGCTAGTTTTGATTACCTTCGTTCTTTCCCATTACTTACGTGATTGATCATTTCATGATTCCACTAGTATTTTTTGAGTGCATGAGTACCACTCACCATATAAAAGTTTCATCCGCATATAGAAAAAGAGTTACTAAGCTAACCACCAAATTAGGCCCAACCATGGAAAGAGTGAAGTCTTCCACTCAATCTATGATGTCCATGCACCATCACATCGGGTGGATATGTAAAAGCTTCCTTAGAGCCTACATGCCCGCTGACATATAACTGCCTTTCGTATCTCATTGAAGGTGATGACATCCTACACCACGAGCATATAGCATAAGACACAACTAGGGTCTACATAACCATTACTAAGGAGTATGACACAAAGGAAAAGACCATCCTAGACCACCCTAGGGCCTTTAGGGAACCTCATCCTATGGTTGTGCTGCGGTTCATAACAATAGGAGAAGGCCTACTAAGGTTACATTGCTCTGTAGAAAATAGAAGACCTATAGCCTACCCTCTAATACTAACATTTTCACACCCCCAAATTAAGGAACATGACCGTTACGACGGTGGGGTCCATACCACCACTGTAAGCCTAATTTCACACAAGCTTAACATACACAACATAAATAGAGTAATAAAATAAAAATCTTTCCATCACAGAGTTCATAAAGATGCTAGGAGTTCTATTCACTACAGAGTGACTTGTTTAACCCATATGTATCCAACTTTACTTCAACCCATATCTGGAAAGGGTCGAGGACTCAGAGGCTCTGCTACTGCTCATGCGGAGTCTCGTCAACTAAAGAAGAACCTGCAAGGATACTTCATAAGAGGGTGAGTACGAAAATACTCAATGAGGAATAACAACCAAAAGTAGAATGTAACCTATATACCATTCATAAGGATGGGACCTTGAACGAGATCCCATCCAAAATTTACCACCTGACCAACATAAACCTTCACTACACAACACATGGTTAAATATAAACATCCCAAAACAACACTGTTATTAGGCAAGGGCATGACTAACAACACATGGCCCAATTCAGTATATGATACAAACTACTTGTATAAGCATAAAGCTCTCATCTAAGGTACACCAAGTTATTAATATACACACACATATAAACATTCATATGTCCATCACAAGGTTCATTTAACACAAGAAGGTGTGCATGGGGTAAACTTACTATTTCATGGATTTATCCATCTCAAGAACTTCCCTTATAGCAATATGTACATTTACACATAAACACATACACGCGCGCGCGCGCACACACACACACATATACATATATATATATATATATTTTATTGCTTTTCCTTCACAAGGCGGTTGTAAAATATTCATCGCCTTTTCTTTATAAGGCAACATCCCCGATGTGGCATTCCTAAAAGGTAGGGTTGCTAAGCCACATCATGACTCGTTGTTAGACCATTCCATTGACAACTCAATAATGCACCGTCCCAGCATTTTGGGTCACCAAGACCAATTACGATTTCATGGATATCCATCTCAAGAACTTCCCTTATAGCAATATATATTTGCACATGAACAAATATATATATTAATTTTCATCGCCTTTCCTTCACAAGGCAGTTATAAAATATTTATCACCTTTCCTTTACAAGGTAGTTATAAAATATTTATCACCTTTCCTTTACAAGGTAGTTATAAAATATTTATAACCTTTCCTTTACAAGGTGGTATCCTTGAGTGTGGCATTCCCAAGGGGTAGAGTCGCCAAGCTATATCGTGACTCATTGTCAAACCATTCCATTGACAACTCAATAATGCACTGTCCCAACATTTTAGGTAACTTAGACCAATTTAGCCCCATAGGCTTCTTTTACATAACAATTATATCAAATTATAAATGAATTCACGTCATGTCACCTCAACGTAGGAATAGAATAAGCATAATAGAGAATAACCATCTCACTGAAACAAGAAGGCTCAATGGCACACAAGGCAAAACCATCATTAGAACACAAGAATAGCCAACACATAGGAGATGCTCACGAACGTTCACACTTTCAAGTATCTAAGCATGATTAGCATGAGTCACAAGTAAAAGTAAAATAACTCAATTTTGGAATGAGGTTTGCTTATAATAATTTATCTTATAACTGAAGTAACCATTACAACTATGCCCTTGGAGTTATGCGATGAATAGGAAAGGTAACTATCTCAACTAAAATGAGAAAAAGTGAAACTTCCCACCACACTTATTCCCAAGGGTTCTATTTGATTAGAATTTCTCTTCTAGCCATTATACCTTATGCAAGAGGTCACTCACCCTTTTAGGGTATAGGTGGTATACTACCCTTAACCTCTGTTATACATCCAACCTTTATGGACACCACAAAGTATCACCAAAGGACATGCTACCCTATCACAACATAAGGCCTATTATCAAGTTTCTCATATTCTCACACACAAGACACATGTTCAAAGTGATTTACAAAAAAGTTCTAAAGCAAGGTACACATAAGTGGATCCATTCCTGAATCGCTTGAACCTACTCCAAGCAAGTGTTATATAGAATAATTATAAATAAGGAATAAGTAGATAAATACATTTAGGAGCAAGGAGTAATTTACCATAATCCATTACATCCACATATGACCACAAGAATCTCATTAAAAGTTTCCCCACCTCTACGTATTCCACAATCTAAGAACACCATTAACTCATGGCATAAAAATCCAATACATTATAATAAGTAAAGTTTTCCACCTCAAGAAAAAGGAATGTGGTTATCATTCACAATAATTAAATTAGCATATTCATCACTAGGAAGTTTAGAATTTCATTCCATATTAATACCAATATAAATTTTATTACCACAAACAATTATTCGAAGAGGAGAGAATACATCTCCTAGGTCCTTGGGATAATTCCCTTTCTATAACAATAGGAGTATGTAATTTCATTTAACATACAAGTCATTCACAAGTTTCAAGTTGTGCAGAGTAGAAAGATTCCCTTACTTGGATTTGAAGCATTTTCGGCCTCCAAAGAAAACTCTGGTCCAAGCCTCAAACCTTGTTCAGTCTTAAGAGATATCAAAAAGCATCTCAGAACTCAAAAATCCAAGAAACCTAACATGCCCAGGCCATGGCACCCTAGGCACCTACGCACCATAGCCGCAACTCTGTGCCACAAGCTCTAAGTGGTGGCGCATGGGGCGCCACATCTGGTGCCAACAACCCTAAATGTTGTTGCCCTCTGCTGAGTAGTGCCTAAGGCTCCACGATTTGTAACCATGAAGGAAAGCTCAGTTTGGTACCAAATCCTTCAAATCTTCTCAATTTTTCATGATTCCTTCTATGAGGTTTCATTCTTAATATGCTAGGATCTATTTAGCACCAATTTCCCAAGTTAAAACTAAGTATATAAGCTTCAATCAAGAATTTCCCAATTAAACCCTAACTTTCTTCTTATTATTTCACACTCCTTAAATTCATTCTTAAGCAAGACAAATCCATGAATTTATGATTCTATTCTCATCACCAATCATTAAGGAGGAGTTTAAAATGTTACCCAAGCTCCATAATTCATAAGCCAACTCAAATTCCACCCCATTCCCACAAATCAAAGAATGGAAGAAAAATGGGAGAAGAGAGCTATTTACCTTGTTTCCCTTTGCCTTTCCGGTGCGGTGGCTTGTCGAAGCTCGACTATTTGCTGAAGAGTGGCCATCAGATGGTTGGGTGAAGGCTCAATGGTGGAGGATGAAGAGGGATGGTGATTTGCTTGAGGAAAGGGAGAAAATCATGAGAGAGAGGGAGAAATGGATGGAGAAGAATGATGGGTATATTTAGGTTAGTGTGTATGGCCCACATGCCTTTCTTTCAATTTGGTCCCTCTTGGTAACAATTTTAACTAGTATCTTGTAACATAAAAGGGATAACTCAATCATTACTATGGCACCCAATCACACTCCTATAAAATACACATCATCACACCCCCTTTCATTAAAATATCAAAATTTCTCATTTGTTCACTTTAGTCCTTCGTTGACTCAAGAACCCTCAATGGCTCTTAGTCCTGTGTTGATCCTCACCCCAAGGTTGCTTTATTGTTTTATACGCTTTGCCACTTTAAATCCTTGTGTTTTTCCTTTTCAGTAAAACGAAAATTTTTCCTGGACTCAAAATACTCTTTAGTAAGTTCCAAAAAACTAATATACAAAAATAGCAGATACTACATGTAAAATCTGTCGCTAATTGCTGTATTTCTAGTAGTAAGAAACAATTCTTTGAATCCCTGAGTCAATTTCCTTTCATTACTAAAGTTTAACTTATATATGTCCAATACATATAAATGAATGGATAGAAAGCTTATATTTGTTTTAAAAAAATTATGTAACATATAATATAGTATAATTTATAGAATTTTAACATATAAATTATAATATATTAGTTATATGATATAAATTTAATGAATTTAAGTTTTTTTTGGATAGACATTGAGTATTAGGCGTGCCAGTACTCAATAACCAATTTAGAATATCTAATATAAATTATACAACGTTTTTTTGGATATTTTAAATATCGATTTCATATACAAATACTAAAAAAGATAATTATTTTTTTAATTTGAAGGGCTAAACCAAATTGAAAACTAAATGATTCATCAGTTTTCTAGTCAAATTGGTCGTGTACTTCAATTTTCTAATTTTTTCTAATTATAGTGAAGAGAGTTTCTTTGTCATGGCAATAATTTAAAAAAAGAAAGAAAAAAAGATGTTTAATTATGAAAGATCGGCAAGGTTAAATTCCAAGCAAAGTAAAAGAAATGAAAGAGAAATTGCAAGATATGTTTGTATGATTACAAGATTTGTCGTTTTCTCTACATATGGTAAAATATAAAAGGATATAATTTATATGATATGTTTCTTATATCTTTGTTATCAATTTTTTCACTAAAATTAAAACATGTATATATGTGTGTATATATATATATATATCTATATATAAATTTTCAAAAAGACCAATAATACAATATTGAAGTGTAAAAAAATATATTTATTTTTTAAACACCATACACTTATCATAATTTGATTAGAAAATTATACATTTATTATGTTCTGATTAAAATTTTTGATATAAAAATATAAACAACTGTTCCTAAACTTTTTTCTATACAAAATTATAGAAAGTTGGTTCTCAATATCTAAATCTTGGTTTAAGAGTTAGAAATTCTTGAGTTTCCTATAAATAAATAAAATTTCAAAAGTTAGGAAACATGAGCACTACAAGAAAAAAAAAAAAAAAAAAGCTAGCCTTGTGAAGGTTAAAAACAACCGCTACTAAAAAAATATTTAGTGGCGGTTTGGTCAACCACCACTAAGATAACGGCGGTTTACAAATAATCCCCCATTGTATCCCATTTTAATGATACTTTGTTTCAAACTACCACCATTTAATACGGTTTGGAACTAATTAACAGTCGCTAAATATTAATGAAACCCCACTCCACCCCACCCACCCACCTACCCATTCTGATTCATTCCCAATTTGTGAAGCAAATATCCATGCGTCGTTGCTCTCTGCGCACGATTCACCTCAGATCAACGGTGCTTTCGACCGCCATTTACCTAGACCAAGTCGTCAACGTCGTCTGCTTCATCCCAACCAGTCAGTGTGGCCACTGACATTGTCAATGCCATTCATAGTGATTCGCAAAATCCTTGGATGTCCCTTGCTCCTCGCAATTCACCTCAGCTTGTTGACCGCCCTCCACCCAGACTGAGTTGCTAGTGCCTTCTGCTCCCTTCTGATCGGTCAGTGTAGTTGCTGTTGTTGTTAATGCCTGCCATTGTGTTGACTTCTTTGCTTTTTTTGTTCATTTTTCTTTTTGTAATTTTTTTATACGTCTCTGCTTGATGATCATAAGAAGGTTGACATTTCTTTTATTCATTCTTCTTATTGTGGTGATTAAGTTGTTGGGTACGTAGTTCTCTTAAAAGGCATATTTTGAAGTTCTTCCTGAAAAATTTTAAGCAAAATTTTGGTGAGATAAAATTGTCTTCATGCCTTTACCTAAGTTGCACGAGGTGTGAATGGAGATATTTAATTATATGATGGAATATGCTTATTTGCTCACTTGGGGTTAAGTTTGAATATGCCTTGTTGAATGCTAGGGGACTATGTTTCACGTCAAATCTATTTAATTTTGGCTCTATTTCAATTTACATTAACCTTGGTATTAATTTTAATTATCATGTTTTGATTGGCTTTGTGGGACCTTGGCAATGTAGGATTATGTAGTGATTTATGTTTTGCTAGATGCTATGATTCCATGATCTCGTCTTGCTATTCCCTTTGACAAGAGCGTATTATGACACATTTTTTTATCTACATTGCTGCTAATGTGGTATAAATGGTTCGATATTTTAACACACAATTTGGGCCCTGGACTTTGGTTTGTTGTTGACATCTTGCTAATCCACTTTGCTTCTTTTGATAATGTAAGATTTCTAGTTTTAATATATTAAAGGGTCATGTGTCTTTAATTCTAATGGTCTTTTTCTTTTTTCAGTTTTCAACGAATTTTTTCATTCCAGCGCCCCATTCTACCCCTCAATGCATCCATTGATGATTTGGCTTCTTATTAGGTAGGATATTTTTTATTTTCTAGCCTTTTTTCTTAAATTGACTTTAAAGCTCATTGTGCTTTACTGGGTTATGTGTTTGCTATAGTTTTCTGGACTTTCTGTGGCCAATCTTCCTAGTAAATATCAAAACATACTATTTGGATGACCATTTGCTTAACTGTTACATATTATTGCTGAGATGGATTTTTGTTTTTTCTCCATCAGAATATACTTTTTTTTTGTTTTAATTAGCAATAGGCCATGGATGGTTGTCAATTTTGTATTTGACTTTAGCTCTACCCCTCCCTGGATTTTGTCCCTCTTTCATTTACATTTCTCAAAGATGAAGATGGAGTTAGCTCTGTTTCAGCTTCTTTGTTATTGCCATCTAGTTCATCACCAGCTTTATCTTCAAATTCTTCAAGCTCTGTTTTAGTACTTCCACTTTCTCCCCAATCCAAATCAATCAGTACTTCCTTCTCATGGGTTTGATCCCACTTCCATTGTTTCTCTTCTTCGAACACCACATCACGACTAGTGACGACCCTTTCTGCGATATGATCATATGTAACCTTTGCATTCGTTGCTAATACCCAGCAACACACATTCAATACTCTTATTTTCTAATTTGGTTCTTCTTGCATCAAGAATGTGAACATGGCCTAGGCATCCAAATACCTGAAAATGTTCCATTGTTGGCTTCTTTCCAGTCCATGCCTCTTTTGGGGTTCTATTTTTGACAGCCAAAGTGGGGGATTGATTAAGAACATAAATTGCCCACCTTACAGCCTCTGACCAAAAAGTCTTCAGCATTCCTTTTCCTGATAGCATGTCTTTGACAAGATTCATTACAGTCCTATTCTTCCACTCGGACACTCCGTTTTGCTATGTAGTGGGCGACGAACGTCATGGTAGTGGTCACCAACATCCACCACATCAAATTCTCTCTCTTTATCCTCTTTATCTTACCATTGTGCTCTTTTACTTTCCCTCATTGCTCTGTCTCATGCAAACTAAAGGGGGCCAAAAATGGTTTCTGGAGAGTTTTGATATTGAAAGGGATGGGATAATCGAGTTTAGACTCCTCAAAGGTTTGAAAATATAGTACTTTAGTCCCTCTAATCCTTTCATTTTAATCCTTCTTTCTTTCTTTTTCCTCATTTTAATTAATTTTTAATTTTTTTAAAACTAGTTTACTCCAACTAAATTGTTTTGAATATATTATTATTATTATTATTATTTATTAACTCCTCACTTATTAAAATTCTAGTTGGATTGATAATTAATTTTAGTAAATTTTTTGAAATTCCCAAAAATTTAATTATTCTAAATAAGGAACAATTTTTTTAGGGTTTACAATCCTACTCAATTTTTTTATAAGTATTTCTTCAACTTCTCTTGTTTATGCTTTCTTTATAATCTTGTGTTCTTGGTTAATTTTTTTTTCTAATATATACTTATGTTTTTGTTGCTCATGATCTCTAAAAATGAAGAGGATATTCAAGAAGAAGAGCAAATCATGCCCCACAAGTAGATGGGAAGCATCTACCAGTGGTAGTTTGCTTCCAAGTCCTCTGGCTAGCTATGATGCACAACCTAGGAGCCTAGAGTTAGTTGCTCTACTTGACACGCAAGCAGTTCCTGAAACTTCATCACCATAGCCAAACAATAATGAAGAACATTTACAGCTTCAACAATCTACATAATGTGTTCATCATAATGGTTATTGGATGGTCAAAACTTTTAGTAAGTCATAATAAATTTCAGTGTTAATTTTACGTGAGCTAATTAATTTCAATTTGTACAAATGATAATAATGTTGTGCAAACTAAAAGATTATAATTACATGATCTTTGGACTCTTCCCTTAGGGTAGAGGGTATGTAATTTTGCAATGGAATGAGTATGTCCAGCCTATTGGGAAAGGTGCAGGGTTCTTGGCCTCATTCATCGATTATGCAGGGAGAAACTATACTACATTGAGCTTGGTTATCCAGATTGGAAGAATCTTTCATTCGACTATAAAGAAACATCAATGAGGAACACTATTTAGGTAATAGTTATTAATTATTATTTTCTAATTTCTTTAACCTCATATATTTTAAGTGCTATAATATTTTTTTCAACCCAAGTTTGTTTTCAACACCAACAAAGAGAGGCAATATTTTTTTAAAAAAAATTGGAAATACTTGGAAGAAAAAGCAGTTAGAACTCTATAAGGCACGAAACAATAAAATTAGGTCCAAAGAAGAAATAAAAGCAGATGTACCAATGGGTACTATAAGGGAGCACTAGGCAACATTTGTTGAGATAAAACACGACCCCCACTATTAGATAATGACACTTCCAAACATTAGAATAAAATTTTCTGATAATTTACTAACATACTTCATCCAAATGTCAAGAAAAAGCAGAGAAGAACAAGGGTAATTAATAGGAAAAAACAAACAATTAATCATATCGGTGGATCAAAGAGTTTGGCTTGTAGAAGTGCAGAGATGAGAAAATCACATTTGAAAAATAAAACTAATATTTGGTAAATTCTTAAACTATTTAATTTTGTACGTTGCTAAGTGTGGTGGCCCAATTAGTTAGTTTAAAACTATGAAGTATGAGGCATAAGAAAAAAAACACTACAAAAAATTAATTTTTAGTGGCTGTTTTTTTTTGTGGGTTTAGTGGTGGTTTAAACCACCAAACCACCACTAAGTGTTTTAGTGCACGATTTCCAAAACCACCACTATATTAAGCGTCACAATCAATTTAATGGCGATTTTTGACAGTACTGGAGTAACCACTTTAGTGGCAGTTTTCTCTCAAATTACCACTAAAGTTGAATTTAGTTACGGTTTGAACTGCCACTATATTGTTAAATGCTTTTTAAAAAGTATAGTAGTGATTTGTAAAAGAATCTAAATATATATATATATATATATATATATATATAGAAAATTATATATTCACATATAAAAGAATGTAAAAGTATTTAATAAAATATGGCTTACAGGATGTGAGAAAAACTTCTAAATATTCTTTAAAAAAAGAAAAAAAAAAAGATTATATACTTAATGAGGTGCTACAACTTACATGGCATTTCACATTTTCATACTTGAATAGTACTTCTTTTCATAAGAAAGCAGCCCATGAAGTCCACCTTCTAGAACCTGGACAAACCAAATATAACATAAATTGGAGAGTATCAAATAGATATATATGTATGTACACTTGAGGCTTCTAGGTGTAGCAAATTGTAGAATCTAACCAATGCAATAGGCAGTTCTCATCTATTTTTTTTTTTGTTAAATCAATGGAGTCAAGAGTGAAGGTTCATGATAATTTTTCTTTAACAGACCCACTGGAAGGAAAGTGTAAACGAGTCACGATTAAACACACAAAAAGGCAACACTATCACACAACCCTCCTTCCTAGTACTCTAATTATCTACAAATTATTGAATTATTTATAAAGCAACACGCTAATATTTTTCAACCCAATAGCATACTTGATGTACCAAGGTCCAAATAGCTAGCATTGGAAAATCAAAACAAGTTTCACATGTTCTTACTTTTCAAAACAAGTCTCCCTCCTTCTCTCTCTCTCTCTCTCTCTCTCTCTCTCCTCTCTCTAAATTAATTCCAGCACATAAACCAGTCCTATATTTCAGAATATATATATATATATATATTTCCTATAATTAGAAATAAATCTGATAGTTGGAGGAGTTTTAGGCTATATTTTAGATAGATATTTGTCATGCTTTGTGTTTCCCTTTAAAAATTGATAATAATCAGGTCCTACAGTTTTATAAGTCAAACGTTAATATTCTAAACAAAACCTAGTCCCTATACATAAAAAGCATCATGCTGCCTCTTCACCTGCTTTCGCTTCTCAATTCCCAAGAACCGGTTCTCCTCTATAGCTTTGGGGCTAAGGAGGATCCTTAACCTTTTCATAGTTATTGGATGATTGTGGGACCTACTTGGGCGGTTATGGGAGGCTAAGAAGCCTCTTTAGCCGCAAAACTAGAGATGCAACTCAAATCCCAATTCCCACTCCAGACTTCAGCATCTCAGAGGACAGGTGGATTAAAGGCACTTATTAACAGTGATAAGCGCTTTGGCTTAAAGGCAGAATGGAGGAGCGTGGGGATTTTCTGCTGATCAATATGCTGCTTTTCACTTTCAGCAACGGTTTTTACCGTTGCTGAAAGTTTTGGCAACCAAAAACCTGCAGCCATAACTTTTAGCAACGGTAAAAACCGTTGCTAAAAGTGAAAAGCAGCTTTTGATCAACAGCAAATCCGGATCCGAATGGAGGAGAGTGAGCGTATTATATGGCTAGTGAGAAAGCAGGGAAGAGAAGGAGTGTACAAGTACCTGAAACGTTGGCCCTTGGTGGGGTTGGGTTGCCACTTGGCATGATGAAGCAGACAGATCGTGTCCACTGTGAGCCTCATTGTTCATTTCTCTAAAAAAACATAAAAGTCTGCTTCTTTATCAGTAACAATAATAATATTAAATAATAATATCTCATAGATATAATTGGTGAATTGGAGTTAAAGAAAGGTGAAAATGAAACTAAAGGTGTAAAGCAGGGAAGGCGGTTGTTTGGTTTGCATGATGATAATAATAATCAATGTGTGGCAAGTAAAAAGTTCTGTTGCAGTCCCAGTTCTCAGATCAAACTGTAACATTGCTTATTATCACTTTACTATGGAATAATAGTAAAGAATTATATTCTAATTCAAAAAGAAAGACAGGGACAAAGCATATATAGAGGCACAGACTTAACATCAACAACATTATATGCATCTCTCAGATAAGAGTCCACCAACCAACATTAGAACATGTCAAATTTATAAAAGCTCCAAACCCTCCCCCCAGTAGTTTGTTTTGTTTTGTTGTCCATCCACCCAAAAAAAAAAAAAAGTTAATAGCTAAAGGCTTGCCCAGTTGTGGTCTGTCAACAAAAATTAAAGCAAAATGTCAAAGTTTTAAAATGACAGCCCTTCAGAACGAGATTCCGATATGTGATGGGTTATTGCTACCATACATGAATTGATCTACCAAGGTGGGACTTCTCATTTATCCGGCTTTCTCTCTGTCTCTCTTTCATTAGTTGAACACAGCATCAATAGGATCCTATAATATCTCAGATTTTAAGATAGCACAGAGGGCCCTTAAATGTAAAAAAAAAAAAAATTTGAGGATTAAAATTCTAAATCTTGAATATATTGAGAGTACATTTGTAATAGGAAATAAAATAGTAATAAATTTTTGAGGATTTATTTTAAAAAAAAATTTAGTGAGAGTTTTAATTTTAATAGGAATGGTGAGATAAAAAATGGTAAAAGAAAAAAAAATAAATTCTTGAAATTTGTGTAAAATTAAAAATTTTATTATAAGTTTTTAAGGAATTAAGAGAAATGAAATTATGAACAAATAAATAACTAAATGAATTAAGAGAAATGAGTCACAAAATATTTTTGAGAAAGTATAAAAAGAATTTTTACTACTCAATTGAAAGGGTAAAAGAATGGAGTGCAATCATTCAATATTTTAACCAAAAGAAATTTGTTGGTAGTTTTTATAACCACACGTGTACTCCATCTCCTTCTCTGTCTTGATCGACTTTGATTCCTTAGATGGAAAGAGAAAAATTTATTCAGTCAGCCTCCACAATCCTTTCTTCTTCCGCATGAATAACCCAAGAGAGGGAGACTCAACTACATATTCCGAACAAAAAAACAGAGTATACTTCTCCTTCAGCATAGATGAATCCGAGAGAAAGAAAAGAGAAGCTCTGTTTTCTTAAATAGAAAATAGAGTACTCTTTCCAATTGAACTAAGCAAAACTGAGGGAAGAGTCACTACTAAAAATTCAGTGATTAGCGACGAAAAAATTCGTCACTAATTTAATAAAATTCCGTCGCAAACAGGTTTGTGATAGATTTAGCGATAGAAAAAAATCTGTCGGTGAAATGTCCATCGCAAATTATTTGTGACAGATTGTTATCCATCGCAAAATTAGTAATAGAATTTTTCCGTCGCAAACTAAATTTAAAAAATTTAAGATGGAAAATTTTTCGTCACAAATTTGTGACAAATATTTCCGTCGCTGATTCTATCACTACTGTTTGAGACGGACATTGTGACTGAAAAGAAATCCGTTGCTAAAACGTCCATTGCAAATTATTTGTCACGAATTATTATCCGTTGCAGAATTAGCGACGAAATTTTTTCGTCACAAATTTAAAATTTCGTCGTAAACAAAATTTAAAAATTTACAACAGATATTTTCATCGCTAATTTCGTCACTACTTTATGATGGATATTTTCATCGCTAATTCCGTAGCAAATTATTTTTTTAATTTTAAAAAAATATATTTAATCTATTTTATTTTTAAATATTATTTAAATTATTACAATAATTACTAAAGAGTAGAAATATTATATTTATTATAATTGCTAAAAGAGTCATACATATTCAAAATACAATTAAAATGTATTAAATATTCTAAAAGAATAGTCATACAACATTCTAAAAGTTATACATAACATGTCATTATTATCCAATAAAAATCCTAGTTAATTAATTCTCTGACTATCTGAAAGTGGAGCATAGCTTGATGATGACGATGGACATACATCTCCCTGAAAAAAATTAAATTAGATAATTGTAAGTTACAAAATAAATATATTAATAAAAATGTACCAATTTTAAATGTTTATTAAAGAGATCTCCAAATAACACATACAAGATACAATAAAAAATAAATGAACTTAGCAACTTAAATCTCCATATGAACACATTATTGACTATAGATGCAAGACTATATTGTTGATCACACATGTCATAATTCCAGTCAAATCAACACATTATCTTACCATGAGTCAATGGCTTATGCAAGCATATGCATATAATTATACTCAACCGTATCATGTTTACAATAGATCCCCACACAATCACAATACATCCAATCAACAACTCAGGCAATTAAAACTGACAGTGCTACATAGTTAGGAAAACCACAAGCAATAAAATACTAAAGCAATAAAATAACAATCAGCAAGAAATGAAAAGAATTCGCATAAAAGAAAAAAAAAAGTAAATGCAACATTTACTTAATAACAATAAAAGATATTATGAGAGGGTGAGAGACTAACCAACATTTAATTAAGAAAGTAAGTTCCCAAAAACAAATTATGAATAGGGTATACAGAAAGCCCAAAACTATATCAAACTAAGTTGGTGTAGGAAGCAATGTCAATCGTAGCATCTTGCAACTTTATTTAATACAACTCATGGGTATAAGAAAAACAAGAAAAGATATTGAAAGAATCACTTACTTGAGGTCAATACCCATAAAATGAGGATTCAGCTGTGTTCCGAACCACCTATTAAATAAGAAGATAAAACAAAATTTAAAAAGTGTAGATCACAAACAATACAATTGCATTAAGAGAGCAACCTAAATATTTGAACGTATCTATCATGTATCAGGTTTCACTAATATGAGGTTTTAGGTATGAACTTTTACTTTATGACTTGCAACCAGCAAAATAGAGTACCAGGGTCACCTAAAATCTATATGAAAATGAAGAAACACAATAATTGAAAAGGAGACAATTAAATAACTTCATGTATTTTATTATCTTAAAATACAGTAAAAATTATTAAAAATTACTTTTATTTAAAAATGTTTTAAAATAAATTAAAAAATAGAATGCACTTTAGTGCATGTCAGGTTACTAATTTCAATATTTTTGACATTTTGTATTACAAATCCTAATTCAAACATACGGAATATATTTTCCTGTGAACATAATTGCAGAAAAACCAACAAATTAAAATGGTTGCTAAGAAACTTGTTATTAGATGACTACTGAAGCCACAAGAAAAGTAACATGCTAAAATATACTAATTGATTTTTTTTCCACTTTATGAATTTAAACTTGTAATAATATGGTAAAACAACAAAGGAGGACAGCTAAATGTAGATATCTTAAACATTTAAATAAATTTATTGTAGCATCTAATATTCAATTTTTATGAAGCATTGGATGTGATTTGTGAACCGAAATAGTATAGAGAAAGTACAAATTTGAAAGTAAAGAATGCAAATGTACAAAGCTCAATACCTCTTTTCCATCAGAATTGGTTACCACAAAATCTCGCAAGTTTGCAGCCATCCCAACCTGGAAAGCATGAAAGAAACCATATTTGACATTACTCACATAATGTATATAATTAATAAAATGCAACAAAAGTTAATGCCCTTGGAACAAACAAGGAAATTATAGTTGAAAACAATAACTTTGGGGTCACATTATGGTTTAAGGCTGAGAACATAAATTGCCTAGCTAACAATAACCCTTAATTCTCAAGTTTTGCTATCAAATATCACCATCTTTTACATATCCTTTTTAGGGCCAAAATACTGTATCAAGTTCCCTTTTTAACTCACCTTGTACGCCTAAAATAGAAAATTAAGTGCCCAAACTCAAGGAACTAAGCATGCACCTAAATTTTGTTTTAAGGTTGACTTTAGTCATGACTTAAGAAAAATTCTGGTAATGATTCAAAGCTCCATAATTCAGGAAATTTTGTACACATCCTTATTTATGTATTGACATACTAGGAGAAAAAGATCAGCCTAAAAATCCAAGATTTGGCCCTTCAATTGATCACTTTAGTACTCTCATATTAGAATTTCCCAATTCTGCCATCAGTTCTGTTCTTATGTGCAACAGACAATCTTAGACATATACAAATGCAATGAAACTTTTCATATCATTATCATTATGTCTTGGCTAAATGTCATAAAAATTTCAGGTCAAAAAGAGACCTTTAACTACCATAACCAAACCAAATTCCTAAACTGTTCAGATTTTCATCTGTACTGGATAAGTGATGTTCTCATGCTTATTTGACTGAGAAAACCAGCTTTATTTAGCTTAAAACTTTCAAGATCAATTTATCACAATATAAAGAACATTTCCACAAAGTTTCATAATTTTAGGAACGGATTTGGTCATTCAAAGATACATAAAACTAGTAACATCAAAAGCTGTCATATTTTCCTCTTATGGCCACCTTAGTGCAAAATTTTCAACAATAAAGTAGTTTCAAATGGAACCCAAAAAACAATAAAATCATATCCCATATTTCCCATCACTCATCCTTATTTATTTCAATTTATAGCTCAATTATTCTAGCCAAATAGTGAATGAATTTGAGGGAACCAACCCATGATGGATTATGCAGAATTTTCTGCATAATCTATCCACCTGTCCCTTTTCCTTTTTGTTCTGAACTTCTAATTCCTTTTTCTTCTTTCTCTTAGGTGTTCCCATTTGGATTATGGCTTCAATTACCATATAACCAGCCCCAAAATCAAATTTTAATATATCAAATCACTCTTCAGCTTGGAAAATTTTTCTGCAAAAAAAAATTTCCTTCATACACCCCAAATCATTTGACAGTACATCGGTGATAGGGAAATCAGTTCACTTTATAAACCAAAACCAATTTCCCTGCTACTCAATATATATATATATATATATGTATATGTTCTAAGTTATAAAAATATCTATGAGAACCTAGTAACTCGATAAACCCAAACTATCATTCCTCCAAACAGAATCCTCACACAAGACCTTATCACATGCTAAATAAACAATATCTTGCTTCCGACATAGATTATATCCATCTATACATGTATAAATATTCTAAAGGTTTCTAGCGAAGCTTTCAAAAAAAAAAACATCAAACAATCCCATTTAAGAGTACATTTCTTCAAAGCAACCAAGTTATACATAACTACCTTTACCAACTTTCATAAGAAACTAAATTCATTTACTACTGCAAAAGTACTCAGTCACATAACTCAATCTGGCTAGCATACACATTCTATGGTAATCAACTAGTTCTCTAAATTAAATAGAATAAATGCATATATATATATATGAGTGTATTAAGCACAAATTCTTTAAATTTGTTGCTACCACTAACCACAAACAGAGGGATGCGATTGCCGGGGGGGGGGGGGGGGAATCTTTGGGGGGTCGAAGTTGCAGCAACAGTGATTCCGTGAACCTCCGAAAACCTATCGTCGGCCTCGCTATTTTGAGAGAAGAGTTTGTCAGAACTTGGGCATGGCTTCTCTTTGGAGTGCGCAGGAGAGGGAAGAAGTTGACTGAGAGTCAAGTGAAGGGATTCAGATTCGGATTTCGAAAAGCAAGGCCATCAAAGGTGGCTGTGAGGTCCGCTGTGATTGTTGAAGCCATAGATAGACACAGAGATGTTGCAGAGCGAGATGAGGTTTTAGAATATGGAGTACCCAGTTTTGGATTAGCAGTTTGGAAGGCGTTCAGATAGGTAGCCAAGAACTATGCTGGCAGAAGCTAAGAAGACGAGGATGATGCCGAACCATTACCCACGAGAAGACCGATGCAAGTTGTAGGTTGCAGAAGCTGAGAAGCCGAGAACGATACCCAACCATTACCCATAAGAAACAAGCAGTGAAGAACGACGCAGGCGAAAAAGGGAGGAGCCGAGAACTATGCTGACCCGAGAAGGCGAGAGCGGGCAGTGAAGAACTCAGAGAAAGACGAGACAGTGCTGAGCAGAAGTAGGGGAGCACGAGCGGTGAGCAGCATATTGAAATTTGGGGACTAAAAATTTAATCAAAGAAAGGATATTGAGGACTAGGGCTTCAGTGGGTAAGAACTGGGTTTAGTGGGTAGTGGGTATCCAAGACTAACCCTTCATCCAGTGGTGGCTAAAAGCACGTATGTCCGCATCTCCTCATGTCATATGTTTGCCTTTGGATTAAAATTTAATTGGGTCCTCATGAATTAAAAAGGAGGGAAAATTTTAGAAAAATTGGGGGGAAATGAGGAAAAGAATGGGAGGAAAAAAAAAGGAGGAAAAATTTTTAAACTTTTGATATAATTTTAAAAGATGGAAAAATTAAAGAAGAAAGTTAATAAAAAGAATTAAAATTATCAGAATTAAAATTTATTTTTAGAGAAAAATTATTTTTTATTTTATTTAAAAATAAGAATTTAATGAAAGGTAAATAAATAAATAATTAAAAATAATTTATTAATTTTATTTTAAATTTCATGTTGAAAGTTAATTATAAGAATTAAAATATATTGTGAGAGAAAATTAATAATAAATAATGCATATTATGCAAAATAGTTCAACTTAATTTCAAGATAAAATTAGTATAACTTATCCATTTTTTTCCTTAACAAGCTCTAATTGAATATCCTTAGTAATTTAAAAGGAAAAATATTTTTTAAGAATAAAAATATTTTATGGTTAAAAGAAAGAAAGAAAGGAAAAAAAAAAGATACATGTGTACCAATAAATATGTGCCACATAAGCCCATTTTTGAATAAATTCTAAGAGTCACTCCCTCTTAAAACAACAATGGTCCTTACACCTTTTCTTTTTATTTTTTTAAATTAAAATCTCTAAACCTCTTTAATAAAAATTCACATAGGTACTTAAGAATGGAATAGAGATGCCTTATCTCTTACATTTCACTTAGATCCTTGTTTGATTTTTATTAAAAATCCTAATCTTTCCCAAATTTATCCCATGACTCCTTATCTTATCTTTTCACTAATTAGAAACCTCCACACTACTTAAATAAATTTTAAAATAAGTTCTATTATTATACTTTTAATTTTTATACATATATAAAATATAATAAATTATATATACTATAATTAATTTTATATAGATAATAATTTAAATTAATTTAATTAAAAAATAATATATTTATTTTGTATTATTTTAAGATTATAAAATACATGCATTTTTATGTCATTTTATATTTTTCATCTTCAAGTTCTCCTTGCAAATCTAATCGATGGTTGATTCCTGCCATCAAGGTCGCAATTCCCTCTATGCACGCCACCAATCACAACAACGATTAAGGACACTCTTGCTCCCTGATTCATGTACTATGGCTCGATTTTGATAGATATCTGAAGGCACCAATGTGTGTGTATCTCTCCCTTGCATGTGTGGGGTGTGTGTGTGTGTGTGTGATTCTAGGGCTAAATGTTAAGTGTGTAAGTGTGATCATACCATGCAAAGAAGGGGAAGAGCCATGTGTGAAAGGCGAACTCACTAGGCCTGGAGTGGAGATCGAAGCTGAGATGAAACTAGCCGAGGAGTGGGTACTGAAAAGTGAGATTAAGGCTAACTAAGAGAAGAGAATGAGAGAAAAAAATATATAGTATATATAAAAATGATAATTTTATATAAATATTAAATTAATAAAATAAAATCTAAAAATTTATTTTAAAATTAAACTTAATTTTTAAGAGGTATAACTTTCATTTTCTTTTTTTACAATTTGTAAAAACTCCCCTAAATTTATTTTATTAATATTTATCTTTTTCAAGTAATTTGACAGTTGGGGGAAAATGTGAAAAAGAATGAGAGGGAAGAAATGTTTGCGACGGAATTTTGTGACGGAATTTTTCGTCGCAAAATAAAAAATTTTTTGCGACAGAATTTAGCGAAAGAAAAAATATTTGCAACGGAATTTTGAGATGGAATTTTCTGTCGCAAAACTAAAAATACTAGGTGACAGAATTTAGTGACGAAAAATTCTATTGCTAATATTAGTGATAGAAATTTTATCAGCGATGAAAATTTTTTGTCGCAGATTCCTTATATTACAATTTTAAATCAGCGACGGAACTTGTGATGAAAATTTTCCGTCACTAATTGAGGTATTTTTAGTAGTGAGTTAACAACCAAAGCCTCAGGTTGTTGGAGTGATTTAGGTAGCAAAGTTGAGCGACTGAATTAAGAACAGAAAATGTGATGTTCTGCCAAAAAATTCGGGCTCAAACTGAGAGAGAGAACATGATCACGAAAACAGAGTACTTTCAACTTTAGGTAAGAATATTTGGCTTGTGATATTGTTTTTTTCAATTTTTCAGTCGAGAATTTTTCTTCATGTTAATTACTTGTATTGGCTGTTGGTATATAGAAATTGATGAAGGCTTGGGATTGAGATTATAGCTAAAGAATAGAAAAGGAAAGCCAAAAATGAAATAATACAAATCAAAGCAGAAAATAGGATGAAAATGACATCAGGTAAGTAGAATTTCCTGATGTTTAAGTTTAAAACTATCTTCTTTGACTTGTATGTTTATGAGCTAAAGTTTGAGAGTTATAATTCCAAGATTTATATAATGCATGACAGTAAAAGAATAGAATGGTAGTCTGAATTTTCGAGCTGAAGGTTCCTTGGTTAGACATGAAAATTTTTAGGAAAATTTGTGTGGAACCTGTGGGATCTTGGGTGATTAGGCTGATTCCTTTCTACATAATTGTTTCTGTTGTTGGGTTGAAATTAATAACAAAAAACCTACGTAGTTCTTTGGCCAACTATGAATAAAATATTGTTTTGGAAATTTGAGTGAAGAGGCCAATCTAATTTTGTGCAGAAACCAATTTGGGCAGATATGGGTTTTAGTTCTTTTTCAGGTACTAAATGATCCTATTTAAATATGAAATTTTTATGGCAAATATGAAATTTTTATGGCAAATATGAAATTTTTATGGCATTAAGTTAAGACCATATTCTAATAGCCTACCAAATTTGGTTGCATTTGAAAGTGTTTTGACTGGTAAAATAAATAAGAAGAACTGAATCTATGATAAATTGGACAATTCTGACTTATGGTTACTAAAAGGGTCTTTAGAGGGGTCAAAAGATGGAATTTAAATCCGAACTTTTTACCATGGCATATCAATATATAAAGAACATTCTGTACCAAGTTTCATGATTTTTGGAGCTACGGATTAATACCAGAATTTTTCTAAAATTCAAACCCAAAAGTGACCTCAAAACAGAACAAGGTTGAGTGTTTGGTAGTCTTTGTTCTGATTTAGCATTGTTTCTTGCTTTACTTGTCCTCTAGGCCTTCAATAAAATCTTTGGCATCCTTCTCTAATTTGAAGAGTATAAATTTAGCTCGGAGTTGAGGTGAGTAGGTTAATACTTCCTATGGCTAAGTAATTCTTTCTTTATCATCCCTTGCATCATAGTAAAAGTATGTAATATATATAAATTAAAGAGAGTGATGAATTACATATAAGGGTATGTTGAGCATCATGTTGTTACTATGCTTTAAATGAGATAATGAAACATAATTAAGTATGAAACTTGTGTGGATATGTATAATAAATATGTACTTTCATGATTGGAGTATGAAGGGTATATCTTAAAATGTGTGTATATGTGCATATATTAATTTCTTTCTCATATTGGTCCGTAACATGAAATTTGAAAGTGTGTATGTATATATACATTCAACTATCTGTTGGAAATTTTGAAAAGGAATTATATGTTTATACATATGTATATATATATATACACACACACATAAGTAAATATACATAATTGTTTAGTCATAAGGCATATGCACATACACAGACTTGCATCTACTTGTAAGATACTTGCTGGAAGGTTTAGTTTAGTGTGTCAATATATATATATATATATATATATATTCATATACTCACACCTGCATCTTGATCTTATGATTGAAGAAGATATTGTGGCTCCTCTATGTATTGAATTCGTTGATTGTATTATGGATTGTGAATAATATATGTTTTGGATTGAGATGTGTTGATTGTTGAACTTATTCATCTGTAGATGGTTGTATGATGATATGATATGTTACTATATTTGTGATGGGTTATGTTGTATACATGTTATGTTGCTAGAACCGTGTTGATTATGTTGTGACTTGAATTGTAAATAATTGAGATATGTATGTGGCTCATGATAGTGATTGTGATTGGTACGTTATGGTGGTGCACCCCATGGGAAATTACATGGAGCCATAAGGACAGAGATTTATGTATGGAGCGATAAGGGTGGATGCAGCGGGAGCCACGGACAACGATCCAAAGAAACCCTGGATGAACCAGTTGGTATGAGAATTTTGTGCAACTAATTGATTATTTACTATTGTAAATTATTCTGAATTATATTATATTGTGATGAGATTTGTTTTATGGGTGATTAATACATGTTATCATTATGATGCATTATAATTGTTTTTCATCATAGTGTAGTGTTATCCCTTCATTGGGTATATGTATGCTTATACCCCTATATTTAACATTTTTCAGAGTTAACAATTGAAGACGAATAGTCATACAGGAAGTCAAAGATTCTCTCTCAACTCAAGACCCCACTTGAATATAGGGGATAATTTATATTTTTATTCTTATCTTTTGATTTACTACTCTAGAGTCGCTCATTGATCGTATAGGTAGTCTACGGATTGGACTTCTGTTATTATAAGATGTGGAATAGCGTATATGAATGACTTAATTATATAAATATATGTTTCAAAGTATTTATTTAATTTATTGTTCATTATGGAATGTTTGATGGGAAGAAACGCTTTGGATTTAAAAAAAAAAATATTTTTGAAGTTCTATTTTAGAATGTTATATATGTTGACTTGATAAAATGGATTAGGTTTCAACGTGAGCTTAGGCTCACTCTTGTACCAGTCAAGTGTTCTAATTGGGACATGATAGATCCAAGCTTGTATTTTCTATCCAACTTTTAAAATGATACTTATGAGATTTCAGCATTCATTTCCTTCTTAGCAAGGGACAAGGTAAAAATTAATCAAGAGGTGCAAAATGGACTAATAACTAAATAGAATGAACATTCACCTCAATGGCCTTCTGTACTCATCAAACTGTGGTTCATGATGATTCACCTTGTAACCATGATTATCATAATAATATAAAGTCCTCTCAGGTTTAGATAGTCAAGATTTGTAAAAACTAGTAGCTAATAAGTATGAACTCTTTTGCAAAAATAAAAGTGATATTTACTTGGATATTATAAATGTTTCTAGTGGCCTTCCATTCATAACAAAAGAACATTAAAAAAACATAGATGGATCCACATGAAGAGAACAAGAGAAGAAATAAAATTGCTATAGTCCAGAGCATATACTATTTTAAATAGAAGATAGATCATATCTTTAGAGGTACCTGAGCATATGAAACACCATTAAAAATGTAATTGACATGTTCATAAGCAAGACCGCGAGTTGAACAAATTTTTGGGATGAATAACGATGCAAATGGAAAAAAAAATGATGATTAACCAGAAAAAGGGTTAAAGTATCTTAAAAGTACGAAACTCAATTTACTTTGAAGAAGAACAACATCATCATCTTACTATGATATACATTAAGATATATATATATATATATATATATCTAGTCTGACTAACAGAAAAATAACTATCAGTAACTAATTAAGCTAACTAATCACAACAAAAAAAAAAACAAAAGCTAATCACAATTAATTCTGACTACCTACTCTGAATCTAACGTGTACATATGTATACTGTAATTAAAATATGACTACCTTCTACACCCCCTTCAAGTTGGAACATTGGTGATTTGAACTATTCCCAACTTGGAGCAAAAATGTCTAAACAAAGAAGTAGCAAGTGATTTGGTAAAAATATCTATAACTTGCTCTTTAGAACACATATGTAGTGGTTGAATCAATCCATCTTTAAACTTCTCCCGTATGATGTGGCAATCAATTTCCATATGCTTTGTTCTCTCGTAGAATACAACATTATATGATATATAAATTGCTACCTAATTATCACAATAGAAGCTAACAAGTAAAGTAGGAGACACACAGAAATCTTAAGCAGATAAACAATCCACTGTAACTCATAAACCATAGCTATCATACTCCTCTACTTTGCTTCTGTAGAGGATTTAGAGACTGTATTTTGCTTTTTTGATCTCCATGAGATTGGCGTTGATCCCAAGAGAATGCAAAACCCAATAACAGACTTTCTAGAGTCTTTACATGCTACCCATTCAGCATTACAAAATGCTGTCAAGGTGAGCTGAGAGTTTGCAAAGAAGAAAAGATCATATACAATGCAAATGGCCAGTGAGGCTTATGAGGGCTCTGCACAAACTGACTCAACAAATGCATTGAGTACATAATATTTGGGCATGTGAATCTTAAGTAAAGTAAGCGACCAATTAACCTCATGTACCTAGAAGCATCATCCATTAATTCTCCTTCATCATTGTGCAAATGCAAGTCTTAGGGTAGAGGAATATTTGTAGGCTTAGCAAACTGTAACCCAACATCTGCAATTAAATAAGATGAATACTTCCTTTGACTAACAAACAACCCAACAGTTGATCTAGCCACCTTAAGGTCGAGGAAATACTTTGCTGTACCTAAATCTTTTATGGTGAAAACATCATGAAGATACCATTTCAGTTCTTGTATCAAGGACTTTGAAGTACCTAAGATCAAAAGATCATCCACATATAATAGTAAAATGAGAAAACCCTTTTTTGAATCACAAATGAAAAGACATGTATCAACATGTGATTGCTTGAAACTAAAAGACCTTAGGTGCTTGATGAATTAAGCATTCCATTGGCGTGATGCTTATTTTAATCCATATAACAACTTCTTAAGATGGCACACTTCCCCTTCCTTTGCTTTGGAAAACCCCTCAGGTGGAACCATGAAAACTTCCTTTTTAAAAAACCCATGAAGAAATGCATTATTTACATCCACTTGATGTAATGGCCAATGGTTCACTGCTACAACTGAAAGCATGACTTCTACTGTCACATTCTTCACAAAAGGTGAAAAACATTGTGAAAATCAAGCCCAATAACTTGATTATACCCCTTCACCACTAGATGAGCTTTGAATCACTCGATAGACCTGTCATGATTCAACTTCACTTTGTATACCCATTTAGACCCAATAGTCTTCTTCCCTTCTAGCAACTTAGTCATTTCGTAAGTGCCATTTCTTTCTAAGGCATCCACTTCATCTCCCATAGCCTTAATCCAGCATTGAGACTCACAAGCTTCGGCATAAGAATGTGGTTCTGATGTAGTTGATAGATTTGCAAGGTAATGAACATGTTCAAAAAGATAGAAGGAGAAATGTTGAATGGAATATTTAGATCAAGAATTGAAACATGGCTAATGACAAAATCAGACAACCAGGATGATTGTTTTCTATGTCGATCACTTCATTTAGGAAGGGAATAAGGTACTAAAGTACCTGGAGAATGAGAAGAAGTAATTTTTGCTTGCAGGGGAGTAGTAGTATGATCAGAAGTACTAACAAGTTGTAATACCTGACAAAATTGGGGTCACATGTTTGGGGGTATTACGGTATTTTTACGTTCCAAAATAATTTAATTTAATTTGTCATTTTTTGTCTCCATATTTAATTCATTCTTTTTGAATAATTATTTCTAGAAGTTGAGATAAATGACTGGACCAGGTATTTTATTTTGGTGTAGTGTTTTTTAATGATTTGAGGAAATCAGGAGGAAGAGAAATTTTAATGGGATTGATATAATTATTGGAAAATAATTATAATTAGATTTCTTGGATTTGGGGCAATTGGGTATGGGCACCCGTGGGTCACCAAGTGATCCACTACCCTTAAAGCTTATTCTCCTCTTTCTTTCTTCTCATTTTCACGATAGAGGCTATATGGAGCAAGGAGAGAAAATTGATTTTCTCTCAACTCTTTCCATCCTTTCTTCCATTTCTTCTGGTGAATCCTTGTTTTCCGGTTACTTTTCAGTTCACTAGAGCTATTGGAGCTAGAGGTAAGTGTCATCTTCCTCTTTTTCTTCCATTTTCTCCATTGAAGCTTTAATTGAAGAAAATGGGGCTTTTTTCTTGGTTTTTGTTGTAAAACTAGTTTCCTTTGCTTCTTTCTTTGGTTTTCTTGCTGAATATAGTGAAACACAACTGATTGAGGAAATAAAGCTAGTTTTATAGAAGTAAATGGTTAAAAGTGTATTTGGAAGAAAAGATTGAGAAATTTCAATAAAACCATAGAACCATTGTTTTTCTTGATTGATGTGGGTTTTATTGGCCATAATTCACTCTTGGATAACCATATATGTTCAAGAAAGAAAGGAGGAAGAAAATGAATGAAAAGGTATAATTTTTGGTGGGTTTTTCACCCAAAAAGGAGAAGAATAAAGGAAGAATAGGGGAGCCCAGATCGGGGCGCCACTGTCTGGGCAAGTGGTTGAATCACAGGCACCCAAGCGCCAAGTGCACATAGGCTCAGCCTTTTAGGGATGTGTTGGGTGCCTACTCTGGCACCCTAGTCTAGTCAAAGAAGGGGAAATGATATTTTAAGCAGAAAATGGGGACTTTGGTTGCTAAGTTTATTTGGGTTAGTTTTAGGTGGCTTCGGAAGATCTGTTCGCTTTATTTATTGGGATTTTTTACAATAAATCCTTTTGGCATCAAGGTGAATAGGTGACCTTACTAACTAAGCTTTTAATTAAAATTGCTCAAGTACAATATAAATCTCACTCACACCATTATTGTATTTAAATTCATTATATTCCCCAATTAGTTATGTTAATTAGATAATGAATTTTGATTATGATTTGAGAGATTATTATAGAATATGTATAGGAATAGTGAATTGGTTGTTAGTTGTTGTATGTGATATATTGTATTTGTGTGAATGCATTGCATATGGAAAAGAGAATTACGTGGGAATGTAGACCCACGATAGCAGAAAAGAAATTATGTGGTCTTGTAGACCTAGAAGAGGATGACAGATCAGTAGATTTGTGAAAGGCGCCATCTGTGCTAGCAAAAGTCAGAAATCAATACTAGAGGAATATAGACATCTAGAGGAAACCTATTGAGCATAAATACTCTGGGAAAGGTTAGTATCGAGATTTAGACTCAATACGATATATGTGAAAACGTAGACGCAAGAGTAGTAAGATATGTCATTGTCACATAATTGTACTTTATATGTGTATATTATTTATGCTTGTACATGCTTTGGAGTTATGTTAGAGTATTTGATGTGATTTAATAAGGAATTGTGAGAGTGTAAACTCACATGGAAATAGCGAGTCACGATTGCACAAAGAGGTACGCTTGTGTAGATTTAATTGTGCCCATGAGGGCTATAGGCATTTATTCTACTTATGGTTGTGATTATGGTATTTATACTTGTGCCTTATTTTATTTACACAGTCATTTGCTCACTGAGTTTGATGAACTTACACCCTCTATAATTATCTTTTTCAGATACAACAGTCGAGAAAGAAGAGAAACCATTGGGAGTTTAGCAACTTTGGGGGACATACACCATTTTTGTTGGAGGGTTCTTAGAACCAATTTTTAGGGTAAATGCCAAGAGAAATACTCTATAATCCTAAAAGCCACCTAGGTCCTGTTGTAATTAAGAAAATAATTATATGTTGGCTGTAATTTGCTTTGTAAACTATATAATTTAAATTTTCTTTGCAATTTAACATTTTGCATAGTTGTGGATATTATGACTGTTTAGGAAATTTATGGGTTACCATGGAGGTACACCCTAGGATTTAATTATAATTACGTGTTCGATTTTTGGGGCGTGACACAGGTTCTGCAAGAAAAGGGTCAGTAGGAACATAATCTTGAGCATTAGGAGCAATAGGTGAGGAAGAATAAAAGAAATCATAAACATCATCAATGATCGACAAAGAAGGAAAATATGAATCACAAGAATCAGTACTGCATTTTCAATAAAGGAATAGAAATTGTGATTCATGAAAGTGCACATCTCTAAACAAGAAAACTTTATCATACACCTTAAATCCTTTACACCCTATTTGATAACCAACGAAAACACAAGGTTTAGCTCTAGGATCAAGTTTAGCTTTGTGTGGTTGGTTATTGGTGGCAAAATATAGGCAGCCAAAAATTTTAAGATTAGTATAGTTTGGTTGCTTGGCCAAGAGTATCTCATAAGGTAATTTCCAAGATATGAGTTTAGTAGGCAACCTATTGATTATGAAGGTGGCATGTAGTAAGGCTTCCCCCCAAAATCGTTTTAGCATTCCAAACTGAAATAATTGAGCCCTAGTGATTTACAGTAAATGTCTACGCTTCTTCTCGACTACTCCATTCTGTTGTTGGGTATGGGGACAAGTTTTCTGATTGAGGATGCCTAATTTAGTTAGCATTGATTAACACTAATGACTAAGAAATTCTAATCCATTGTCTGTCCTAATTTTTTCACAGTACTTTCGAACTAATTTTGGACCAAATATAGGAAATTCTCAAGCATGGTAGTGGTTTGGCTTTTATAAGTCATGAGATATGTCCAGGTGCTCCTTGAAAAGTCATCAACTATTGTGAGGAAATATGTTGCTCCTGTTATGGTAGTTGTTTTATATGGCCCCCAGATGTCTATATGAAGTAATTCAAAAACATTTTTGGTTTGAATATAACTATAAGGAAAATATTTTCTTATTTGTTTTGCTAAGGAACATATGTCACACACATCATCAATAGGTTTCAAACAAACAGTAAAAGGTGAATGAGTTAAAATTTGCTCACTAGGGTGTCTTAACCTACAATGCCAAACATGCTTTTCTTTATTAGAAGAGATAGTGTACACTTGAGGAAAAAAAAATTAGGACAATGTAAGAAACTACTTTCAATACATTATTTAATCAAATCATATATGCAAAAACAATCAAGAACAGAGGAAGAAAAAGAAAATTTCTCAAGTTAGTAGAGGTAGACCACTACTTTCCTAACAGCCAAAACCTTCTCATTCTTCAAGTCCTGCAAAAGGCAAAAGTTAGGAAAGAAAACACAAAAGATGGAATTAGCTAATGTGAGTTTATTCACTAACAAAAGATAATGAGTAAAATTAGGGATAAAAAGTGTGTCTGTCAACTTCATACCATTGAAAATAACAATCCCTATTTAAGTTACCCTTGTAGTTGTCCCATTAGGTAAATTCACATATATATGAACTTCCAACGTGATTAAATCATCAAAGAGCTTATCATTGATATAAATGTGACTTAAGGCTCGTGTATCAATGATCCAAGACTCCTTCAAAGCTGGTTTTTGTCATATCTGCATATTCAATAGTATAAACAAAATTCACATTGTTGCTGCCATTGTCTTTGTTTGACTAAGCCCCATTTAGTGCCTTAGCTATTTCTTGTTTAATCAAGTCTACCATCTAATCTTGTTGCACAGTAGCTGTAGGTTTAGACTTCTCTTGATCTGTTTCTGTCATGTTAATAGACTTATTTTGCTTCTTTTCTTTCTTACCCTTTACTCAATCAATATACCAGTTCGAATACCCTTTGATTTTGAAACAGCTCTCTTTCAAATGCCCTTGAGCTTTGCAGTGATCACAAAATCTCCCGTCCTTCTCTTTCTTCTTGAATGCTGCTTTAATGTTTTTCTTATTTCCACTCTGCTGCATTTTGATTAGCATAGCACACGTGTCTAAACTTTCTTTAAAAAATTTACTGGTAGACTTTTGTGACTCCATACTTTGTAACATAGCATACACCCTGTTGGCAATAGGAATATTTCTTGCATGAGTATCTGATTCTTTGAAGCCTTAAAGCATTCATTCAGTCCCATCAAGAACTGAATTGTTTTCATGGATGAATCTATTTTAGAGTACCTTTTAGACAAACCACACTTGCATCCTTTACACTCATAGGATGGTACTGGTCTAAGTCTATTCAAATCTTCCCATAACTTCTTCAAGCGATTAAAGTAGCCCGCTATATTCTATTCCCTTGTTTTATAAAAGCAATTTCCCTTTGAATTCTATATACTTGAGGTCCATTAGCTTCTCTGAATCTCTCTTTCAACTCCTTCCAGAGATTTCTTGTCGTGTAACAGTAAACAAAAGTCTCGGTTAGTTCCTTTAAGAGTGAATCGAGAATCCAAAACCTATGTAATCGGCCTTGTGCCAATTCAAGAAATCACTACTCGTTTCATTAGGCTTCTCGATCATTTTGTCAATAAAGCCTATATTATCTTTAGTTCCTGGCGAGATTTGGATTAACATATTCCAGGTAAGATAGTTTGTTCCAATGAATAGTGTGGTTATGATTGCTATACCTGGGTGATCGCTATTGCTAAGATGAAAGTGTCTAGAATCAGATGTTGCAAAGCTAACTTGTTGCTCTCCAAGAGAATTAGTATCACTTGCCATCATGCTGGAGCTGATTTCAAGAGTATCGACAAAATAAAAAGAACTAGAGAGAACCAGAGACTCGAAATTGATCTTCAAGCAAATAGAAGATAACAGAGACGAGAAAAGGAAAACTTGAAGATGCTATTCTACCACGTGGATCAAAACTACTTTGATACCACATTAAAAGTACAAAACTCAAATTACTATGAAGAATATATATATATATATATACACACATTCTGACTAACACAAAAAATAACTATCATTAACTAATTAAGCTAACTACCCATAACAGAAAATCCAAAAGCTAATCATAATTAGTTATGACTAACTACTCTAAATCTTACATGTACAAATGTATACTATAATTAAAATATGACTAACTTCTACAGTATCCAAGGCATGCTTCCCTTTTTGTTCCTCCATGAAAAGTTGATGATTATTGGCGTAAAGCATTCTCATGGCTTTATCTAACAATTTTATTAGTAAATCCACTAGTGTAGGCTTTATAATTAAATATTTGGAACAAGATCCCCAGAAGGAGAAGATTACAACATATACATACAGAGTGAGACAAGTAAGGATAAAAGGACATAACATACAATAAACACGAAAGAACTAATCTACAACAAAGGATTATGATTCATCTGTTAGCAAATTTAGCAGTTGGTTTTGGCTTCTTGACAATAAGAACCGGACACTTGATTATGTGCAGTAGTTATTGACACTCCTAAAGAAAACCCCCTTGATGATGCCATAGCCATGGCTTCCCATAACAACCACATTCGCTGCCAACTTGTTAACCATCTCACAGATCACGTCCCTAGGATCACTATTCTCCACCCTCGTCTCCACCTTAACCTATTCCCAAATTTCAATTAATTCACAATCATCCCCAATCATCACAATACAAATGCCAATTTGACTACATAGATTAAAAAGTACCTGATGTAGAGTTTTGCATAATTTCCTGGCCTTTTCTATCACACCATCCACCACTTCAACACTGTACCTCTCCATGGTTATGATTAAAGCAAAAGAGAATAGATATCCTAATAAAATGAAACAAGTGAGAAAAATTAGGAAAAGGTAATTAAGGTGTGGATATAATTAAGAAAGCAAAGAGTTAGAGAAGGGGATGTTGAATATTACTAGTGTCATTTAAAGCAGTGTCGACAGTACAATGGGGCTTGGAGTAGAAAAGATGTCAGTGGTGACTAGCAGCCACAACGTATGTGAATGGCGTTGAAACAAAGGCAGCCACAGGGACTAGCTGGGAATGAAGAGATGTCAACAACGACTCAATCTGGGTGAACAATGGTCGACGGTGGTAGAGTGAAGCAACGCTTGGCGGGTCTAAGGCGTACAGTGAGACTACAGCACTGGTCACTTGATGAGGCTGGTCAAGAACGCGAATGTGAGAACTGATTTGTGGGTAGGGTTTTTATAACATTTAGTGGCAATTTTGCACAAATCGTCACTAAATTTTCACAACTTGTCCACTAAATAGTGGTGGTTTGGTACAAACTGCCACTAAAATACAACCACTAATTTCTTACTTAGTGGCGGTTAGTTCCAACTGCTACTAAATTTTTTTTTTGTAGTGAAAGATGGCTCTTTTGTGAGCAATAAGGCGAGAGTCATATTTGTAAGCTGTCAATGTAAGTTTTAGTTTGTATAAATATATTTATATTTTGATTCTTTAAAAGTGGTTTGGTTTATTCAAATTTTGTTTTGATGATTATATGTTTTTTTCCACATGTGTTGTGTATGATTGAGTCGTAAGGAACTGCATCCTATAAAATTTCGTCACAAGCCTCATTGGCAATGACTAGGAAGGTAAGAGCAACCAGAACAAGTTTGTGGCCCATGATTTGAACCTTGCCTTACTCAGGTTTTCAGTTGTACCTCTCGTTACTCAGGTGAATCCTTATCTAGGTCATTCTGCTATAAAGTTAGAAGCTAAGGTTGCAAGACTACAAGTTGAAATGGAGGAAAGAGATGAAAGAAATAAAGAAATGAGAAATCTCATCCTACAAAGTCCCAAGGTCAACTTTCTCTTGAACTTGTTTCAATGCAACAAAGGGTAAGGCATCCAATTGCATTAGCAAATTTTGATTCTTATACTTCTCTATTCATTATGAATTTTATATTATAAAATGCAACTTTCTGATCAAGTGAGTGGAAACAATTTTGAAAAAGCAACAAACTCTTCATTCTCTTGTAATCAAGAGAATCATAATGACAACGATGATGGCGACAATGGCAAAGTTGATGATAATGACACGACATAGGACTTTTTTGATGTTCTGAGACAAGTATTAGGACTTCATTGCTAGAGTTAAGTTAGTATTTGGACTTAGTATTTTTTATGTATTCTTTAATAGAGTTAACTAAGTATTGAAACATAGTATTTTTTTATGCATCCAATATTTGGCTTCAAATTTACTTTATATGAATGAAAAAGTAATTATTAACAAGTTTTATTAGTGTAGTTTATAAAAATTGTTATTAGGAATTGCCACTACAAAAAAAGAGGAATTTAATGGTTATTTTTTATTGGATGTTCGAAATAACTACCACTAAATAAAAATTTAGTGGCAGTTTGGACAACAGCCACTATTTGACTACAATTTAACATTACATATTTATATTTAATTAAATTGCTTAAAAAAAGGGCCCCATCTTTTCATTTTATTTTCTTACAATGTACTGAACCCTAATTAATTCTTTTCGTTTTATTTTCTTACAATGTACTGAACCCTAATTAATTCTTCTTTTATTCTCCACTATGTTGTTGTCCACTTCTGCTACAAGTTAGTTTGTTGTCGATGGTGGAATCCATTCGTCTAACCATTCCCAAGAGTTTACCGACTGTTCTAGTTACTCATCGTTCGATGGTGCTCACGTTCTGTTCACGCTTCGTCTCTTCTACTCGATGTTTTCGTGGTTCTATTCCACTGTACTGACGTCATTCATCCTGCACCACCTATTGGCCATACACCTCACCACACATCAGCCTCCTTAGACGTTAGTCGCACATCATGCCTCTTCTCTATTGTATAGCTTCTAGTGATCCAAAGATTGACTCAAGATTTTTCATCCCTATTAGTTGAAGACAAGTAACTTCCATTTGCTTGAAGATGTGATTTCTTTGCTCAAAATCTCTAGGTTTGCTTATGATTTCTCTTTTGCTCTATCTAGCTTAAAAATTTTTTGTTAGTATATTTTGGTGCTGTTTAGGGTTTGAAATATGTGATTTTTTTTTTCAATATATATGCTATTGGGTGCGAAATTCCAAGTTATTTTTGTAATTTCTAGTATGTTTTGGGTTCAAAATTTCTGATTTTGTTTTGCACTCATTGTTCTATAACCACTCCATATGGATTCAAATTTTTGGGGTTTTTCTCAATTTCCAGTATGTCTATGTATTTTGAGAGTTGTTTGTTGTTGTTAGACAGCATTTTGATCGGAAGGTGTTGAGATACTTCAGAAAAGATGGCCATAACTAGAGGAAGAAAAAAAATGGAAAAACAATGAAGAAAGATCATGAAAGACTTAAGGTGAAATTCTGGTGCCTAAGTTACACTATTAAGTATTTTTGCATTTTTCTTTGCACCAAAATGAAAAAGAAAGGTGCTATGAGCTTTATACACTTCATTGAAATTAATTCTATTTTAGGGAGTAAAATGTATTGAAAGCATCATCTGTATAAACAATTGCAATGGTTAAGTATGTATACTTTCAAGATGCAAGTGTGGATGTGTTGCACTACTACTATGCCCATAGAGAAGAAAATGAAAACTTTCAAAGACGCAGTTACTGGATGCTAGAAGTGTAAGTGTTAATTCTCTGTTCATTGTTTTTGTCAACTAGTACTATATGTGCCGTACCTAATCACTGACTAGTAGTAATTTATAGCAATGACATACTCAACTTTCTAATTCCATATACTGTGTGCAGGTCATAGACATCCTTCATCCAAGGAGATCAAATGTTTCCAAGGTAATTATTATTAACGCAAAACATAAATATTTAGTCTTTTTGCTACCTTGAGAATTTTGTCCTTTATAGGTAAAAAGGATTGGAGATAAGATTCTATGCTTAAGAATGATTGTTGTAAGAGATACTATCCATATCATAAGTACCTATGCACCCTAAGTAGGGGCGGATGCATATCTTAAGGAAAAGTTTTGGGAAGATTTGGAGGGATTGGTCAGAAGCATACCTTTAGAAGAGAAGATTTTCATCGGGGGGGACCTTAATGGCCACGTTAGGAAAGAAGCAGGACAGTATGAGAGGGTTCATGGTGGCTTTGGTTTTGGGGAGCTTAACGAGGAAGGACAGTCTATACTCGATTTCTCAATGGCTTATAATTTCAAGGTTGTCAACACCTGTTTCAAGAAGCGAGAGGAACATTTAATCACATACAAGAGTGGAGCTTCAAGGTCACAAATTGACTTCTTTTTTGTAATGAATCCAGATAGAAAAATCTGTTAAAATTGTAAAGTTATTCTTGGGGAACCCGTGGCAACTCAACATAGGGTTTTGGTCCTTGACGTAATTATTAAGGGTCAGAAACAGAAGTATCGACAGGTAATGAACCCTAAGACCAAGTGGTGGCAGCTAAAAGGGGAGAATCAACAGACTTGCAAGAAAATACTATTAGAGGAAGGGTCTTGGGAGTTACGAGAAAATGCTAACATCATGTGAGAAAAGATGGCCAAGAGGGTTAGAAAGATAGCTAAAGCACTTTAGGAGAATCTAAAGGTTTTGGACAAAAAGATAAGGAATCTTGGTGGTGGAATGAGACCGTTTAAGAGAAGATCAAATTTAAAAGAAGTTGGTTTAAAGCTATCCATCTGTGCAATAACTCAAAAAATTGGGAAAAGTATCGGAAGGCTAATAAGGAGGCTAAAAAAGTAGTAAGTGAAGCACGATCTAAAGCGTTTGAAGAGTTTTACAAGGACTTAGGAACGAAAAAAGGGGAACAAAAGATTTACAAGATTATGAAGACTAGAGAGAGGAAATCTAGAGATTTAGATCAAGTAAGATGTGTTAAGGATAAAGAAGGAAAAGTTTTGATTACAGATGGAGATATTAAAAATAGATGGCAAGGTTACTTTCACAAGCTCTTTAATGATGGAGCAGGGTCGACTTGTGATATGGAAGATTTAACAACTTTGGAGAGAGAACAAAATTTGGCATATTATCACAGGATTAAGGTTGATGAGGTCAAGAAAGCTCTTGGAAGAATGGATAATAGTAAAGTAATTGGTCCTGATGGTATTCCTATTGAAGTTTGGAAGTGTTGAGGGGATGAGGGTACTATCTGGCTAACTAAGGTCTTTAATGAGATTTTAAGGATCAAGAAAATGCCAGAGGAATGGAGAAGAAGCACTTTAGTGCCTATATACAAAAACAAAGGAGACATCCAAAACTGTGTACACTATCGAGGGATTAAGCTTATGAGTCACACTCTAAAATTATGAGAAAGAGTGATTGAACGTAGGTTACGAATAGAGACGAGTATTTCAGAAAATCAATTTAGATTCATGTCAGGACGATTTACTATAGAAGCTATTTATCTTTTAAGAGGGTTGATGGAAAAGTATCGGAGCAAACAAAAAGACTTGCATATAGCGTTTATTGATTTGGAAAAAGCTTATGATCGAGTACCAAGAGAGGTGCTCTGGAAATCCTTGGAACAGAAAGGTGTATGGGTTGTGTATATTAGAGCTATAAAAGATATGTATGAGGGGGCTACAACTAGTGTGAGAACGTATAGAGGGGAGACTAGAGACTTCTCTATTAAGATTGGCCTACATCAGGGATCATCATTGAGCCCTTATTTGTTTGACTTGGTTTTAGATGTTCTGACGAAACATATCCAAGAAGAAATCCCTAAATGCATGCTTTTTGCTGATGATATTGTGCTTATAGCAGAGTCAAGGGAAGAGATTAATTTTAAACTTGAGTTATGGAGAGCTACTTTGGAATCGAAAAGTTTTCGTCTGAGCAGGAGTAAGACAGAGTATATACATTGTAAGTTTAACAAGCGACAAGCTAGAAACAAGTTGGAGGTTAAAATTGGAGATCATGTTGTATCATAAGTGTCAAAGTTTAGGTATCTGGGATCTGTTATACAAGATGACGACGAAATTATTGGAGATGTGATACATAGGATACAAGCTGGGTGGTTAAAGTGGAGAATGGCATCAAGAGTTGTTTGTGATCAGAAAGTACCTAATAAGCTCAAAGGAAAGTTTTATCGTACTGCTATAAGACCGGCGATTTTATATGGGAGTGAATGTTGGGCGATGAAAGGACAACAAGAGCATAAAATTAGAGTAGTGGAGATGAGGATGTTGCATTGGATGTGTGGTCATACTAGAAGAGATATGATCCGTAATGATAGTATACGAGAGAGAATTGGAGTGGCACCTATTGAGGAAAAAATGACTGAAAACCATTTAAGGTGGTTTGGACATGTTCAAAGAAGACCATTGGAAGCGCCAATAAGGAGAGTTGAGCAGATGGTTTGGAGCCCTGTAAAAAAAGGTCGAGAAAGACCAAGAAGGACACTTAGAGAAGTTATTGAATGGGATCTTCTGGTAAATGAGATACCTGAAGAGTTGGTCATTGATAGAGCTCAATGGCGTCGTGTGATCCATGTAGCCGACCCCACCTAGTGGGATAAGGCTTTGTTGTTGTTGTTGTTGTTGTTGTTGTTGTTGTTGTTGTTGTTGTTGTTGTTGTTGTTGTTGTATAGTTAATTAATTTCATACAATCCACTTAAATCAATCACAACCTATGAAATTTAATCCAACCTTTGGGTCATGATATAATAACATTCTATGATACTACAGAATCCATATTTAGTTCAAGGTCGCTTTCAGTCTTGGGTGAAACAAGGTCTCTGCATCAAGGAACTTAAACCAAAGACAACACTTACCATACTTAATGAGGCATAAAGTCAAACTACATCACCCCCTCTCTTACTCCCTCATTTTCTTTAATATTTGACTCCCAATTACCTTGTTTATACAGTGTCATTATTACCAAAAAGCATATCAGATATACGAAACTCTCATTAACTTGAAAAACAGTGTCTTTTACCTCTTTTAATTTTAAAAATTTAATAAGATGCACTTTGAACTTTTATTTCAACATGTACTTTGTGCTTGTATCTGTGTATTGACTGGCCACATTGTGGATCATGCACTAGTATTTTCTTGGTCATGTTTTGGTGGTTCATAAAACCCTTACATTGTTTTTCACTATTATGAAGAATCATCAAGTTTAGGCAACCCCTTATTCTCTTACATAATAATATTAATATAATCTTTATATCACTAATAATACAATGGTTCATGATTCTAAGGCCTTTATTTGGTACTTTATATTTATATCTTCATTAGTTTTGGTTATAAAACTGTGGCCATAAACATGTACCCCAGAATAACTAAGGGTATAGATTAGTGGTGAATTTTTAATGTGCTTCGTGATATATAATCTAATATCTGTCTTTGCAAGTATAGGAAAAACAACAAGAAAGGAATTAAATCATTTCTACTGTAATAATTTATGCTATGCGTTTTGGTGGGCAAATGGCTTTAAAACTGTGTATGAGTCAGTTTTATTAGTTGAATCAGTTTGCAAAGATGTTAAGCATTACCAATTTTATTCCCTTCATAATAAACTAGAGCTTGTCTTTCTTTCTTCACTTTAAAGATTTTGAATGTCATGATAGTTATTCATTGCACAGGCCACTAAGCTTCATGTGGGTGGTGTATTAAGCTTATCAGGTCATGGGCAAACCACCCACATCAATAGATAAATACAAGCACAAAATACAAATATTAAATTTTAATAGGGAAGGTATTGTGTATGTATCAGGTAATTTTGTTTTCCTCTGTTTAGATTGTGTTTTTTGGGTGGGAAGCATACAGAGGCACAGCCACTGCTTCTTTTCTTATAACCTATATGAAAAAGAAATAGTGGAAAATTATAAATTGTAAATCATAGATATGGTTAAGATTTTAAATTTTATTTTTGGTGTCGCATCACTCTTTTTAGTTGATTTAAGGTCTTTGTAGTCCCTGTTTTTTATACATAGGGTCATTGCCTCTCTCTGTGTTTGTCTCTATTTCTTGTTATGTTCAATCATTATTCCAGAAATAAAAGTTACACTTTTTTGCTTTTAAGAAATTGCTTAATAAATAGGACTTCTTTATTTGAAATTTAATAATTATCTCCTTTATTTTTGGTGCCATGTATTATGTTGATGCTTTATATCAAAACTAGACTTTCATAAAGGATTTAAATATTATTCTTAATATTGTTTACAAATTGGCTTTCTCTATTTGAGGTATGTTGTTGACCCAAAGATTCTGTGGAATTGGTTTGAGCCATATATCAAAGATGAAGGGGTATGAAGACAAATTTATGATCTTTATAACAATTGAAATCTATTATGCAATGATATTTCTGGACTCTAATTACTAGTATTTTATAGTTGAAATACTAAATTTCCAGTGATTTGGAGTTCAACTGAGATTTCTATTCAGAGCTTTCCTTCCAAAATCCAGCTACATCACAAGATTGCAAAGGAAGATGAGTCCGGCGCCCCTGCTTTTCTGTACTAGAAAAGCAGGAGTGTTTTTTTAAACAACGGTTATAACCGTTGCTAAAATTTCAAAACCGTTGCTAAAATTAAAGTGTCGCGAAACATAAAAATCGTAGCTAAAATTAGCCACATTTATATTTTAGCAACGGTTTTTTACTTTAGCAACGGTTAAAACCGTTGCTAAAAAGAAAAGCACCTGCTTTTCTTTGCCGAAAAGTAGGGAAGCCGCTCGCAAAGGAAGATATGTTTCTCATCATTTCATAATTTGGAGTAACAGTCTTAATCTTGTTTTATTTTTCTGTCTTATAAGCTATCTATAGGAAACATTTTGATATGTTAAATTTGTTTTCTAATCCCTTAAAAATATGCTTGCTTAAGGCTCTTACAAAGAAAATAATATATACATATATATATATATATGTGTGTGTGTGTGTGTGTGTGTGTGTGTGTGTGTGTGTGTGTGTGTGTGTGTGTGTGTGTGTGAAATATATTTTTTAAGATTTTTTTACACTTAGCAACGGTATAAACTGCCCTATATTTTTTGAAAAGCATTTAACAATATAGTGGCGATTTGAGTCCAAACCATGCACTAATTTAGTGGCAGTTATTCTTGCAATTAAACTGCGGTTCAATTCCTTGTGACGCTTAATTTAGTGGTGGTTTTGGAAACCTCCACTAAACATAAATCAACAAAAAGAAAAACCACCACTAAAAATGAATTTTTTTATAGTGTATTGTTAACAATATACAGGTATGTGAAATGTTCAAAGGGAAGATGGAAAAAAAAAAGAAATGATACTAGAAGGTTTTCTAGAAATTTAGTAGCAGTTTAAATAGTCACTAAAAAATTGGTTAATTTAGTGGCAATTTAAATTGCTATAAATTCATATACAGTGGCAGTTATATAGAAATTGCCGCTATATTTGGATTTAGTGGCGGTTGTATTCAATACTTGGCTTCAAATTTACTTTATATGAATGGAAAAGTAATTATTAACAAGTTTCATTAGCATATTTTATAAAAATTGCTATTGTGGATATTGTTGTGAACAAGTTAAAAGGAAAAAAGAAATGACACTAGAAGGTTAAACCGCCATTAATTATGTAAAAGAGGTTAGTGGCGGTTTCCTATAAACTGTCATATATTTGGATTTAGTGGTAGTAATACCATTGACCACTACTAAATTAAATACAGTGGCAGTTTAAACCGCAACGATACTTTTTCTACTTTGGCACCATAGGTTCACTAGCAGTTTGAACCGCCATTTTAACCATGTATTCAGTGGTGATTATTTCTGTGGTTATGCTACTAAATTACTCATGGTGCTTGATTAGTGGCTATATGCAACTTTTAACTGCCACTGTGTGGCAATTTTTTTTTTGGTAGTGAAATCTGTTAAGGGTTTTGTATTTAAAACTAGAGACATACTTAATAGCCTTAAGATATTACATATTGCCGACACATTAAATAATACCCATTGTCACTGAATTAAAAATTATCCTTCAAGTAACAACTTAGTAATGTGATTTAAAACTAGAGAAATCTTTAATAGCCTTAAGATATTACATATTGCCGACACACATTTAATAACACTCATTGTCACTGAATTAAAATTAGCCTTAAGTAACAACTTAGTAATGTGATTGATGATTCGATTCTTTGTCATTTATTACCTAATTGATGAGTTAATTACTTGCCTATGATCGAAGATATGAATTATTCTTATCATATCAATGAGGTCAGTCTCAATTTTTTTAGAAAGACGACAAAATTAAATATAGAGTGTTATTTAATAAAATATCAAGGAGGTTAATGTAATTTGCCTTTTGAAAAATTTAATTCTTTAAGAAATTTTTGAACTTTCGGTTTTAATTTGGAATAATTTTTCTACTAGGCTAGAGACATTAAAGCCAAAATTTTGTATACAATAGGTTATACTTCTCTTTTTAATATTTGGTTAAATAATATTTGATATTTTTATTTAAAAAATATATTTATTTCTTGCTAATGAGATTAATCAACATATTACATAATATTGATTTGTTTTAAAACATAATTATTTAACAATTTTTATAGTAATATTAAAAATAAAATTCATGTGCTTCATTCCAACTATTACTACAAGAAAACTCAGAATCAGAGACGAAATTATCTTCCATCTCATAATCCGTCCCTTGTCTTTTTGCAAATTCCGTACCTAATTTCAAATTATTAAACAATGAATCAGAGATGGATTCTGGCATAGAAATTTTCTGTTTCTAATTGAATCTCTATCCCTAATATTAGAGACGGATTTTTCTGTATCAAAAAGTCGTCCCTAATATTTTTTTTCACATTTTTTTAGATATTTAAAAAATTAGAGACCAATTTTTTTCTATTTCCGAATTTTGTTCTAAATGTAGTAGATGCAAAATAATGTCATCTTGGCTTACAGACAAATTTTTTCGTCTCAGAAATCTATCTCTGATACAAACAATGTCATTTTGGCTACTAGTTTTAACCTAATCCCCTTTCCTGATTTCACTTTCCATGTTCACTCTAAACCATTGCATCCGCCTTTGTCTTATCTGCCGCGGTTGCTTGAGTGCTTTTGACGTGCTCGACCACCGTGGTCTTTGCCTCTCATGCTTCTCTCTCTCTTCTCTCCATTGTTGATTACCATACTACTCTTCAATGTAGTGTACTAAAAATTCTGGTATGAGCTCCCTAGTCCATTTTTCCGATCGTGTGTGTTGCTGCACTACATTCAATGGAGTCCAGGTTGGTACCCCTCAATCATTTCTGGTGCTGGGTTTTTTTTTTTCTTCGTTTCATTGAACTCTCTTGTCATTGTTATTGGCATATTAGAAGGTGGGGCTCCTTTGAACTTTTAAGATTTAAAATCGAGTCCTAAAACTTTGACAGTGAACAAAATTTAGTTACTTTAGACTCTCTAATTTTCTCTCAAGTGTTAGCTCATTTGTTACTTTAGTCTCTCTATATGTCACTGTTCAGGAAACTGTTGCTAGAGGTTTTTAATTAACAAATGCATGAATTAGTGATGTAGTAGGAAATTAGATGAAAACAAGAAGTTGTAAGACAAGAAACATTAGGAAGGAAAGAAAATGAAAAGAAAATGAAAAGAAGTGTCTGGAAAATTGAGGTTGGCATTGTAGAGATGCCTTTTGGTCCTTGACAAAGACGCCCTAGGAGATGGCAATATCTATCTCTGCGACCCCACTTTAGCTGTAGAGAAAGAAAATTTAATTTGCAATCTTTGTTGCCTAATAAGTGTGTGTATTGAGGAATGAAAGAAAAATAGGCTATGCTTGAGTATGGGAAGTGAGTATTGAGTTGAATATTCCCCCTCTCTGTCAGTCTCTCCCTCTATTTCCCTATTCTCATTCTCTTTTCTGTGTCTCTGTTATCTCCTACTTGTTACTCTTCTACAATCTGAATTAATATTTAGTTTGACTAGAGAGAACATAAGACACAACCAAAAATTAAATCATAAATCATAATACTGCCTTGGCTACTTAATTGCATGCTTAATTTGAATGGTGCAATTGATTGGGGAAATATTATGTATACTCACATCATAATCTCTAATCTATTGTGGTCCTGAAGATATTAGCCCTTGCATGCTAGCTAGAATTTAGAGTGACGGACAAGTCTACATATTAGGGTTAATTTGACTTTAGAATGAGTTAATTGGAGAAAAAAAAAAGCTAGTGAAAATTCAAGTTTAATAATACCTTTTTTTTTTCTCTTCACATGACTCATAATGATTAATCTAGTATGCTTCAAATTACATAAAATAAAAACATAATAATTCTTATTTGTCCATACTTGTAATTAATTAGCCTCTTATATGCCAATAGATTAGACATTTCAACCCTTACCTACTTACAAGTTTGTCAAGTCAATGTTTTATTAAAGAATTAAGGAAATAAACATAATTATACTATGATTTTTTTCTCTTCACTTTCATGTTTTCCCCTTCAGAATCTGAGTTGCATCGGTTTGGCCATTTTTTTCCATTAATTACTCCATTTATTTATAGTAATTGTACTATATATCTACTATTTATGTAATACCCGTTAATTTCAGAATATAATTCGCTTAAGAGTATTTTAGAATTCTACAACGTTACTTTAGTTATTTATTTTGGTCATTTTTAATTTTCATATTTAATTGTTCTCTTTGAATATTATTTATGAAAATTGAGTTAAATGACTGGACTAAATATTTGCACAATGAGGGATACATTCTAAGAATGGTGAAATTCATGGAAAAGTGGTTTCAGAATGGTCAATTAATCCATTTATTGTAAATTGACTGGATGGGTTTGGATGTTGGGTTATGGATACCCATGGGTTATTGAATAACCCATTAGAAATATTTAATATAAAGTTTCAATAGTAACCCTCATTTTTTTCACTCAGCCGAAGGAAGCAGAAAAGATTTCTCTCTCAGTTCTTCATTTTCTTCTCAAATCCTTTCCTTGATCTTCAGAGTTTCGATTATTTGTTCGGTTCAAAAGCTTTGTAAGGATCAAAGGTAAGCTTTAATCCGATTATTTTCCTTAAATTTCAGTTTATGTAGAAGATCAGAGGAGGTTTTGTTTTTGAAGATTTTGATGATAATTCATGAATCTCAGTTGTTTTAGAAGTTATACTTGAGTTATAATCGGTTAAAAGAGTTGAAATTCTGGTTTTGAAACAAGAAAGGGAAAGGATGAAATTGTTAGAAATTTCTGCAAAAACTGAGTTACTGTAGCGACCAGGGATTTCGAAACAAAATCTGAAAAATTTTCTTCGGTTACTGTAGCAGTACTGTAGTGTCGGCAGTCAACGGTACTGTAGCGGACCGGTACTGTAGCGAACCGGCACTGTAGCGAACCGACACTGTAGCAAACCGTACTGTAGCAACCCGTTACTGTAGCAGTCAGAAAATTTTACGTATTTTCGTGATTTTGTTTCCTTTCTTATGATTCCTTGTAATATATTTTACTAGGAAATTTTCCTACACAAATTCTAGTGTGGAACAAGGTAAACTTGGACAAACATCAAGGTGAGTGAATAACCTTGCTCAGCTAATTTGATATTACTAGTCAAAGTACAATATAAGTCCCATTTACAATATTATTTGGATAATAAGCAATTAATTTTTCATATGGGAGTATATGATGATCAGTAGAAATAAGAGTATGAAGAAACTATTTATTTCATGACAATTGTACTATGTGATGAATTCTCACTATTTTATTAATGAGTAAAGATCTACGGGATCTAATACACGAGTGTGAAAGGGTTAAAGTCCCATACTACTCGGTGTATATCTAAGAAATCTTATACACGAGTGTGAAAGGGTTAAAGTCCCATACTACTCGGTGTATATCTAAGAAATCTTATACACGAGTGTGAAAGGGTTAAAGTCCCATACTACTCGGTGTATATCTAAGAAATCTTATACACGAGTGTGAAAGGGTTAAAGTCCCATACTACTCAGTGCATATCTATGAAATCTATACACGAGTTGAAAGGGTTAAAGTCCCATACTACTCGGTGTATACCGATGAGATCTTATTCACGAGTTTGAAAGGGTTAGAGTCCCATACTACTCGGTGTATATCTATGAAATCTTATTCATGAGTTTGAAAGGGTTAGAGTCCCATACTACTCGATGTATAAGACAATTAATTATATGACTAAATGTGGTATTTGTACTTTTGATATTTTATATAGTACAGTTATTTACTTACTGAGTTTTTAAATAAACTCACACTCTCTATGATTATTTTTTTTCAGATACAGAAAACAAAGAACAAGAGTATCCATTTGAAGAATAGAAGCCCATTGGAATTATCCTCTATTTCTGTCTGGTGGGATACCAGTACTTATTAATGTGGATATTAGAAACGCTCTGTACTTTCTATAGGTCTCCTAGGCTTGCGATGAGATAGAAATATCAGACTATGTATGTCTATATTTGTTTATCAGATGAATATAATTCTGTAGTATGGAATGAATGATTAAGGTTGAATGTAAAACCTTACAGAATATATGTATATAACGTATGTTTGAGAATTATATCAAATGAGTAGTATCTTTTCACATACTCAATTTTTTGGGATGTGACAAATTTGGTATCAGAGGAAAGATTTTATAGGTCCCCTATAGAGTACAGAGCAAAGTGATCTTTGTGGGCCCTTCCCTATTGTCATGAGCCGCGGCATGACCATAGGATTAGGTTCCATAAAAGACCTTGTAGAGTATAACGTCATTTTATAGATAACTTCTCAGTGGGGCTAGTAAGTGATATTTTGTTTATGTCTGAAAATTGTTTGTTATGTGTGTAGATCTGTGACAGATCAATGTCAGAAGGATCTTCTAATAATAATGAGTATATGGGTCCAAGGAGGGCCATAAATCCACCAGTACATGTGCAAGATGATCCTAACCGTGGTGATAGTTTACATGCTCAAAGTACTGAGGGCGCAACTAGTGAGCAAGCAAGAAGAGTCGAACCTGATGCTCACGTCAGTAATGCAACTATTGCACATGTGATTCATTTGATGAATGAACGATTTGACCGATTTGAGGCTGAAATGAGAGGTCGAGCTGCACAAGCTAACCTGCCAGTGGATCCTCCTATTGTTGAAGCTGAAAATGTACCACCAGCTCCGTTAGCGGGAGGAGTTAATGTAAGAGAGGTAAGAATGTCTGAATTCCAGAAAATGAGGCCTCCTACTTTTTCAGGAGAAGATCCCAAAGAGGACCCACAATGTTTCCTTGAAGATTGTGAAGCAATATGTGATGCTATAGGGTGTTCTCCTACTCAAAAAGTAGAATTCACTTCCTTTCAGTTAAAAGGTAGGGCTGGTAAATGGTGGAGAAACTGGAAGAAAGCTAGCTTAAATATGAGAGAGAATTTAAATTTAAACTAGATTTGTAGATTTTTGTTTATCCTAAGTTTATTTATTTATTTAATGCTTTATCTTGATTCTCTTATTTTATTTTCATTTATCTTGTTTCTAGAATGTTTTAGGTGTATTTGTTTTTATTATTATTATTATTATTATTATTATTATTATTATTATTATTATTATTATTATTATTATTATTATTATTATTTCCTTTGTTTAATACTTTAATTGTAATTTTCAATTATTAGGTATTATTTAAGTAATATTTTTTTTAATCCAAATCCTATTATATTATTTAGATTAAATAAATATTATTTAATTATCCTTCCAGAAGCTAGACTAAAATATTCTCTTTTATATTGACTTATCTAGTATCTATTTAATTGATTGTTTATATTAGTTTTAGGATATCATAAACCAAATCTTATTTAAAAGTCTTCTTAAGATTTAAGTTAATTATTTTTCTTAGTGGGCTCACGCCTCACTTGCCTTGTTTTCTAATGAGCCTCACGCCTACTAGCCTTAATTGGGCCTACTCTATTAGTTTATCAGCCCACATTTATTCTAACTGGTTTCAAGGACTACCTGTTGGACTTTTAGTTTGGCTTTTCTAATTAGCATCTAACTTATTTATACTGGGCCCTAGCTTATTTCACTTAATCACTATTGGACTTGGTTTACATTTAATTAGAAAACTATACTTGGGCCTTAGATTATTAATTCATTCCTACTGTTTATTTATTTTATTAAATCTTTAGAGGTTTCTTTATGTTATTTTGACTACTTTTAATTTTCCTCCAATCCTAATACTTTTTATCTCCCTAGGGTCTCACATTTGCCTGACTATAACGTTTCCCATCCTACACCACAAATTGAATTATTTTTAGTTTGACCGCTAGCCAATTTTTATTTTTCATTTTAGTCCCTAACCTTTATTTTTCACTTTAGTCCCTTTGTACCCGAATCACACAACATCATATCTTATCACATATAACTTGTTGTCCCACACAATATATGCAACATGGACGTGCAACGCATGCCTTTTTTACTCATACACATAGATAAGTTTTATACACATATAATATGCAAACATAAAAAATTAAAAATTAAGGAAAATTCATCCATAGGTATCACACATGTCATGCCTACAATGGTCGAAAAGGATAATGAGCTTCAAGTCTTACGCAATGACGGGCAACATAAAAATGTTGATAGGTACATAAATGATCAATTATTAATTAATAATGAAGAAGAAGAGGAAAAGGGGGGAAATGACACAAAAGAGGAAGAAGGCGGGGAAGAGTCTAAATGGAAAAGTGAAAAGGATGAAAAGTGGAAGAACAAGAATCCTCTAACTAATCAATTCTCTGCTTATGGTATTAATTAATTATTCGGTTTAATTTACATTTTTTTAAGTATTTGATTAGCATGTAGTAAATAGTGGGCTTCTAGATTTGTTTAATTAACAATTTGATACAAATGTTAAGTGGTCATACGGTGGAGGGCACAGAGGAGGCCATCTTATAATACGCCTACCTCGTCTCTCCCTACCATCTACATCAGCACCATCTATCTTGTCCCCTCTACTATTTTCCAGCCCGAGCACCTCATATGAGCATACAGAGTCTGCAGAGGTCCCGTCAACATTTCCTCCATCCATCGAGGACCTACACACCCCTGCTAGCATCCTATCTACCCTACATTCTGGTGGGAATGATCCCATTAATGAGCGGCATTGGATATACTTGGATGAGGATGCGTGAGTTATGTTTCAATACTTTTGATTGGTTAATCTTAAAATGCATATAAACTATATTTTATAATTACTAATGTCTACATATTCGAACTGCATAGTTTTTTCTTGGTTGTTGATGCTGTACGAGAGATTTTCCTGATCATATATGGGAAATACGAGGCACTGACATTCAACCATAAGACTACTCCAGATGAGTTGTGGGACTTTATGGTTCGAAGAATGGGTGGTAAGTTATGTTTTTGAGTCACCCTATTTGTTTTCTTTTTTTTTTCTTACTATTTGAAAATATTAACTTAAGTTTACTTTTTGCAGGAACGAAACAAGTGGTTACCTGAACATACAACCCAGATCAGAAAGAATTGGGACTCGAAGTACGGCTAAGTCTTATGTTGCATGATGTGCCGCATCCATAATAAATACAAGAAGAAGCTCTTTAGGCCTAACTGGATTAGCGAGTAAATCATTCAATAACTAGTCCAGGCTTGGGATAAGGATGATTACAAAAAGAATTGCGATCAGGCACGTAAAAACATGGCCTCTACTACTAGGGGGACATTACATACCGGAGGCAACGTTCCTGCCTCTGAGCACATGAGCCGCCTGGTAAAATCAGATCCAACTTAATCTTCTTTTAATTTCATTTTTTTACGGCATGGTCATTTTGGAAAATTATAATCTTCTTTTATATGCAAGAGCGTTAAATCAAGAGAAAGCCTCGGCTTTTAGACTTATTTATGTGCACCCATAAGAAGAGGGGCACATGAGACTTTATTGATGAGCGATCACAGGAAATCTTCATGAGTATACTGAAGTCTATTCTTTTTCTTCTAATAATTTTTTTCAGTTTTTTAATTGATTATTTTGACTTATGTGGTTGAATGTATGTTTGACAGGAGAAGTACACGAATTTGAGATCATCACAAGCATCCGTGAGCAGTACAGGTGCCAAAGCTCAGGATGATGAGGCCAACAATAACGCACTATGGCTACAGGCAATGGGAAGAAAGAATAAGAAAGGATGCATTTTTAGCACAGAATCTAAGGCGCGTGAGATCAATTCCTCCAGTCACCTCTCCGTTGACCCATCAGGTCTCCATCTTGACTTTGAGCAGGAGCTAGAGCACCGTATGAAGCCTATGCTCAAATAGCTGACGACTCAGCAAGATTGGATCAACACTTAGATAGAGGTGTTTACCTCATCGAATCAATAGCTGTAGGAGTAGTCTGAGTTAATACAAAGCCAGACATCTATGCTTACTATCATGCAGCGCATGATGGACTACTTCATCGATCCTTTGACAAACACTTGGGTCCTATGACTGCTACTGATGATGATGAGACCCAGCCCCCAGATCACCTTTTAGACTAGGTTTTATGTTCCTTAAACACTTAGACTATGTATGTTTCTATTTATTTTTTTTATTAAATTAGACATGTAATTAAATAGTTCCATTTTTTATATAAAACTTCTTTTTTCATATATGGTTCTTAATAATTGCTGGATTGCTAGATTTTTTTATGCATAGGTTCGAAATCAATATTGAAACAAAATTTAATTATATAAAAAACACATGTTAGGAAATTAGAGGCAAAATTAGGGACAAATTTATTCGTCCCTAATTAGAGACGAAATTATCCATCTCAAATTTTGTCTTAAAGCATAGACAAATTTCTCTGTTCCAAAATCTGTCTCGATTTGAAACGAAATATTTCGTCTCTGAGTGCTTCTCAAATCATAGATGACTTTTGGGATGAAGCAATCCATGTCTGACTGAAATGGAATCAAAGACAAAATATTTCATCTCAAAAATTAGATGAAAACTTCTGTCTTTGAGTAGAAATGAAATCAAAAATGAAATTTTCTTCTCAAATTAGGGATATCTCACACAAAAAATTTTCCATCTCAGAAATCTGAGACAAAAATTTTAGATGTCTCAGAAATTAGGAACATCTAGCTCAGAGACAGAAATGAATCTGTATCTAATTCCATCTCTGAGACATTAGAGATAGAATTCTCTTAAATCAGAGATGAAAAATTCTGTCTTTGATTTCAATTTTTTGTAGTGAATAATGATATACATGATTTTCTGTAAATATACATAAAATATGTAGATCCAACAATTATATAATTCATATTATGCCTTTTATATGGCTACTAAACTAAAGACTCCATAAATTTTACTTCAGTGTAATTAATGTTATTTATTGGACTCTGACTAGTTTAATTGACAAATTAAATGTTTTCAATAAGTGTAAAATTTTTCTAGTACTGATTTTTTTATTTACAAAATTCAAAATTATTTCAAAGAAATAAGTGTCGAATTACTTGAACCAAGCTGTAAAATTTTACTGTGGTGAACTATGCATAAATGGATTGATCTTAAGATTATTTAATTTCAAGTAGCCTTTTTGGTCTTTGGAAGACTTTCAATAATTTTGAATAGTGGAGTCATTTGTTTCGTCTCTTGTTTCTCTAAAACCAAAATTTTGGGTGCTAATAATTAAAAAAATCAAAAGACAATATGCATATTGTACATTTCTTTGTTGGGGTTAATTAGGTTTATATAAAGTATGCTTTACACGGATTAAATTGGAAAGAAGACAAGTGTTGAGAGAGAAATGTAATTTACATCTCAGTTAATATATGGTGACAGTTGACACTAATTATATGATCTTTGGGAAAAAGCTCGAAAACATAACAAAATGACAAATCACATTTTTAAAGCTTCTACAATATCTTTCAAATGAAAATAGTTATTTTGTTCTTATGAAAAATTTCAATTAATAAAAAAAATAATCAAACATCATAATTAAAGTTTAGTGAATGTGTAGTGAAATTCTAAAATAGAGAGAGGCAATGAAGTCTATGGAGGGTCTGGTTTTCTCTGTGCAAAGAGTGTTTCCACACCAAGATAAACTACCGGATGATGACGGAGGAAGGGCTAAGCATGTGAATGTGACCTGTTCCTTTAAAGAGAAGCTGTTGGGAAAACAAGACTACTATACCAAGGAGGGAGAAAACTAATCTAGTCGTTGAGGGGTTAATGAAGATTGAACATGAAGGAGGTAATAGATGACTGCCAAAAATTTTCATTGATGAGAGCATTTTCATTGAACTTTGCCATCCATGGCAGGATGCATTGGTGATTAAGCTCCTAGGAAAGAGAGTGGGTTTTAGAATAATGCAACAATGCCTTAACACTTTTTGGAAACTACAAGGAGGATTTGAATTAATGGACATTGACAATGGGTTTTTCATGGTTAAGTTCGACATAGAGACTAACAAGGAGAAAGTTATAGATGGGGGTCCTTGGATTGTATTTGACCATTATTTAGCTGTCTCTAACTGGAGTCCAGACTTCGTTTCGACTACTATGAAAGTTGAGAAAACTCTGGCTTAGATTAGATTTTTGGGGATGAACTTAGTCTACTATGATGAAATCCTCCTACTTGCCATGACGTCAGCTGTAGGGAAGCCATTCAAGGTGGATGAACACACATTAAAAGTGGAGAGGGGCAGGCTTGCTAGAGTACGTGTTGAAATTGATTTAAATAAGCCAGTGGTAGGAAAGGTATGGGTACGTGGAACTTGGTATAAAGTAGAATATGAAGGCCTTCATGTCATTTGTGGGGGGTGTGGTTGCTGTGGCCATGTCTCAAGGAACTGCAAGTTGCTTCAGCCAGTCAAGAGATGAAAAGGACCACGACAGTAAGGGGGGACCGGTTTCGAGGAAAGAATCCATAATGGGAAAAACTGACATGATTAATTCGGGTGAAAATGATGCTCAATCATTGGATGGTGCTATAACTATCAGTGATACGTTAATTACCAAGAACAATGGTATGATGCCAAGTTCTATGGGACCTATATATGGAGAGTAGCTTGTTGTTTCTAGGAGAAAAAAGTCATTGAAAAGGAATTTCAAACAGAAGGAGAAGATTACAGAGGGTATCTTCAAAGAAAATTTCACTAGATCTGATGTGTTTAAAAGTACAGAGCAAAAATAGGGTAGTGGGCCAATGACTCAAAACCTTAAAAAGGGCCACATGGAAGCTGCTAATAATGGACCTACTACCAACAAAGATGTGAAAGAGGATAAATTTATTAAGACGTCCAAGAAAGGAAACAATAAAAGATCTCAGAGGGAGGAACAGGATCTGAAAAAAAAAGGATATTATTCAAGATAATTTTCCTAACAGCTTTATGACAAGCTCAATTTCAGCCACCTCAGGAAGGAACTCGACTTCAGTTATGCCTAAAACTCTAGTCCGGAGATCTAAAACTAAGAGAAATTTGGAGGAACTTATAGGACAAGCCATATCATGGTTAGGCCGAGAAAGTGCGCTCTCTAATTATACCTTTTTCGGGGGGTCAATCTTTTCCTACTAGAGTGGGATTAAGTATTATTGAGAATACCTCTTTAAAAGATATCCACAGAGCAGGAATGGAGCACGATATTTTATGCAATAAGATAACTATAGAGGGTCATATACATGAGGAGAGAAGGTGCATAGGCGACATTATTTCCCACACAGGCATACATATATAAAGATCTCGGTTTGTATCCTTTTGTTAATATCTTTTGTCATGATTGAATTCCAAGATTTTTCAATTCTTTGTTGGAATATTAGAGGAGCCATTAATAAGGATAGGAAGAGACATACTCATGTCATGGTAAAGAAACATAAGCCTTCTGTTGTCATCTTGTTAGAAATGCATTGCCAGTATAAAAGAGCTGAGTCTTTTTGGCATAAGCTTGGTTATGAAGCTGGTGCTTATTCTGAAGCGCAAGGTCATGCTGGTAGTATTTGGGTTCTCATTGAAAGGGAGGAACTTTTTTCTATTTTAGTGGTTGATATTTTTCACTAGTCGATTGTTGTTACTATTCATAGAGGCTTAAATAAGTGAACTCGCTCAACCATATATTCGAGCCCTATACCAGCTAACAGGGAGTTGCTTTGGAGTTACCTCAGGAATATTAGACATTCAGTTACTGATTCTTGGCTTCTGATTGGTGACTTCAATGAGGTTTTCCTCCCTTCTGAGGTGAAAAAGGTACCTTTTCGACGAATTGAGCTACTAAATTTTCTAATGTTCTAGAAGATTATGGGCTGCTTGATCTGGGTGCTAAGGGCAATATCTTTACTTGGTTCAGGAAAGCCAGTGTAAGGGTTGTTTCAAAAAGACTTGACTGTGCCTTATCTGACTGTGAATAGCGGACTAAGTTCCCTGAAGCTTTTGTTGAGCACCTTTTTGTCATCATTCTAATCATTGTCCCCTTCTCTTAAGGTGCAACAGGGTTTTACCTAATACCAAAGCTTGGTTGTTTTGCTTTCAAGCTGCTTAGATTACCCATTAAGATTTCCCTATTGTGATCCAAAGTGCATGGAGTAAAGGCAATCACTTGGTCCCATGCAGCCTGGATAATGTTAGAACAGATGTGTTGGAGTTTAATTCTAAGGAGTTTGGTAACATCTTTAAACGTAAATGTATCTTGGAGACCCGACTTGAAGGTATTCAATGTGCCCTCATTGCTTCATATTCCATTGAGCTTATGTTGCTTGAAGCAAAACTGCAAAAAGAATATGAAGTGCTTTCTCAAGAGGAAATTCTTTGGTTCCAAAAATCTAGGGAAGAATGGGTAAAGTTTGGTGATCGCAATACCAAGTTCTTTCATACCCAAACAGTCATTCGTAGGAAAAGGAACAAAATTCATGGTTTATTTCTTGATAATGGTGAGTAGTGTTCTGATCAAGATAACCTTAAGCATGAAGCACTTACTTTTTTTAAAGAGTTGTTCTCCCCTCCTTCGAATACAAATTCTCACTATTTACAAGTTCCTCGTCATTATATGCTTTCTCAAAGTGGTGTCACTTCCCTTATTACTCCTGTTAGCAAAAAGGAAGTGAGAACAACGGTATTCAATATGGGTTCCTATAAATCTCCGGGACCTGATGGGTTTCAACCTCTTTTTTTCAAGCATTTTTGGGATACTATTAGTTTGGATGTTTAGTAGCTTGTTATCAAGGCTTTTGAAAAAGGTCATTCTGATGAGCGCATTGTTGAGATTCTCATTGTTCTTATTCCTAAAGTGGATCAACCTTTGCGTTTGAAGGAATTTCGTCCTATTAGCTTATGTAATGTGATATACAAGGTTATCACTAAGGTGCTGCTTCAAAGATTACATCCTTTTCTTGATGAGTTAATTGGTCCCCTTCATAGTAGTTTTATCCCAGGTCGCGGTACCAAAGATAATGCTATTTTGATGTAAGAGATTGTTCATTTTATGCATCATTCCAAAGCTAAAAATGGGATCATTGCCTTCAAAATTGATTTGGAAAAGTCGTATGATAGGCTTAGCTGGGCCTTTCTTGAGCTAACTCTTAGATAATTTGAATTCCTAGATATCATGGTTAACTTGATTATATGGTGTGTTAGATCAGCTAATCCTTCTATTTTATGGAATTGGGAGAAGCTGGATTCTTTTAATCCATCTTGTGGTCTCCGCCAAGGAGATCCACTATCTCCCTACCTCTTTGTCCTTTGTATAGAAAGATTGGCCCTCAATATTTAGAAAAATGTCTCTACTAGGGATTGGAAGCCTATCCATGTTTCACGTAGGGGCCCTGGTATCTCTCATTTAGTCTTTGCGGATGATGTGTTATTGTTTTGTTGTGCTAACTCTTCTCAAGTCAACATTGTTATGGACATGTTGCAGGAGTTTTGTAAAGCTAGTGGTCTGAAAATTAATTTGGAGAAATCTAAAGCTACGTGTTCTTCCAAAGTGCCTAAACAATGTCAAGGTGATTTGTCTAGACTTTCGTCTATTCAATTCGTAATGATCTTGGGACCTACTTAGGCTTCCCTCTTTCGAAAGGCAGGGCGAACAGAAATCAGTACAATTTTATGATTGAAAAAATTCAAAAGAGGATGGCTTCATGGAATGGGCAACTGTTAAATAAGGCAAGGAAAGTATGTCTTGCAAAGTTTGTTACGTCTTTTATGCCTATTTACACTATGCAGATAAATCTATTTCCTAAAAGAGTTTGTAATCAATTGAAGTCTCTTACGAGAAGATTTATTTGGGGCCACAATACTAGGCAACGTAGTTGGAGTTCAGTGAATTGGGAGACGGTTATGAATCTGAAAAATTTTGGTGGTCTGGGAATCTGTGACACTAGACTCATGAATGTTGCTTTATTGGGTAAACTCATTTGGAGTATGCTGCATGAGAGAGACAAACTTTGGGTTTAAGCTCTATCTCATAAACATTTGGGTCAGAATTTTATATGGAATACCAACCTCCAAGGTACATCTTCGGGTACTTGGAAGAGCATTATGAAGGTGGTTATAGCCTTGAGGGATGGCTTTGATTTGAGACTTAGTTCTGGTAAGTCTTCCCTTTGGTACACAGATTGGACAGGTAAGGGTCCCTTATGTAATATGGTGGACTACGTTTACATATCCGATGCTGATCTTTGCCTTAAATATGTTTGGGAGAATGATAATCGGAGGCTTAATAGATTGGCTACTCCTATTCCTAACATGTGAGATACTTGCTTTTTACCTTCAGTGTGCCTCACCCTATCTCCCTTAAGCGTTCAAATTGCTGGGTTTGGATTGGAAATAATGAAGGTATCTTCAAGGCATTCTTTGGTTATCGTTGGGTTCTCAATCGAACTCGTAACTGGAACATTTCTACGAATTGGAAGTGGGTTTGGAAATGTAGTGCTCTGACTAAGGTTCAATTTTTAATCTGGTCGATCTCCCATCATGCCTTGCCAACTAATGAGATGAGACACAAAATTGAGACTCTGTCGCACTAAAAGAATACATCTTTAAAAAAAAATACATCTTTAGAAAAGTAATAATACTTAGAAAAGTAAAAAAAAAAGTAATAATACATCTTTAGAAAAGTAAGAATACATCTTTAGAGAAGTAAATATATATATATATAATACATCTTTAAAAAAAAGAGAAGAGAACGATTGATTGATTGATTGATTAATTGGGATAAAAGAACAAAAAAAAAGTGAGTACGAGGAAGATATAAATTTTTTTTTTTGAAAAAAAAAAGGCAAGGAGGAATCCTCTCTTCCGGGTTCAGCGCTCAATGTCTGTCTTAATTAGCTGGGATTTTTGGATTTGACTAAATTATAATGGATTTGACTAAATTATAATTAATTTTTATTTAAAAAAATTACATTCAACTCCTCTTCAGCTCATTCTCTGTTAATGAAATTAATTAACTTTCTATACTCTATGCATTTATTTCAAAATAAAAATTGATTACTTAATAGTTTTTACAATTCTATTAAAAATAAAATTATAATTTATGTTAGAGCTTCATGTCAACTTTATTCCAGCGTGTGTGTGTATATATCAATGTTTACCAAACCGGACCGGACCGGCCGGTCGGACCGGTCCGACCGGGAACCGGAGGGGTCACCGGTCCGGTTTGGCCATTGAACCGGTCAGTGGTTCGACCGGTGTTGAACCGGCCGAACCGGTGCTGAACCGGCTGAACCGGCCGGAACCGGCCGGTTTGAAGGTTGAACCGGTTCAAGTTTTTTTTTTTTTCTGGTCAAAAAAAAAAAATTTTTTTTCTGGTCAAAAAAAAAAAATTTTTTTTAAATGGAGGGGGAAAAATGTAGAGGGAAAGTGAACAAAAAAAACACATGATAACCCTAGTTAATTTTGCAATTGCCAAATATGCCTCCACTTACATAAGCAAATAAAAAAGAAAATCAAAGGAGAGAAAACAAAAAGAAAAACAAAAACTAGCCGAGTCCACTTTATCACACGCACATGGGGGGTAGATTGGACAATTTGTACTACATTGGCCTGAAATTGTGAGCGCATGAACCCACCACTTCCCTTAGCCTCTTATAAGCCCATTAACATATATTAGTATATGAAACTTTTTTCCTTTCTTGTTCTAAGCAATGTGAGACTTACTCACTCTTTTACAAGGCTATTTTACTTAGTTTGAAATTGTGAATATTATGAGTTGTGATGAATTATCAATTTATGGATTAATTTTCTTATTTCTCTCACTTATTGTTATGAATTATCAATTATATTAAGTATTTTAATATTTTAAATTATATATATTTTTAATATTTTAAATTATATATATTTTTAATATTTTTTAATTATCACCGGTTCGACCACGGTTCGACCACGGTCCGACCATTGAACCTTGAACCAGTGGCTCCACCGGTTCAATGACCGGTCCGGTTTTGAAAACATTGGTATATATATATATATATACACACATTATTTTTTGTACTTATAAATAAAATATGGAGATCCAAAGATTATATAATTTAGATCATGCCTTTTGTATGGCTACTAATCAGAGACTCTATAAATTTGCTTTCAGCGCAATTAAATTTCAACGCCGTGAGAGAGGAACTAATATACGCAATGCATATGTAGAGGTTTTTTTATAAATTATTAATATTGAAAATTTTACTACACTCTCACTATATTGGTTTAAGTTATGTTTGATCATAAAAATATAAAACTTTTTTAACACTGACTTTTTATTTACAAAATTTAAATTTAAAATTTTACTAAAGAAAAGTAAAATTTGAATCACTTAAACCAACTTATAGTTTTACTACACTGATGTGTGTATTTATTCATAAATGGATTGATCTTGAGAATCTTTCTAGCAGCCTTTTTAAGGCTTTTCTCAATAATTTGGTTTGGTACGTAGGGTCAGTTGCATCGTCTCTTGATTCTCTCAAACCGAAATTTTGGGTGCTAATAATTAGATATATATATATATATATATATATTGTACGTTTTCTTTGTTGGGGTTAATTAGGCATGAAGTATGTTTTACATGAAATAGATTTTTTTTTTTGGTTTTGAAAAATAAGAAGAATGCTTGGTTTATTTTATTTAGGTCATTAATACAATTAACGATTTAAATTTTAAGATATTATTTTTAAAAAAATTAAAAAAATAAAAATAAAATTTTAAAATTTGAATTATTTATTATAAAAATCAAGGTTCATATAAACCAACATCTTGTTTGTTTTTCAAAACTAAACAAAAGATTTGTTTCCGTTTTACAACAAACAAAAAGCAAAACGGACGAGTGTTGAGGGAATTATATTTTAGTTATTATATGGTGATAGTTGATACTAATATGTATATGATTTTATGCACAAAAATATGTATATAATGATAATTTTTATTTTTTAAGTAAATAAAAAATAATGAATAAATAGGGATCGTTAGATGGTACAAGACGCTCTCCGTTCCCGTTTTGGGGTGTTCAGCAATTAGTTTGAGCTGTTTCAAACGAAAAAAAAATGTCAAAGAGTTCTATTTGGTTTCATCTATAAAATTAAGCCAAACTAAATCATAAAATGAACGAATTAGGTGCAGATCAATTTATGTTGGTTTGGACATATATTTGAATTTTTGTTTGTTTGGCCCAATTTATCTTTTTCTTTTTTTTGTCAAACCTTTCACAATTATTTATTAAAATAACTATTAAAAACGTCTAATTCAAACTCAAATAATTAATAAACCATAATATATTTGTCAAATAATTTATGAACCACAATCTACATTTGTTCATATACACAATTCATAAAAATAATGTCAGTCTAATTTTAAAGTTAGATCACTAAAACGGACATAAAACAAAAATTAAGTAGTGAAAAAGTTGTGTATAAATAGCGCACTATTAAAGCACTTAATTATTTATAATATATGTAATAATATATAATATGGTATATTAAAGTATTTATATATATATATATATATAAAATAATCGATTTGGTTGTTTGGGTCCGTTTGATAATTTATTATACCGAATATTAATTGATTTTGATCTTATTCATTCAATTTGATTTGGCTTAATTCGATTAAATCCGTTTGCATTATTAGATTTAAATGACGGCAGCAATATATTTCAAATGAAAACATAATTTATTTTATTCTGACAAAAATAGTTGGTTTAAAATATGAAACAACTTAATTGAAATTTAGTGAATAGTAATAGTCTTTACCCATAAAACATTTTTGGTCCCAGCTGATAAATTTTCAAATTCTTCAAAATTTCAGTTCTTAGTTGTTGATGAAGGATCGAATTAAATATATCCTATATATTATTATACATGAATATTAAAATATTAGTGAACATCTTTTTGTTCAGTACGATGTGGTTTTTGTTCCAGAGATGTTGCTGGTAATTAAAATAAACAAAACCAGGGCTAAACCTCGTACTCTTTACCTGGAATGGATCGAATTCCCATGGCCCTACTACATAGGTAATAGACAAAACCAGGAAAAAGTTTAATACTACCAAAACAATACCAGGGATGGCCATTATTTCTAGTCATTAATTAATTATTATTTTCTTTTGGATTGAAGTACAGGCTTCATTTTAGATTTTTTTTTTCAAAAAAAAAAAAGGAAAAGAAGAAGGGGGGAAAGAGAAGGTAAAGATGCAAAAAGTGAGCTATGTAGTTTATTAGAGAGATCGAAAAGGTGATTTCAACAGTCAAAGTCAGAAGATTTGAGGAGTAACCCGTGGAATTGTTTATTACGCATCTAATATTCAACGTTGGCTGATTGTAAGAATTAAAAAAAAATTAGAATTCCCTTCAAACAAACTTTTTTTAAGAATAAAAAAAATTAATTCTAACCCTGTGTATTCTCAAACACTGATATAATTTTAAGCAAAAAAAGAAGAAGAATATCTTAAAAATAAAAAATGATAAATACATCTAGTAGTGTTTAAAAATGAAAAGGAAGAAAAAGATTAATTAATTAATTGAGATAAAAGAAGAGAAGAAAAAGCAAATACAAGAAAGATAGATAAATAAAAAGGCATAGAGAAATCTACTCTTCATGCTTAACGCTCGTCGTCCTTTAATTCTCATATGATAAATTGTCGGATGCTAATCATTTTAACCAAAATAAAAATGAAGAATATCTTAAAAATAAAAAAAATAATATATAATGCATCTAGTAGTGTTTAGGCGACTCCAAGAAAGATAGATAAATAAAAAGGAATCGAGAAATCTACTCCTTCGTGTTTAATGCTCGTCATCTCCTTTAATTCTCATTAAATTCTTGGATGCTAATAATTTTATTAAAAAAATGAAGAATACCTTAAAAAATAAAAAATAATATATAATACATATAGTAGTATTTAAAAAAGGAAAAGAAGAGAAAGATTAATCAATTAATTGAAATCAAAGAAGAGAATAAAAAGTTAGTCCAATAAAAATTATGGTTCAAAAATGCAAATCGATTATTGAATCGATCGAAATACCGATTCAAGAGTTAATGGTTAGATCATGATCAAACTGCAATTGAAATAGTGGTATTTAAAATATATAACTAAAGTATATGTTTTATATATATAAAAATATATATTAAAATATTCTAGACATATTACAGATGTATATTTATATCAATCTTAAATTTTCTTCTAATAGCTTAAATTTTTGAAGATTTTTTAAAAATACATAATAACATTCAATAAAATTTTAAAAATAAAAAATCAAAGAATTTAAAAAAAATTAAACCGATTGAACCAGTTAAACCGGTACCGATTGAATCAATTTTTCACCAATTTATTGTTGCAAACCAAATGAGTTCTCTGACCGATTCATTGATTTTTTGATTAAACCGGCTAATTTGATTCGGTTCTCTTAACACAGATAAAAATAAATAAATAAAATTAGGGCTTAGGGGAATCCTCTCTCAATTCTCACCCATTCTATTTAATTACTAACTGTCCGTACACTTCTCCCCTACACCCATATGCATCGATATACTCTCTCTCTCTCTCTGAGGAGTCTGTCGTCTGGTTAATTTTTCGTCACAATTTTTATCTTTTATGTTGTTTTATTTTTAGCTATAATTTTATTTTTAGCCACAATTTTAACCGTAACTAAATAAATTAATCATAATTTAAATCATAGCTAATAAGAAAAACACCCTACTTTTTTTCATGAAAAACAAGGACACCAAACAGTCATGTGAAAAAGGGTTGGGGGTGTAATTACTTATTACCGTTGCATACAAATGTACGGATTGGCTTCAAAAGAAAAGATATATATATATATATATATATATATATATATATATATATGCCTCCAAGCAACATTCTGATTATCTATCAAAGCAAGAGACTGATCTCACCCCACATGATTTCACACTTTAATTTGCAGTTTCATTTTGCCATCTTAATTAACCGAACCAAAAATGCCAACTTGCATTACTTTGCTTTCAAATCAATTTCTCTCACTGTATTATTCATTGGTAAAGTTAAATTTTTATACAAATAAACAATAAAATTACTTAATGATTTGTGCTTATATTGTTATATTTAAAATAAAATGACAATTTTATGTTGGAGTACTACGAAATTACAGTACGTAATGACAATCAACTTGGTGGATTTTTTTTAGTTTTATTGTCAAATTGAAAATTACTACCGTTGCATAATTAATCCACATGCCATTCAACGTATTTCATAGGTTGCGTACTTCAAAACCTGTAGGTTAGTCTTAGCATGTGGCTAGGGGCTATAGGTTTCTGTATGTTGTGCAAGTTGAAAAATTGTGGGTGTGAACAGATAATACCATGAGGGAACACAGAATCTAAAAGAAGTGATAAAGCCAAGAAAATGATGACACATATATATATGTATTAAGATAGAAAATGGTTCAATCAATGTGACTTGTGGGTACGGATAAAGATAAGAAAAAGAAGCCACTCAATTCTCACTAACCCTAGTTTGTGGAACTTACTTATCAATCCAGGTACGTTAATTGATTTAACTAATTTGATATTTATTTTTCAATATAAATTTAAGTTTTAAATAAAAAATCAGTGTGGAGAAAATTTTATATTTATAAAAAAAAAAATCAATGCTGAATTCAAACTCTTACTGTAACCCTAGCTTGTTTGTGAAAATTTATAAATCTATGTGATTTAAATGATTTAACACTTGTTCATCTTAAGTAAATAGTTAATTACTCACAAGTCTCAATTCCAGTTTGAAAAAAAAAATCTTGACCCCTTTTACACCCAAGCAACGTTGCTAATTAATTAGAACTTGAACATATATAAAATTAATCCTTCACGAAATGATTGAAATCGGGTGCTAATCAAAGTGGGTTGGAAACTTAAATTAGGATTAATTCGAGTTATCTTCTACATTTCTTCAATCCTTTGTCCTTTCTTTCCACTCCAATCTTCAAAGTGTTGAGACAGGTAATCCCAACTTTTCAGAAAGCAAAAAAGCGCGGCTTTATTTTATCCTCTTGCCCTAAAACATTTATATACAGATCAGAAAATATTCCTTTTTATAACATGCAAATGATTTTCATCTTGAAACTTTACAATTCTGTCAAATACTAAAAATGAAAATGGTTTCATTATCATAACTCATAAGAATTGATTCCAGTGAAGATTGAAATAGACCAGCAGTCGTGAAACTAGAAATCAGTCACTTCTCTTTCTCTCTCCTATTTTTCTTTTTTTGGAATTAGTAGTTGTTTGAACTTAAATTAAGCTCCTAATCCACTTTTTAAGCCGAAGATAGATTTTGAATCAATTCAAACGTCGGTCACTAATAGTTAATTACATGGGTGCACTAGTAGGTGATATTTTTGAAAGCTTTTATATATGAAACAACATAGAAAAAAAATTCTATAGGATACCACTAATATTAATGTAATGTCATATGATGGGCAGTGGGGGGTTTTTATAAAGGAAAATTCTATGGGAGGTGGGCTTCCCCCACTTCAAAATTTTTTGGTTGGCGTGTTTTAAAATTAAAAAAAATTAATTAACACATAAAACGACACGTATGAGAGACAAAGAAAGTTAACTTTTACAAAAATTAACATTTCTATAGTCTCTCCTTTTATAAATTAGATTGGTTTTGATTTTTGACAATTCAACAATTAAATCCACTAACAACAAAGAAAACTGATTAATACAGTTACCAATCTTATCCAACTTTAATTAATAGCCTTATATTGAAACAAATGATTTTTTTAAAGAACTACAACATATTTAAATCAAAACTTTACATTATGAAAATAACATTTCAAAAAATGTATCATATATAACAAGAATCACTCAAAAAATTACAGAGTTAAGATTTATCTAACTGAATGAGAAATTAATAAAATAAATCAAATTTATGTATAATAAAAAATATTGAAATTATCAATAAACAATTTATCCGTATATATATATATATGTATATGTATATACACACATATGTATATATATGTATGTATGTACATATATATATATATATATATATAAAAGTATGAATATATATCCAGCACTCAAATTGATTTTATATTGGTTAAGCAAAAAAAATTACTCAACTAATCTAATTAATTATATTGGTCACTTTTAATAGGATTAATTTGAACTGCCTTGGTTGAAATTAAATGAAATCTATATATCTCGAATTTTCCTAGTTATTGAATATATATATATATATATATATATATATATATATACTATTGAGGATGAACAGAGAGTCAAAGAGATAAGCTAATGTTAAAGTACAGACAGGATATAGTTTGGATGATTTTCTATATACCATGCTGTTTAGGAGTGAAGATGATTTTTGAAGGAGGCTTCCATATTATAAAATCGCATAGCTGTTCAAAAAGAAGAGAGAGGACACCGAGAATTAATTCTTATCTTAAACGCCATACATAAAACATAGGTTGGCTTTGGAAATATAAAATTTGTGTCGAAGAATCATTTGACTGAATGACAAGAGATCCTCAAGAAATCAAGCACTTGAGAATATATATTTTAATTAGTAGCTGCTAGTGCGGCATTTCCTTGCGTAATCAGGTACCAGGGATTTATATAAAGAGAGATTCGCTCAATATCTTAACTCCACATATTATATATATATATATATATATAATCTACATAAAGCCCTTTTCTTAGGATCTCTCTCTCTATATATATATATAAAGCCCTTTTCTACATAAATCAATTCATGAATTACGTAAGCTCAGAAGGTTAAAGGCAACGTTGTTATTATGATGTATTTCTAGGTCAACAAGTGATATATACATATATATATATATATATGGCAATTGCCCATGGATATATATATGGTACATATATATCTATATATATGACTCTGTGTGTGTGTGTGTGTGTGTGTGTGTGTGTGTGTATAAACCCATGCTATCTGGCGGCCTGATTTACATATGTAGTCCTAAAGTATGTCAAGGATTGGATATTTTGATTGCATTGCAGAGAACTTAAACGAAATATAGGTGCCTGCTGGAAAAGAGATAGGAGAAAATTTAAGAGTAGTTATTTATTGTTATTAAGTTCTTTTATATTAGAATATGACAAGTATATGTATTATTAATATTCAATCAAAATATAATAAATATATGCTTTTTAAAATAATTATATATCTTTTACGACTCAACAATATTGTAGATGATTGATTTTGTTTTTCAAAAATACTTTTTTAAACACATATTCTAGTGAATAAATTGATAGCAAAGGTATTATAAAAAAATGCATATTGGTCTAGTCTAAACAATTATATACACTATGGGATAAGATATTTTCGTAATTGACTAGTGTGGAAGTATGTGTTTATTAAAATTCATATTTATATATGAAAAATGTAAACAGTTAATTTTAGGAGATTTAGGAAGCATTTGTTTGCATTTAATAGATGTCTAAATCTGATTTATTTAAATTTCAGATCATTAAGTACATTTGTTTATTATTTTTATTAATTTTTAATAGGTTTAAATAGATCTTAATAACTCAGCTTCAGAGACAACTGAAAACTATTCAGATATAATCTTGAGTTCCACATATTTGAACCTATATTATGTTGAATATAAGAGCTTGTTTTAACCATCTAAACCAAATCTTGTTAATATTATATAAGGGCAAATTTTCAGATCTAAAGATCAAGATCTTATATAAAACTGGAAGAGCTATAGGATAGATTGAATTACAAAAATCGAATCAAGAATTGTAAGATCCCAAAAATTTTCATAAATAAATATAAAAAATAATATAGTTAACTAAAATACTTAACCAAAGATACACTTATTTAAATCTCATTATACTTCCATAAAACATATCATATATTACAAAAATAACAAGAGTTTACTCGTAAATTATATTTAATAGCCACCAAAGTTTCAAAATCTAATAATCCATATATTAATCAACTCATAAAAGTCATAATATACAAGATAAAAGCTTAACAATTGATAAAAAGTCATTAAACTTAATCAAAAACACCTTCAATATCAACATCATCGATATTATTCACATCCAAATTATGCATAGCTTGATCCTCACTACCATCACTATAGTTAGCATCATTTGAGTCACCTAAGTCTTTAAGAATCTCCAAGCTACGACCAACAACAGAAAGCTATAAACATATAAATTCACAGAGCAGAAAGCCAGAAACACATCGTAAATCACTAAATCAAAACGACAATGAAGAGGAGCAGCAACCAAGAGCAAAAACTCATCACTTGCCTCTTGAATCTCAACCAACAATAGTAGAATCGCAACGTAAACCCCCTAATTCCTGCCACACACTAGCAAATCAAAGAGAAACCGCCGCAAAGATGAAGAAGATGATGCGCGCGACAACCAAACATGAACCACGAACAGTGAATAGCGACGTGATGTGCAAATGCGAGAAGCTCAACTATGAAATTCGAAGCTTTCACAATCTCACACAACGGCCAATTTCGAAGGGGATGGTGATTTTTCTGATTCAGTTAAAAAGCACTATTTCAACTCAAAAAATTGGGGAAAAAATCTACTGATTTTCAGGATCACATAGGATCGTACGATCACACGATCATATGCGTCAGAGCGTGATCTCACTTTGATTTTGATCAAGATCGATCTTGGGTATGATTTTGCTATATTTCTAGCTATAGGATCGCAATCTGAATCAATCCTATGATCAAGATTGAGATATTAATAACATTAATTTAAAATAATATAACAAATTTAAATGATATTATTATTTGTATAAAATGATTTTAAATTATAAAACATAAAAAATCATCAACAAATTATAATACCAAATAATATTGAAGATAATATTTAACAACAAATGTTTAATTTTCAATTTATTTGAAAATAATTTGAATTTATTTTTTTTTGTAAACTATTTATATGTGTTCAAATGTTGAGAAAAAAAAATCTTAATCATTCAATATTCAAATTTAAAGAAAATATTTTAATAATTAAACGTATATTCAAATTCATACATCTTAATTTTAAAAAAAGTGATCCCTTAATAAGTGAAAGTGATATTAAGAACCTAAATTTAAAGGAGGTTCTGATATATAAGTGGTTCAATCTTTGCTCTGCTTGCATGTACTTAATTGTGTGTGGATGATTAGTCATTTTTTTCTTACTAGGTCTAAAACATTAAAATTAATTAAAAAGAAAGTAGAACAATTTGATGATGAAGAATTTGACGTTTTAAAAATTCAAACCCTATCATTACTAATAGAACGGATGATTAGTCCTTAACCTGGACGTGTGGATTGCTAATTAAGAGATAAATAGAATTTGGCATACAAACACAGAAAGCAATATTTGTGAAACAAAAGTAACGAGTCAAAAGCTAGGTTAAGTGCTGATTTAACAATTGAAGTCTATATTGGAAATGTCAACTAATAATCCCCAAGAATATATTTAAAAAAAAATTGGTTTCACCCGTTAGAAGTTGGTAATAACCTTTTTTTGAAGATTTTAATCATCTAAATATTGAGCATATACGCAACAACCTGCAGTATTATAGTAGACTAGCGTTTGCTATTGCAATTACATACATGTAACTACGTAAACATGTTTCTTTTTTTTTTTTTGGCCTTTTGGCCATTGCGTATTCATATTTCATAGCATCATTGTGTTATTAATATTTGGCAATGAGGAAGGAGGAGGAAAAAGGGTGAGAGAGAGAGAGAGAAAGTAGAAATTAATTAAAGTGAAGAATCCAATATTGGAGTGCGTGTAAGTATCGGCACCATTAATATTTTCTGGATGGCTTGTAGCTGCAGGAAATCACTTGAAAGACAACTATCAAAACACATGGCCCATTCGGCCTAAAGTTGACATACATATTAATTGATGCCCGACATCAAGATATTATTATTTTAATATATATATATATATATATATATATATATATATATATATGTGCCTTATTAATTAGGATATTAATAAATTTATCGAGATAATTTAGACTTAGTTAACAACTATCAGTTTTTGGAGTGTCTCAGTGTAAAAAATTGTTATCCATTTGAACTTTTTTTCTTTTGGATTAAGATTTTTACTTCCGCACTAGTTGATCAAGGTTTTGTATTTCAATTGCGTATAATTAATTAAATAGGGTTTGAAAAGAACGAAATAATTAACCCTTCTTATGATTTACTAAAAATTTAAGAAATTAATATTTCCTCTCCTTTGCTTCCCTTTTAATTAATTTATGTTACATCTTCACTAATACATTTACCTCCTTTGGAAATCTTAATGATTTTAAGACTTTTGAGTCATTATTTGAAAATTACATATATATAACTAATTTAGATATAAAAAATAATAATATAAGAAAAGATACGTTAAAATACATGTGAGGGTTATTAAATATTGACTAGTTGCAAGGATATTACGAGGCTATTTGTATTCAAGAAGCGATAATAATGTAATTCTTTAAGACTCCAACGTAAGGAAAGCTCTATTTTTTATGCTTTAGCTTGAAATAGTCCTTCCTATTTGGTGGATAATACCCTTGATTTTGTGTGTGTGTGTGTGTGTGTGTGTGTGAGAGAGAGAGAGAGAGAGAGAGAGAGGAAAGTAAATAACTATCTACCACAATTATTGTTTATATTTTTAAAATATCAAAATTAATACAATTTAATTTTATATTTAAAAAGCTTATTTTCAAATAAATTAAAAAGAGAATTGTTATGACTATTTATATAATGACCATAACCATGTTTGCTTTTGCTTTTTGCCTGAGGGGCTTGTAGCCCATGACCATTCATCATGATTCATGACCTTTAAATTAACCACAGCATGGAGTACTAATTAATGTGCACTTGCTATGGTCGACATGTCTATAATGAACAATGAATGGCTTAACTTAACCCAAAAATAAAAATAAAAAAAAAGGCAGTGAAACTGAAAATATATAAAGAAGAGAGAGAGAGAGAGAAGACTAACTCACTGGCCCTCTCTTGAGTGTGAAAACAGAATTACAGAACCATTAAGAGCTAGTCTGTAGCTGTGCAGATGATGATGATCTCTGTGATATTGAAACTCATTAAAAAGTTTCCAAAGGAGGTAAATGTATGAGGGAAGGATATCAATGAAAAAGTATACGTAATGTACAAGTCCTAATCCAATTCCTATGGTAAGTTCTCATATTTCCCAATGTATCGTCTCTTCCGAAATCTGCGATACATAAATTCCTACATTTTCCAAATCTCTCAGATATTGATAGTACTATGATACTGCCCATAATTATTGTGTTCCCATGTGTGGGAAAGATTCAAAGAAAGCCCTGGGTCACTAGATATTAGGTTTTCGGGTAAAATTGGTACCCTAGGATTACGATGTATATCTGCTGCGTCGTGCCTACTATTACTCCTCTCTCTCTCTCTCTCTCTCTCTCTCTCGCTCTCGCTCTCGCAGTCACACATCTTGATTTGCTATGCACCAATCAATCTCCTCTCCTTTGTTATATTTACTTGACCATTTTCTCTGGTGCTCTCTATATATACAAACCCCTCTTCCTTCTCCTTCCTCACTTCTCTCTTCTCCTTCCTGATTTCGCACTTTCACTTTCTTGCTTTTCAAACCCTTTATTATTTCCCCCTAATTCCATCCCTCTTACTTTTGCTTCATTAATTAGGGTTAGGGTTAGGACTTAGGGCTACTCTATGGAGTCTATCATACTCTTGTATCCTTTCTTTTTTCCGATGACATTGATGATGTTATGATGAGAAAGAGATCTAGGAAAAATCAGTCACTGTTTGCGGGTGTAGCATCATCAAGATTCACAAAGGCTTACGTGCAGAGGGGTTTCGTTTATTTTTGGTGTGGTCCCAAATTGTTCCATACCCAATTAGTCCTTTGCTTTAATTAATTTGAGAATCTTGATGATGCTGCAGCGGCAATCAATGGCTTCTATTATATACCTGGTACGGCTTCACCATCTTCTTCCGCGGCTTGGCTCTAAAGATCAGGTGAAGTGAACCCAATCTTTGTGTCTATTCATCCTCTTTAATTTGTTCACAAAATCAATAGGCTAAGAGATTAGGTTTAATATATTCAGTGATTAAATTAACCAAGTTTAATTTTCTTTCTCTGTTTCTTTTTAATTCATATAAGCTTGGCTGCTAATTTAAGTTAGACATGGTTTCAGGTCATTGGGGATTTGGGGATATAGAGTGCAGCTTAATTAATTAAACCATGTTTGGGTTAGCAATACGATAGAAAAGAATCATTTTCATGCATATTCAATTAAAAGTGACTTATGTTAACGAGTTTTACACCTTTATGTAATAAATTTCTCAATAATCTTAGTTCAAATAAAAAAAAAAGTTAACAATAGCTTATAAATGAAGTAATACAGCGTACTACTCTCTGTGCTATTTCGAGGTCTGATCATATCTCAGTGATGATGATGGAGTTGGGGCCATTCTACCATTCTGAGGGCACCAATTTGTACTGCAAAGCTCCTCAATAGGTATGCCTTTTACCTTGGTGGAACCATTTTTCGTACTACCACATATCATTGAATGCTTTGATATATATATATATATATATATGCACACACATACATATCTCCGATATTAATTTGGAGCCGCAAACTATATTTCTCTTTCCTATCTAATTTATCTCAATTTTGTTCTTAAAAAAATAAAATATATCACTAATTACTAGCTATCTTTTTACTTTCATAACACGTGTATATATTTGGAACATACAACTTGCAGAAGTTTTGGTACTTGAGAAAGATATATATATATATATATGCTGTGATATTGGTGCATGTGCTGGTTTCTTTATAAAGTTAGTATATGTGTTCATCAGCCTCTGATGTAGAATATGGTCCTTGTTACAAATACTTTTAATTTCTGTGTATCATTAGAGAACATATTCGCGAAAAAGAATTTAATTCATCATCATGTTCTAGGGGAACCAGTGCTTTGATTTCTATGGCCTTTTATCCTTGGTATCGTGTATGATTTTACATTTGGTTACTCATTTATTAGTGCCTTAAATACAATGCAATTTATCTCAGATACTACTGTCTTCAACTCAAAATTTTATATATATAGACTTCGTCATTAATTAAGTAACTATAAATTTCATGTTTTCAAGTTTTGTAAGCATTTCAGGGGATTATTTGTTAATTCCTTTGCACTGTGTGTGTATGTTTATATTGGGAATATAATTTGTGTGTGTATATATATGTATATGGAATGTATCTAGTCAGAGGAGTAAATTAATGTAAGGAGAAAATAATCACCATTAAATCACAAATTATTGGTTCAAGTTGATACAAATTCCATTGACACAAGATTAATGCTAAGTTAATAATATTTTCTTTGATCTTAGCATGAACAGATTCTATATCAATTTGAACCATTAATTAGTGATCCAAAAAAGATCATTCTCTCCATTTATCTCTCACATTAAACTATTCTTCTTACTAAATACCCCCTATATAGATAGGTACGTAGGTTGACAGAATTGATGTTGATTATTATGCATAAGGCTTTAAAATTAAAGAAATTCGTTTTGGTTTAAGCCCTTAATCTTAATTAGGTATATATATATATATAACATACTGAACAAAATCTCTTGTGTTGCTGCATCTTAATTCTTTGGCAGTTGAGGATTTTATATTTAAATGTTCATGTTCTAAAAGCCATGAAGTAGCTATGAAGTATAACACATTTTCATTGCCTGATACCATATATGATTTTATCTTTATTCCTCAGCTATGTTATGAAATCTTTAATTTGATATGATCTCTACTTTTGACAGTCTTATTTAGTACTGCCAATAAAAAGCTCACTGCAATAAATAGTATACTTAATGGTAATATTTTGGTAAATGACGGAAAAAATGATGTTGAAAGTGAATTCTTTTTTGAAAATTGTGATATATTATTAGATATCTTTAAAAGGGATTTGTCATAGAGATTCCACCACCATGTATATTTTAAGATGATCCAACAATAGGAGAAGTCAATTTCTCTATAACGTTGTACATGTAAAAATACTGCCAAATTTAAAACTTTGAATCATTAATTATCACTATCACTTAAAAGTCCTTTCTAACTGTGTATTGATCTTAATTATTTGCTTTTAATCTATGGATTAAGCAAAGTTTAATAAATTATACCTCTACATGCATGTTATGGTTTTACTCAAAATTGAAGGCTCTGTCCACATCGAACATTAATTATACAATTTTGCCCATAAGTGATGTTGGAGTCGTACTATAATTGAATATTCCAAACTTATTTAGCATATTTTCTTTTCTCATCCATAGTTTTTTCTTAGGACTATTCTCAATAATTTTGCCTTTACAATAAAGAGACGTCAGGAAAGATTCTTGAAAGCAGTAATCTTTTAGCTAATAAAAATAGGAATGGTTTAGGTATACTGATGCAAATTTCACTATTTCTCGTTTTTTTAAAAGAAAATTATAAATGTCCATTCTATTATTATTCTCTTACCAAAACACATTAATTGCTAGTGTCAATTAATGATTTCATCATCATAATATTGCAACTAGAACAAATCTTATAGCTATACTACGACGCACTGTAATTTGTAATTATTGTAATTTTCTGCAATTAGATGCCAGATTCAATTTTGGACGCAATGCAAAATTTCGAATAGCACAGATTTAAAAAGGATTGCTTAGGGATGTATTTAGACCAACAAACTTAAAAATTTTTATACATACAAGATTTTTTTTTGGGGGGGGAAGGGGTAAGAACCATCAATATTTGGAAGTCCAATAAATTTTGACTAATCTTCTTTGAGTTGAATCAAACTATAAATATATGAAGTTATTTTTCTAGTAATTTTTTCTATTCACCAAATTCAAACTCGAGACATTGGTTAAAGAGGATAAGTTCTTCTTCTTCAATACCTTGAGCTCATCCCCATTCTAAAAGCCTTGAGTGCAATTTGAATTTTCAATTCATTGACAATACTTCTTTTTAAAAAATTAAGAGTAAGGATTAATTCGACTATTAACATTGGATTTTGTATCAAGGATTGAATTTCATTATATATTATTTGGATTAAGTTAAACTATTACCATACTATGGTATTATTTCTCTCTTTGATTAATAAACACGCAATAATTAATTTTATTGATTAGATAATTTGATAAATTGCTGTGTCTGAATTATCTCAAAATTTACATGGGAAATTATCCTTTTTTAATCTTTAAGCTATAGTATTAATCAAAAAGTTTTAAACCCTAAATCATATTGTTTAGATATAGTTTTTTATTTTTTTGGTGAAAAGGGAATTGTCATTAAAAGAGTAAAGTAATTAATTACATCCATGTTGTTCTGAGTTTAGATATAGTTAAATACTAAAACAATTGATAACTGGGAATACCAATTTATTGTCGAAAGTTTGAGGGAGAGCCCAAAAAGACTTGACACGAGACATGGACGTACGTACGACGATGGATACATGATCTCCAATCAGTGAGTTTTTGTCAGCCTACAGGTACAATAATTCCCATTGCAAAGCTGATCACCCAATCCCCCAACATCTTCCATCATTATTTTGGAATTTTAAAAAGGAAGAATTTATAAAAGAGTTAAAATTTTAGATTATGTCGAAATCTATATATATAATAATAAAACACTTAATAAAAGTATTTTTTTTATTCACAACATCTAGTCTAAATTTTAATTCGTTCTTAATATTTTTATTTGAGCCAATTTCATCATTCATGTTTTCAATTTGAGTCAATTTCAACCTTACCTCTAAGTCAATATTATGAATGGAAAGTTATAAATGTCCATTCTATTCTTCTTCTCCTCCTCCTCCTCCTCTAAGAAAATGTCTTTGACCAACAAGAACTTGGTTTAACCATATAGGTTAATTTCTCACAAAATGATAAAATTAAATTTAAATCCTTGCTGCATAATGTGCTTACATTTATTATCTTACAATGTCTTGAACAAAATTGCGTTCAGTGAAAGATACTTGTAAAATGATTCAAGGTTTATTCTTTTTAAAGAAGGTCTTATTAGATTCTAGTTATGTAAATAGAGAAAATTAGAATTGGGATAGTTTTGCAAACTTTTGGTCTGAGACCCTAGTCGGGGATCAGTTAGGTTTAAGATATTAGTGGTTCCAAACCAAACAAAAAAAAAAGCCTTTCGTATGATCAGAAGAGATTCCAAATATTGAAAACTGACATAAGAGGTACTTTACATATGGTTACTTCCTTGATCTTTCGTCAAAAGCCAGTTAGCCTTTAGCATCGGGGGATCTACAGAGATATTGTTTAGAGTTGGCGAAAAGTTTGCTTTGTGTATAACTATAGACAAATAGTATTAGGATTTTGAACTTAAAAAAGTTAATTAAAGGATTGTTGCATAAAATTAAAATGTTTACTGTTAAATTAAAAGTTATAGGAGTAAGTAAACTATATAAACCCTTAAATTGAAAGAGCATTCTTTACATTATAACCTAAATATTACTAAAAATATTTTGCCACATTCCATATTTTAATTTTTGGTTCATATCAATTTTTAAAAATTACATGTCTTGTGTTTATTATTATTTATAATTTATCAACTAATATATATATATAACTTTATATCCAAATTATATTTACTGTTCAATTTTATAACTTTAATTTTATTTACTATATGTAATAATTTTTTATTTATTTTAATAGCTTGTAATAATTAACATATATTAATACTTATTTATTCTTGAAAGTCGTTTATGATAAAATGGATTAAAACATTGTTTTAATATTTCTAAAACATTCCCCCTCACCATTGGAATTAATATTTCCAATTCTCCATACAAAATAAAATACGGAGTTTTTGGAAACGTTGCATTTCTGAAGGCATGCTTAGAGTAGAAGTTTGGTATGAATGCATCGCCATATTATTAAGTATTTTGATTTAAGTTATTTTCTTTCTAAGAGGTGAAATAGAATAACCAAGAGCATAATGATCATACACTTGTGATGCATTGTATGTCCTATAATAGGTTCTATTCTTCTATCCTTTACTAAAGTCGATAACTATTAATAACTATTACTTTGACACTAAAAAAGGGTTCGACCCAATGCTTTATTTATATCATAGCTAATCTTGATTTGACAATAGAAGCATATTGATTTTTCCCTAACAACCGAATATTTTTGTCCATAAATATTGCATATTTAATTTAATCCATAAATCTATTTTCTTGTCTATGAGTTCTAGTCTCAATAAGCATGCTAGTTCTTACTGATCATATGTGTTATGATATGAATATACCACACCAATTCATTATATATGGATTATGAGATTTCATTGATACTTAGCCAATTCCAATAGACTTATTGGAGGGTCCCATTAGCGTGCATCTAGGAGGAATTGAACCTATGAATTCATCAATTATGAGTTGGCGCTTGAACCTTTCAACCATGGATGCTTAGCTGTGCTCCTCGTACATGGTGAATAACCAAATTCTAATTGAAATGAAATCTTTAGAATAAATCAATGCAATTTAAGAGGACTCAATTGAACACACTACAAAAAAATTGACTTTTGGTGGTGATTCAAGTGGCGACTAAAGTTAAGGATATAAGTCAGTCGTTGACAGTTGTTTTGGCGACAAATGAGTTGCTACCAAAAGTAATCCTTTGGTGACTATCTCCACCAAAGACAAAAAAGTGCCACCAAAACTTGTATGAAACATCTGTCATCACATCGAGTTACCAGAAAAAAGGGCGAGATAGGTGACTTTTAGTCGCCACTTAAAGCTACTTTTAGTGGCGACTTCCAGTAATTGTTGAAAAAAAAAAGTTTTAGTAAAGTGGCAACTTTCAATAGTTACCAACAAAAGTCATCTTTTGGTGACCAAAAAAAAAAAGATTCAATGGTGACTTTCAATAGTCGTCATCGAATGTGATTATCTTTAGTGGTGACTTCTAGTAGTGGCCAACAAAGGTCATCTTGGTGCCAAAATAAAAAAGTCACCATTGAAAGGTCTTTTTCTAAAAAAATAAATATATATTTTTTTAACAAATTATCATAAGCATCATTTAAATATAAAATATAATAATATTACTATTATAAACTTGTGTCAAATAGATAGAGTTGTTTAACTAAATAAATAATATAATGTTATTATGCAATTGTGGCATACACATAAAGTTGTTTAACCAAATAAATAATAATAACAATGAAAACATCAACAAATTTATAGTGGCTGAGAGTGCATGCAGCCTCTCTTGCAATATCAACGAAGCACCCTGGTAATCTTTTAGAACTTCTTTAATTCTCAAACAAGTTGAATCCAGCTACTTGTAGTATGCTTGAAATTATGTCTCCTTCAAGAGCATAAAGTGTGACCATTTAAACACTCCTATAAAAGCTTTTAGCTAAACTTTCTAGATAAGAATTATTTGTGAATGGATCAACTAATTAGAGATGGAATTCATATAAAAAGTTGGCAACTCCAACAATGAAAAGAGAATAAATCGATGCCATAGGTGCATCAGACCTAATTAAATTATATGTATATTCTCAGACTAAATTGACCAAATAAACCAATCAAACATACATAAATAAAATAAATAAATAATTCTTTTACCCAAACATGAGCCATATTGATTCATAGTCAACTCAATCAAAATTTACTTTTATAATTAGGAGAATTGTAAGCATCATTAAGCAAGAAATTCTGAAGAAAAGAACTCAGTGATTAAAATTCTTTATCTTCAGAAACTTCAAAAGCAATATGGAGCATTCAGTGCAGTCTAGTGAGATCATAAAATAAGCAATATGGCTTATGAGCAAGAATCTGGGGGATACTTTTATTCTACACCACTAACTATTATATAAAATAAGATGAAATTAAATATATATATATATATATATATATATAGATATGATTGAATTGAACACAACTTAAAGATAATCAAATAACCTATGATTCTCTTCAATAGAAAATTCCATGAGCTACCTGCTTCTCCTTTACTCAAGCATGCTCAGCTCCACAGTTTCAATCTTCAAACTTCATCAAAACCATTCCTTGAGTTCCAATCTTTCCCCAAGCCATCTTAACCATTAAAATGCTTCAAAAATATCCAAAATCACTTTAATAAGTCTTCAAATATTAAAGATCCTCACTTAATGCCATTTTGTGTGCTGAAAGTTCCTCTTAGTGGCCCATGCTAATGTGAAAAAAAAGTCATATGGACTACTTTGAGACTAAAACGATATCAAAGTTTCTTTTTTCCCTTTAAATCTTTTCCTTATTTTCTCTTTACCTTTTGACTAGGCATATAGAAAAGACATCCACTTATGACAATTAATTCAACTTTACATGGCTTAATTAGTCTTCAAAGATGAAAGATCTTCAAGCCATTTTGTGTATCGAAAGTTCCTCTTGGTGGGCCCATGCTATTTGAACAGAAAGAGTCAAATGGAGACTAAATTAACATCATAGCTTGGGTAACAATGATGGTGCTTGGAGTGGTCGATGATGATACCAAAAAAAGCAAAAAAAAAATAGTAATGAATAACCAAAAGAGTAATAGTATATTATAATCTATGAATTCAACTTGCAATTATAATCTCTAAGTAAGCTGCTTTTATCCAAGCACACCTAACCCCCTAAACCCAACCTACTCCATAAAGATATTTTCTCTAATCCGAGATAAATGGTAGAGCACTCTTGAAAGGGTATTTCTTTCTTCTTTCTTATTTACTATTCTGCTTCAATCCTTCATTCTTTAAATTCACAAAATCACAAAATACAAGTACCCATCTAGAATTACTGCAAGAAAAATCAAATATAATGGTGGTTAAAGTTTAGGTATAGTGGCTATTTGAATCGCCACTAGCCTATCTAGTGGTGGTTGGGCGAACAACTACTAAATTAGTCGCCACAAGCAATTTAGTGGTGATTTGCTATAACCGCAGGAATAATTGCCACTATATTTGTAGCAGTTTTTGTGGCGATATAAACCATCACTAGTCCAGCAAAAGTGTCTTGAGAATTGAATACATAAATAGTGGCATAATCACCACTATATGGTGGCGATTTTGTTACTTAACCGCCACTATATCATGGCTATTAGAAGATCTTCAAATGACAATTATTTCTTTGAACCGTGACAATATTATGGTGGTTATTTGTGTAAACCACCACTATTCGTGGCAATTACTCGAAGCCACAATAAAGTGGTAGTTATTTCTATGAATCACCACTGTATTTGCAAATATAGTGGTGGTTTGAACCATCACTAAAATGGTTCAAACCGCCACTATATAACCAGAAAGGTTCCTTTTTTATTTTATTCTCTATTTTTCCTCCTTAAATAACCTGTACATTTTTTTTCATTCAAATTACATCCTTGTAATTCCCAATACAATACATTCAAATAAAATAGCAAATAATGTCTTTATTAATAATTAATGTATCCAAGTATACAGTAAAAATATATTTAGGTCATAAGTCTTAAAAAGTTTGAAAAAAAAACCCACAATATAGTCATACTCAGTCATACATCTTCATCATCTTCATTGTTCATCGTCTTCCTCCCTTTGTTAACTCTCTTGATTGCAAGATAATGGAGAGTAAGAGTTTGTTGCTTCTACGAAACTCTCTCCACTCCGTTGATCCAAAAACTACATTTACAATAGGAAATTGTTAATGAATTGAGAATTACAAAAATCAAGAATAGGTAATACAATTGAATAGTTAACTTACCCTTCGTGCAACAACTGTATGAGAAATCTATCCCTAGAAACCTTGAAGAAAGAGATTCATCATTTCTTGATTTCTCGAGATTCATCATTTCTTGATTTCTCGAGATTCATCATTTCTTGATTTCTCCTATCTCTTGCCTCCATTTTAGCTTCCAATTTGGCACTCTTATCCTCCAGTTGTTGAACAATATGCCTTGAAGAGGAGGACTCGCCTAAAAATCTGCAAGTGCGATCGAACACTTGAGTTGGGTAAGATCTGAATCCCAGGCCACAAACTCATCCTAAATGCTCTTGATTTCCTAAAGCCAATGCTAGCGAGTCCTGAAATGAAACTCTAGTATGTATAGTTCCTTGCGACTTGATCATAGAGATTTTTACCTGCACAACAAACATGAAATAAAAACGAATTATTAACAAACCAACAGTTGAATAAACTAACTCACAGTTCAGAAAATCAAAATATAAAATAACTTACACTAATAGCTCTCGCTTCATCACTTATGAATGAGCCATCCTTTTTTCTTGTGAGTCGCATTCCAAAGTTCTGTCCTACTAACAGGTCCACCACACTCAGCATCCTACAAAATTAAAGTCAGTTAACTTAATTGTCAAATAATATTATGGATTTTGTTTTAAAAGTGATTACCATCTCAGCTCCTATCCATGCCAAACTCTTTGTGCCTCTTGTATGATTGAGTGTTTGACGTTGCTGGTTCATCTTATTCTTATCAACTTTCTTGTAAAATTTCAATGAATCATGTTAGTATATTGTAAGAAAAAGAAAACAATAATGTTTAAAAGTATTATTACCTGGTAGCTTGGGTTAAACCACATCTCAACGTACGTAGCCCAATGCTCCCTCTGAATCCCCCTGGAACATCTGCTATGATTTCTTCCTTTGATCTTATTCTGTTGTAGTGAGCCTTAAACAGGTCCAGCACCCGTTCTTCCAAGCAACGCCAATTTTCTTCAAAGTGTATTTTCTTTGTTCAGGGCTGTTAATAACAAATCTCAACTGAAAAGAAAGTTTAAGTAGTTATTTTAGAATATATTTAATTAATAAAGTTATAAATTAGTAATTGATAACTAGCTATTACCTGAATACTGTTTGTTATTACCAATTCTTTATAATCGGCAAGAACACCTTTCTGATCCCGGTAGGTTATCTGCAATGCTGTGAAGTTTTGGCCCACTAGACGAATGAACATTGTCAGTAGCCCTATACCTTTTCCAATAGGCTACACTAGATCATTCCACTTACCCTCTGGCTCAAAGGTAATGCCCATAAATCATGCAACTGCAGCCTCTTAGTTTGCACTAAACCATTTTCTTCTGCACAAATTAGAATTTATTAGTCTACATATAAATAACATTAAAATTAATTAGTCACATAAGATTGAAATAAATTATTAATCATTTCCACCATCCAATAACCAGCCTGGTGAGGATGTTATGCTGATGAAGACCTAGAGGCACCGATGATGGAGTCCCAACAGGATGTGATGATAGAATCTCAACAGGATGGGGTGAGGGAGTCTTAGTAGGCTGCAACGATAGAGTCTCAGCAAGTTGTGGCAATAAAGTGTCAAGGTATGCTAGTGGAGTCTAGAGCTGAGTTGATGATGACGTCTTAAGAACTGCCCGAGTGTTTAGCCAAATAACTAGCTCCGATACCCTCGACTATGCACCATAACTAGCCAGCAGACTACTACTACCAAAAGCTCCCTGTCTATTAGTGGGGCCTAATTTGCTCTTCTTCTTAAATAATCTCTTCTTCTAAAACATAGGTATATTAAAACTGAAAAAAAAAGGAACAAAAATAAATTAACCACATACCAAATTATAAAAAAAAAAGGGGGGAGAAGTAGAAGAAATACTTATACAGAATTAGATATGATTTTCTCCATCCTCATTGTCATCGATCTCTCTAACTAGTGATAGATTTGTTTCATCATCAAGGAACAATGACTCTAATTCTTGGAGTCGATACAATTCATTCTCATATATCAGCTCCTCTTTGTCATCTGCCATATCATACAAATCTCTTGATCTAAGATGAACGACTATTTTCCAATTCTTCTCAGTTCATCATCCACATAATAAATTAATTGAGCTTCTAAAGCTTGTATATATGACTTATCATCTTCATGATTACCGGTATGGATCAACTGTGAAAAATTTATAGACATAAAGCCCAAGTCATCAACAACAATCCCTCTAAGATTGGTTGCATTTGCCCATTTACATTTAAAAAATGTAAGCATAAATTTCCTGTGGTAATTTAGCTCAATTATATCTATAACTTGACCATAGTAAGCAACACCTCCAAATTGCATACGGTCATCAATACTGCTCGCATAACTTCTAGTTCCAAATGTACCAAAAACGTTGCTATTCTAGGTCTTCAAACATTCATCCCGTTCTAGAACTTGGAATTTAAACTCGTTGACATTATATATAGTAAATCATCTAACTTTATCAATGGAGCCTTGTGCAAGAAATTGAAGATCCACTGAGTGGGATCTATTATCATTCATAATCTAAAAAAATATACATCTAGTTAGATATATAAAATAAATAAATAAAGGTGCACAAATTTGGATAAAAATTTATTTACACTTTGAGAAAATCATCCAACAAATTCTCGATATACCCTTTTGTCAATTTCAGCTGAAGACTGTGTACGACTTCTCAATTGTCTCATAGTAATATAAACTCCCTTTACCCAGAAATAGATTTAAAAAGACTGCATATTTCATTATTGATATAATCATGACAATGCAATTATACTCACCAAAGAAATGAGTTAACTTCTTTACAATTAGTTAGCACAAGTCGATAAGCTTGTAATTTCTCATTAGGAGACAAGGTGTACCATTTAAAATCGCCAACAAGCTTTCCAACTGAAGGAAACAACGTATCTAGCACATATGATCCAACATCAGGGTCATCGTTAATACATCCTGGTCAATTGAATATCATCTCAACTCCATCTAAATATCTTGAATAGAAGGTTAAAACTTCTTATGCTATGTAACCTTGTGCTATAGAACATTCTAGTTGAGCTCTATTTTGTACATAGGACTTCAATTTTCCTAGGTATTTACAGAATACCAACTTGAAATATTGTAATTGAAATCAAGAATAAATTAACAACTTAATCTGAAAAACCAACAAGTACTAAAAATTACCTCGCTATAGGGTATATCTATCGATATTGAACCAACTCGCTATTTTTGGCTTCATCAATCAAATGGACGATGAGGGGCACCGTGACCATAAAAAACGAAGGCGAGAACATCATCTCTATATTACACAACATTAACACAATTCTGTCTTAGAGCTTGTTTAGATCATTCACATTTAATACTTTACTGCACAAGTGTCCGAAGAATAAGCATTGATCAATAATAATTGTAGAAACTTGTTTTGGTAATGTCTTTCTTAGTGCTAATGGAAGAAATTGCTCCATGAGAATGTGAGAATCGTGACTCTTCAATCCTCCAAGTTTGCATTGCCTTAAATCAATACATATGAAAATATTACTGGAAAAACCATTGGGGACAGTAATATTTTTTAATGTCTTCAAAAACACATCTTTTTCTGCATTATTCATGGTAAAAAACGTCGGATGATATCTACCAATTTAATCAGGCCAAAGATTAGATCTAATGCCCATTTCCTGTAGATCTTTTCTTGCATTTAAGTGATCTTTGGACTTACTAAACTCATTAAGCAATGTGAAAATAACATTGTCACAGACACTTTTTTCTATATGCATCACATCCAAATTGTGACGCATCAAGTTGTTCACCCAATAAGGAAGTTCAAAGAATATGTTTTTCTTACACCTTTGTTGAGGACTCGCATCACTAGTCCCTCATGCCTTTTCCTCTATCCTTTACCGTCCACATCTTTTCCAAACACCAAATTAATGTCAAAAAGCTTACTCAAAATGTCAGAACCGGTCATTTTTATCGTTGAACCTTTCTTCTCCACTTTACCATCAAATCTATTCTGAGCTAATATGAATTCATGTCCTAGGTCTAAAAAGCGACGATGACACATAAAATACCACTTTCGACTATATGGAAGTCGACAAGGAATAGAATCAAACTTGCATATTGGATAAGCTAACTCGGTATGAGTATTCCATCCAAAATAAGTCCCAAGACTGAGCAAATCACTATTAGTCTACAAGATAGCTGCACACATTTTAAACATTTCCTTTGCTTGAGCATTATATGTTTCAATAGGATCATCCACAACTCTCTCAACTCCACTAACAATGGCTGCAAATAGACATCAATATCATTACCTGATACTTCCTTCCCTAGAATAATCATTGACAGAATAAGAGAACTCTGTTTTTTACACATCCATGGAGGCAGGTTGTAAGGAATTAGAACCACAGGCCAACTACTGTAACTTGTACTTAAAGTCCCAAATGGATTGAAACCATCAGTTGCTAACCCAAGACACACATTATAGGGATCAGAAGAAAATTGATAATTTGACAAATCAAACATTTTCCAAGCTTCAGAATCCCATAGATGTCTTAGCAACCCATCATTATTCCTCTCCTTAGCATGCCATCTCATGACTTCAACGGTTTTAGATGACAAAAACAATCTTTGTAATCTAGGCTTCAATGAAAAATATCTAAGAATTTTGGCTAGCCGTTTTTTTTTTTTGGCTTTCCTAACACACCCTACTCTTAGGTTTCCATCTAGATACATTGCATTTTTTGCAAGTATCTCTATTTTCATCATCCCCCAATATAACATGCAGTCATTTGGACATATGTGAATTTTAGTCTAGTTAAGCCCCAATTTATAAGTTTTCTTAGCCTCAAAGAAAGAGGTTGGAATTTTGACATTTTCAAATGCATCTACCAATAACTCTAATATCATTAACATTGTCTTGTCAGTTATCCCACACATACTCTTGATTGATACAATCTTATTAAAAAGGACAATATTGTAAATTTTTTACATCCTTCATATAGACTATGTTATCTATTTTCAAGTAAGATGTAAAACTTTTTAATTTTATTATTCATTTGATCTGACAGAATAACTGTCTCACCAACTTCCACCCTTTCATTTTCAGTGTGGACACTAAATGCATCATGGATCATGTCATACATTAGGTTATCCAAGTTAATTCTATCTCCTACAACATGTGGTCTTGCAAGAGATTCTATGAAGGGCTCTACCATAAGTTTCTCTCTATGTTGAGACCAAAATGTGTAACCTTGTAGGGATGGCTTGACAATTAAGTGTTTGTATACAACTTTTCTAACTTGCAACTTTTTGAATTTGCATTTAGGACATGGACATATTATTTTATGTTCAACACTATTATTTGCAAATGCAAAATCTAAGAACCCATTGAATCCCTCTAACATATTTAGGAGTATTTCAAGGCTAACAATCCAAGACTTATCTATTATATATGTTTTGTCAACCAATTAACACAATATTATAACTAACTATACATTTTAACTAATTATACATTTTTTTTTACAACTTAGTGATAGTAAAAACAATTTCTAATTTTTTAGAAGGAAGTCAGAAAAAGGGAAGACTTCTTTACCTACTGGGCTATAGACTAAATTGAAAAGAAAAAGTTTTCAGAAGATGTCTCCCTTTAAATACTTTATAATTGCACACATAGTTCTTGAAGGAAGTAGAAAAAGAACATAGAGCATGTAATTGCTAATATTACAGAAAACACATCAAATCAATGTTTAAAGCACATTATGCCCAGTTACATAAAAATACAGAGCAAGCAATTGCTACTCTAGCACACCAGGTAGTTCACTTCGTATTTTCATTGTGTAACAAAAATATATACAGCAAGATACATGCAACATCTCCACATTTGTATTCCTAATTCTTAAACTTAGCAAAGCACATTAAGCACAACAATAACATATAATAAATGTCATTAAAGTCAATATTAAAGAGAAATGTTGCAGTGTTAAATATTCTAACCAAAATGAAGTCAACTCCCTAATCTAGCACTAAGAGGCAGAACAGAGTACAAGACTAGAAAAAATTAGCCAGGAATTGGAAAAATAAAGTAACAAGAAAAATATTGGTACAATTTACAAATGTCAATAATATAATACAAGAATGAAATTATAAAAGTAATTTTTGAGTGTTACTCACCTCAAACAAAGAAGGTATAAGACAAAGACCCACCTCCCTAGTAAATGCAATTACCCCAAACCAAAAAAAAAAGGTCCAATAAATAAATAACATGAATAATATATAACAACAAATTATGAAAAGCATGCATATAATTAAATATTTAGACCACGTATGTTAAAAAAATGATTTTAAGAATCTTAATACTAACCTTTAATATATGAGACAGTTGAAGGAGTTGATTTTAAGAATCTTAATTCTAACCTTAGAAAACTAACTCATATATCTTAATCAAATTATTAATATATTATATCCAAACCAAGTTCGTATAATCTGCTTGAAAACTAAATGCACATTGTGGGCTTTCACATAGTTTTTGTTTTCTTTGTGGGCCCAATTGTCATAATGTCACAGCCCCAAAAATCCAGGCACGTGATTGGCATGATAACTAGGGATATGTCATTCGTAAACCGTAAACCTGCTAGAGACTACTATTAAACCTCAAACAAACCACTAAACCATAATGTTCACAAATGAAGAAAAATTGGACCTAGGTGTCCCATGTAACTACAGAGCATACCAAAGACTTACTAGGAGAAGGAAACTAACCCTAAGGTTCCACCATGAACTTAGGATGCACACAAAACATACTCCTTGGGCTGGTCGATGCCAAAACCTGTATAGAAAACATAGAAGAAAGAAATGTGAATATATATAATACTTAGTGAGAATCAACTTTACTTGCCCATAGTCTAGTTGTAATTATTTTTCTTTTATATTATCATAGGAAGACGCTGCGTATGAGATACTCAGATCTCTTGATCTCATCGTATCGTCGATGTCTCAGGAGATAAAGCTTCTGACTTTATCACTGCCCATCTGCAGGCCTTTAACCGTAGCCAATACAATCTCTCAAACATAAACTTCTATGTTCAGAGTAAGTAAGCACTTTAAATCATTTCTATCACTACACGAGATTAACATTGAATTCAAATGTATACATATGTACTCTCCCATAAGATCAACCATACATCACATAACACACGACCACAACTACTCTGGCCTTATAACTCAACCTTGTACTTGTATTTACATACATTATAGGTTTATTTCACAGAACTTTGGCTCATTACCAATCACGCTCTATACATTAGTTAAGTTTACAATTTATGATTTTTCACCCTCAAATATGCCATCAGACTCCGTAGACCTCATGGACCATGTGCCACTGGGCCTCATGGGTGGCAGAAAAGCTTTACCAATCCCCATAGGCTTCATAGACTATGTGTCATCAAGCTTATTGGATTTTCGCAGCTAAAATATCAAAGGGGATCTATAGACCATAGGACCATGTGTCACCAGGACTTATGGGCGAAAGTAAACTTCTACCGATCCTCATAGGCTTCATGGACCATATGCCGCCAAGCCTACTAAATTTCTCTAACAAACATATCACGGGGATCTATAGACCTCATGGAGACATGGACTACTTGCCATCAGGCCTCATGGGTAGAAGCAAAGCTCTACCAGTCCCCATAAGCTTCATGGACCATGTACCACCAAGCCTTCTAGATCTCCAAAGCAATCACATACAATGGAGGTTCACCACCATGACTCACAAGACTTCCATCACATACCAAGGTAAATAATCATAATCATATAATATCAATAATTACATACACCAATAACCAGTTTTCATATCCATCCATCAACCTTTTGTTAGATAAGCATCCCAATTCATGCATAACTAGAGCTTACCATTCACTATGACACTCATATACATCCATGTCATTCAACATCAAATTATAACAAGGTCTCAACTTAGCCAAACCATGACTCACACAACATGTCACATTAGCATCCATACATATAGGCATATAGTGTGTTATAATAACGACTCTATATAGCTTTAAGTGGGGTAGCTACTTATCTTAATCCCAAGCTATAGTTACCGTTCTCTTATGATGAGTTTGGAGAGAGGGTTCTCTAAGAGGATTTAAAGGCAACTTCTCAAGAAATATAAAAGGGAGAAGTTTCCAGGTCATGATTATGTTCATAAAAGTATAAAATACTCAACTTAGGGGTAAATCCCTTTTATACCATTTAAGTCCTCGACAAGATTATGCGTGATCTGTTTAGGATTGAATTTCAGACTCCTACCTTCCAAAATTTTCTGGGCAAAATTCAAAACTCCAAAATCTATGAATTTTTGTAGAAAACATCCATAACATATAGAATCTTAGAAAAAAAAATTAGAGGGAAAAGATAACATTTGCCCCTTCAAAATCTCGCTTTTACAACTACTATCCAGACTATTTCTGCAGCCCTAAGGTCTCGATTTTGCAAGCTTTTGACATACTAAGTCAACTCCAATTCTCATGAAACTTGGTAGACTTATACTTTATTGTTATGACATCCCCCCATAAAATTTTCAGAGCATAATATGACCAACTGGTCAGGCTAACATAGCATTAAACAAAACTGACCAGATTATTTCAAATTCTGAGATGGGTTCAGTTTCTCTAATATTTGACCTAGCAATAATTTCCCAAACCATATGAAACTGTCCAATTATACCTTATAAAAATTTCAAACAAAAAGGACTTGATTTAGGTATGTTTTATCTTAGAAAGTTTACCAATGGTAAAGCTGTCTTATTTTAGCCAACAAAGCTAATTAAGTGTGATTAGGATATCTAATGAGGTTGGATTCTTATAAAGCTTAAGTAAGCACTCTCTATAACATCAACACAATTGGAATACTGAATTTCATAACTATTAAAGCTCATTTAATATCACAAACAGGCCCAAAACATCCAAAATAGTAAGTGACAACAATCAACAATTTATAACATATGCAATACCATACTAAGCTTCAATTAGGATCATTCTTTCACTTTCAAACTCCAAACTTTCGAAATCCTCATTATATATAGCACCAGCCTATCCACTTGTATCATGATAAAACTATCCAATTACCTTAATCAATTTTCACAATGCTTCCAAAATAAAAATGAAACTTCCTTATTTAAACTTTAATCCATGACCATCACTTACGCATGATCCATGAAGACTCTAAATGACATTAAGGTGTTGCAAGAAACCCCAAGGTACAACTCAAGTCTAAGGATCAGACAATAATACAAGAATCCAAGCTTAGGATGAAAATTTCCCACTTTTAGCCCCCTTTTCTCGAACCTTTGTGCCCAGGCCAGGGTGCCCTTGGCTAGGCTTAGGTGCCTGGGTGCCAAAGGGGCAGCCATGGCCAAGAACCCTCCCTTTCATGCCCCATTCTTGCACCCTTTAATATAGATCCATTTCGACAATCATTGGTCACTTAATTTGGGTTTCAAGGGTCTTAAAAACATTTTCCATTACTCAACAAACATGAACAAGAATCATAGACAAAGTTTACTTGATAAAACTTTCAAAATTTCCTTCCTATGCTCATGGCACATTCTTGGTTCAATGCTCATCTTTATTCATGGTTTTCTTTAAACTTGTAACTCTATAATCCTCCTAAGAACAAAACAATTACTTTCCCTAAGATTCATCTACCAATTTGGTGATTTTATTAATTTCTCAACTTAGGGTTTCATCAAGAGAACTCATGAAGAGAGAAGTTTGATTCTTATCTCAAGGAAGGACATTTCAGCAAGAGGAGGAGGTGGCCAATGGTGGTTGCCATAAATGATGGTGGAGACACCTAAGAAGCTCCCTTGGCCGTGGCTGATGAATGGAGAACGCAAAGAAGGAAAAAGATAAGGGAATGGGAAAATGTGTGTATGCTGATGGGTGTATGTGTTTTAATAAGTGTGTGGGCCTTATCTTCTTTCAATCTAGTCCCTCCCCATCAAGAAATCCAATAGGACCAAAGAGGGTTTTAGAAATACTTTCTAAAAAATCAGTAGGGGTACTAACACCATATCTTAGTAAAACACAACACATACACCAAATTTGTATCTCACCACACATTTTGTAAAAAGATACTGAACCTCATAATTTTTCACTTTAGTCCCTCTTAGCGCCTCATGCACCACTTTAGCTCCACTACCACCATCATCGTGGCACCAACCACACCTTGAATATCTCCCAAGGTCTAGTTACCTTAAAAGATTCTCATTCATCCCCTCTCACAAATTTTATACTTATTTTCTCTCCTTTCAGTTTGGCCCCTCATTCAAACCCTTACGAAATTCCTCTTATCAAATGTTGAACAACTCAATCATAGGTAAAAACATCACATACCTAGATATTCTTATAAACCTTGAAAACCTTCAAGCTCCTCCTTATCCCATATATACATCTTTATAAGCACACATGTGCGGGGTTAAGTCTTAACTCTGGTATCTAATCCCTCAGGTATTATACATAACTCCAATCATGTGTTGAGTCTTGGAGTTATTATGTGGTGCCGGACTTTTACTGTTTTAGTTAAGTGTAATTTTAACTTAATTTTAAAGAAGTTAGTGATATTTACCTTTCTTTAATATCACTTCACTTTCTTCCTCTTTTCACTTCCAATTTCTCAAAAGCATTATCTCAATTTGAACCCACACATGAAGAAAGAAAGATCCCATTGATATTGGGCATTTTTATATGCTATTTAGTCCCTATCTTAGTCCTATTGCTATTTCAATGTTGCCAACTCTCCTATTTTATTATATTTTAGATTTATTTGGTGTAAATTAATTATAGAATTAATATGCTTCAATTTCATAAATTTATCCCAATTAATTCATGTGCTTAATTTTTAGATTTAATTATTGGAGAGAAAAATGATGACATGGACGTTTTGCTTACTTAGAGGCCACATGGATATGCTGACTGTGCATTGACTAGGGCTGACTGTACTAACTAATGGGGCCCACTGTTCTGATTTCTTTTTTTGTACAGTAGTAGGACGGAACACAGCAACTAGAAATAGCAGCAGAAAAGAGCATTAGGAAAAGGGCAAACAGCAGAATTGCTTTCTGCAGAAAAGTAAACAGCAAACAAAAATAGCAAGGCAGTAACAAAAGCTGAAAGGGACCTGACCATAATGCATTTTCATCCTTCTCTCTTCTGGTTGTATTTAGGAACCATCAGACACCATTTTTGAGCTGTTGAAGAGATATTTTCTTCTTCCATCCTCTGTATTTTTGTTTTTCCTTCCCCCTCCCCCCCTCTTCGTATATTTTAGCCTCCATAGAAGGCTGAAGAGTGTTGTAATTAGTCTATGGAGAGCTAAAGTTTGTAACCTGAATTTTTAGGAGCTTAAATTAGATAAGTTTCTTATTGTTTCTCTATTTCATTTCTATTCTGTTTTTCCTATGGATTTTTGTTACTGCTTGCTGTGATATGAGCTAGTGTAACAAGTAGAATGGAAATGACTTGCTTAGATGATTATCTAACTTGATTAGGTTGGGCTTAATCAGATTGCATGTTGGTTAGGTTTAGCTTATGTGTAATCTAGTTCTAGGAAGTCTCTTGGAAATTTTAGTTAGAAAACCTAATGATATAAAACACTAGAATTAATTAGAGAACAAGAATGATGATAGTTGCAACTTTAGGGATTCTATGCCTGATTACATGTCTGCATTTGTGTAATTTCATTTCTGTCACTATGTTCATGTTCTGTTCTGTGTTTCAGATTCTGTTATAGCTTAATTTAGGTTTATATTCTATTTTAGCCTTTAATTTGCAAACAACCCCCCCGATGGTAATTAGTAGATAATTAGGGTTAATTAGTGTAGATTAATGTCTAGAACAATTAATTAGGCAATTTAGAAATAAGGCTCCAAGAATGAAACGACCTAGGACGACCATTTATATTGCAAGTTGCCACGAATCTAATTCTGGGCGACTCGGTGGTCATAGTGGCACGAACCAAAGAACCACAAAGTGAAAAGAGAAAGAAGCAAAAAAAAAGTTATACACAAGTTTCAAATTTGAGTCTCATCAAAAAGTTTTTTGTAAATTGTTTCTTAATTCCTTAATTTTCTTTTGCTTTTGACTCCCTCAAGACCTAAAAGTAAATTAGTGCAGGAATAAACTAACTTCTGCTAAATTATTATAAGCAAAGGGTATACTATAGTAGGATTGGGATCAAGCATTCTCTTAATTAATTTTTTTTGCACTTGATGAGAACCATGTAAGACATGTGAAATCAGCCTTGTATATGTGTGAGTCATGGTAAGTTATTAACCAATTGAACCAGCACATAAACATAAAATAGAAAATAAAGGAGCCCAAGCAATGAAAAATACAGAAAAAGAAAAACTTTGTTGTTTTGCAATAGGCTTCAACTTAGTGGTTCATCTGGATTCCTATCTTACTTGTTTAGTATCAAGTTCTATTATGTAAAATGTCAATACATTTCCATTCATGCTTTAGTTTTAAGTTATGATTGTTGTTCATTAAATAATTTATTAGTAATTTAATAAAGGCTTGCATATCTTATGGGACTGATAGATTGTGAGAACTTGATATTGGAAAATGAAAATTCACTTGAAAATAAACTAAAAAATGAAATTAAATAAAAATTTTCACCCGAAAACTAAATTATACCAGAAATAGCAGAAATTAAACCAAAAAATGCAAACTTACCCACAGCGTGAAACAGCAATGGCGAACCAACGGTGAAGCAAGTGATGAATGATGGTGGAGGACAGCGAAGCAAGGGGAGATGATGGCAGAGTATGGTGAAGCAAAGTTCAAAGGCAACTGAGATCGCAGCGACAGCACAACTACAGACACTTTATCGCAGCAAGTGAAAATGATTTAATGGAATTAGAGCTTTTTAATGAATTTAGTGGCAGTTGGCATAGTGCCGTTTATGCAAAACCGCACTATATAGTGGCAGTTAGTTATTTACCACCATAAATAGCACTATCTAATGGCTATATAGTGGCGGTTTATTGCTACCCCGCCTGTATATAGTGGCGATTTACTGGTACCTACCACTATATAGTGGCGGTTAGTTATTTACCACCACTATATAGTGGTTGGTACCAGTAAATCGCCACTATATACAGGCGGGGTGGCAATAAACCGCCATTATATTGCCATTAGATAGTGCTATTTATGCAAAACTACACTATGTAATGTCAGTTGGTTATTAACCGCCACTATATAGTGGTAGGTGTCAGTAAATCGCCACTATATAGTGGCGAGTGGCAATAAACCGCCACTATATATAAAAACATAATTAAAGTTAATTTAATCCATTAGTTAATTTTTTTTAATATCTTCAGAAAAATGAACATATATCTCGATGTATATAATGTGCATGCGAGATTTTGAAGTGAAATGTATAGCAGTGAGTTCAACCTATCTAATTTTGTAATTCAGGCACAAACTTACTGATCAAACGAGGAAAACCAAAACCCAAAAAATTTCAACTATAATCCTAATCTCAATCTAACTACAATTTTTTAGGGTTTAAAATATTAAAAAAAAAAGACACAATGCATGTACAACTAAACAAAATACTAAAAAGAATAGTATATTAGTAATTCCTGTATCTCGATCATAGGCTTAATTAGCAAATAACTCTCTGTTGTCTAACTTCAATTATTTGCAATCTAAATTATTGCAGCACACTGTTAGTTAACAACGAAAAACACAGTTCCTAAACATAAGCAAATACAGGCTCAAGTTTCTGTGGTCAACTCCCCCTCGTTGTAACAACTAATAGAGTCTGTCAAATAGCCTTATGTAACAAATAATAATTTTAATAGTTTTATATAGTAGTTAAGGAAGTATGGTAGTAAAGAAAGCATGAAGCTTACCTTTTAGGTATGCCTTTAATCAGATATTCAATGATGCGGAGGCGTAAATGAAATTAGGGCTAAGGATTTAAGAGTTTGGTGGCAGTTATAACGCAACCACCACCATATAGTGGCGGTTACTTCAGGACTGCCATTATACAATGGCAGGTGTATAAACCACCACTATGTTCCTATTTAGTGGCAATTAAAACGGTTGTTTTTAACTGCCACTAAATTAATTTTTTTTGTAGTGAATGCTTGATCTCAAGTTCAATCCCTAGCCATTGATTTGTCAGTAGTCATATAACCTCAAAAAAGAAGGAAGAGACATGGAGGGAAGGGGAGGTGGGATCAAGTTTATGCTATATAGTGCATATTCAAAGGACAAAAATTGTATAATAGCATAACAAAATCAGCTCGACACTGAAATTTGATTACTCCTACTAATTTGGTCTTCAGATATTATTACAAACACATGCAAATATGAGAGGGATGAATTTGATTCAAATATCAGAAATTTTTACTTACCCAATGATGCTTCAACTATGTTTCTGCTCACAGCTTCTTTATCTCATTTTTGACTCCCTTTTTCTATTTTCTAGCTACAAATCTTAGCCCAAAACTCTTGCCAATTCTGATGTTGCTCATCTTTGCCACTATGGACCACCACTAGTGTTAAGTCAGGCGTAAAGAGAGACAGGACAGGAAGAAAATATTCAAAATAAGATTGTTTTATAAAACTATTGCATATGCAAAACAAAAATAATTAGTTGATCAAGTGGTAGGCATGATGTTTCTTAAGTGTGAGAACTGGAGTTCGATTCTTGCCATCTATGCCTTTTATACATAAAATTGTATAAACTATTATATTAAAAAAAACATGTGGTGCAATTAATAATTCAAGTCATTTAGTTCAACGGCAAGCATTTGTTATTTCTACCTCAAAGTGTAGGTTCGAATCTTCTCACTTACACTTTTGCATAAAATCTCTCCTAATGATCTTATTTATTTAAAAAAATAATGAATAGTGGCTGAAAACCTTTTAGTGGCGACTATTATAAAGTCGCCTCTAAAAACTGACTCATAAATTTTATTCTCCTTGTTTCTGTGACAACATGTCTAGGGTCGCCACCGAAAGTTGGACTTTCAATGGCGAATTCTAAAGTTGCACTTTCAATGACGACTTTAAGAGTTGCCACCAAAGATCAATTTTTTTTGTAGTGACACTACAACAATATTGTAATATACCGACCCAAACAACAATGAGTAATATAAGAAATACCGTCGGAAAAAGTAATTTTTGACTTATTTGCAACTAATAATTTGCAGTCAATGAAAGAATAGTCGCTAATTTATTTGCAACTAATTTCCAACTGAATATAAAAATCTTACTGAAATTTACCTATTGAATTTTGGCCTTCTAGTTGTCTCCACGTGTGTGTGTGTGTGTACATATATCTATATATATAGCTTGGTACTCAAGGTTCGGGTGAGTGACAATTTTGTTTATTTTGTTTAAATTATGGGGAGCTCAAGCCACTCTCCACATACCTTTTAAAAAAAATTAAGATGGGGCTCAAGCTACAGTAGCTCGAGCCCCACTTTCACATTTGTTTTTTGAAATTATGAAGGGCTCAAGCCATGATAGCTCGAGCCCTTCTTTCACAATTTTTTTAAAATTAATTAAGGACTTGAGCTTTTCTTATTTCTAACCTTAATTTTTTATAATCATACATTATTTATTTTTTTAAAAAAACCACTATATATTAGCTCATTAATTTTGTAAAAATAATGTAATGAAAGTTTTTATGAAGCTATTATTTGACAAAAAATAAAAAAAATTGTTATAAATAATAATAAATTTACAATCTCTCATATGAATGATTTTATTTTACATTGTAAATAACATAATAAATATATTGCAGTAATTTTTAATCTTTCTCTTATATTTCTTTACTAATATTTCTCTTGTATTACTTTTGTCATCTTTCTCTTTTCGCCATCTTCTTGTATTTGTTGAAAAAAAAAAACACATCATCTTATCATCCACTGTCCACCTTGAGAAAGAAATTAAAACAATACAGCGTCCTTCTCCTATTAAGACATAAAAATTGAACACATTACAAAGTAAATGTTAAAAAATGAAGAAAAAGAAGAAGGATATATTGAAGAGAATAATTGAATAGGTTGAGTTATTACCTGCATAGAAAAACCATCCATTGTTAAAATAATCCCTCCTCCTCCTCCTACTATCAGGACGTAAAAAATGAACACATTACAAAGCAAATGTTAAAAAACAAAGAAAAGGAAGAAGGATATATATATATATATATATATATATGAGAGAATAATTAGATAGACTGAGTTATTACTTGTATAGAAAGATGAAAAATCCAGTAAACTATAATAGTAGAACACATAAGATAAGAGAAGAAGAGAGAAAAGAGATCAGAGAAGTGAGAGGATAAGCGGAGGAAGACGACAGGAGGGAAAAGAATGTGAAGGAGAAAAGAAGAAAGAATAGTTAAATAAAGATACTTCGACAAGAATGAATATTTAGAAGCGGGCAAATGAAAATGGAGAAGCCCGCAAAAAAAAATATGCTTCACTTTAGAATCCCACGAAAAAAGAAGTAGGCTTAGCTTAGTTAGAAATTTCATCTATTCTCTCTCTTTCCTTGACTTTTATATGTTGATTATTTTGATTTAAGCTTTTATATATTTTATATTATTTGTATGTTTATATAAACAATTCATTAAATTGTATTAAATACTTAATAAGCATAATTCTGTATTTGTAAATAGTATTAAATACTTAATTATATTTATAAATAAGCATAAATACTTAATAAATCATTAAATTGTACTAAATAAACAATTAATTATATGCAATATTGGTCTCCATAAATTCTATTAATGTAATAAAAATACATTACAATTAATTTATCTAATACAAATTAGTTAAAAATTTTCAAATACTACTCATCTTCCACTTCAATTATATTTTACTCCTCATCATCCTCATCCTCACTGTTATCCTTATCCTTATCTTGATTGTTGTTATTCTAATCCTCAACACTTAGAATATTGAGGGGAATATAAAAATTTGCAACATCGTTTAGAAAAACCATATCTGATTAGGAATGTACCAAACCAAACCAAACCGAAAGGACCAAACCGAATTGAATCGAGAAAAACCGAACAAGTAAGGTCTAGATCAGTTTTTAAAATCTCAATTTTTCTGGTTTGGTTCGATTTTTCGATTTTGGTTTGGTTTGGTTCAGTTTAACCAAACCGAACTGAACCATACATGATATATATATATATATATATATATGTATGTATTACATTATATTTATATTTTTATATATATAATAAACTAAAAAAAATTAATACTAGTCTTAAACTCTCAAGTTCCCACTTCCATTCCCCGTGAGTCTCGTGGCCGCTCGTGAGTCCCAAATCCCAATTTTTTCCATATACTACACTTTCCCTTTCGGCCTTTGTACCAGTGAACCCTAGCACCTAGCAGCTTTTAGCCTTTCACCAATGACTTCCAAAGTTCCAATAATGCCACTTCAATAAAAATTAATAATAAATACATGATTTGGTCATTTGGTGGGTTGACATTCTTAATTCCTTTGCCTCTCTGTTTTTTAATATTTTGTTAGTTCTTAGTAAACTCTTAACTATCAAAAATAAAGAAATAACGGAATGGAACAATTTGGTTCTATTGATTCAAAAATGGTGAGTTATTCTTTGCTTTATACTTTCAGTTTTGAGAAAAAGACAAAAACAAAGTGAGTTTATAAGATTAACTAAAGAAGAAGAAACATAAACAACAAATCAACAAATAACAATGATCAACAAGTCATGTTCAAGTAGCAGCAAATAATGAGTCAGATCATTCTTTTCTCCATCCATTTTTTTATAATATGAAAATAAGTAATATAATTGAATAGGAAAACTGGGTTGTGTTAAGAAAAGTTAACACAACACTTGGTAAAACTGTAAAAGTGAGCTTTTTTTTTTTAAATAGGTAACAGTAAGCATTTTTCTTAAATTTTTTTAAAAAATTCTTTATGGTATCAAACTGCCCAAAACTAAACCAAACCGCCCACAGAAAATTGAACCATACCACCTAAAATATTAAACCAAATAGGTCCAACATTTAGAAAACTAGTTTGGTTTTGTTCGGTTCAATTCAACCCAAAACCGAACCGAACCTTTGTACACCCCTATATCTTATCAATATACACTACAAAAAAACATGTATTTAGTAGCAGTTAGGAAAACCGCCACAAAAAATCAATATAGTGGCGGTTGTATGTGTAGCTACCACTAAGTTCTGACATAGTGGCAATTTGCAGACAACCACCAGAAATTGAATGCATATTGTGGTGGTTGGTCTAAAATTGCCACAATATAGTGGTGGTCATTCACCAACCACCACAATATAATACGCCAGTATATAGTGGCAGTGGCAGTGGCAATTCTAGACCAACTACCACAATATAAAAAACCTAATAACCACTATGCATATGTTTCGTCATTACGTATTGCGATTTATCGTCCACATCCTTTTGGCATAGTTGATTGGTTCTTCTTAGTCGCCATCCGCTCAAAGGAAGTCGTTGGTGCCGTCTGCCCCATGCATCCTCGCCGGTCATATCAACCACCGTTCATTTGGACATCGGTAAGGTGATTTATTCGAAGAAGTCTGCAGCTATCATCTTTCATTGGCCACCATTGAGTGGTTGTTATCGGCCACCGTCCACCTAGAGGAAGTCGTCGACATCGTCTACTCCATTATCCCTACTTGTTAGATCAGCTACTGTTGGTTTGGAGGTATACAATGATTATCATATCAGAGTGAGTGTGACAATAGCCAGGAGACTCACTAGGGAAGGCGATGATGTTGCGGTGTGCGATCGCTAACTCGCTACCATGTCCATGAACACAAACACAATGGTTGTCTAGTCGATAGGGGGAGGGGAGGAATTGGGAATTAGAGTTTTTATTTTTTTTAATTAAACTAATTTATATTATTCTAACTATAAATTACTCAATTATCCCTACATAAAAATTATATATATATATATATATATATTCTAAGGGCATTTTAGTAATTTTAGTGAAATTACTCTAAAATGCCCTTCATGCACATGGACCTTATAGGCTGGGGAGTGCGATCTCCATCCTTATTGCCAAACTACATTTAAGGGAATAATTTCCCTCGTCTCCATCCCTGCAAAGAAAAATTCCCTAAACACAAGGCCTCAAATGTGGGGATCCTAGAAATCAAGGATCAATTGCCATCTCTACTTGTAGATTTTGATGTCACCACATTTGATGCTAACTAGAGTTAGTGATTTACACTGCTTTCAAATTACTATTATCTTTTATTTCTTTTTCAATAATACTAAAACAAAAAGGGAAAAAAGTTCTTTATATCTTGGCTATTAAATTCTCCAATTATATTATAACAAGTGTATTCTCCATTCAAAACACAACGAGTGTCAGGTCTTTAAAGTGTAATATGTATTTTTTTTACAACTAATCATTGCACAACTGATCTTTTAAGAAACCTTTTATACATGTTTTATTTTAAATGGAGAATTTCATAACAAAGATATAAATAATTGTACATAAGTCTTCTCGCTATAGAAAATTTATTGGAGGAGACGAAGAAGAGGATAAAAGAAATACTAAAACTAATGAAAAGATTTTAGTAATTGTACATAATGAGAATTTTTAGCATTAATCAATTTAAAACCTTTTGCAATAAGACTAATAGATGAAGAGGTTGTGATGTTTTATATTTTAAAATATTGAAGTAAATAAAATTTCTCTTAAAATATATTAAAATTGTACATGGAAAACTTTTTTTGGGACTGAATTACACTAAAAACTTTATAAATATTTTTTTGAAAAAATAAAAATCGTTTTTATTAAAATGGCAACAAGCCAGAATTACATAAAATTAACCAGCACCTAAAGATCGTCAATTAAGTGTAAGCCTGAACTTGTAGGAAAACCAGAACCATACATATGCAGCAGAACTGGAAGACTGAACAGAGGCAACATAACTTTGACCCTAAAACAAGCAGACTAAATAGAGGCAACACACTCATATACCTATATTAGAGCTAGTCTTGTAGTATCCCTGAAGAAAAATATACAAGCTATCACATATGCCTAACAAGCTGACACAAAGTGGGCTCGTAAAGCCCAAAAACTACCCCAAAAAAAAAAGGCTAAACATAACAGAGACCTGCAACACTGGAAGAGGTGGATCCGTGTAAGCATGGTGGAGGAGAAGAAACTGTTGGCAGCAGCAGCAACAAGGTCATCACCGACCCTCAGTTTTCATCTTTGCACACTGACCCTCGTTTCAGGGAGCCTCCGAAGCTTAAAACTAAGGTGGCAATTGACTCGTGTTTTGATCGTGTGTTTACTAATAAGAACTTCCTGTCATCCTCGGCTCCGGTGGACAAGAGAGGAAAGGTGAAGGTGAGTTGAATGGCAATGCGAGAAAAAGAACAGTCGTGACCTCTGCTTTAACGGCACCATTAGCCTCCTCTACCTCCATCGTCGTCGACAACTCTACCAAAGCGTTGCGGAACATTAAAAAAAAACAGAGGGGAAAGAATGAGATCCTAACAGCTCGCAGTGTAGATCCTTCAAAAGGCAAACTTCCATGGGAGAGGAGGTAACTTCTATATAAGAGGAGGAAAAATTGTCATGAAAGGGAGGAAAAAAGTAGATAAAGCAAAGAAAGAAAGAAAAGAGAGGCAGCCCGCACCCTTATGAATATATTAAACTAACAAAATCCTCCTTTGTTCTTTTTGGTTTTTTGGGAGGGGGGACTACAACGAATAGAAAGCCCAACTAAATGTAACTTTTGTGCTTATTTACGGGTCTCCCGTAGAGAACAAAAGCCCAAAATTCAAAGACATCTGGGCTTTAACCTAGTTGTGTCGGCCCAAAAGAAAAAAGAAAATCCAAAGTTGATTTTTAAAAAATGAATAAATTAAATAACAAAATCAGAACCTCACCATTCTCTTTTTCAAATTTTGTTTTCAAATTTTTCTTCATTTTTCAGTCATCACACTTCACAGCACAGGCGCCTACTGGTTATTCGTTTTAGACTTAGTAGTCCCAGCACTATATATATATATATATATACACATATTCGTTTAATGAAAAAAGGGCACAGATTGGTAAATCTGATATTCCAATAAAACTCAGTATTAACTGATTGAACAAAATACAACCTTTTCCTTTTGGTTTACGATGTACAATACTTGTGATTTACTACTACGAGCCAGCTTTCGCTTAAATCACAAAACTTTTCTCTCTTGGGCGCAACTGCGAATATAAGCTCTAGATCGTCGGGCGGCTCAAAGTAACCCTTCTTGGGTGGGTCCCTCCGTGCCGTCGTGTAAAGCGGCTTCTTCTTCGGCGCCGGGGGGCACGCCGTCGCCTCTGGTATCCGGGAACCGCCGTGCCTTGGCGTCCGACAACCTTCCTCAGCCTCCGTTCTCGACATCACAACCGAACCGCACAGTGAAACTGAGATGAAGACATTCACTATAAAAAACCCATATAGTTATTTATAGGTAATAGATGTGGGAGCAAATGGTGTTGAGGTGGGAAGCACTTAAGCAAATGGCTTCTTCCAGAAGAAGGCGCTTAATCCTGCGTGTTGGTGCTTTGACTCCATCCAATCGTGCGGTGCAAGAAACTTTGCTGGGATTATCTCTCTCCACGTGGCAAAAGGATTGTGGCTTTTTGTCTGATGCGGGTGGGACCCGGATGACGTGGCCGTGGTTTTCTGAATTCTGGAGGTGGGGGTGCCAGAAGCTTCCGGGCTTTAACTCTGGACCGCACGTTTTGGTTTTGGGTTGGCACTTTGGGTCCGTCTGTAAGGGGCCCACTATAAAAACGACCCAACAATCCAACATGATATTATACTATTCATGTGACCAAAAATCAAATCCTCATTGTACTATCCAAAAAAAGAAAAGAATTATATGGCCTGTTAATTCTTTTTATTTTATGTTTTTCAAACAATTTTGTTTATTTGTTTATAAAACGAGTTTTAAGAACAAAAGAATAAAAGAACAAATCTGTTTGAGTAAATTTTTTTAGAAATATGTTTAAAAAACATAAAAATAGATGAATTTGTTTGAAGATTTTGTTTTAAACAAATTCAAAATCCAAAAACAAAAATACACTAGAGAGAGCGAAGAGAGAGATGGGGGGAGAAGAGAGGACAGAGGAGGGAGAGAGGGGGGAGAGTGTAGAGAGATGAGAAAGGAGAGAGGAGAGAGAAAAGAGAGAGGGAGGATCAAGAGAGAGAAGAGGGAGAAGAGAGAGAAGATAGATCAAATCATAAAATTACAAAATTTGCATTAATGAAAACAAAAAAAAACACCAATTCATAATATCTAAAAGTTGTTTTGGATTTATTATTTTTAAAACACCAATTTTATTTTAAAAAAAAAAGCAGACAAAACCCATCTTTCAATTTTTTTTTGTTTTTTTTAAAACAAAAAATTATTTTCAGAAAATAGAATCAAACCTATGTGAATTTACTCATTGGTGTTATTATACCTATAACAAAAAAGTAATATCTACTTTAAAAGATTTCTTTTGACAACTGAAAACATATTAGAAAGAGAGAAGGTATATGTTCTAGTACATAAATGTGCACAAACTCAATGTTGGAGGGTTGTCTAATCAAGTTTTATTTTGAGGAAGCCAAATATAACATTTATTATGACTACACAACAAAGGTAAATTGGATGACATTAGAAGGTTTGTCATGTTAACATTTGTTATCACTATTGACTATTAACTATAATTTTTTACTTCTCTAAAAGTACTAAAATTTTTGGAGAATACATAAAAGAACTCTAGCTCAAATTATTAAAATCATATTGGAACCCTTTATAGAATATTTGTCCATGATCCATTAACTTAATAAAAATTGAGGTTTTTCAACTTTTCTTCAAACCTATCTACTCAATAAAACTTTATTCGTTCAAATAGATTCATAAATGCCCAAACCCCATATTTGATATATGGCTAAAGACAAGGGCAGTCTCCATTTATTACCTTTATAATTTTATAAACCGTAGTTGCATTTATTTGACACGCATTTTTCTTTGGCAATTAAACAGAAGACATGAGATGAATAAAAGTATATTAAACAACCCACTTAGGTTTTTTTTTAAAGATTAAGAGGTTTAAATTTAAATACATATTTGATTATTTATATATTATCTTTGAATATGAGGAAACATATTTAGTGACAGGAGTATTCTAATGTAAGAGATGAAAGAAGAAAATAGATCACAAATTAATAATTTATTTTGATGTAGAATTTCTAATATAAATTAATAATATTTTCTTATTTTTCACATAAATGAATTTTATATCAATATGAATCAATCCTTTGTGATCGATCAACAATTTTTTTTTTTTTGCTTTTACTCTTATATGAGGTCACTCTTCTCACTAGATATGTTTTCCTAAATTTAAATACTAAATAATTAAGATTGCTTATTTTTTCCAAAATAATTGAGTACTTAACAAAATAAAAAACAAATGCACTTAGTATATACATTTAGGATAGAAACAAATTTAGATATGATTTTTAGCTGTTGAAATTTTCAATAATAAATTCTTTATAATTTAATATCATAAAATTGAATCTTTATTTTTGTACATATATATTTATACTGAAGAGTTTTATACTAAATATTTAAATAATTTCACTCAAAAATTTTGTAATAAAGAACTTTTTTGAAGTTGATCTTTAGAAATTCGAGGAGAGAATTCTTTAAAAAAAAACTAGTTAAAAATCCTACAAATTATTCAATTTTTATAATGAATACAATGTCAAGATTAAATTTTGTCTTAAATAGAAAAAAATTGGCCTGAGAGAAAAAACAAATTGACTCAAATTAATAAATAGAAAATAAAAAGGATGTGCCAAAGAATATAAGGGAATTATATAGTTTTTTATTTTTTAAAATATTCAATTGGCCGTTCACTTTTTTGTTTGCTTTTTCTTTTGGGATATTGACCCTTTTAAAAATATGCCTTGTTTCTAATCGACCTGGCTTGGCGGTCCGACACAAACTTGGTTCGAGTTAGACCGCCCGGTTTGGCGGACCGGCTTTCCAGGCTCAACAGCTTGCTACAGTTCTACTTGGCTTCTTTATCATCGGCGCAGAAAAAGTCTTAACGCAGGGAGATAGTTAGGGCAAACTCCCCAAACCTCCCTCTGCTCAAACTCCCTCGGCTTAGCATCACTGTCTCTACTGCTTGTAGTAGACAATGCCTTTCATATCGCAATTTCAACGGCAATCTGATTACAATCTCTTCAGTTCCACAACTCCAATCGTTATTGACAATGGCGCTTCATATTTTCGTATCGGGTATCCTCAGTAACCCTAATTTGAGCTCCAACATTGAGAATTTTTTTGGGCTGCCTATATCATATGGGCGTGCGCGCTTTCTTAATATTTCAAATCGGTCTACAGTGGGTTATCAATTTAGTTAACTCTTTTTCGTGAATTATCAGATGGGCAGGAGAGACTGACCCCCGTGTTGTTTTCCGCAACATTGTGCAAAGGCCACGCCATAAAGTCACCGGTATTTCCCCACATTTTCACTAATGCTCTTTGTGTCTTCTCCATCTTCCTTTTGCGTAAACGTGTGTGTGTCTGGAAGAGGGGCTGGAAGAGTTTCAGGATTATCTTTTTTTTTTTGTTGGGGAGGGGGGTCCTTTCCTCTTCATTAGTGTTTATTTCTCTTTTTTATTCTTAAAGATCATCAGGAGGAACTGAAGTGATAAATTTAACTAAGCTTTATGCAATTTACTTACATAAAAAACTTTGATTTAAATGCTGACACTAAGGAGATAAATATAATTTGGTGTTAGTAAAAAGAAACAAAAATGATTGTAATTAGTTTTAAGCAATGAAAAGTGATATACATTTGCTTATTGCTTTGTTTGTATTAATATTTTTGTAACTTTTGTTATGACTTAAGTTCTTTTAAAAAAAAAAATTCTGCATTAGTAGCCTCATATTTTTTTAACAATTTCTATCTTAACCCCGGCCCTCTTGGCCTGCCTAATAATCAACATAATAGAAAAGGCAAAGTAACATAATATTTGTTCTTTCACCTTCTGTAATACAGGTGAAACTGTCACTATTGTTGGTGATCATAATCCAGCATTAATGAAATACTTCGACTGCACTCGCTCTGGACCACGCTCAGCATTTGATAGCAATGTTGTTTACCAGTTTGAAATAATGGAATATGTAAGCTTCATTTTTTGATACATTATTTATGGCTACAGGAGCAATAGTGGTTTGGGCCTTTTGGCGAGATGTATATGTTTAGCATTCCATTACCACTGATCATCTGGTAGCTTTTAATTTTGTTTTAGGTCTGACTGTCATGTATGTCATCTCTGGATGAGGCTGATTTCCTAATTGAGGCAGTGATCTATATTTGGCCTCTCCATTTGCTCCATCGTAATTTTCTTCTCATAAGTTAAAAGTATTGTATAGAAAACATACCGGACCTATTCAATCGGAAGACTGGCCATGAATCGTGTCCATTCAACCTTCAAAGTCGTCCAATTAAAAAAAACTGACCAACAACCCAGTGAGAATTGTTCTTTAAGTTATAACAATAAATAAGTAATGAAGGAGGGGGGCCATATTAAAAGTTTCTCGTTTTATTTTCTATCTCTCTCTCTAGCTTAGATATTTTTATTTTGTAATTTCAGGAGAAAAGTATATTTTACATGGAAACAAGGCCATGCACATCTACATGTTTTATGCACTTCGCCTCCTCTTTTTTTTTTTGGTGAACTTCTTGAGTTGGTATTGTTAACCTTTTCTTTTATATATAGATTCTTGACTTTGGATTTGAACGAATGGGTGCAAATGGAGCGGAGGTATGAACATAAGATAAACTGTTGTCTTCATCTTTTTTCCCTTTCAGATTGTTAATCTATATTGGATATCGCTTCTTCTATGATTTTGTAAGTGTTGATGCTCTATATATTTTAGTTATCAAATTTTTAAAAATAACAGTACTTCTAAATTTGTCATGCTAGTAAAACTTTTGGTTTGCTTTTTCTTGTTTATCTAAGAGTTCTCTGGTTTAGAGAATACATAGTTTCGTTTTGGCACTTTTAGGATCTGAATAATTTTGACTCACTCTTTTATTTAATGTTTAATGCCAGTGCAGATTAATCATCCTGTCCTGATCACAGAATGTGTATGCAATCCAGTTCACTCTCGTAGTAAAATGGCAGAGCTTCTTTTTGAGACTTATGGAGTTCCATCAATAGGTATTATCACTTTTCCAACCCTTAAAAAACGGACATCTTTGACAAGCTGACTTAGTGATGTCAAAAGAGTCGAATTATCTGTTGCTTTCATAATCTGTATCACCCAATCTATCCTTAAAAGAGAACCATTTTCTAAGTGAAGGTGCAAGATACCATTTTTAGTGCCTTGTCTTTGGACCCAGGAATACGGAGACTAATAGTCACTTGTTCTTACATTGTGAGGTGGTTTGGGAGATTTGGAATAGGTTATTTGACCTCTTTGAGGAGAGTTGGGTTTGTCCGTATGACTTTGGTGCTTTCTTTGCCACTAATTTTATGGTTTTCAGAATGAGAAAGGATGATAAGGCTTTGTAGAAGGCAGCTTTGTTTGTAACTGCGTGGTGCCTTTGGATGGAAAGAAATGTCAGAGTTTTTAAGCAGCGGCATCTGCCTCCTCTTATGCTGTGGGATAGAATCCGCTACGTTGCTACTCTTTGGGTTTCAGCTAATGGGTTTTTTAAGGGATTGTCCTTCAAAGATGCTTTTAGGGATTTGAGGGCTTTGATGTATTAGCCTTTTTTTGGCTTTTGGGTTGGTTTTGTGTTTGTCTTTTGTTTTTAGGAGGATATCTAGTCTCCCTTTTGTGTTTTTGTGTTTTTTATTTATTTTTTTTTTCTTTGTTTCCTTCTCTTGTCCTTAATAATATTTCTTTTTTGAAAAAAAAAAAAGTATTCTGCTGACAAAGCAATCCATCTTGTACTCTGTCATGGCAGCCTTTGGGGTTGATGCAGCTTTCAGCTATAAGTATAATCAACAACATGGAGTTTGTGACAAAGATGGTCTCGCTATGTGTCCTGGATTTACTACAACCCATGTGATTCCAGTATGTTTTTTATGGTATTTACTGAATTCAATCATTTGATATATCAAGGATAAGTTCTCATTATTTTGTTGTAAACAGTGGTTATTAACACACAAATAAACACAGTTATTCTACCAAAAAAATAATAATAATAAACACTTGAGTTATAAGGTAAATTACTATTTACTCCCTTGTGGTTTGGCTCAAAATCAATCCCCCCGGGTGGTTTTGAAGTATGTTGTTCAACACTAGTGTGCTTTGTTTAACTAGCATTTAACAACCATATAGTATTTTATATTGAAAATTTTAATGAAAATAACCACATGAATGTTAAAACATAAACAGATTCCTTGTTAATGTTTGTTTCATTTATATTTTGAATAATTTCATAATGTTTTGAAAAAAACTTAACAGAACTAAAAGGACAATTTTAACTTTGATATGCCGATATTGTCCCCATAATAGCTTTGAAAAGACAATGAAACTGCATAAGATATAAGTAAGACATACTTTTAACAATGGGATTGTTCTTCATTTAATTTTATGTGATTATTTTGGTTAAAATTAATAACAAAAATACCACAGGCTGGTTAAGTGGGAATGAAACAATCCACAGGGGAGTTGGATGCGACTTTAAACCAGAGGGGGGTAAAGTGATTTTAGGCCAAACCATGGGAAGTAAACTGTATATACTCTTTAGTTATATGTGCTCATATTATCTCATCTTCATTTACATTATTTGTTAAACTATATTAGTAAATCATATTGTTCTCTGGATGGGTTCGTGCTAGGCTGATCATGTGATGAAAACAAGTCTTTTGTTCTATAGCAAGATTGTGTTTGTTAAGCATCAGTTGCATGTAATTTTATGTCAGTATGAATAGCTTGCTCTTTGCTGTTATGGTAGACTTCCTAGTCCTGTGTCATAATAAGTGCTAATCTGTATACTTTGCAAAATAGTTATCATATGTATTGTTGGCAAATTGAACTCAAGCTTAAGCACTAAGCACTACTATATCGGCAGTGGTCATTCTGCAGCCTTGACTGACTACTAAAACTGTTGCTAATTCTTGATAATACCCACCTCTATCTCTCTCTCCAAATTTTCAGTTTGTAGATGGGGAACCCGTTTATAAAGGATGCTGCCGTACTAATATTGGCGGATTCCACGTGACTGATTATTTAAAGCAACTTATTTCACTTAAATATCCTTATCATATGTGAGTGTCAGATCACCTGGGTTCTGCTTCTATTATTCTCAGTACTACATACTTAGGATTTCTGTGTATTTATTAAGTTCTTGATACAGGGCTAGATTCACGTGGGAAAAGGTTGAAGACCTGAAGATGGAACATTGTTATATTGCACAGGATTATGCTTCTGAATCTCGGTTGTTTCAAGTGAGAAATGTGCTTTCTCTCTCTCTGCTAAATTGCTCTACTGCTTTTAAATTAACTTTATTCAATGATCTAATAGAGAGGGAGCAAGGAAGCTGAAGAGAAAACCAGATGTTGGCAGCTCCCTTGGGTTCCACCACCAACTGAAGAGCCTCCTTCTGAGGAAGAGATTGCAAGAAAGGCAGCAATTAGAGAGAAACAAGGTCAAAGATTGCGAGAAATGGCTGAGGCAAAAAGATCTTCCAGAATAAATGAACTGGAAAATGAATTGCATGGTTTGGAATTTCTCTTGCAGCAGCTTGATCAAGTAGAAGAGAGTGACATTCCATCTTTCTTATTAGATACTGGCTATGTCTCTAAGCAAGAGATAGAATCTGCCCGTACTAAAGTTACACAATCTTTACGGAAAGCTAAAGGTGAACCAAAAAGTGAAGCTGAAAGTGAAAGGGCTGACACTCCTACCAATGAGAAGTATACTCTTATAGACATACCTGATGACATGCTAACCCCGGAGCAGGTCATTTTTTGTATTAAATCTGATCTCAATCTCATGATCAATAAGTTGACCTTCCTGTCTTACTTTCTACCTTTGAATTTATTTTAAAAATGTTTGCCCAGATCCATATTTGCTTACAACCTTTATATGACAAAAAATTTTCAGCCTTTCCTTTCCATGCTTTTCTCTATATGGCTACGAGTTTGAAAGTGCTTTTGGAATGTGCTTTATTGATAGCTCATTGAAAAGAAGAAGCAGTTGTCACTCAAATCCATGTCTGAAGGGCGGCAGCGATCAAAACAGAAACGCCTTGAAGAGGAAATGCTACGAGAGAGGAAACAACAGCTAGAGGAGGAGAAACGCCTGTATGTTCTATCCTTTTATTTACTTGTAAATTATTTTGTCTTTTTTTTTTTTTGGGGGGGGGGGAGAGGGAGAGAGAGGTATCTATTGTGCTATGTTCCAAAATTGTTGCCGAGGACACTGGTTTTGTTCATAGCATAACTGCAATCTTAATAAGGCTTTGAATGATGCAAGTACTTTTGTGCTCAAAACTTATCTTGCTGATAATCTGTCGTTCTTATTGTAGAGAGAACCCAGAGCTTTACTTGGAACAATTGCATGCTAAATACAAAGACCTGTTGGAGAAAGTTGACCAACGAAAACGACTTAAGATTAATGGAAGCCATACAAACGGAAATAATTTGTCCGGGGGTGTCGGGCGTGGTGAGAGGCTGAATGCTGCTCAAAGAGAAAGAATGCGCCTCTTGACAACTGCAGCATTTGATCGTGGTAAAGGTGAGGACACATTTGGTGCCAGAGATGAAGACTGGCAACTCTACAAATTGATGAGTAAAGATAATGATGACGATGATGAAGGACCAGATGAAGACGAGGCAGAATTGGCTCGCATCTCTTCAAGACTCCGGGTTAGTTCATCTATTTTATTATATTAAACTTCACTCCATATGCGCAGATTCTGATATCATTCTTCTGTAAGATTACCTTGTATATTGACTCTTGATGCACAAATCACGGAAAAAATCTGCTGAATTGTTTTGGCAGGACTTGGATCCAACATTTGTGCCAAAGTCAGAAACAGGTACATCTCAATCTGCTGAGGTGCCACGTCTTCGTCCTCTCACCAAGGAAGATTTTCAGATTATTTTCGGCGTGGAAAGGTTCAGATGCCCTGAAATTTTGTTCAATCCAAATTGGATTGGGGTTGATCAAGTAGGATTAGACGAGATGGCTGGGGTTTCAATAAGAAGATTACCGTATAAGGATGCCAGCTTGGAAGATGCCAGCTTGGAAGAGAGACTAACTAATTCAATACTTGTGACTGGGGGAAGCTCTCTCTTTCCCGGTATGACTGAGCGCCTGGAAGCCGGAATTCGTATGATTAGACCATGTGGATCACCTATAAAAGTAGTTAGAGCATTGGATCCAGTTATGGATGCATGGAGAGGGGCTTCTGCTTATGCCTCGGCCTCACAGTTTCACACGCAGACTTTCTCTAGGATGGATTATTATGAGAAGGGTGAAGATTGGCTTCGCAGTTATCAACTGCAATACACATTATAGTTGACTTGATTACCCATTGTCGTATGTCGTCTAACTGGAACACCTAACATTTTTTTTTCATATATATATTTCCCCCGTTATATTTTTTATTTTGCTGTTTTTGCTCTAGCTTAAGCTAGAAGCTAAACATTAATTAGAGCATTTTCATTATAATTAGATGAATTGGCGACTGGGCTAACTGTTGAGATTATATGTACGATATTTCATTATTGGAGGCTTATTAATTTGAGCGTTGTGATTCAGTTCTGGGAATAATAGCCAACTCGGGTTGGAAGCCATTATGCTCCCTATTTTATCTAATATGTTGCTACTATTCCATAAACCAGCAGAATTGTGTAATTGTATTTTAAGAAATTATAATTAAGAAAATTTCTGGTTTGGTTAAAACATATTTCGTATCTTACTAATAGAAAATAAATTAAAATAGATACTTTTGCAATAATTATCAAGTGATAAGTGAAGTATATAATATTTTTTTAAAATAAAAGATATATTAGGTATAATTTAATTAACTTTCTCTTTTCTTTTTTTATTATAAAAGAAACAGATTACAAGTGAAGAAAGAGTTCACTGAATCTACAAGCTAAGAGGGTTAAAATAGTACTTTGCAGCTGATCATGTAAAAGAAAAATATTATGTGGAGATAAAGTGGGCAAGATATGTTTTATCGGTGACTATGGGAAGCGCCGCATCAGTATGATGAAGATTCTGAAACAGTTTCAAAGCATGTGTATGACGTTGAAATACCAAATTGACAGAGGAGATAGTCACATTGCCTCCATATAGCACCTGTCTTAATAATTGAGGTATAAGAATAGCTGCTGGAGTTTTATCTGAGGCAAAGGAGAGACATAAATCAACTTCCATGAGTTGTCATCTATCAACAAAGCTTAACAAGTTCTATTAACTTTGGTTCCTTTCTGCCATAGAATAATCCAACAATGTGAAGTCAAGTTCCCTTGACAAACTGGTTTAAAGGTAAAGAGGACGGATCAATTTAAGAAGTTGAGAAGTGGGAGAAGATTTGTAGGCTGATACAAACAGACGACATTGGAATTTAATAGAATGAAGTAACTGAGTATTGCCAATGTGTCGACCATGGAACAGGATTTGATTTCTAGCAAACCAAATGTTGTGCAATAATACTACAATCAGCACTAGAGATTCATAGAAGCTTTCAGGTTGCGAAATCCATTGTGAAAACCAGTAATCAAGCCAGTGTGAAATAGATTTCGGTTGAAGATGATTTATCTTGATTGTTAAATCACTTCCAAACATCAGCAGTTTCGTTCACTACACAATTACCATCTGTATTGAAATGATGTTTAGAAAGGTTGTCAATAGAGGATAGAGCACCAATGCGCAACTTCCAGATGAAAAGCAACAATCTAATAGGACATTTCAAAGACCAGAAATGTTTCCAAGGAAAAGATGATGATACCTGAATTAAAATAAGAATCATTTTGCACCAAAAATTTGTAACCTTTTGCAACCGAGTACTCACCAGAAGAAGCTGCAGGCCAAACTAATTTATCCCCAAGATGATGTGATACTGGTAGTTTGGAAATATTAGGAACAACCTCTGGAGGATAAAGAGACTGAAAAAGATTTATATTCCAGCCATAGTTGTGATGTGATATAAGTTTATCAACAGTTGTAAGATGACTGTCAAAATTAACAGGAGTCCACCAAAACTTACTAGTAGTTGAAACTTTATGACCAGAACCAATAGACCACTAGAGATTATCCAGAATGAGATCTTTATTGTGAACAAAATTCTTCCAAATCCATGATGGTTTGGTAGTTGTTCTGAAAACCCAGTTTGTCCAGTTGACACAATATTTGTTATTTGTCATCCATCTGGAAGCAAGCGAAACTGTACTTGAAACTAGTCTCTAAACCTGCTTACTAAGAAGAGCCTTGTTAAATAATTTAGTATTCCTGATGGCCAATCCACCTAGATGCTTCGGAGACTGTAAACAATAGTTGTTGATCATATGAATTCTACTCTTGTTCCAATTATAATCCCAAAAGAAATCAACATTAGTAGAATCAATTTGAGAAGCATATTTATAGGTAATTTAAATCCAAACAATTGGTAGACTAGAAGTGACTGATAAACTGATTTAATATGCATTAACCTGCCTGCTTGTGATAACAATTTAGCCTTCCATCCATCTAACTTGTTCCGAACCTTGTCAACAATAACTGCAGCCCAGTTGGAAGTGTTATCTGGTTTAACACCAAGATACTTGCCTAGAGTGTTCTTAGGAGTAATACCCAAGATGGGTGACATCATTTTCTGGAATCGCCTGGGAGTATTAGGACTAAAAACCAAGAATTGTTATCTGTCATTTGCATACATTAGATGAGAGAGCAAAATTAATCCCCTGAATAGACTTACTATGATCCTTCTGAACCAAAATACAAGATAAAACATTAGTGCACAGGATGAAAAGATAAGGAGAGAGAGGATTACCATGTCTGAGTCCACGCTGAGATTGAAACTTTTGGCAATATGTCCATTAAAGAGAAGAGTATAAGATATTGTAGAGACACAATGCATTATCCGCTTGATCCAAATATCAAGAAAATTCATACAAGGACTGCTTGAAGAAAATTCCAGGATATTTTATCATACACTTTCTGAAGATCAATTTTAGTAGCACACCATCTAGTCTTTGAATTCATGGACTTATGAATAGATGTCATGAGTTCAGATGCTTTAGGTAGGGTAGGGTATTTCAGTTGGAGATTTTGGGCATAAATAGGAGGATTAAGGATAAAAAGGGCATGGAAAATATGAGTGCTAGCCTCTCGAATGTCTAGCGTGGTTGAGTTTACTTATGTTTTCTGCAATCAGTAGCTATTAGTCTGAGAGTTCGATGTTCTTCTATAATTGGTGTTAAAGCCTATAAACACCATTTCTATAATGTTTTCTGCTACAATAATATTATAGCTATTCTGCACTTCTGTTATTCTGGTTGTGGGCTCTATCAGAATATTGCAAGAAAATCATCAGGTCCAAGAGCTTTGTACGAACCCGTCTGGTACAAGGTTGTTTCAATCTCAAACTCTGTTAAAGGTTTAGACAAATCTTGCAACTGAGTATATGATAGTTAATGAAGACCACGTAGATGATGTATAAATTCCTCAACAAACTTCTCATGATGTTGCTTGAATATATTGAAGAAGTAATCATCAGCTAATTTTTCAAGATCAGCGTAATCAGAAATCCAAACATCATTTTCATTCTTTAGCCTCGTAATTTTATTTGTAATTCAACTCTTCTTAACAACTGCGTGAAAGTATTTTGTATTCACTGTCCCATTAGAGAAGCTATATTTGCCTAGATTTTTGAGCCTAATGGATTTCTTCTTTATCTAATAAAGTCTCTAATCGTTGTTTAATTTGTTTAATCGTTGCCTGCCACTAGACCAAGTGAACCATTTACCGGTAGAAATAAGATCAATTAGGCCATAGGAATCAATGAAAATTCTGAAATCAGTAGACCTAGGAGTATTGTAATTGGAACTAAACTTTTCAAAAACATTAGTAACTCGATTGAAATCACCAAATAATAGCCAAGGTAAGTTAATACTGGCTGTCAGATTAGATAAAAATGACCATAAAATATATCTTGAAGATAAATGTGGTGGACCATATATGAAAGTCGCCAAGGTAAATGAGTTATTTATCAAGCATACAAGCCTTACAATGAATCCAGAATGGAGAAACATCAATGATATCAGAAATAAAGTTATCTGACCATATTAAAATTGTACCTCCTCTTTTTCCAGTTGCATCAGTTCCAACTGAGTTTGTGAAGCCCAAGCTATTTAATTTCATTTCAGAGGCATCCACTGAGCTGATAGTTTCTGATAAAAATAGACAAATTGGACTGTAGGAGCTAATTAACTGCGTGATTCTTTGAACTGTCGAGGGGCTGTTCAAACCTTGACAATTCCATCAAATTAGACTCATGGGGACTTGAGGCTGACATGGGAGAACTCGAATCTCTTATTTGGTCAAGTAAGATTATTTGATCGATTTTGACAAGTAAACCTAATCGAACAGTATAGATAATTTTTTTGGCTAAGCAATGAATTTGCATTAAAAATGAGATAGCCTCCCAAAGTCTAGTATTGTCAAAATAAATTAGTGTAATTTATTCTAAAAAATAATTTTAAAAACTCGGAATGCATGTGCAAATTATATATTAAAAAAAAAGTGAAACATGGGCGCCAAACAATCAAATAGGAGAATAGATTTTCTGAAGTTGATGTCTTGGTGATGTCAATTGTCGAGAGAGTTTTAAGTCGTGACTATTCGATTTTGATCAAACGGCTACAATTAAAATTAATTAAAAACAAAAAAAATATTTTTTTCTCAATTATAACCATCTTGTCAAAAAATAACTTTCAATGACTATTTTAGGAAATAAAGCAAGTGAGCAGTTTGAATGGGAATCTCACTCTCACCCTTTTGTCATTGACCATTAGTTTCGTATCCGGATTCTCTTTAGGGGTTGGAGGTATAATTTCCTCTAACTTGGATTATTGGATAAAATTATGTAATGGTATAGATTAATCTTATATTTTTTTAAAAAAATATATGATTAATTTTAATAAATCCAATCTTATATTTTTTTAAAATTTAATCATAAATTTTTTAAAAAAAAATACAAAATTAATCTAGTTGAAGGAGCTGAAGGAAACTGTTCCCTCCAGCTCTTGGAAGGAATCTAGATTCAAAATTAATGGGCAATGCTTCCATGGCAACAAATAAATTAGAAAATATGCTTTGCTTCTACACTCATCTTTCGGCTTCTCTCTACCCAGAATTCCATAGCTCTCTTAAAAGTTAGAAATGAATTTTTAATTTTGTATAACATAACTTTTTCATTAACCTTTTTCTACAAATTTCTTATTCTACTTATCCATGCAATTTTAAAAAAGGTCAAATTAAAAACAAAAAAAGCATTTAATTACACCAAAAAGAATATTCCATTGCCGGGATTTGAACCCGGGTCGCCTGGGTGAAAGCCAGGTATCCTAAACCGGACTAGACGACAATGGAATTTGTTAGTAGCTAAACAAAGTAATTAAATCAATAACATAGGTGGGACCTATCATTCTTATATGGAAAAATTACATATTTGCTCAATAAAATTTACTCCAATTTTTAATTTGATTTATATATATTTTTAAAATCAGTCTTTATTTTTTATCATATTTTTATTTAGTCCTCATCATGATAGTCTTACTTTAAAACAAACTTGTTAAATAAATTATCAATATGTCTTAAATAACATTAACATAAACTTAAAAGTTATATATTTGATCCTTATTAAATTTTCAATTTTGTTCTTATAATTATGACCTTTTACTGCAATAAATATTTAAAACTGTGATACACAATTTTTTTATCACCATGATAATTAATAAAATTTAAAAATATATATTTTGTAAAAAAATAATTTATAAAGTATTGATAAATTAATTTATAATCGAATTCGTGAACCTCTCCGGTGAAACCAAATCATAAATTATATATATATATAAACAATTAGCAATTTCCAGTGGATTTTGTTAGTGGCGAGAATTTTATAAAAAATGGGCAAAAATCTTTTAATATTTTAAAATTGTAACATTTTAACGTGAAATTTATTCCGAGTATCAATTAAAGATTTAAAAAATTGATTGGTTCTAATATTAAAATTATTAATTTTTTAAATTAAATTAGATAGTTGATAATAAATTTATTTTTTAATAATTAACTGTCACTCATTTATCACTGATCAAATAATTAATTTAGATAAAAATAGAGATTCTAATTTTATCAATAACTAATAAATAATAACCCTAATAAAGTAACTAACTAATTTTCAAATATTCAAAGGATGAGATAGGAAGCTGAATCAGGACGCAACCTTCTGCTTTCACAATCAATTCTTCTTTCTTCTTTTATGTGTACAAGAAAGGTGGGTGGGTGATGTGTTGGCTTAATTAAGATAAAAATATACGACTTTTCAGCATCCATATATTAACCATTTATTTACGTATTAAAATGGATCATTTTAAAAATCTGTGTATCCTTTATATTTTAAAATAAACAACGCCAGAATGTAGAATTAATAGTGAAATCAAAGAATATTTGATGTAATGAATTTTATTCCCATTCATTTCTTTTTTACGCTATCATTAGGACACTATGGGTTAATTTGGGAGTTCGTAATCAACAACTCACCTCATCGGTTCTTTTGAATAATATTTTTTAATGTGAAATAAAAAATTGATTTTTTTATCTTCATATTTTTATTCAATTTTTAGTTCGGCTCTTATAAATTTTTCTTTATAATTTTAATTTTTTTAATTTAGTCTTACAGTTAAACATATACTAATTTGCTGACGTAATTAATTATATATTTTTTTTAAATTCTGAATATGTATAATTCAAAACTTGTACACTTCGGATGCTTATCAAATATTGCATCTATATTATATGTGTGCGTTAATTGTACTTTATTATTCATTTTTATTGACATAAAACACACATATTCAAAATATCACGATAGAACATAATTAATTACATTAGTGAAATTGATTAATTTATCAATATAATTGACATAAGTTTGATAATTAAAACTACATTAAAATTTTGTAAAGCATCAGGATTCAATTATAAATATTTAAAATATAAATTAAATTAATGGTAACTGAATTATAAAACTGGAAAAGTAAAGCAAACTATAAGATGACAAAACTAATAATTAAGCAAGGAAACAATCATTGATGTGCAATTCCCAAAAATTAAATAATATATATCTGGACTTTTTTAAAGAAAAGAAAAAAAGAAAATAATCAATTCCAGGTGTGAAAATTACTGCTTGCGCACATGGTATTTTAGCAAAGTGTTTTCGTGAAATGTGATCTTCTTACGTAACGTCTGTTTAAGTATAGTGAAATAGAATTCGTTTGATCAAAATTTAGACAATTAAAATTAAACTTATTTAGTCTTAGTACTTGTGTTAAAACAAATAAAAATTGATAAATTGTACTTTTAAAATAAAAATTGATAAATTATACTTTTAAGGTTATGTTTGGCATAATATTTCAGCTAGTTTAAGTTTATTTAACTAGTTCATAAATTTGTTTGATCAAATTAAAATTATTTGATAAACAAGTTTTTTTAAGTAATTTATTACTTTTTTATTAACGCTATTTTTAATAGTTTATAATTTATAGTTTTTATATTTTCTTCTTCTCTTAATCTTATTATTTTATTAAAATTCTTCTTTTATTCTTATTTCTCTTATTCTCTCATGTGCTGCTAAACTTTCACTGTGTTAGCCATAATGTATTATGCTATAAGTTTTGATGATGACAAATATGTGGGAATTATATTATGACTTAATCTTCTTGGCCCAAATGAATGATTTAATCTTCTTGGCCCAAATGAATGATTTAATCTTCTTGGCCCAAATGAATGATTTAATCTTCTTGGCCCAATATATGATTTAATCTTTCTTAGCCCAAATAGTATGATTTAATCTTCTTGACCCAAATGAATGATTTAATCTTATTGGCCCAAATGCATGATTCAATCTTTCTTGGCCCAAATATATTTAATGCTTTATATATTTAAATATAGTAGTATAAATTGATTTTTGATAAAATTTATTGGTTGTTATAATATAATTTGAAAAAGAATATTTTTACTGTAGCACTTTTGAAAAAGAAATTTGATTGTTGAAGAAGTATGATAAACTTTATTGATTATTGAAAAAGTATGATAAAGTTTATTGATTGTTGTAATATAATTTGAAAAAGAATACTTTTTCCTGTACCACTTTTGAAAAAGAAATTTGATTGTTGAAAAAGTATGATAAAGTTTATTGGTTGTTGTAATCAACTTTGAAAAAGAATATCTTTTACTGTAGCACTTTTGAAAAATGAATTTGATTGTTGAAAAAGTATGATAAAGTTTATTGGGTGTTGTAATATAATTTGAAAAAGAATATCTTTTACTGTAGCACTTTTGAAAAAGAATTTTGATTGTTGAAAAAGTATGATAAAGTTTATTGGTTCTTGTAATAAACTTTGAAAAAGAATACTTTTTACTGTAGCAAATTTGAAAAAGAATATTGATTGTTGAAAAAGATTGATAAAGTTTTTTTGGTTGTTGTAGAAAGGTTGAAAAATGATGATGAAGCTTACTGTAGCATTTTTGACTAAAGCAGTCACTGTAGCAGCAAGGTTTCACTATATAAAGGGGACTTCACAACACCATTTACATCAAGCTTCAATTGTTCATTTCTCATATTATCTTGAGTTTCATTCTCTCTAAATTGCTAGAGATATATCCTGAGCTTAATTTCTGCGTTATCTACACTTTGAGAGTGTTTACCATTATTTTCCTTAAGCCTTTAAATTTAGTTTCTCAAGGATTGGTTCCTTAAGTTAGTGTTTGAGAGAAAACACGTTGTAAGGGGGAGAGACACCCTTGAGGGAGAAAAGTATGTTGTAGTGGTTTGCAAGTACCCGGATTAAACTTGCAATTATAGTGGAAATACTCAAGTGGTCTCTTGAGGACTGGATGTAGGCTTGGGATTAGCCGAACCAGTATAAATCTCCGAGTTTGCTTTCTCTATCCCTACTCTATTTACATTTGAAGTTAATTAATTAATGCTTTGCGTTTATATTTGATTTCTACCTCAAGTATTAATTAATTTGTGTAGATTTATATTTGCTCCTTAATTCCTTACACTATAAAATTATTCATCTTGATAAACATTTTGATTTTCTGAATTAAATTATTATCTTTAACATTATCCAGTTTCAGAAAATCATTTTAACTTCCAATTAAGTTTTGTGAAAATTTTTATAAAACCCAATTCACCCCCCCTCTTGGGATCCAACCATTTCTTTCAATTGGTATCAGAGCTTGGGCTCTTGATTTGAGACTTAACCGTCTAAGAGTAAACATGGTTGGATTTAGTGATTGGTTTATGTCTGAAAATTATTCTTTCACAGAACCTCCAGTTTTTGATGCTAATCATTTTCAATATTGGAAGTATGAAATGAAAATGTTTTTAATTTCAGTAGACCATAAACTCTGGGAAGTTATAGAAAATAGTTTTTATATGCCTGTCAAGGAAGAACAAGGAAAATGCATTCCAAAACCCAAGAGTAAATGGAATGATACTGAAAGAAGTTTAATGCAACTCAATGCTAAGGCAAAATTGATTATTTCTTGTGCATTGAGTCAAGATGAATTTTTCAAAATCTCCAACTGTGCAACTGCAAAAGAAATGTGGGAAATTCTTGAAGTTGCACATGAGGAAGATCTTATTGCTGAGGAATTAAGGTATAGAAGTTTCATTAATGAACTTGAAATTGCTCAAATGAACAATTGTAAAACCATTAATGAGATACAACTTGTGCTTAATCAATTGCAAGCTCTTGGTGTTGAACTTACAGAAAAATCTCAAATCACCAAGGAGATAGAAGAAAAAGAAAAAGGAGAAAAAGAGAAACCACAACCAAAAGTTGAATCATCAAAGAAAGCTTACCTATCTTCCATTTGGGGAAATAGCAATTCTGATGAGGAGAACACAAATGAAGAAGCCAACACTTGTCTTGTGGCCAGAAATAAAGATGAGGTAAATTCATTTGACTACTCTTTTGAAGAATTACAAGATGCCTTTGATGATTTACATAAAGAATCTCTAATACTTGCAAAGAAACTAAATGTTTCAAAACAGAAAAACTCTTCTCTTGAAAATGAGTTGGAAACATTGAAAAACGAATTTTCTATTTCCAAGGAAGAGAATTTTGTTTTTGAAAATCAAAACAAAACTTTGCAAGAAGAGAATTTGATTTTAAAAGCAAATATCTCTACCAACAAAAATTGTTTTTGTACCAAGTGTGATTCTTTGAAAAAGGAAAATAATAATCTTAAAAACACACTTGCAAAATTTTCTCAAGGTAGAGAAATTTTAAATACCTTAGTTTTGAAACAAAGAAGAATGTTTAACAAAGTTGGTCTTGTTTCTAAAAGGAAATCAAACCAAAAGCATTCTAAAAACTTCTTTGTTTCTGGAAAGATGTCAAATAGTCCAACTTGCACTTGTTTTTATTGTGGACTGAAAGGACACAAATCTTACTCATGCTTTTATAAGAAAAATCTTGTTCATGGAGTAAAAATGAAATGGGTTCAAAAAGGAACTCATGACCCAGGCGGACCCAAAGAAATTTGGGTACCAAAAATAAAAGATTAATTTGTAGATTCACCTCGAAGCAAGGAGCGGAAATGACATTTTAATGGCTACATCATTTAAACTCCACTCTTGCATCAAAAGGAGGCAATGGATAAGTAAACATATAAGTTGGAATGCATTGTAAGAATTTTGACTGATATGTTTACTGCTCTCTAATGCTTTTGTCTGTTGTCTAATATGTCTTACATCTATCCTTGATATTCATGCATGCTATATCTGAAAACAATTCTTATGTGTGTGACCTATAGATTCAAATTTTATTTTGAACCAATATCTTTCTTCTAAATACTGCTCAAACTCTCCTTTTTGCCGCATCATGAAAACTTTCGTCCATCACATGCATATTTCTTTTGCTTTCACAATAATAAGATTACTCTTGCCTATAGTATTTATCCTTATTGTAATCTTATTCAAATATTTTCAACAAAATCAAATATATTGCAAAATTGCATTTCATGGAAGCATAACACTTTTATTAATATGGCATATCTTGAACATAATGTTGCTCCTAGTCCTCGAGATTTATTTGAACATTACTGATTTGAACATCAAAGTGCTCCACCAAAAGTGTTTTGCAGGAATTAATCCTCAAATCTATCCTCTAAGCTCATTCCTAATGGTCGACCAATGCTTGATAGATCTTGCAAATAATCAATCAATTAAGATCATTAAAATTGCAAGAAGACAGGATCAAAAGAAGATCAATGAGCAAAACAAGGATATCAAAATCTTGAACAGGAACTTCAAGAAGCAACAAAAGTTTGCCAAAATTGATGAGTATCTCTATCCTTTACTTCTTTACTATTTAATTAAGTGATACTCCTTGATCATAATTGGCTATGTTGGCAATTTTTTTACTGACACACTTTCATTGCAATGATATATTGTTCTCTAATATCTTACATATTTGATCATATCATTGTATATAAAGATATTGTCTTTATACCATTCATCATGGTTTGAGCATTATACATGTCATATCCTTTGTATAAGATATAGCTTATGAACGATTGTTTATGGATTATAATTTATATCTGATTATATCTTATTAATCCATATTACCTCAATTATTGTACTACATACTCAGGTTATAATATGTTTTATCTTGATAAGTATGTAACTTGCTTTTGCTTTGAAATGATGATATATATATGTCCATGTCAGAAAATTCTTTCCATCTTTAAAATGGATATATATTTTTCAATATATATATATATACTATGCTGAATTTGTGTAGCTGATTTCTTTTATCTTTCTTTATTATTATTTTTTTGTATCGTCCAATAAAAGAAACCACTTGCATTAAAAAAACAAACTGAAGGATTACATTGCAAAAAAAAAAAGGGGAAAGTTTGCTCATGCATGAGCAATCTACAGGCGAGGTGGTCTTGGATTAGGAGGCCCGTATTGTATCATCACCCCTCGGCCATTCCTTGGAGCAAGAGACTGAGCAATGTCACGGAGGGTAGTGTAAATCCCATTCATACAATCAACACTTCTTTGTTGTTGATTGCAGAAGCATTGGGTAGACCAATAGAATAACCTATCTATTCTTGAAGTCAGTGCCGCATTGTTGCGTTTAGCTAACTTCTCCTGGTCCTCTATCATCTTCTTGAGTTTCTTCACCTCCTGCTCCAGACAAGCAATTTTGTCTTCTGACGTATGGCCTGTACTAATCTCTTCAGCTTCTTCGATCTTCATCTTCTTCTTTCGATTCTCCTGAGATCCCTCCAAAGGCCTTTTACCCTTGTCCCTGCCTAGACTCAAGTTTAAGTCGAGCTCTTCCTCCCTGGCCTCTACTGTGAGATCAATGAACTTTCTTGCTGCCATGGTTTGAAATATTTAGAAATTTTTGTGGGAGTATGAAGAGAGAGGAATATCAGAAAGTTGTAGGCTTAGAGATGAATACTCTTTGTGCTGTGATAATTGAGAATCCTGGGCAGTCTTTATAGAGAGAAAATGATGACTTAGAGCCAACGAAGATATCTCTTCGCCGCACCCCTACACGCTCATCCTACGGATTTTGCAAGCTGGAAGCCAGAACTCTAGGGTACGCATGCACACCAACAACGCGTCGCATTAATGGCAAATCCACGAAAGTCAATTTTCGGTGGATTTGCGGCTGATTTAATTTGTTTTGATTAAAAATTTTAAGGATTAATAAAATGGTGATAAACAGAACCGTATTTCTCTGCTTTGTTGTGTTGTTTTTGAGAGCTTTCAGTATAATATACATGATTGATTGCATCATGCTATGATTACATGTATCTAAGAACATATGTTGTGTATGCTATTCATGCATCATGAGCGAAGGCTATGAATAATATGTCATGATTCCACATGCACTCATAGAAAATGAGAAGTTAAAAAAAAAATTTTTTTTTAAATAAAATGAAATGTGTAGAGAATAATACATCTTCATAGTTACACATACTTACATATAATGCTTTTGTGGGCAAATGAAAGGCAATGATTTCCTTGCATTATGATAATGCTTGATGCATGCGACCGTAAGCAGTTAATTTTGCCTTTAATCCTTGATTTACATTACTAACTTAAGCATCGGAGTGGTTGTCAAAATTTTTACAGGTACTCATCCTCAAGATACATATATGATTACATTTGTTTAATATGCATTGGTTGAGGGGGAGCCTAATCTATACTTAAATCCTCTATATCTTTAAGCTCACTTTATCTGATATGCAATGTTTTCCTTAACTATATATTTTTGGCATATCAATGATAAGTTTTGATGAAATTTTACCCCATGACGTCATATGATATTCTTGCTTAAAGAAGGAATACGCTTTAGCCTTTATATATTGCCTTCCTTATACCTTTTTGTTGATGTCAAATAGGGGGAGAAGAATATGGAAAGAAAAATATGTGTATATTGTATAATGATTATTACATTGTAACATATTTTTCTTAGGTGATTTGTCATCATCAAAAAGGGGGAGATTGTTAGCCATAATGTATTATGCTATAAGTTTTGATGATGACAAATATGTGGGAATTATATTATGACTTAATCTTCTTGGCCCAAATGAATGATTTAATCTTCTTGGCCCAAATGAATGATTTAATCTTCTTGGCCCAAATGAATGATTTAATCTTCTTGGCCCAATATATGATTTAATCTTTCTTAGCCCAAATAGTATGATTTAATCTTCTTGACCCAAATGAATGATTTAATCTTATTGGCCCAAATGCATGATTCAATCTTTCTTGGCCCAAATATATTTAATGCTTTATATATTTAAATATAGTAGTATAAATTGATTTTTGATAAAATTTATTGGTTGTTATAATATAATTTGAAAAAGAATATTTTTACTGTAGCACTTTTGAAAAAGAAATTTGATTGTTGAAGAAGTATGATAAACTTTATTGATTATTGAAAAAGTATGATAAAGTTTATTGATTGTTGTAATATAATTTGAAAAAGAATACTTTTTCCTGTACCACTTTTGAAAAAGAAATTTGATTGTTGAAAAAGTATGATAAAGTTTATTGGTTGTTGTAATCAACTTTGAAAAAGAATATCTTTTACTGTAGCACTTTTGAAAAATGAATTTGATTGTTGAAAAAGTATGATAAAGTTTATTGGGTGTTGTAATATAATTTGAAAAAGAATATCTTTTACTGTAGCACTTTTGAAAAAGAATTTTGATTGTTGAAAAAGTATGATAAAGTTTATTGGTTCTTGTAATAAACTTTGAAAAAGAATACTTTTTACTGTAGCAAATTTGAAAAAGAATATTGATTGTTGAAAAAGATTGATAAAGTTTTTTTGGTTGTTGTAGAAAGGTTGAAAAATGATGATGAAGCTTACTGTAGCATTTTTGACTAAAGCAGTCACTGTAGCAGCAAGGTTTCACTATATAAAGGGGACTTCACAACACCATTTACATCAAGCTTCAATTGTTCATTTCTCATATTATCTTGAGTTTCATTCTCTCTAAATTGCTAGAGATATATCCTGAGCTTAATTTCTGCGTTATCTACACTTTGAGAGTGTTTACCATTATTTTCCTTAAGCCTTTAAATTTAGTTTCTCAAGGATTGGTTCCTTAAGTTAGTGTTTGAGAGAAAACACGTTGTAAGGGGGAGAGACACCCTTGAGGGAGAAAAGTATGTTGTAGTGGTTTGCAAGTACCCGGATTAAACTTGCAATTATAGTGGAAATACTCAAGTGGTCTCTTGAGGACTGGATGTAGGCTTGGGATTAGCCGAACCAGTATAAATCTCCGAGTTTGCTTTCTCTATCCCTACTCTATTTACATTTGAAGTTAATTAATTAATGCTTTGCGTTTATATTTGATTTCTACCTCAAGTATTAATTAATTTGTGTAGATTTATATTTGCTCCTTAATTCCTTACACTATAAAATTATTCATCTTGATAAACATTTTGATTTTCTGAATTAAATTATTATCTTTAACATTATCCAGTTTCAGAAAATCATTTTAACTTCCAATTAAGTTTTGTGAAAATTTTTATAAAACCCAATTCACCCCCCCTCTTGGGATCCAACCATTTCTTTCACACTGCTTCATCCCTACTCATTCGTCATCTTGGAACTTCTTTCGTCATCTGATGTTCGTCATTTCGGAGCTTCATCTGTCATCCATTGTTCATCTTCCGTATAATTTTTATGTTTTTTTGTCTTTAATTAAATTTATTTTAAACAAATTAATATGTTTGTAAATAATTTTAATTTTAAATTTTAAATTTATCTTTAAACAAAATATTATAATAATTCAAATTAATTAAAAAATTCAAAATTATAATTACCTAAATATTTTTTAAAAAAAATAAAATTTGTATAAAATATCATATGAGTATGTTTTTTTATGTTATTTTACATTTATTAACTATTTTAATAGCTAATTTTATCAAACACTTCTAATTCAATAAGTTAACTAAATATTTTTTAATTTTTAGTTAAAAATTAATTTTTAAACTTTTAACCACCTGTTAAATTTTTAACTAATTTATCAACTATTTTTATCAAAATAATTTAACACTATATTAAAGAATATTCGCATATAAATGTAGAAAAGGACCCAAAAATGATAAGGGAATATTCTCCCTGACCGTATTGAGCCCAATACGCTTTTGTCTTCATCTTCCACACGTCAAGTAAATCAAACACTTGACATTATCAAAATGATAATGCCAAATAATGCCCTCTCTCACATCACTCATATTCTATTATTTCCTTCATCACTTGCACATCCACTGACATTGGATCATTCGGTTTCTTTCTTTTTTCTTTTTTCCTTGTTTAGCTAACATGCTCGATTCTAATCATGTGGATTATCAAACTCGATTTTGATTCCTTTTATTTAGTTATCAATCTTCATTTGATTGAACCTGTCGGTCACCCAGCATAAATCAGTCAAGGAAGAGGTTTACATATAATTTTTAGATATTCGGTACCAAGTTCTTTTTAATAAAATCATCCTACGAGAGCTTTTCTGTTAGTAATATTTATATGGTATGTTTCTATTAGAAGTGTAATACCAAATATCTAAATAACCTTATTTATCATAAAAAAAATCAGTAAATGAAATCTACAAAGGAAGCAATAAAAAGGAAGCAAAAATCGTGATTTAACACATATTTTCTTTAAGCAAAACTCCAAGTTCGAGTTTGTAAATTAAAAAAAAATCAACTTTACACTTTTATAAATGTTTCCAAATACTAGAAGTTATTGGGGGGGGGGGGGGGGGAAGCAAGAAAGAGGAACCATGAACTACCATTACAAGAAGGGGAAAAAATTTATTGCTATTCTAAGTACATTCATAAAAAAGAATAAATAATTTTTTTAAAAAAAATGGGAAGAAAGCAGTAAGAAGGTGTAGGAACAATCTTATTGGAGCAAGTGATGTACAAAAGCCAACCTGGACAATGCAATTAAAGGGCCGGCAATGAATTTTGGGGTGAGTAGAGAATATTACATGAGATTAAATCAAAATGTACAAAGGTTGCTTCCTGTGCTATGGCGTGGTGTCCACCACCTTAACCCCCTTGGTGTTTCTCTGTTTCTGGTTTACATAGTCAGATTTGGTTGGATGATAGTTCGAGGAGGAGAGGTTTGTTTCATGGATGGAGTTTGCTGCTTCCCATGTTGATGTTGGTGCTTGGTCTGATTGTGAGTCCAGAAAGCATGAGCAGCCAACACTCTGTCCAGAAGCTCCTGAGGCACTGGCTCTCCCCTCCTCTGTTGCGGCGAGATTCTTGCTGTGTGCACCAATGTCTTCCATTTATCCTACGTCCACGTTCAAACAACGTCAGCCATACCAAATTGAGACGTTTAATCTTTCAGGGACTAAATTGAACAACCTAATCTTTTGAGGATCAAATCAGTAATTTACTCTAGAACATACCCGCATGTGATGTTCTTAGTGGACAATCCTATCAGACACTTTTGACAAAATATTATTATAGAATAACACAGGAAGCATTATTCAGCAAGGAGCTATCCGATGAATCAACTTCCTAAAAAATGCCAAGAAACTCCAATCCAATGCCTTTTTATGCAGTATCTTTCTAGATATTATGGATAAAATGTATATACCTTCAAGTCAACGTAAGTTCTGTGGTCTGCATTCTCAAAAGCAAGCAACTTCACATCACGCCACCTGCATTATGTTAAACACATCAGCAACCCAATTTTCATGTCTAAATGAGCTAGTGGATGCTTACAAAAAGCCACAAATAAAAAATCAGACCTTCCGGTTCCGAGTTCCTCAACGGCCTGAACAAGTGCCTCTACCTCGGACACAGAGAAGGGTCTCCTGGTTCGACGCTGTACAAGCTCAGAGCGCCTAGTTTTCTGACTCACTGGAACCATAGCCAATGGTTCTGTGCTCCTAGCAGGAACAGCGACTAGAGCTTTGGAACCGGGTGTTATTTTGTCAGTCATACTGTCAGTGGGGGAAGAAACTGAATCAATGTTATTTTCGATGAGGTTGTCTGTATTAGTGTGCGAGGGGGAGTCATGTAAGACATCAGTAGTCCCTGAGTCTAACACAGGAGTTCTCGGGGACCTGGAAGAATCCAAAGATAATATTATTAGTTGTTCTAATAACCTTAATGTTTAGTTGGAAAGAGTTGATAGTACCATGCTCGTTGAGTTTTCTCACCTGATTGAATGGGATGTTTCGTATTGAGAAGAAGGATTACCCACACATACGGATGGAGAATCTCCATCCTGTATAGTACTTGGCTCCAATGTGAAACTGAGGGTATCGATATTTTCTTCACAAGATAAACCAGTCTGCCAAAGAGTTCTGTTGTCATCTCTAACCTTTTTTCCCCGAAGAAGAACACCGACATGCACTCCATCTCCAAGTATTGCCATCACTGACTCCATGACTGTCCTCTAGAAAAAAAAAATGTAGAGAAATAATGCAGAAGTTAGAACAAAGCAACACAGTCACTTACACCAAGTTAAAAGATCCTATTTTTGGAGAGAGAGAAAAACACACAAACATCAAGCATGTGAGTATGCGATCACTTTGAGCTTACCACATTGAATATATTAAATAACATAGCAACATTTGTTCAATAACAGTTCTGTGAACAGGGAATCCTACAGTTAGAATGTCATACAGCCACTTCAAAGCGCAAATGAAGCTTATTGAATACATTAATATTCCTTCTAAAATAGGACTAATGCAATCTCTATATACATACCTTCAGTGAACCAACAGTTGCAGTTTCGGGAACCTCAACATAAAGCTCCGGTATCTTGAAAGACTTAATGCTAAACTTCACTGTTCACAAGATAAACACGGACGTAAACCCATAGAACGCAAAAATAGATTGGTAAAAGGGGAATTGAACATCAAACATATAATTACCTTGAGAATCCTTCAATAAATGCTGTTTTGAAGATGAGCTAGGATTGTCTCCTTCCATTCCTTTCACGAGTGAATTAGATACACTCTCACTGCTGAACCCTCCATTAGAAGTTAGACCCAAAACCCGGTTAGAGAGTTTCCTCTTCTTAAAAAGAGTGTCACGCTGCTGTCCTCTTTCGAAATTGTAACAAGTCTTCCTCTTCCGATAAAGAGGTTTTACACCCATATCTGCAAATTCTATGTTACTGTCAGTGAAAACACACAACTTTTGTTTGCAGGCAATTTGTAAACAATCTTACCAGATCTGGAAAGCTCATAATCCTTCAACTTTGGAGCAACCTTCCAGTATTTGGAAGCCAGAAGCTTCCTGATTCTTCGGTGTGCAATTCGTTGCGGAGGCCTATAAGCCTTCGACTTGGTGCTAATTTTGTTGCACCTAATAAAGTTTTCGTCATCATCTCTAAAACCTAACTTATTAACATTGCCATACCTAGAAAAAGAACTATTGGGAAAAGTTCCATTACAGGATGGAGATTTAACTTTACTATCTGAGTTAATTAGTGAACAAGAGTTAACGCACAATTCCAACGGATCCTTCAAGCTACATTTATTGGTAAAACTCAGTCCCTCAGTGCCTGAACTCCCAGCTTCTTGTTCCTGTTTAATACCATCCTTTATATTACCATTATTACAAGACTCCCTAAAATTTTGGGGTGCCTCTGCTAACCTACTGGAATAAAGTCCGACTTTATCCTCCCATTTGCAAATTTCGGACTTAACTTCAGGTCCAATTTTCTTGCACCAGTCAGTACAATTAGTAACTGAAGTGTGTTCTAGTACAGCATCAGTCTCAGCTCGTGCCAGACTGGTATTCCGTGAGACTACCTCGGTCATAAAAGTACTGTCTGCACAATCTCCCAGATGAATGCCTTCTGCTACTGATGGTTTCGCTTCTCCTTGACTTTCCTGCTCAACGCCCCCTTGGTCAAAGGCCGGCGACTGATTTCCCTCCGATGCATTGCTAGAAGCAGAACTTTCACCCTCCTGCAACAACTTGCCAGCTAAAGACGCCAGTAGCTCAATAGCACAAACTTGACCATCCTCGTCTGCTTTCTTGGAAAGAACCCTTCTCTGGAAATTATCAAACTTCAGGGATTAACGTAATGTTCATCGTGAAAATATGAACAGCATAGGATAAATGTGCAATGAGTAGTGAGTACTTACTCTAGCAGATCTTGGAGCTCTAGGTATAAAGGGGACTTGAAAGCCGTTGAATCCGTGATCTAGCCTCCTCTTCAACACCATAGCGCAGACATATAAAGCTTATTGGATCACCCGAATAATCACAACACCAGATCCTCTTCACTGTCATAAAATTTTAAAAAAGACTCATCTATCAAGTTCATTTCGCTGTTTCAGAAGATCCAGTGATAACATCAGCTAGTATCCTATTCATCAAAGAAAGATGCAAAAAAGAAATGCAAAAAAAATAAAAGAAGGAAAAAGCATAAACATTAAATTCCCATCCCAAGTAAACACATAAAGGAAAAATTCAGAAGAACTGCTTCAACTTTCCATTTTAATCACGAATGCTCGTTTCCTTAGTGACATACAACAATCTAAACAGACTAAATAGACAAGTCATAAAGAATTGATCGTCTCAATGCTAACATGCTTAATAGGACAGAATTATTTTTACCGAATGGATTCGGAAAAAAATGACATGGGATTAAAACTGTGGTCCGGGATTCGCAGAAAACAAATCCAGATGTCAGTAAAAAACGAATCGCATTTAAATTTCACGCACAAAACAGAAGATTTACACTTTTGAGGAAGGTGAGAACATTAAAGACAACACAAGCACAATCAGAAACAGTTATAGACTGCATCTAATTGTTTAACATTAAATGCATTAGATCAATACTGAATAACCCAATTCTGATCCTCAACGCTCGTAGGCTCTCTGAACTTTTGCGTTTCAGACCAAAAATGAAATCTGCAGATACTCGAAGTTCACGACAACAGCAAAATTCTCGAACTGATATGGAAAGAGAGAGAGAGAGAAGTTCACTTCCAGGATCGGATCTCTACCGAATCTCAATCCCATAATTCGTAGAAAGCTATTCCCAAAAACAATTTTTTTGGCCAAAATTACGACAATTCTGTTCTTTCTTTGCAGAATTAAGACAAAATCTTCACAAAACCCGGCAAAAACAAGAGATCGCAGCCAGAACTGAAGGAATAAAAGGTAGAAAAAGCAAAAAACGAAGCCAAAATTTGAAATTTAAAAAGGGTGAAATAGACCTTCTTTTCAAACTCACCTCTTCAAGAAAAAACGCCATGCGAGCAATGATCGGAAGCTGAATTACGATCAAGTAACGAAATTTCCAGGGAAAACCATTTCCTCTGTGCGAGAAGAGCCCGAAAATGCAAGAGATCTGAGGGAAATTCGAAACCCAATCACCCAAAGTTCTGTTCTTTTTATTTTTTTCCCTCTAAATTTTCCTTTTTCTTTTTTCTTTTTTTTTTTTAATTTTCAGGGGGAGGAGAAAGAAACAAACAGTTTCAGAGAACCAAAACCAAAAAACCCACCTTATCTCAAAAACCACGCAACAGTGGCCTTAAACCCTTTTATATATATCCCCACAAAACCGGAGGAGCCGGTAAAACGGGTTGAATATACCGGCAATAGCAGGTCACCCCCAAAACCCTTGAGGCCCATTCTTAACCCCAAACCTTGCCTTACAGTGTAAGCCTGGTGCCACGTGGAGAAGCCTCGTTCATTGTACGAAACCTATGATCTCTACAGATTGGACAAAGATTACATAAAGTAGAAAAGAAAACCTTGTGGATTTTGCTTTCATGTGTCAAATTATTGCTTTCCGTGTTTACTCTTCGTGGTCCAAATTCCTTTTTTTATTTTTTCCATTTTAGTTCTTGTTTCCTGTTTTACTTTGTGAAAACTAAATCAGAAAATGAGTTCGGTTATGCTGTGTTTTTTATTACTTTGTGTGTCTATGGTGATGTGTGTTTTAAATTTAATTTTTTTAATGTGTTAAGCTAGCTAAACATACTTAAATTTTTGTGGTCTTTTAATTGGGTCTTTTCAAGTCATTATCAATTTATTTACTATTTAGAGTATCAGAATCAGTCAGTTTAATCAAAAAATCGATGAATTGGTTAAGAAATCGATTTAGTTTAAACCAATAAATTAGTGAAAAATTGGTTGAATCAATCTCGATCCGATAAGACAAGCCTGTTTAATCCATTCACTATTTTATTTTTTTATTTTTTAAACTTTTACTAAATATTATTGTATATTTTTAAAAAATCTCTAAAACTTTAAAATTTTAAGAGAAGATTTAAAATTTGATGAACATATATATATATATGTAACATGCTTAAAATATTTTAATATTATATAATATATATTATATAATTTAATAAATGTGGTCATAATATGACTGGCCTAATTTTCTTATCTTGGCTTAAATTTATGTTGGATTGTTATTTAACTGACTCAAATTTCAATCCATCCAGCCTCTCCTTTGGAATTTCTAGAATCTTCGAGGTGGTTATTAGGATTGTCCATCAAAGTGTCAATGATATATTAGTGTAATTCAAAAGATGTCTTTTGAAGACTAGTCTTTAAAATTAAGATATTTTTGAGAATTAGTTGACCCCCGTATAAGACTATTAATTAAAAAAATAAAACTCAGACATAAAAATGTAAACGTTCAATTAAAATTTCATTAACTAATTAGACCAACTGGCGTTGACATGGATGAAACATGTGTATATAGATTATTCCCTATTTTCCTCCTATTCATACACAAAATGTGTGTTAATTTTGTTCGACAGTTAAGTTACATTTAGGATAAGTTCATGAGCATTACATGGTTGCAACCTTTAATTTAACCAAAGATCAAAGTTATAACCATCAGATGAATTATAGATTTATACGCAATTTAAAAAAGTTCGTTTCAATTAATATTCACTTTGTACATATCAAGTTATTTTGAAAAGGTAAAAACATATGTCTTTACTTTGATTTATAAATACAATAATAAAATAGAAATATTAATAAATTTTAAACTTAAAATAATTGACACTTTTATTGTTTATAAGAAATGAAAAAAGAAAAAGTTAACTTCAATAATAAAAAAATGATTTTGTTAGAAAAGACGAATTAAATTTAAAACAAATATGATATCAGATGTGGTTTGTATCTTATAACCTAAAACGTATATTATTGTTGAAATCAGTTTCTCAATGATCATTTAAAAATTATATTGGAAATATATTCTTTGTCTTTAGTAGTTATTTATTTTTTTAAAATTATAAAATTAAATTTGAAATTGAAATTATATTTTTTTAACTAAAACATCAAATTATTTATTTAATAAAAATGAGTATATGTTATGATGAAATAAATAATAGTATAAGCTGATAATGTTATAATAATTTAACTTTAAAGTGAATAATTTAATTAAGCATATAAAAATATATAATAGGGTAATAAAAAAAACGTGGGGTAGAAGGATGGAAGGTAAGGGGATAAGTTGGAGGGTAAAAAAGTCGTTGGCAGTTATCCAGTTTCGTGTCAAAACTCAACTCAAACACAGAATGGATAACCTCTTTTATCTTAAAAAAAAAAAAAAAAACTCTAATTTTCCTTTCATTTTTTAAATTCCCAAATTGGAAACGTGTTTGATTTTCAAATTGTCTTTTCGGGTCAAACTCAACAGCCTTCATCGTTTCAGGTTATTGGTTTTGGTTATCAATTACATGTCAATCTTTAATTCTTTTTTTCTTTAGATTAAATTTTTTATTTTTAAATTATCTTAAAATGTATGTGTATAATAATAAAAAAAATAATTTATATAAATTTTAAAATAATTAAAGATAAAAATATTCTACTTATTAAGAGGTTAAATTTTTTATAGATTTACTTTTTATTAATTAATTTAAGATTTATTGTTTAAATGACAAGGCAAAAGCATTTTATTTAGTATCTTATATTTACTTATTTATTGTAATAATTTTTTCATGAAATGCTACATAGAAATATTAGAGGAGATGAAATAGTGTATGGCTTGTGAAAGTATTTTTTATTTTTATTTTTAGTCTTTAGTATTTTAAGAAATATGTTTAGTTTATAAAGTTGAAAATTATTTTTCAAAAATAAAAACTTCTTTTTACGAATATAATTATAAATTTGTCACCGTGTTTTCAATGATTTTTATTATAATTTCAAAAATGTCATATTATTTTTATTTTTTTATTTTCAAAACTTAAAAAATATTGAAAACATTTTTTTAGTTTTTAAATTTGAGTTCATTTTATAAATTCAATCAAACATATTTTTAAATTTATTTTTTATTTTCGTTAACAAAAAATGTCCTAACCTAAGATAATGGATCTTAAGTTAACATAATCATTAAGGGAGTTTTGAACTTTAGAAGACTTCTCGAGCCATTCCTGCATAGAATTAAAATGAAGAATTTCCTTTTATATGTTTGGGGCATTTTGGTTGGTTATTACTCTCATAACTATATTTCACAACATAAAATAATAAAATGCATATAGAAGTGAGAGAGTGGGAAGTTAAATAGATTTTTAAGTCGTTTTTTATCATTTTAAAAATATAATAAAACTATTATAATTTATTTTTATTGAAAAGTAAGATGCACAAAAGTTCATGAAAAGTCACTAATATTTATATCATTATATATAGTTTTGGGATCTTTTAATCTTTAGTCTAAAAAATTATGTGTTAACAAATAATATATATATACATATATATAATGTAAGAAAGAAAAATAATTATATAAAATGTATGTAGGCGTGAAAAATTAAATAATTTCCGACCGCTGATTTTTACTGTTCCAAAAATATAATAAAACAACTACAAATTATTTCTATATTTAAAAATAAATGTGCCTACGCATGCGTCTGCATTATTTTTCTTCCTTTTATTAGTTTCTCTAGTTTTCTTTTTGTTATGTCTTCATAAATTCTCCCACAAGTTACAACTGTCTTGTTCACAATATCAATCACATAAACTTTACATTTCTCTACGATTCTCATCATGAAAATATTTTTCTTGATTTAATTTCTATTTACAATTCTATAACTGCTAGTTTGAAGAGTTATTGACTTTCATTTCTATATTAATTATAAATTTCAATACAACATTCAACTAGTATATGATATTTTAATAATTTGATATTTTTTATTTTTTGGTGTTGAAAAAATATATTATATACCCATTAATATTATTTTACTTATCATTTATTACTGAATAATTTACCAATCAATGATTTTTTTTTAATGTGTATGAAGTTCTATTAAATATTATTTTACTTTACCTAAACAAATAATTCTTTTTACAACATTTGTGACACAATAATTTTTTTTTAAAAAAAACGACATCATTTTCAAATAAAATATTAGTGTATGAGTTAAATTTTAAATTTAGTATATATTTGACGCATAGATTATTAATTATAAATTTAAAATACTTAACCTTTTGATGTGAAATAATTTTTTAGGTAGTAATCAATTAATTAGCAATAAATGAGTCACATGCAACTGATACAAATATGAGCAATTAAGAAAAATTAAAGTTGACATAATTGCTTATTTAAAAGTTTTGATTAGATAATTTTTCTGGGATGTGGCTTTTTTTAGTTGACCAAGACTCTAAAATTGAATAATTTCAATCGCATCTCGTTCAATTCGTGTGCTGATTAATCAATGTCTCTCACCCAACCCTCTGAAAACTAGATAAATATATTTTATTTACTATAATACAAAAATATTGCTTAGACATGAGGGGTTTTTTTTTTTTTTTTGCCCTTTGTGTTTTGAATGATATACGAATATTGCTTAGCTAAACGGTCAATTTCAGTTGCTGCTGCCATGTGTGATTGAGCTTGACTTGACTGTAGAAATAAATAAATAATCTTATTAAAAGAAATAAACAGCAAAACAATCTTATTTGTTGTTAAATAATAAACCAATAATTTGTTTGATTTATACATGACTCATTCAGATTGGAATCCTCCCTAATATTTGAAAAATATTGAAGGGTATGATATTTTGCTGTGTTGTAATACCCGTTAATTTCAGAATATAATTCGCTTAAGAGTATTTTAGAATTCTACAACGTTACTTTAGTTATTTATTTTGGTCATTTTTAATTTTCATATTTAATTGTTCTCTTTGAATATTATTTATGAAAATTGAGTTAAATGACTGGACTAAATATTTGCACAATGAGGGATATATTCTAAGAATGGTGAAATTCATGGAAAAGTGGTTGCAGAATGGTCAATTAATCCATTTATTGTAAATTGACTGGATGGGTTTGGATGTTGGGTTATGGATACCCATGGGTTATTGAATAACCCATTAGAAATATTTAATATAAAGTTTCAATAGTAACCTCATATTTTTCACTCAGCCGAAGGAAGCAGAAAAGATTCTTTCTCAGTTCTTCATTTTCTTCTCAAATCCTTTCCTTGATCTTCAGAAGTTCGATTATTTGTTCGGTTCAAAAGCTTTGTAAAGATCAAAGGTAAGCTTTAATCCGATTATTTTCCTTAAATTTCAGTTTATGTAGAAGATCAGAGGAGGTTTTGTTCTTGAAGATTTTGATGATAATTCATGAATCTCAGTTGTTTTAGAAGTTATATTTGAGTTATAATCGGTTAAAAGAGTTGAAATTCTGGTTTTGAAACAAGAAAGGAAAGGATGAATTTTTGAAAGATTTTTCTGCAAAACCGAGTTACTGTAGCGACCAGGGATTTCGAAACAAAATCTGGAAAATTTTCTTCGGGTTACTGTAGCAGTACTGTAGTGTCGGCAGTCAACGGTACTGTAGCAGTCAACGTTACTGTAGCGAACCGGTACTGTAGTGAACCGTTACTGTAGCGAACCGACACTGTAGCAAACCGTTACTGTAGCAAACCGTACTGTAGCAACCCGTTACTGTAGCAGTCAGAAAATTTTACGTATTTTCGTGATTTTGTTTCCTTTCTTATGATTCCTTGTAATATATTTTACTAGGAAATTTTCCTACACAAATTCTAGTGTGGAACAAGGTAAACTTGGACAAACATCAAGGTGAGTGAATAACCTTGCTCAGCTACTTTGATATTACTAGTCAAAGTACAATATAAGTCCCATACTACTCGGTGTATATCTAAGAAATCTTATACACGAGTGTGAAAGGGTTAAAGTCCCATACTACTCAGTGCATATCTATGAAATCTATACACGAGTTGAAAGGGTTAAAGTCCCATACTACTCGGTGTATATCTATGAAATCTTATTCATGAGTTTGAAAGGGTTAGAGTCCCATACTACTCGATGTATAAGATAATTAATTATATGAGTAAATGTGGTATTTGTACTTTTGATATTTTATATAGTACAGTTATTTACTTACTAAGTTTTTAAATAAACTCACACTCCCTATGATTATTTTTTTCAGATACAGAAAACAGAGAAGAAGAGAATCTGTTTGAAGATTAGAAGCCCCTTGGGATTATTCTCTATTTCTGTCTGGTGGGACACCAGTACTTATTTATGTGGATATTAGAAAAGCTCTGTATTTTCTATAGGTCTCCTAGGCTTGCGATGAGATAGAAATATCAGACTATGTATGTCTATATTTGCTTATCAGATGAATATAATTCTGTAGTGTGGAATGAATGATTAAGGTTGAATGTAAAACCTTACAGAATATATGTATATAACGTATGTTTGAGAATTATATCAAATGAGTAGTATCTTTTCACATACTCAATTTTTGGGATGTGACAAATTTGGTATCAGAGGAAAGGTTTTATAGGTCCCCTATAGAGTACAGAGCAAAGTGATCTTTGTGGGCCCTTCCCTATTGTCATGAGCCGCGGCATGACCATAGGATTAGGTTCCATAAAAGACCTTGTAGAGTATAACGTCATTTTATAGATAACTTCTCAGTGGGGCTAGTAAGTGATATTTTGTTTATGTCTGAAAATTGTTTGTTATGTGTGTAGATCTGTGACAGATCAATGTCAGAAGGATCTTCTAATAATAATGAGCATATGGGTCCAAGGAGGGCCATAAATCCACCAGTACATGTGCAAGATGATCCTAACCGTGGTGATAGTTTACATGCTCAAAGTACTGAGGGCGCAACTAGTGAGCAAGCAAGAAGAGTCGAACATGATGCTCATGTCGGTAATGCAACTATTGCACATGTGATTCATTTGATGAATGAACGATTTGACCGATTTGAGGCTGAAATGAGAGGTCGAACTGCACAAGCTAACCTGCCAGTTGATCCTCCTATTGTTGAAGCTGAAAATGTACCACCAGCTCCGTTAGCGGGAGGAGTTAATGTAAGAGAGGTAAGAATGTCTGAATTCCAGAAAATGAGGCCTCCTACTTTTTCAGGGGAAGATCCCAAAGAGGACCCACAATGTTTTCTTGAAGATTGTGAAGCAATCTGTGATGCTATAGGGTGTTCTCCTACTCAAAAGGTAGAATTCACTTCCTTTCAGTTAAAAGGTAGGGCTGGTAAATGGTGGAGGAACTGGAAGAAAGCTAGAATTCAAGGCGCACCGCCAGTTATGTGGACAGAATTTTACAGATTGGTTATGGATGAATTTCTTCCGGCAAGTGAACGATCATCCAGGGCCAGAGATTTTCTGTATCTACGGCAGGGAACCATGACTGTTGATGAATATTCAGCTCAGTTTGTTAAATTATCTGAATATGCCCCTGAAATCATTCCTTCTGAAAGGAAGAAAATAGAAAAGTTTGTGGAAGGGCTTCGTGATGCCTTATATGATCAAGTGGGTTCTAATATGAATGATTACTCTTCGTACTCAGAAGCTGTTGATGTGGCCCGAAGAATGGAAAAGAGGTCAAAGAATAAAGAAGAATATCGTCAAAAGAAGAAGGCCAGATATAAGAGATCTTTTAATCAAGGGGAAGACTCAGGGACTTTTACTGCACCACAACATGCTCCAGCCACTCCTACTAAGTCATCTTATTCTATAGCCAGTGTGGCTAAGCCTCGTTCAGAGAGCAGGGGTGGTTTTAGCTCTTCTAGTAGAGGAGGTACTCAAGGTAGAAGGGAAAAACTTCAATGTCCTGAATGTGGAAAGTTTCACTTCGGAGAATGCAGGTTAAACACTGTTGGTACAGGCTGTTTTCACTGTGGACAAAAAGGACATTTTATAAGGGAGTGCCCTCAGCTCATGACAAGACCAGGTCAAGGGTCTACTTTGCCACCTCGACCACAATCTATTACTCAAACACCAACCCCTTCAACAGGGGGTAGTATGGGAAGAGGTTCTGGAAGAGGCCAAGGTGACCGTGGAAAACAAGCTGCTGGCAGAGGAAATGCAAGAATATATGCTCTAACCCGACAGGATGCTCAAACATCCAATGCTGTAGTTACAGGTATATTATCTGTTAATACTTTTGCTGCACGTATTTTGTTTGACCCCGGTTCTACTCACTCATATGTGTCACCCCTATTTGCCAAGAGATTTGCAATTGATTCGATTATTCTTAAAGAACCATTCTTGGTTTCCACACCGATGAGAGAGACTTTGATGGTTAAAACATGTTATCGTTCTTGTAAAATAATCGTTGGAGGCATGGAAACTGAGATAGATCTTATGGTTCTCAATATGTTAGATTTTGATGTGATTCTAGGGATGGACTGGCTATCTTCTTGTCATGCTACTATAAATTGTCGTGACAAAGTTATTTCCTTTAATATACCGGGGAGGAGTAATTTTGTGTTTCAAGGAGATCGAAGTGATGTACCTTGCAACATGATATCTATGTTAAGTGCCCAGCGTATGTTGCGAAAGGGATGTCAGGGATTTCTAGCTTTTATCAAAGATTTAGAAAAGAAAGAACAGAAGTTAGAAGACATTCATGTGGTTAATGAATTCCCAGATGTGTTCCCAGAAGATTTACCTGGATTACCGCCAGAAAGAGATATTGAGTTCAGTATTGATTTGGTCCCAGACACAAGACCAATTTCTATTCCACCTTATCGTATGGCTCCTGTTGAGCTAAAAGAACTTAAAGAACAATTGGAAGATTTGTTAAACAAAGGGTTCATTCGCCCAAGTTTTTCACCTTGGGGTGCTCCTGTTCTTTTTGTGAAAAAGAAAGATGGTTCTATGAGATTATGTATAGATTATCGTCAACTGAATAAAGTCACAGTGAAGAATAAGTATCCTTTACCAAGGATAGATGATTTGTTTGATCAGCTTCAAGGAGCAAAATACTTCTCAAAGATTGATCTAAGGTCTGGATATCATCAGTTACGAATTAAGAGTGATGATATACCTAAGACTGCTTTTCGTACACGGTATGGACATTATGAGTTTCTTGTGATGTCTTTTGGGTTGACAAATGCACCAGCAGCATTTATGGATTTAATGAACAGAGTGTTCAAATCATTCCTTGATAAGTTTGTAATTGTGTTTATTGATGATATTTTGGTATATTCAAAGAGTCATGAAGAACATACTGAACATTTGAGAAAAGTGCTTCAGACTTTGAGAGAGCATCAGTTGTACGCAAAGCTCTCAAAATGTGAATTCTGGATGAGTCATGTAACATTTTTGGGACATGTTATTTCCCAAGAAGGTATTCATGTAGATCCAAGTAAAATTGAAGCAGTAAAACAATGACCTCGACCAACAACTGTGTCTGAAGTACGTAGTTTTCTTGGCTTAGCAGGGTATTACCGTCGCTTTGTCAAAGATTTCTCTAAGACGGCTCTTCCATTAAATAAGTTAACCCGAAAGAATGTTAAATACATTTGGGATGATTCATGTGAACAAAGTTTCACCCAATTGAAAGAGTGTTTAACTTCTGCACCAGTCTTAATTTTACCATCAGGACCAGGGGGTTACTCTGTATTCTGTGATGCCTCAAAGATAGGCTTAGGGTGTGTGTTGATGCAACATGGTAAAGTCATAGCTTATGGCTCACGTCAGCTTAAAAAGCATGAATTGAATTACCCCACTCATGATTTGGAAATGGCAGCTGTAGTGTTTGCCCTAAAGATATGGAGACATTACTTGTATGGGGAAACTTGTAAAATTTTTACAGATCACAAAAGCCTTAAGTACATTTTTGAGCAGAGAGATCTCAATCTAAGGCAACGAAGGTGGATGGAACTTCTGAAAGATTATGATTGTACCATCCTTTACCATCCAGGTAAAGCAAATGTAGTGGCTGATGCTCTAAGTCGAAAGTCTATGGGAAGTTTAGCTCACATTGCCACTATAAGGAGGTCTCTAATACATGAACTACAAGAATTGGAAGCTGATGGAGTATTCTTCGAGATCACTGAGTCAGGTACATTTCTAGCTCATTTAACAGTTAGATCATCCCTTGTTGAAAAAGTAAAAGCAACTTTAGAAGGTGACATTGATATGGTCAAAATAAGAGATAAGGCAAGGCAAGGTCTAGCACCAAGTTTCTTGGTAGATGAAGAAGGAGTCTTATGGTTTAATGGTAGACTCTGTGTCCCCAACATTGAATCTTTGAAGCATGAAATCTTAATGGAAGCTCATGGTTCACCCTACGTTGTACATCCTGGTGCTGTGAAAATGTATCAGGACTTGAAACAAGTTTATTGGTGGGAGGGCATGAAGCGAGACGTGACTGACTTTGTAGCTCGATGTTTGACTTGTCAGCAAGTTAAAGCTGAACATCGACGACCACCTGGATTGATGCAAAAACTAGATATTCCCGAATGGAAGTGGGAAAGGATCACCATGGATTTTGTAGTAGGTTTACCTCGGTCAACAAAAGGAAATGATTCAATATGGGTTATAGTGGATCGACTTACTAAGTCAGCACATTTTCTTCCTGTTCATACCACTTTCAGTGTAGCAAAACTTGCTCGACTATATGTTAAAGAAATAGTGAAACTTCATGGTGTACCAATATCCATTATATCAGACCGAGGACCTCAGTTTACTTCTCGGTTCTGGAAAGTCTTTCAAGAGGCTTTGGGTACCAAAGTGAATCTTAGCACAGCATTCCATCCTCAGACTGATGGACAGTCCGAAAGGACAATTCAGACTTTAGAGGATATGCTAAGAGCTTGTGTGATGGATTTCAGTGGAAGTTGGGAAGATCATTTGTCTCTTATTGAATTTGCTTATAATAACAGTTACCAAGCCAGTATTCAGATGGCACCTTTTGAGGCTTTGTATGGGAGACGGTGTCGATCTCCTATAGGTTGGTTTGAACTTGGTGAAACCAAAATATTTGGACCTGAGATGATACAGGAAGATATAAATAAAGTTAAAATGATCAGAGAGAAGTTGTTAATTGCTCAGAGTAGACAGAAGTCTTATGCGGACAACCGACGACGTGACCTTGAATTTGCAATAGGTGATATGGTTTTCTTACGAATCTCACCTATGAAAGGAGTAATGAGATTCGGGAAGAAAGGCAAGCTTAGTCCGAGGTATGTTGGCCCATATGAGGTTGTAGACAGAGTGGGTAATGTGGCATATCGCCTAGACCTACCTTCCAACCTAGAGGGAGTTCATCCAATATTTCATGTGTCCATGCTACGGAAGTATCTTCCTGATCCTTCTCATGTCATTCAACCCCAAGAAGTTCATTTTGATGAAACTCTCACCTACGAAGAGGTACCAGTAGCTATCCTTGATAGAAAAGTCAAGAAATTGCGTACCAAAGAAATTCCTACTGTCAAGGTTCTTTGGAGAAATCATTCTCGCGAGGAAGCTACGTGGGAGGCAGAAGATGAGATGTGGAAAAACTATCCACATTTATTTGAAACTTGAGGTAAGATTTTAATTCGGAGGACCGAATTCTTTTAAGGGGGGTAGAATGTAATACCCGTTAATTTCAGAATATAATTCGCTTAAGAGTATTTTAGAATTCTACAACGTTACTTTAGTTATTTATTTTGGTCATTTTTAATTTTCATATTTAATTGTTCTCTTTGAATATTATTTATGAAAATTGAGTTAAATGACTGGACTAAATATTTGCACAATGAGGGATATATTCTAAGAATGGTGAAATTCATGGAAAAGTGGTTGCAGAATGGTCAATTAATCCATTTATTGTAAATTGACTGGATGGGTTTGGATGTTGGGTTATGGATACCCATGGGTTATTGAATAACCCATTAGAAATATTTAATATAAAGTTTCAATAGTAACCTCATATTTTTCACTCAGCCGAAGGAAGCAGAAAAGATTCTTTCTCAGTTCTTCATTTTCTTCTCAAATCCTTTCCTTGATCTTCAGAAGTTCGATTATTTGTTCGGTTCAAAAGCTTTGTAAAGATCAAAGGTAAGCTTTAATCCGATTATTTTCCTTAAATTTCAGTTTATGTAGAAGATCAGAGGAGGTTTTGTTCTTGAAGATTTTGATGATAATTCATGAATCTCAGTTGTTTTAGAAGTTATATTTGAGTTATAATCGGTTAAAAGAGTTGAAATTCTGGTTTTGAAACAAGAAAGGAAAGGATGAATTTTTGAAAGATTTTTCTGCAAAACCGAGTTACTGTAGCGACCAGGGATTTCGAAACAAAATCTGGAAAATTTTCTTCGGGTTACTGTAGCAGTACTGTAGTGTCGGCAGTCAACGGTACTGTAGCAGTCAACGTTACTGTAGCGAACCGGTACTGTAGTGAACCGTTACTGTAGCGAACCGACACTGTAGCAAACCGTTACTGTAGCAAACCGTACTGTAGCAACCCGTTACTGTAGCAGTCAGAAAATTTTACGTATTTTCGTGATTTTGTTTCCTTTCTTATGATTCCTTGTAATATATTTTACTAGGAAATTTTCCTACACAAATTCTAGTGTGGAACAAGGTAAACTTGGACAAACATCAAGGTGAGTGAATAACCTTGCTCAGCTACTTTGATATTACTAGTCAAAGTACAATATAAGTCCCATACTACTCGGTGTATATCTAAGAAATCTTATACACGAGTGTGAAAGGGTTAAAGTCCCATACTACTCAGTGCATATCTATGAAATCTATACACGAGTTGAAAGGGTTAAAGTCCCATACTACTCGGTGTATATCTATGAAATCTTATTCATGAGTTTGAAAGGGTTAGAGTCCCATACTACTCGATGTATAAGATAATTAATTATATGAGTAAATGTGGTATTTGTACTTTTGATATTTTATATAGTACAGTTATTTACTTACTAAGTTTTTAAATAAACTCACACTCCCTATGATTATTTTTTTCAGATACAGAAAACAGAGAAGAAGAGAATCTGTTTGAAGATTAGAAGCCCCTTGGGATTATTCTCTATTTCTGTCTGGTGGGACACCAGTACTTATTTATGTGGATATTAGAAAAGCTCTGTATTTTCTATAGGTCTCCTAGGCTTGCGATGAGATAGAAATATCAGACTATGTATGTCTATATTTGCTTATCAGATGAATATAATTCTGTAGTGTGGAATGAATGATTAAGGTTGAATGTAAAACCTTACAGAATATATGTATATAACGTATGTTTGAGAATTATATCAAATGAGTAGTATCTTTTCACATACTCAATTTTTGGGATGTGACATGTGTACTGTTCGATTAGAGCCACGGACGAATTAGATCGTGCAAGAAGTTGACAATGATTAAATTGAATAAACTCAAAAGTTTATAGGAGTTAATTTAAATTTAAAAAAATATATCATACAACGAGGGACCCAGATGAAATTAAATATGATCTTAAATCAAACAAAAAATAAAAGAAAAAATTTTAGATAAGGACCTAGGTGAATAATCATTTATTAGGCAGATGTAATCTAGACTGTTGGATCGCGTGGATCCAACAGGCCTTAGTTTTTGCCTTCCTGCGTGCGATCTGAATTGTTCATAGCTTTAATCAGACGACTCACAATAAAGTATAAAACTTTTTAATATTTTTAAAATATTAGAGAGGTTCCGATCTCACTGATTCTACCCGTTTTTAAGTCATCAAAAATATAATTAATATATCAACATTTATTGAATTCACCTTTATTTATTTATTTATTTTAATAAAATGTTGTAGGTGAAAGACTAGGCTCCACTGTACATTTGTATGTGTGCCAAAAAGAGCATTGGTGGATTCAGTTACCTTTTATGCCAAGACCATAGCTGAAAGTGGAAGGAAGGTACCTTTCATGACCAACCAATTTATTTTTGTTTTTATTTAATTTTACTTTAGCTCTATTCACTATTTAGAATATTTTATATATATGGTATATGTGGGTAACAAATTGGTGATGAAAATTATAGCAATTACATATTAGATTAATTTTTATAATTTGACGTTTTAAAAAAAGTAAATATATAATTAATGCTCTTGCGTGTTTGGTCATAGGCTTGAGCCTCGATCTGGTCAATTATTATAAGCTTAAGCATTGATGAATAATATTAAGAAAAATTATATACATATTAGATAAATTTGATTGGTAATGAATTCAGAAGAATAACTAGTCGACAATGCGAGTTAAAAAAGTGAGGATAATTTATAAAAATCAACAGACCGGACGGAAGAATCTGAGAATTTAGTATTTTAAATTTTAATTTATGGGGAGACCATGTTCCACAGAGAGAAACATAAGTCATAAACACACATAGGAAGTAGGCGTGTCAAGTGAAAAAAGTGGTAATAAATTAATTATTCAGATTTATACATAATTTATTAATACAAATTAATAATAATTTTTATCATCAAATGTTGGGTTTAGGAAAATGAGTTAATTCCTCACAAAAGTAGTAAATCAAAGTTTGAATCTCTTTTAGAGATAGGAGTGTTTAAAATCGACTAAATCTGACTAAACTGACTAAAATCAAAAGAAAGAGATTCAAATTGGATTTTGAAATGTGAATTTTTATTAGTTCAGTTCTGTTGTCAGTTTGATTTGGTTAAAAATGAACCAACTTTATATATAAAAAAATTTTGTATATATATAATATGATATTTAAATATTTTTATGTCAACAAATTTATTTTATATATTTTATAATTAATTTGGTCTATTTCTTTTAATTAATTTGGTCTCTTTTTCTAATATTTATATATTTCATTGAAATTAAAAATTACAAATTATTATAAACTAAACCGTCTAAAAAATTAAAATCGAATAGGTCTATAATTGTACAAAACTGATTAGCTCGATTCGGTTTAGTTATGATTCAAAATCGAACCGAACTAAACTTATAAACACCCTTAATTGGCGAGGTGTTTACATTTATTATCCTAATAATATCTTCAATAAGATTACCCCCAAAAGTAATTATTTTTTCACTTGTATCTCACGTTGAACAATTTCCCTAACTATCAATGTTAGTTTATCTAAGTGATTCCTTATTTCCCTTAAACAAAATCTCTTGATTTTGAATTTTATAAATGGTAAAAATGAGTATGTAAAAATTTTACACCTATTTAACCTAATTCAAATTAGATTAATATGAATCTAATAATTTTTAAATACTATTAATTTTAAAAAATAAATAAATACTCTTCCCACAAGATAGCTTCCAATATATATATATATATATATATATAAAGCAATAATAGGAGGTAGGGATGCTTTAGTGCCTAGAGGAAATCTGAAAATGGTGATTTGGTAGATCTTGAAGGTTAGATAAGAGAGAGAGATGCTGCGTTCACAAGTTATCACATGCCTCCCTTCAAATCTTCACTCCAACCTCTCTCTCTCTCTCTCTTGTTTGGGTTCGCCAGCTATGTATTAGTGATAGAAAAACAAAGCCAGAAAGGGTTGCTAACGTGATCCACAAGGTTAGGACATTATGCAAAGGACAGCAAAATGGGAGATCCCATTCTATCAATTTATCAATTAATTAATACTCTCCCACATCACAACGCCACAACGACCTACCCTTAAGAGCTTTCACCCTTCTTGTTATTGTAAATCTTCATTCTGTATTACACAACATTTGTATGCGTCTGAATTTGGGCATCTATAAATAGTGTGCAGTGTCCCTAGTTGATTACCGGCGGTGGTACTATTCCACAATGCTACTTTCTTTTCTCTTCCAATTTGCTATCCCTAAGCATCAGCATCGGCATCCACGTCACTCTCTTTCTGGGATTCGTTTCCCCTTATATTGTGCTTCTTCTTTTTTTTTTTTTAGGGTCTAATTCTTTTTTATTATGACTTATGAGCCTGACGTACGTGGAAATGTCGCGCGTTTGATGTGACCTTGCTTGAAAATGTTTCCGTGGGCTTTTTTCTGGGCCAAATCGACCATTATTGGAACGCAAATTGTTCGTAATACACTATTTATGGGCTCCTAATTGGGCTTCACGAACTCCGATTAGTGTTGCAGAATATTGCTTTGATAAAATGATCGAAGAAGTTGTGTAGTGGCCCAATCTCATGAAACCATGTGATCCAAATGACAATTATCGGCAACGAGAGTTAAGCATCAAATACAAATCTGATTGAGTTGGATATTGCTATAGTATTTTGGTGATCGATTTGATGAGCTATGACCATTCCATAACACCTAATCAGATTGGATGTTGCTATAATGCAAACATGGGAGAATATCTCTGTTAGATTTATTTGAATGTACTATTAAATGTGTTGGCCATTATTTAAATAAGTAAAAATTAAAAGTGATTTAATTGAGAATAAATTTTATAACTTGAGGATATAATTATAATGAAATATATAAGTACAGATACTAAAGTGTAATTTCTAATTTGATGAGAGACAGAATTAAAAATTACACAAAATTTAAATAGTAACTAAATTTATTAGATGATAACAAGGAATTATAGTCCTCAATTGTAATACAAAATTTATTTTCACTTCTTTCCTGTCAAAAAGATTCTAAAGAATATTCTTCGGCAAAATTACAATTGGAAGAGTAAGATCTTATTACCTGTTGATTGTGGTTCCATGGATTCATCAGGTATGCTTCCAGTTTTGTTTCTCATCATAAATTAACATGTATTAAAGTTTAGAAGAGAATTTAAATTGGAGAAATATATTGTTAGAATAAATCAACAATCTCGCATTTTGCACCTTGAATACTTATGTTAATAATAACCAAAATTCACAAAAAAAGTGATAAGCTCTAGACAAATTATGTGTTACTTGTTAAAATTAAGATGTGAGTTATTTATAATAAACTAGATGTATCCAGAGGTTAAATTTATACTCTGATTATGAGAATCATTAGATTGGTTACTAATCCACAGACTAATCGATCTTGGTTGATTGAGGTCTTGTGTTTATAGGAGAGTTGACATTTTGGTAATGACAAATAGATGACATTAATTGACCAATATTACATATATGTGTGGTAGACTTAAATTTAAGCAAAACGTGTATTGTAGAGCCTGATGGAACATGAGATTTATCAATATATAACTCAACCTTTAATTGATTTTGACGTACCTAAAACTAATTGGTAAATGCTGGTGGTGGTAGAGAAGTCTTTTTATTTTCGTGATTTTTGTTTGAAATTACAATGACGCTTAAAAACACAAAGAAAAATAATTATTATAACCTAATGTCAAGATTTCACTGTTGCAATTTAAACTCTTGGCTTAATTATATGGTAGCGGTTTTTATGTTGGGCCAACGGCAGATTCGGACGATAATCAAATATGACATTGAAAGTAAAAAATTAAGATATATAAAATAAAATATCGTCATTTGATGAAATGTTTATGCGATAATTAATTAAAAATTTGGTTCTACTTAATTACAGGTAATTTTTAGGGATGAGCGTGGTATTTATTTAGAGAGGAGTTAGATTAAAATGTAAGATTTTCATCAAGTGGCCATTATCTCACATTACTAATTTTGTATCTTCTCTTATAATTTGTATTCAACATGCTTGATCGAAGAATTAAACTTGAAATCTCTTGCACAGCAAGCTGGGGACACGAACATCTATAATCACCCCGTTTCGCTTTAAAAGGATTCAATTCTGTGATTATTTTCTTTGCTACTCGATCCATGAGAGTGTATCGGGACTCATAATATTGTTAGATTGCGTATTATACACAGTGGGCTTAATAAGTAACTTGTAAACAACGCCTACATCTTGTATTAAAAATTAAATAATCGTTAAAATACATATGATAAAAATACATTTTCTCTATATAAATACTACCACCACTCTTTCAAGAGAATACTCGATCCTACTAAAATCCATTGATTAGCGTCTAAGGGATCGCCAATTTTGGCTTTTAAATAGCTTACTATGGAATTTTAACAGCAAATAGTAACAATAATTTATTATTATGGCTTTTAAATAGCTTACTATGGAATTTTAACAGCAAATAGTAACAATAATTTATTATTATTATTATTATTATTATTATTATTATTTAGCAAAAGGAGCCCAAGGCCCATGAGCGTCAAGTGAGAAGATTGTTTATGTATTAAAAAAAATAATAAAAAGATTGTTTGGCCCATATAAGGGTAGGTTGGTTAACTAGCAGAAATTCGAGCAGACAACTATAACTTTTGGTATCCATTCTCAACTCAATCTCCAAATTTTCTCTGCTAAGGTTTTCATCTCGAGCTACTCCGACCTCACCCACTCTTTTTCTTTTGTTGTTGTTCCTCTCTCCTTTGTGAGAGTTTCCCTCTCCTCTCTTGGAGTAGTTTTCCCCTTCCTTTTGTGGATTCTTTTTTTGTTATTTATGTTTTACTGTTGCTCTTGGAGTGGAGTCTCGTTGGTGGTTCTTTCTGCAGCTACATCATCATCTCATTATCTCCTCTTTGCTTTTGCCTTGTCTTCACAGTTGGAAGCTTCCCCCCGCCAAATATGTCGTCGCCTATGGTGCTGCTGTGACCCTCTCTCTGCTTGCTCGTCCCCTGCCTGCTGGACTTTGAAGTCGTCGCTGCCATCAAAGTTGACAAGGCTTTCATCAACGGAGGTTGCTCTTCCACTTTCGTCCTTGCAAATCCGACGAATCTTCGGAGATGTTGAACTGCTAATGGAGGTTGTCGCGTGGTTGCCGAAGTTCATAGCTAAAACCTTATCTCCACTATATACTTACCTACGCTGCATCCTTTTCCGATCTGCAGCAGTTGGAGCTCTAGCAAGCAGGGGGAGGTGATATCTGGTGGTATCTGGTGGTTCTTGGAGCTCTAGATCTATTTTTCTTCCTTTTAAAATTTTTTTGTGGGCCCGTTATTTTCTTCTATCTAGCATTTGTAACAGTTGTGAATTTATTTGATTTTTATAAGGCTAGCTCTTATCTAAGATTAGGGGTGAGTTGCCTCTTTTATGTCTGCTAGATTTAAGGTAAGGAATATTTTGTATCTGTTTAGTCTCATAATAATGATATTTATGCCTGGTACTGATTTTTTAAATCTAGTACATTAAAGTCTCACACTTGTAATGTATTTGACGATATTTAGGCCTGTTCTATCTTATGTAATTTTGACTTTATGCCATCTTAATGAAATTCATTTTCATTTGTTCAATAAAAAAAAGTCTTCATCTAAAAGCATTGATCAAATTAGACAAACCTTCTTCATATGATATTCTTTGTTTTAAAATTATTATTTCATTTTAATATTTAGTATTATCACCAAAAAAATAAATTAATTATTTTTTTGTTGATAAAATTAATTTTATGCATAAGATACCTTCTTTTAAGCACATGGAAACTCTCATCTCTTCTTCTTTTTAATCATAAATGTATTTATGACTATATGATGCATGCACCTATTTACTAAACATCTAGCTAAAACATTGCATACATATAATCTGACTTTTAATATAAATGACTTGAGTCAATACTATAATCCATGTTTAAACTCTGAGTCTGTTATATATAAGTCCAATTACAATTCAAGAAAAATTTTAGATGTCGTGTGTAATGTCTACTAAAATTATATTCATTTATATAATTTAGCAAAAATTTTATTATGAATTAAAGAAAAATCTGGTTGAGGATATGATACTTTTCTAAAATATTTACAAACTGTCTAGTTTCACATAATTAAGTAAATTCTAAAAAAAATATAAAATTTCAGTCTCTGCAGTAAGCGATCGGTCGACTAATCCATGATGATCAGTCGACTGATCGACTGTGAACTTGAATAAGTTTGTAAATCGAAAGGCACCAGTCGTCCGATTAGTCGACTGATGCAAGGTCATCGGACGACTGATGTGCCCTGAACTTCTAATTTTATAAAACTATTAGCTAGAAAACAGGGTAAAACCATTAAACTCATTTATACTTATAATCTACAACACCTCTTCACCTATTCTTGTAAATTCTTTTCTAGAATAGAACTACAATACAAGAGGTTTACATAAGACTTATATATTTCTATACATATACACCAAATGTACATATTTCTCTAAAATTTGCATAAAAAGCTAACTTAACTTCTTCTATGACAAATAACATTTAATAACTCTACTATCTTGTTCTTTCTGCTTTCCTTCACCTTTTTACTTCAATCCTGGTTAATCATAATATAAAACATGAGATATATAATCTCAGTAGTTAGTTTGTCTAAAGAAAACATTTCATAAACCATTTCAGTCATAAAAACAATTCTCAATGAATGTGTCACATTTTCATAACATGAAAGAATTAACATAAAGCAATCTCAATAGCAAACTCATTTCATGAAATATAAACTGATATATGGACACATAACTGGTGTCATAAACTTCTTTCTTAGCATAGTGCACTATACTTTGGTTACTTTCTCAGGAAAAGTACTCAATGTCCTATGAGGAATTTCTATCATCCCATGAGAAATTTTTAGAGTTCTGTCATTCCATAAGGACTTTTACATCATATGAAGAATTCTATCATCCCATAAGGATTTTATTCCCTATGAGAAATTCTTTCATCTCATGAGGAATTTCTAGGGTTTTGTCATCCCATGAGGACATAAACTTTATTTTTCAAGAGAAAGTTGATTCTTGATTCTCATAGAAAACTTCAAGATATACATACTTGCTAAATCATACAAAAGTATGATAAATAACTGAAAAACTTGCTTTCTAACTATCTCATGGAGAGAACTCACTATATCCTATGAGGTATTACTTCATCCTATGAGGAATCAAATTATACTTTCATGAGAAAGCATATTCTTAAATATTCATAGAAAGATTTAGTATAAAATTACAGTATATCATACACAAGCATGATAAATAACTGAAAATAAATTGCTTTTATGAATAATTAGCTCTTTAATTCTTCCTAAAGCTAGAATTTATGTGATATCTTTTAGTTCTCTTCTAAGGTTCCTTGTTTTCCTTAGTTTTCAGACCAACTCCTTCTTCTCTCTTCTTTCTTTAATCTGAAAAACCATAATTCTACCAATTTCAAGCTCTAGAATTCATCTAACTAGAGAAATCAAGCTAGGAAACTTACCTTTTGATGATTTCCCTTACTAGAAATAAACTAGAACTCTCTTCTCTGCCTTATTCTTCTTCTCCACGTTTCTTTCTCTCTCTCTTCTCTAAAATTTTAGAATTCTCTCTTTCTCTCTCTCTACTTACTTCTAAAAGGGTCTCAAAAGTCTTCTTACCATAGAAATCCCTCTTTTACCCTTACTTTCTTATTTATGAGCTTCCTTGGCATGTTAGGGTTATTGTAGTCAAATTTTCACTGATTTTTCAATTAAAACCGACTTACTCTTGTACTCTAGCAGGAAATTAGTCAAATGATTACTCATGATTAGTCGATTAATGTGCCATTAGTCGACTAATTACTTCAGCACCTAAAATTTCATCCTGACAGAGAGTAATTAGTCGACTGATTTCTTCTCATTAGTTGACTAATTGCAAATATCAGCAACCTAGTCCATTTTCTGATACTATCAGTCGAATGATTGTTACTATTAGTCGACTAATTCCCTTAGAACTTCTTTTTATTCTATTCTTAGCTCATTTATCCTAATTTCTCATGTCTTCCCTTGATTACTTGCTTCTAGGCATCTCATGAATAACTTAATTCTATTATTATTTGAAACTTAGATAAGGAAAATTTGGGATGTTACAATTCTCCCCTTCTTTAAAGAATTTGGTCCTCAAAATTTGAGCTAACTTAAATATGAACATAGAAATACTTAGTCATAAGATATACTTTTTTTCATTTTCTTGAAGGATTACCCTATCTCTCTTATGGGAAAGTTCTATTATAAGGCAAGCCACTTCAAATCATTATAACTACTTCCATGAGTATAAAGGATCAACATAAGAACATGGCATTCGTGCACTATAAATCTGTCTATTTCATAGGGTTTCATAATGCAATATAAGTCTATCCACTGTAAGGGTTTATATTGCACTATGAATTCACCCTATTTATAGGTTCATAATGTATAAGGAGTTTACTTATTGTAAGGGTTCTTAATTATAATACCCGTTAATTTTGGAATATAATTCGCCTAAGAGTATTTTAGAATTTTATAACGTTACTTTAGTTATTTATTTTGGTCATTTGCAATTTTCATATTTAATTGTTCTTTTTGAATATTATTTATGAAAATTGAGTTAAATGACTTGACTGAATATTTGCATCATGTGGGATATATTCTAAGAATGGTGAAGTTCATGAAAAAGTGGTTTAATAATGGTCAATTAGTCCATTTATTGTAAATTGACTGGATGAGTTTGGATGTTGGGTTATGGATACCCATGGGTTATTCAATAACCCATTAGAAATATTTAAAATAAAACTTCAATAGTAACTTCTCATAATTCGATTCTGAAGCGAAGCAAAAGGAGCAGTGCCATTTTTCTCTCTCAGTTCTTCATCTTCTTCTCAAATCCTTTCCTTGATCTTCAGAATTTCGATTATTTGTTCGGTTCAAAAGCTTTGTAAAGATCAAAGGTAAGATTTAATCTCATTATTTTCCTTAAATTTCAGTTTATGTAGAAGATCAGAGGAGGTTTTGTTCTTGAAGATTTTGATGATAATTCATGAATCTCAGTTGTTTTAAAAGTTATATTTGAGTTATAATCGGTTTAAAGAGTTGAGATTCTGGTTTTGAATCAAAAGAAAGGAAATGATGAATTTTTGAAAGATTTTTCTGCAAAACTCGAGTTACTGTAGCGACCAGAAATTTCGGGAAAATCTGAAAATTTTTCTTCGAGTTACTGTAGCAGTACTGTAATGTCGGCAGTCAACGGTACTGTAGCAGTCAACGTTACTGTAGCGAATCGTACTGTAGCAAACCGTTACTGTAACAATTAGAAAATTTTGCGTATTTTCGTAATTTTGTTTCCTTTCTTATGTTTCCTTGTAATATATTTTACTAGGAAATTTTCCTACACAAATTCTAGTGTGGAACAAGGTAAACTTGGACAAACATCAAGGTGAGTGAATAACCTTGCTAAGCTAATTTGATATTACTAGTCAAAGTACAATATAAGTCCCATTTACAATATTATTTGGATAATAAGCAATCAATTTTTCATATGAGAGTATATGATGATCGGTAGAAATAAGAGTATATAGAAATTATTTTATTTCATGGCAATTGTACTATGTGATAAATTCTCACTATCTTATTAATGAGTAAAGATCTACGAGATCTAATACACGAGTTGAAAGGGTTAGAGTCCCATACTACTCAGTGCATATCTATGAAACCTATACACGAGTTGAAAGGGTTAGAGTCCTATACTACTCTGTGTATACCTATGAAATCTTATTCACGAGTTTGAAAGGGTTAGAGTCTCATACTACTCAGTGTATACCTATGAGATTTTATTCACGAGTTTGAAAGGGTTAGAGTCTCATACTACTCGGTGTATATCTATGAAATCTTATTCATGAGTTTGAAAGGGTTAGAGTCTCATACTACTCGATGTATAAGACAATTAATTATATGAGTAAATGTGGTATTTGTACTTTTGATATTTTATATAGTACAGTTATTTACTTACTGAGTTTTTAAATAAACTCACACTCCCTATGATTATTTTTTTTTCAGATACAGAAAATAAAGAAGAAGAGTATCCGTTTGAAGATTAGAAGCCCCTTGGGATTATTCTCTATTCTGTCTGGTGGGATACCAGTACTTATTAATGTGGATACTAGAAACGCTCTATACTTTCTATAGGTATCCTAGGCTTGCGATGAGATAGAAATATCAGACTATGTATGTCTATATTTGCTTATCAGATGAATATAATTCTGTAGTGTGGAATGAATGACTAAGGTTGAATGTAAAACCTTACAGAATATATGTAAATAACGTATGTTTGAGAATTTTATCAAATGAGTAGTATCTTTTCACATGTTCAATTTTTGGGATGTGACATTAATGTACTATGAGTCTTCTCAAAATTTGAGTTTATGATGCAATACTTTGACAAAACACTTTCTCTTATAATCATGGAAGATTTATCATAACTTGTCACGAAATTACTATAACTCCACTTATTGAGAGGTTTGCACTGTTTTCTCATAAGTCTACCTTCTTCTTTGAGTCTAATGTATTGTGGGTCTACCTAACTCCTTAGGTCTACAATACATCATATGTTCACAAAGGAGTCCTTTATAAATAATATCTTGCTAAAGGTATTACTAATCATATCTACCTCTAGCTAGCTTCTATGCTTCCATCATGAATCTTGCTAAAGGCATTGTTTTTTGATTTTTATCTTAACCAGTCTCTATTTCTCTCTATGGAATATATCCTTGTTAAGGTCTCATTAACTATTTCTACCTTTAACTAACTACTACTCTCTTGTGGAATAAACCTTCCCAATCTCTTCTATTCCACCTATAGAATAAAATTCTATTTATCCCATATTTCTTCTTACATAAAACCTAATGCCTCCTTTAGCTTCTTAGCCTTAATTCTATTCTCAGAAGAACTAAGACTCCTATTATGAATGTAATACCCAAGAAAAATAAAATATAAATATTTGTTTACAAACTACGGTTACTATTTCAGTATACGGTACTATTCACCTTTATAATACTATTTACGTATATGATACTGTTCATTTATACAATTGAAATGTCAAGTACTAGATGTGGTTTGGTCATAAAAGAAAACTAGGAAGAAATTCGTAGGAGAAAATGACGTTTTATGGGTGAAAATACCCTCAGGGACTAAAGTGAAAGGACTGATTTGAAAAGAAACTTAAAGGTTTAAGGTGAAAGGATAGTTTTCCCTTTAAGTTTTCAATAGTAATAACAGAAAAATTTTCGATCGTACGAGGTGCACAAGTAACTGCATTATTAGAAATGTCATTTTCATGAATAGTAAATTGAATATTTTATTAGCGCATAGTGTCAAATAGTACCCTTGACTTTTGCTATAAATAGGCCCTTCCATTTCACTTCTAAACTCACACCTTCAACTTCTCTTCTTCTCTCCTTAAGTTTCTTTTACTCCAAAGCTAGGCGTCTGAGATTTTGGGCCTTTCCTTTTCAGCTTAGGTAAGGATAGTATGCCCTTTCTATGTCTTTCAAATTTTAGAAGTTAATTTCTTAAGTATGGTCTGTGGTTGCGGCCTTGGCTGATCTTCCACATCAGAAAAACTGTCCTTAGCTGTTTATATGTTATTTTGATTCTCTGATTACCGAAATAGAATGTAAACTGTGAAGAATACATGTCTAGGAAAGTTCTGGCTAAGGAAAGACCTGGTTTTTAAGTGTGTCCAGTGTGACCCTCCACTCTTTCCTGGGAACTTACCTGGTGTACTCTTTTACAGATTGTATTCTCTATTTCTGGTATGAATAGTATCCGTACATAAAAATAATATTCATACGTATAAATAGTGATCATATGTACGAATATTATCTGTATGTATAAATAGTATCCGTACGTATGAATAGTGACCGTATATATGAATAGTAACCGTACGTATGAATAGTGACCGTACATATGAATAGTGACCGTATGTATGAATAGTGACCGTATGAATAGTAACCATATATATGAACAGTAACCATACATATGAACAGTATCTATACGAAAACAATCCTGACGTATTTTCTCTAATCTTTCATGAAAATCTCCGTAGCAGAACACCGAAATTCACCTGAGAACTCTTGTCTGTAATGACTTAGAGAAGCGATGTTCGTACGGAATCCAGGTGAGTGAAACGACCCCGTTTTAATAGAGTTTTAGCATTACTGGTGATAAAAAGTATGTCGTAGGACACTCCCAAGATTCATAGGGGAAATTGGATTCAGAATGACGAATCTAAATGAGATAATTAATCCATAAGTATGGATAAAATGAAATAAGTATCTTATGATGATGTGAAGTTTGAATGTTTTCAAAAATGGATTAATTGTTATCTTGATATGTAAATCTATAATATAGTTATATACTATACCTGTTATATGGATGAATATTATATTGAGCTTCTGATTATGATATGAAATACTGTGCTATTGATTGTGATTGAGCGGGACAGTACCCCCTCTCACGGCAAGGTGGAAAACCCGGTTGACAGGGTGTCTTGACCAATGAGTGTGGAGACAACGATTCCCTCAGTAGGGATATAGCCCGGATTGGTGATAAATCCGTGAGGCGCCCTAGCTAAGAGGATGAGGTTGTGCGTCATGGCGGAAATATACATAATTGGTGAGCCGGCCTGTGTGCGCTCTCCGGGATATATTGCCATTGACGAGTACTAGTAACGTTTGTTGAATTGGATAAATTTTTATCTTCTGTCTATTGGTTGAGTATGAGCCTTTGGATATGCTTGCATGACTGGTAATGTATTTGAATTTTATTAATGCGAGGCCGATTCGCTCATTGAGTTTAAAAGCTCACATTGTTTGTACAACCTTTTTGTTCAGATCAGGTTGCCATCGAAGAATATCTGCTAGAGGAGTAGATCACTTTGTACCTTCCCGTTGTCGGGTAGACCTCTCTTCTGTTATAGATTATGTTGCTCTGTAATCGTCTAGGACATCTAGTTCAGGGGTTCGACATTTGGCTTGTATGTCAGTATAATAATGTATTTTAAATTGATAATCTATGATTTTCATATAAGAAAATTTGATATATTTATCGGAAGGCTTACAGTGATGAGAGATTCATCATTGTGCCGGTCATGTGCCCAGAAAACGGGTCGTGACAATGAACATATAAACTCTTGATTGATTTATGCTTATAAATAACATCGCTTACCTCATAGTAAAAGTATTTAACATGTATCTTTTCTTTTAATTACTTAGCAAGTTAGTTGGAATACTTGCATCGTTCATCATTATACATAATACTATGGAAGGCAAGTTTCTAAGTTCTATAGAAACAAGTCTTAAATCTTCTTGAAGAGAAAATCTTCTTCAAGCTAAAGGGATGTACAATCATAGAAGATAAACTTTCAAACTTCATGAAGACAAGTCCTCAAGCTTCATGTCAAAAGTGTATTCATACACAACAAAACACAAAGCTAAAGTAAATCATGAAATTCTTTTTATCACTTGACAAGTAGAAAACATCATACATGATACTCTTATACTGAAAATGGGTCTTTCTATTATCTACTTGTTACAATACACGCACTGCTTTCTTATTTTATTCTGTTGTAAGACTCATGGTCTATTATGTAGAAACTATACATATATAAACCTTTTCTTTGTAAAGCTAGTGTATATTCAACTCATCTATTTATGGAATAAATATACTCTTACCCTTTCTAGGGTTGTTATTCCATTCTGTCTAATTTATTATAAGATACTCTTGTGTTTCTAATTTAGTTATAATTGTCTCCTTGTTCTTTTACATAGAAAGAACAAGTCTTAACTTCTTGTTTCCCTTTATGGAACAAGTCTTTCTTCTCTTATTCTTCTTTTGGAATAAAATTCTATTCTCTTGTCCTTTTCTATATAAACAAGTTATTTTCTTTCACTAGTTTGATAAGAACAAACTATATTTCACTCTAAATAAAACACTTATCTCATAAAATCTATCCATGTAATATAAATTCTTAGTTCAGTGTAATAAGCTAATAGAAATTAGCAAGTTGATATATAAATAAACCATGGAATCAAATAGTTGGTGGCATACACCACGACATGAAAAAGGAAGTCTGCAGAAACACTTTTCCAAGATAAATATGAGAGAAAGGCTACTACAGTCCTTTAACTCAAGCTAGAAAGATTCCAAGCTAAAATATAGAAATATAATTTCCATCTGACATAGAAATAAAATTTCCAAGCTGACATGGAAGCAGAGCTCCCAAGCTGAACATGAAAGTAAACTTCCAAGCTAACATCATGCTAATTTCATCATAGGTATCACTTTCTCAGAGATATAAATGTTTCATATAATTCACTAATGTCTCTGTTCTCTTGCGTACTTTTTACACTATTACTTCATATGATCATTATTAGTTGACTATTTGTGGGTCTTTAGTTAACTGGTTGAATACTATGAATCAAACTTGAATATATTCACCTTTAAGATAATTACCTCCATCCTCTTTTTTTAATTGGAGGGGATTGCTTTACTCAACTTTTCACAAAACTATAAGATACCTCTCCTTTTATGAATTTGGATGGTAATGGGTTCCTATCTGTAAAATATACTGGCCAGGTATACATTACAAACAAGACTCCACTACTTTTTCATTCTTCAAATGTATCTAGTATGCTTCTATCTAAATTCACTTATGTTTTTCCTAATGATATCAGTAAGTCTTAATTTCCAATCTTGAATCCTTATCATGAATAGGACTACTAATTATCATATATCATATCTCAAACTTACATTCAAATCCTTCGTCTATAGATATATAATTTTAATTTCTAACCTTACACTATCATGTGACCACTGTTCTAATTGAAATAGCCATTGCACACTTTGAGACTCCCAAAAGTATATTAACATGCAATCAATTATTTCAATTTCAATAAACATTTGCCACAAACATGAACAAAAATCATACAAAGAAATTTTACATGTCATGTAAACAACTCATTGCATACTATACATGAGAAATTTATCTAAATTTCACCTCAATCATAGAAACACTTCTTTCACATTCTATGAATCATTTTCACCCAATGAGGTTTCTTGGCTCACTAAATTTCTTGGTTACTAACTCATTGTGAATCATTAGTTCTTAAGTTCATTCTTATTATGCACAACATAACTTTCTTTATCATGACTTACTAGTCATTTGTCATACAGTTAGTCTTTCAAAGTTCTTGCTATTCTAGCATTATCTACTCCTCAAAGAAGAGTACATCTTAAAATAGATTGCACAACACATAAAGCACAAACAATACTTGTACTCATACTAGAATGCATTATGCATACTCAATTTTCTATAATGTATCATTGTGTAATCAATTTCTTGGAAAAACTACTTCAGTATGCCCATACACAACCTCTATGTACTTAAACTAAGGCCATATAGATTGGCATTTTCTTTCTTGTTGTCAAAACCAACCTATTTCCTTAAGAACTAAATATCCTCTATGTATATTTTTTTTTTAGCTACAAGAAATCTTACCTCCTTAAGGACTCAAGTTCTATGATTGGATTTCTTATTCTTCCCATTACTTTCCACTTTCATGGATTTACAAGCATCTTGCTTCTTCTTTCTTTTCTTTCTCTTATTTTGTTCATTCATCTCGCAAACATCCTTTCTCAAACTCCTTATCTCTTCCAGAATAGAGGTAAGGATATTCAACTCAGTTGCCCATTGATTTGCCTGTTTTTCTAACTGGATTCCTATAATATCTACACTCTCTATAAGTTCCTCTGGGACTCCCTGTTGCCGGAAGGCCATCCTACAAATAAAACCATAACATCTATTTCAATGACATAAAAAAGATGATTGGTAATACTTAGTAGGGATTCTTAGGGTACTTAGGCCATACTAAAGCATATCATTCTAATCTTTTATGCATAATTCTAAGGTTATCTATCATATTTCCTCTACTTTGTACCCAATCTTCACCCACATAGTGCTTAAAACCATGCTCTGATACCAAAAATGTAATGTCTACTAGAATTATATTCATTTATATAATTTAGTAAAAATTTTATTATGGATTAAAGAAAAATCTGGTTAAGGACATGATACTTTTTTAAAATATTTACAAACTATCCAGTTTCACATAATTAAGTAAATTCTAAAAAAAACATAAAATTTCAGTGTCTACAGTAAGCGATTGGTCGACTAATCTATGATAATCAGTCGATTGATTGACTGTGAACTTGAATAAGTTTGTAAATCGAAAGGCATCAGTCGACTGATGCAAGGTCATTAGTCGACTGACGTTGCTTGAACTTCTAATTTTATAAAGCTATTAGCTGGAAAATAAGGTAAAACCATTAAACTCATTTATACTTATAGTCTACAACACCTCTTCACCTATTCTTGTAAATTCTTTTCTAGAATAGAACTACAATACAAGAGGTTTACATAAGACTTATATATTTCTATACATACACACCAAATGTACATACGCCTCTAAAGTTTGCATAAAAGGCTATCTTAACTTCTTCTATGACAAATAACATTTAATAACTATATTATCTTGTTCTTTCTGCTTTCCTTCACCTTTTTACTTCAATTCCTGAAATGGTTAATCATAATATAAAACATGAGATATATAATCTAAGTAGCTAGTTTGTCTAAAGAAAACATTTCATAAACCATTTCAGTCATAAAAGTAATTCTCAATGAATGTGTCACATTTCTATAAACATGAAAGAATTAACATAAAGTTATCTCAATAGCAAACTCATTTCATGAAATATAAACTGATATATGGACACATAACTGGTGTCATAAACTTCTTTCTTAGCATAGTGCACTATACTTTGGTTACTTTCTCAAGAAAAGTACTCAATGTCCTATGATGAATTTCTATCATCCCATAAAGAATTTATGGAGTTCTATCACCCATAAGGACTTTTACATCCTATGAGGAATTCTATTATCCCATAAGGATTTTACTCCCTATGAGGAATTCTGTCAGCTTATAAAGAATTTCTGGGATTCTGTCTTCTCATAAAGATTTTTACATCCTATGAGGTATTTCTGTCATCTCATGAGAAATTTCTAGAGTTTTGTCATCCCATGAGGACATAAACTTTACTTTTTAAGAGAAAGTTGATTCTTGATTCTCACAGAAAATTTCAAGATATACATACTTGCTAAATCATACAAAAGTATAATAAATAACTAAAAAACTTGCTTTCTAGCTATCTCATGGAGAGAACTCACTATATCCTATGAGGTATTACTTCATCCCATGAGGAACCAAGTTTTACTTTCATGAGAAAGCATATTCTTAAATATTCATGAAAAGATTTAGTATAAAACTACAGCATATCATATACAAGCATGATAAATAACTAAAAATAAATTGCTTTTATGAATAATTAGCTACCTTAATTCATCATAAAGCTGAAATTTGTGTGATATCTTTTAGTTCTCTTCTAAGGTTCCTTGTTTTCCTTAGTTTTTAGACCAACTCGTTCTTCTCTCCTTTTTCTTTAATCTGAAAAACCATAATTCTACCAATTTCAAGCTCTAGAATTCATCTAACTAGAGAAATCAAGCTAGGAAACTTACCTTTTGATGATTTCCCTTACTAGAAACCAACTAGAACTCTCTTCTCTGCCTTATTCTTCTTCTCCACATTTCTTTCTCTCTCTCTCTCTCTTCTCTAAAATTTTAGAATTCTCTCTTTCTCTCTCTCTACTTACTTCTAAAAGGGTCTCAAAAGTCTTTTTATCATAGAAAACCCTCTTTTACCCCTACTTTCTTATTTATGAGATTCCTTGGCATGTTAGGGGTATTCTAGTCGATTTCCCACTGATTTTTTAGTTAAAACCGATTTACTTTCGCACTCTAGCAGGCGATTAGTCGACTGATTACTCATGATTAGTCAACTAATGCACCATTAGTCAACTGATCAAACCTGATTAGTCGACTGATTATCTTAGCACCTAAAATTTTATCCTGATAGAGAGTAATTATCGACTGATCTCTCTTCATTAGTCGACTGATTGCAAATATCAGCAACTTAGTCCATTTTTTGATGATATCAGTCGACCGATTGTTACCATAATTGACTAATTCCCTCATAACTTCATTTTTCTTCTATTTTTAGCTCATTTATCCTAATTTCTCATGTCTTCCCTTGATTACTTGCTTCTAGGCATCTAAAGATATGAATAACTTAATTCTATTATTATTTGAAACTTAGATAAGAAAAATTTGGGATGTTACAATTCTCCCCTCCTTTAAAGAATTTTTTCCTCAAAATTTGAGCTAACATAAATATGAACATAGAAATACATAGTCATAAGATATACTTTTCCCATGTTCTTGAAGGATTACCCTATCTCTCATATGGGAAAGTTCTATTATAAGGCAAACTACTTCAAATCATTATAACTACTTCCATGAGTATAAAGGATCAACATAAGAACATGGCATTGGTGCAATATAAATCCGTCTATTTCATAGGGTTTCATAATGCAATATAAGTCTATCCACTGTAAAGGTTTATATTGCACCATGAATTCACCCTACTTATGGGTTTATAATGCATACGGAGTTTACTTATTGTAAGGGTTTTTTATGCACTATGAGTCTTCTCAAAATTTGAGTTTATGATGCAATACTTTGACAAAACACTTTCTCTTATAATCATGGAAGATTTGTCATAACTTTTCATGAAATTACTATAACTCCACTTATTGAGAGGTTTGCACTGTTTTCTCATATGTCTACCTTCATAAAATAGGATAAAATTTAGAAATCCAAGACCAATCACTAGAAATTATTATCCAAGACCTAGTTACCCACACACTCAATATGAAGAAAACACATTAATAACAGAAGCTAGCTACTTAAGAGATTCAATAATAGAATGGAATATAGATGGTCATAGTGAACATCAAATTTTAGGAATAATTCAAAATATGTCAATGTGTGCTACTACATACAAAATCAAAAATAATAGTAAAAGGGATATAATTACAATGTTAACAATTGGATTTACTAGTCAATTAAAAAGATGGTGGGATAATTATCTCACAGAAACCGATAGATCAACAATTAAGTTTGCAGTTGGGCAAGAAGAAGTAAATGGTCAACTAATAGAAGTTCAAGATGGAGTAGCAGTATTAATTTATGCGTTAACAAAACACTTTGTAAAAAATCCTATAGATTTTCAACAGAGAATAGCTAATCAACTGGTCAATCTTATATGTCCAACCATGTCTGATTTCAGATGGTCAATCTTATACAATCTTATATAGTAATGCCGACTATTGAAAAAAAAGATTTTTAAGTGGGTTACCAAATTTATTTGTAGAAAGAATTAAAGAAAGTATCAAGAAACAATGTAATAATACAATACCTTATCAACACTTGACCTTTGGAGAGTTAATTAACTATGTTACTAACGAAGCTATAATGTTATGTAATGATATGAAACTTTAATATAAGCTCAAAACTGAACTCAAAAGTAGTCGTAGAAAATGAGAAAATTTCTGTGATCAATATAGTATAGAAAAAATTCAAACCCCCTCTTCAAAATACAAAAAACATAGGAGATTAGACAAACACAAGTTAGTTAGCAAAACGTATCGTAGATACCCTGACAAACCTGTTAGATCATTCCAAACAAATAAAGTCCATCAAAGTTTCAAAAAATTTAGGCATAATAGCTCAAAATAGAATAGGCACAGTACAGCTCATAAACATATAGTTTATTTTAAATGCGGGAGGTATGGTCATATATCAAAACACTGTCAACTTAAGAAAAAGATCAATTTGTGAGAGATAGATGATAAGTACAAATAAAGTTGAATGAGTATTTTATTAGAAGATCAAAATTTTGAGTCAGAATATGACACAGATAATGGTAGTGATCAAAATAAAATTTATCAAATAGATCATCAAGATAGTTCTTTAGATAGTTCAGAATTTGAAGACGAAGGTCATTCACAAAGAATAGGAATTTGTAGTTGTAAATAATGTTAAAAAAATAGTTGTTCAAAAACCATAAATATTATAAATAGAGATAAGATTCAAACCTTAGTAGAAATAATAGATAAAATAAATAATAAAGAAATTAGAAAAGAATATTTGTTAAAAATAAAAGACATAATAGATTCACAAGAACCCCAACCGAAATCATAAATTAAACCTTACAATGTTCAAGAAATAATACATATACTTCAAACAACCCAACTGAAGATAAAGTTACAATAAAAGAATTAAAAGAAGAGATCAAAATAATTAAAGAAGAAATTCAAATGTTAAAACAAAAAGATGTAGATCTATCCTTAGATATTTTAAGTATAATGGCTAAGAAAGATATCAAGCAAGATAATGATCAAGAAGAAACTATAGATAGTAGTTCAAAACCTAGTGATCATTATTTAAATATAATCTCTAAAATCCAAGTTCAAAAATGGTATTGTCAAGTAACTTTAACAATCAATAAAGAATATAGTTTTAAAACAATAGCTCTAATGGACTCAGGAGTTGATTTAAATTGTATTCAAGAAAGTTTAATTCCTACTCAATATTATGAAAAAACTACAGAAAACTTTAGTGGCACAGTAGGAAACCAATTACCCATTAGGTACAAATTATCAAATGCTAAGATATGTAATCAAGGCATATGTTTCAACATAACCTTTGTTTTAGTTAGGAATTTAAATGAATCAATAATTCTAGGAACACCATTTTTGACTTTAATATACTCTTTCAAGGTATCAGGATTAGGAATTTTAATAGAAGTTTCGGGAAAAGAAATCTGTTTTGAATTTCTAAACTCTTCAAAAACAAAAGACGTTAATTTGCTAAAATCTCTAACTGTTTCAAAACTAAATTTAATAATAAGAAAACAAAAATAGATCAAAATGTTAAACAAAGAGATTCATTTTAAGAAAATAGAAGAACAGATAGAAAGGCCAATTATCAAAGATAGGATTAAATTAGTTCAACAAAAATTTGGAAAAGACATATGTTCAAAACCTCCAAATATATTTTAGAATAGGAAAAAATACATAGTTTCATTACCTTATGAACCAAGCTTTATAGAAGAAAAAATTCCTACGAAAGCTAGGCCAATCCAAATAAATAAAGAAACCTTAGAATATTGCAAAAAGGAAATTCAAGATTTGTTAAATAAAAAGTTAATTAGAACTAGCAAATCTCCTTGAAGCTCAGCCTTTTATGTTCAAAATCAAGTAGAAATAGAATGAGAAGCCCGTAGAATGGTCATAAATTGAAGCCCCTAGAATGGTCATAAATTACAAACCCCTCAACAAAGTGTTAAGATGGATTAGATATCTAATTCCCGATAGAGGAGATTTAATATTTAGAGTTCAACAAGCCTCTTTATTTTCAAAATTTGATATGAAATCAAGATACTACCAAATTCAAATAGTAGAATCTGATAAGTACAAAACAGCATTTACAGTCCCTTTTGGTCATTATGAATGGAATGTTATGCCATTTAGTCTCTAAAATGCCCCTTCAGAATTTCAAAACATAATGAATGATATTTTCAATCATTACACTCAGTTCACCATTGTAATACCTAAGAAAAATAAAATATAAATATTTGTTTACAAACTACTGTTACTATTTCAGTATACGGTACTATTCACCTGTATAATACTATTTACGTATATGATACTATTTATTTATACAATCGAAATGTCAAGTACTAGATGTTGTTTGGTCATAAGAGAAAACTAGAAAAGAGTTCGTAGGAGAAACTGACGTTTTATGTGTGAAAATACCCTTAGGGACTAAAGTGAAAAGACTGAATTGAAAAGAAACTTAAAGGTTTAAGGTGAAAGGATATTTTTCCCTTTTAAGTTTCCAATAGTAATAACAGAAAAATTTTCCACCGTACGTGAGGTGCACAGTAACTGCATTATTAGAAATGTCATTTTCATGAATAGTAAATTGAATATTTTATCAGCGCATAGTATCAAATAGTACCCTTGACTTTTGCTATAAATAGGCCCTTCCATTTCACTTTTAAACTCACACCTTCAACTTCTCTTCTTCTCTCCTTAAGTTTCTCTTACTCCAAAGCTAGGCCTCTGAGATTTTGGGCCTTTCCTTTTCAGCTTAGGTAAGGATACTATGCCCTTTCTATGTCTTTCAAATTTTAGAAGTTAATTTCTTAAGTATGCTCTGTGGTTGCGGCCTTGGCTGATCTTCCACATCAGAAAAACTGTCCTTAGCTGTTTATATGTTATTTTGATTCTCTGATTACCGAAATAGAATGTAAACTGTGAAGAATACATGTCTAGGAAAGTTCTGGCTAAGGAAAGACCTGATTTTTAAGTGTGTCCAGTGTGACCCTCCACTCTTTCCTGGGAACTTACCTGGTGTACTCTTTTACAGATTGTATTCTCTATTTCTGGTATGAATAGTGCCCGTACGTATGAATAGTGACCGTACGTATAAATAGTGACTGTATGAATAGTAACCATATATATGAACAGTATCTGTACGAAAACAATCCTGACGTATTTTCTCTAATCTTTCATGAAAATCTCCGTAGCAGAACACCGAAATTCACCTGAGAACTCTTGTCTGTAATGACTTAGAGAAGCGATGTTCGTACGAAATCCAGGTGAGTGAAACGACCCCGTTTTAATAGAGTTTTAGCATTACTGGTGATAAAAAGTATGTCGTAGGACACTCCCAAGATTCATAGGGGGAAATTGGATTCAGAATGACGAATCTAAATGAGATAATTAATCCATAAGTATGGATAAAATGAAATAAGTATCTTATGATGATGTGAAGTTTGAATCTTTTCAAAAACGGATTAATTGTTATCTTGATATGTGGTTTATAAATCTATAATATAGTTATATACTATACCTGTTATATGGATGAATATTATATTGAGCTTCTGATTATGATATGAAATACTGTGCTATTGATTGTGATTGAGCGGGACAGTACCCCCTCTCACGGCAAGGCGGAAAATCCGGTTGACAGGGTGTCTTGACCAATGAGTGTGGAGACAACGATTCCCTCAGTAGAGATATAGCCCGGATTGGTGATAAATCCGTGAGGCGCCCTAGCTAAGAGGATGAGGTTGTGCGTCATGGCGGAAATATATATAATTGGTGAGCCGGCCTGTGTGCGCTCTCCGGGATATATTGCCATTGACGAGTACTAGTAACGTTTGTTGAATTGGATGAATTTTTATCTTGTATGTAAGAGGATGATGTTGTGCGTCATGGCGGAAATATACATAATTGGTGAGCCGGCCTGTGTGCGCTCTCCGGGATATATTGCCATTGACGAGTACTAGTAACGTTTGTTGAATTGGATAAATTTTTATCTTCTGTCTATTGGTTGAGTATGAGCCTTTGGATATGCTTGCATGACTGGTAATGTATTTGAATTTTATTAATGCGAGGCCGATTCGCTCATTGAGTTTAAAAGCTCACATTGTTTGTACAACCTTTTTGTTCAGATCAGGTTGCCATCGAAGAATATCTGCTAGAGGAGTAGATCACTTTGGACTTTTCCGTTGTCGGGTAGACCTCTCTTCTGTTATAGATTATGTTGCTCTGTAATCGTCTAGGACATCTAGTTCAGGGGTTCGACATTTGGCTTGTATGTCAGTATAATAATGTATTTTAAATTGATAATCTATGATTTTCAGATAAGAAAATTTGATATATTTATCGGAAGGCTTACAGTGATGAGAGATTCATCATTGTGCCGGTCATGTGCCCAGAAAACGGGTCGTGACAAAGTTGGTATCAGAGCAATGGTTGTTAGGTCTCCTAGTGATTACAGAGCAAGGTAACCTTAGTGGGACCTCCTCTATCGTTGTGAACCCGGGCACAATTATAGAGAGACGGCTCTACTGAAGGTCCTGTAGGATGTTTCCATTTTCTTTCCCTCCGAGACTTATCTCTTCTTAGGAATTATGTTCTCAGTTTTAGTTTTAGACAGATGTGGCCACACTTTTGAACTTAGTAAAGGAAAGGTTATTACTTGTTTTGATTCCGTTGTTGTTGGATCAAATTTTTATATGGTGGATTTTATAAGCTGAATTCATGATTGAATTTGTGTAGCTATATTATTTTAGGGTACCAGCCAATAAAAGAAACCACTCGCATTAAAAACAAAAAAACTGAAGGATTACATTGCAAAAAAGAAGAAGTTTACTCATGCATGAGTAATCTAAAAGCGAGGTGGTCTTGGATTAGGAGGGTTGTATTGTATCATCACCCCTCGACCATTCCTTGGAGCAAGGGACATAGCAATGTCGCGGAGGGTAGTGTAAATCCCATTCATACAATCAACACTTCTTTGTTGTTGATTGCAGAAGCACTGGGTAGACCAATAGAAGAACCTGTCTATTCTTGAAGTCATTTCTACATGATTGCGTTTAGTTAACTTCTCCAGGTCTCCTATCATCTTTTTCAGATTTTTCACCTCCTGCTCTAGACAGGCGATTTTGTCCTCCGAGGTATGGCCCGTGCTAGTCTCCTCAGCTTCCTCGATCTTCTTCATTTTCTTCTCCTTCTGTTTCTCTGGAGACCCCTCAAAAGGTCTTTTGCCCTTGTCTTTGCCCAGACTTAAGTTTAAGTCGAGCTCTTCTTCCTTAGCCTCTACTGTGAGATCAATGTACTTCCTTGCGGACATGATTTGGAAAAATTTAGAAATTTTTGTAAGAGTATGAGGCGAGAGGAATACTGGGGGATTGTAGGCTTGGAGATTATTACTCTTTGTGGTGTGGTAACTGAGAACGCTGAGAAGGTTTTTATAGAGAAAAAATTTGGACTAAGAGACAAAGAAGATATCTCTTCACCGCACCCCTACACGATCAACCTATGGATTTCTGCAAGCTGGAAGCCAGAAGTCTAGGGTAGGCGTGCACACCGATAGCGCGTTGCATTAATGCCAAAACCACGAAAGTCAGTATTCGGTGGATTTGCGGCCGATTTTACTTGGTTTTCCCATTTCTCCCGTTGGAATTTTTTGAAATTCAAAGAAGTTGACGATATAGCCATTAAAGATTGCCTTAGATGCTTTTATGATGAACTGAAATGCATTTCTCTGTTTTATTGTGTTGTTCTTAAGAGCCTTCAGTTGAGTATAATATACATAATTGATTGAATCATGTTGTAATTACATTTATGTATGTTATTCATGCATAATGAGTGAAGGCTACGATCAAGGAGAATATGTGATTATCCTACATATACTCATAGAGATGTGAAATCAAAATGACTTGGATAGAATAAAATGTGTAGATGATGATATATCTTCATGGTTACATATACTTACATATAATGCTCTCGTGGGCAAATGAAAGGCAGTGATTTCCTTACATCATGATAATGCTTAAGGCATGTGACCGTAAGCAGTTAACTTTGTTTTAAAATGTATATATTGATATACATATATTATGTGTAAGTCTAGAGTAAAGACACCGATTAGAATCTAAGATACGGCCAATATGAGGCGACCTAATCATAGAGGGACATCGTGATATAGGATTACAGAATAAAACAAGTTTAGAGGGAGAAAATCTCAGACTAAAGAGCGTAGTTAGTCAGAACTTTGCGAAAGGTCAAGATTAGCCGAAATTTTTTTTTTGAGGAAATCTTTGACTTATGTTAATTGCATTAAATTATATTTACTATTTACTTGCATGTCCGACATTAATTGCTGGCATTGCGACGTATGTGATCTGTAAACCTTATAGCAAGCGGCGTGTAGGTTGTGGTGGCTTTAGCTCGAGGGGCTTCGGGTTGTCTATAAATCTTGTATGCCCGTTACCCTACTCATCGCACCAAGCAAACCTACTTCTTTCATTACATACCTATTTCTCAATCTCCATTCCTTTCTCATTCGAAGTTATTTCTGAGATCCCTAGAGCAATGGCCGATAATAAGTCTTTCAACTTGAATTTTGAGACTGGCAATGTAGAGCTTGATTTAAATCTAAGTCTCGGAAACAACAAAGGGAAGAGACCTGTAGACAGGTCACCAGAAATTAAGAAGAGAAAGAGGGATGTAATAGAGTTGGAGGAGGACAGTACTGCAACATCCTCAGAAAATAAGCTTGCATTCCTGGAACGTAAGATAGAGAGCCTGGAATACAAGATAGAGGATCAGAAGCGACTAATAAGTCGTCTATTTGAAAACCAAGAGAAACTGATAAACCGTCGTTTCGGGGAACTGGCTAATCGAGTTGATAGACATTCAATGTTTGCAACTCAAAATTTTCGTGACCAACAAGCAAGGTGTATTGACTGTATGAACGGAGTGACTTATGCTCTTCGCCAAATTTCTCAGGCGTTTCCTCCAGAAACTCTTTCTAGGCTGCAACGATTAGCTTCCTCCTTAAGGTCTGAAGCACCTTCCTCTTCTAGACCTGGAGCACCTTTTACATTTCAAAAGCCTCCTCGTCCTTAATTTATTTTTCTTTTGTTTGTACCTAAAGCTACATTTGGTGTAAGCTTCACGTATTAAAATTATCTATGTACTAGAAATAAAATTTAAGTTAGTATCTAGATCTTCTTTGTTGAAGTGATTCATTTTACTGAAAGAACTTGAGGAATGAAAAGATATTGGACTTGTTATATTTCATACTTGATTCTAAAGCATAGTATAGTAATATCTTTTTGACTGAGCAGAGTTACTAAAATGATATTTCATTGCACTTCTGAGCTATGGAGGAATGCTGAATAAGTATTTTATGAACCTATAGAACTATGGGTTTGCCTCAATCATTGAAGGGATGCGACTCTATATGAGTCATTGAGGTGAGAGGAATTTTCATATATATAATTATGCGTAAGAAGTATGTTATTTACTTATCATATTTTCTAGGATTGTTCTTCCTAGAGATTTATGTAATGATTTCATTTTATATAACGCCTTCAGCTGAGAGTATCGCCTTAAGGTAGAAGGATCGCCTTCGGGCAAGAGTATTGCTTATGGCCAAAATGATGCCTTCGGGTAGGGTGCTTGTATTCGTAAAAGTTATAAGCTATGTGTGTGGAAACATGTGTTCTGATATTCAATGTGAACTGGAAAGACCACGTGCCACTTTTGAGATGACACCTATTTGAGGTTTTACATAGAGACAGAGTTCGTCTCTGATTAGGTGGTTTGAGTTTGGTAAAGGTTATGAGGATGAGACACTTTATGGTACAAAAGGTTGTGGAGAAGATTAAACTGATGAGGAAGAGATTACTTGCTGTCTAGAAAAGGCAAAAGTCTTATGCAAATTATTGATAATGCGGTTTAGAGTTCACAGTCAATGGTATAATGTTCTTGTAAATCTCACCAAGGGTGTGATGAGGTTTTGGAAGAAAGAGATACAAAGAATGAGATATAGACGAAGTAATCACACTTATTTCAGTATTGAAATGAGTTTTGAATTCGGGGGACCGAATTCTCTTAAGGGGGTGATAATGTAATACCCAAGAAAAATAAAATATAAATATTTGTTTACAAACTACTGTTACTATTTCAGTATACGGTACTATTCACCTGTATAATACTATTTACGTATATGATACTGTTCATTTATACAATCGAAATGTCAAGTACTAGATGTTGTTTGGTCATAAGAGAAAACTAGAAAAGAGTTCGTAGGAGAAACTGACGTTTTATGTGTGAAAATACCCTTAGGGACTAAAGTGAAAGGACTGAATTGAAAAAAAACTTAAAGGTTTAAGGTGAAAGGATATTTTTCCCTTTTAAGTTTCAGAAAAATTTTTCACCGCGTGAGGTGCACAGTAACTGCATTATTAGAAATGTCATTTTCATGAATAGTAAATTGAATATTTTATTAGCGTATAGTGTCAAATAGTACCCTTGACTTTTGCTATAAATAGGCCCTTCCATTTCACTTTTAAACTCACACCTTCAACTTCTCTTCTTCTCTCCTTAAGTTTCTCTTACTCCAAAGCTAGGCCTCTGAGATTTTGGGCCTTTCCTTTTCAGCTTAGGTAAGGATACTATGCCCTTTCTATGTCTTTCAAATTTTAGAAGTTAATTTCTTAAGTATGCTCTGTGGTTGCGGCCTTGGCTGATCTTCCACATCAGAAAAACTGTCCTTAGCTGTTTATATGTTATTTTGATTCTCTGATTACCGAAATAGAATGTAAACTGTGAAGAATACATGTCTAGGAAAGTTCTGGCTAAGGAAAGACCTGATTTTTAAGTGTGTCCAGTGTGACCCTCCACTCTTTCCTGGGAACTTACCTGGTGTACTCTTTTACAGATTGTATTCTCTATTTCTGGTATGAATAGTGCCCGTACATATGAATAGTGACCGTACGTATAAATAGTGACTGTATGAATAGTAACCATATATATGAACAGTATCTGTACGAAAACAATCCTGACGTATTTTCTCTAATCTTTCATGAAAATCTCCGTAGCAGAACACCGAAATTCACCTGAGAACTCTTGTCTGTAATGACTTAGAGAAGCGATGTTCGTACGGAATCCAGGTGAGTGAAACGACCCCGTTTTAATAGAGTTTTAGCATTACTGGTAATAAAAAGTATGTCGTAGGACACTCCCAAGATTCATAGGGGGAAATTGGATTCAGAATGACGAATCTAAATGAGATAATTAATCCATAAGTATGGATAAAATGAAATAAGTATCTTATGATGATGTGAAGTTTGAATCTTTTCAAAAACGGATTAATTGTTATCTTGATATGTGGTTTATAAATCTATAATATAGTTATATACTATACCTGTTATATGGATGAATATTATATTGAGCTTCTGATTATGATATGAAATACTGTGCTATTGATTGTGATTGAGCGGGACAGTACCCCCTCTCACGGCAAGGCGGAAAATCCGGTTGACAGGGTGTCTTGACCAATGAGTGTGGAGACAACGATTCCCTCAGTAGAGATATAGCCCGGATTGGTGATAAATCCGTGAGGCGCCCTAGCTAAGAGGATGAGGTTGTGCGTCATGGCGGAAATATATATAATTGGTGAGCCGGCCTGTGTGCGCTCTCCGGGATATATTGCCATTGACGAGTACTAGTAACGTTTGTTGAATTGGATGAATTTTTATCTTGTATGTAAGAGGATGATGTTGTGCGTCATGGCGGAAATATACATAATTGGTGAGCCGGCCTGTGTGCGCTCTCCGGGATATATTGCCATTGACGAGTACTAGTAACGTTTGTTGAATTGGATAAATTTTTATCTTCTGTCTATTGGTTGAGTATGAGCCTTTGGATATGCTTGCATGACTGGTAATGTATTTGAATTTTATTAATGCGAGGCTGATTCGCTCATTGAGTTTAAAAGCTCACATTGTTTGTACAACCTTTTTGTTCAGATCAGGTTGCCATCGAAGAATATCTGCTAGAGAAGTAGATCACTTTGGACCTTCCCGTTGTCGGGTAGACCTCTCTTCTGTTATAGATTATGTTGCTCTGTAATCATCTAGGACATCTAGTTCAGGGGTTCGACATTTGGCTTGTATGTCAGTATAATAATGTATTTTAAATTGATAATCTATGATTTTCAGATAAGAAAATTTGATATATTTATCGGAAGGCTTACAGTGATGAGAGATTCATCATTGTGCCGGTCATGTGCCCAGAAAACGGGTCGTGACAACCATAGTGTATATAGATGATGTTGTAGTATTTTTTGTATCAATAGAACAACATTTTAGGCACTTTGATCAATTTTATGAAATTATTAAGAAAAATAGTTTAGTAGTTTCAACTAAGAAAATGAAATTGTTCTAAACTAAAATTAGATTTTTAGGTTATGATATTTATCAAGGAATGATCAAGCCCATAAGTAGATCAATAGAATTTGTTAATAAATTTCCAAATGAAATCACTAATAAAAATCAGCTACAAAGGTTTTTAGGATGTCTTAATTATGTAGCAGACTTTGTTAAAGACTTGAGAATTATTTACAAATCATTATATCAAAGGTTAAGAAAAAAGGCCCCAGCTTGAGATAATGCAATGACCGAAGTAACCAAAACTCTTAAATTAAAAGTTAAGAGTCTTTTATGTTTAGGAATACCAGATCCAAATGCCTTCATGATAGTCGAGACAGATGCCTCAGACATAGATTATGGAGGAATACTTAAGCAGCAACCCAAAGGTAGCAATAAAGAGCAAATAGTTAGGTATTATTCACGAATTTGGACAAAAGCTCAAGAAAAATATTCAACGATCAAAAGAGAAATTTTATCGATAGTGCTATGTATCACAAAATTTCAAAAGGATTTGTTCAACAAACGTTTCCTTTTAAAATAAATTGTAAACCAGCAAAAAGTATTTTAGAAAAAGATGTTCAAAATTTGGTTTCAAAACATATTTTTGCTCATTGGCAATCAATATTTTCTTGTTTTAATTTTGAAATCCAACATATCAAAGGAAAAGAAAATGCTCTTCCAGATTTTCTTAGGAGAGAATTCCTACAGGGTAAATCAAGAAATGGAGAAGAAAAAAATCAAAAGAAATCACTAAAGATCAATATAGATCCCCACTAGGTCCTACATCCTCTCCAATAGTGGCACTAATACTGCTCAATACATGCCCTTCCGGCAGTGGTATTAGACCACGAGACATTAGGCCTTTCTCTCCTTCAATAACTTCTCAAAATCGTTTTGTTCCATTAACCTATCATTAGGCTTTGGCCACTCCCTCTTCGTCTCAACAAATTACTCCTAATCAATCCTCAAAAATGGTCTCACTCACTCCAGCAAAAAATTATGTTCAAAATATTACCCAAAAAGAAAAATACATCAAAAAGGACTACAATGTTCCAATAATAGCCATCGAACCAAAATGGATTCAATCACCCAGTACTACTACTAGGGAAGTTGCTCAAAAAATATTTTCAAACGGTTGGAATTTTCTGCCAACCAATTTAGAAAAATCAAGATTGTTTTTTGAGTTCATACTTGTTAACACCAACTCAATAACTTTAACCCATGAATATGACCCCTCAAATCCCTCAAGAATTTTATACTCCAAAATAAAAATCAATCATGTTATAACCCTTTCTCAATGGGACAAAGCTCCTTATACACAACAATTATTTTCAAGACAATTTCGACCTCAAAATTATCACTATTGGGATTATAAAGCAGCCTGGTTCAATATGTTTCTTATTCGTCCTTTTCTCACTTTTGGTTTATATGGTTCAATAAAGGTCAAACTGAATTTCTAGCGTGATTTTCAAAATGGTTCTATTTTTATGAACCAATTGCAGATTTTCTTCCTTCCTATGCTAAATAAGCTTATCAATATTTCAACTCTAAAACAGACTTTATTCCAGGAACTAATCTGTTAAATTTCTTTGCAACATTCAGAACTCCCTGGATAATGACTTGGGACTTTGATTTTGCTGAAAAGTTCAAATCCAGATATCCTTCATATCTCTCTAGAACGTTCAACATAAAATGGTGGTCAAATTATAATCAAAATTTGCTCAACAAAAAAGATGTTGAAAAATGGCTTTCATAAAACCCAAATCATCAAAAATATGACCAAAATATTCAAAAAGAATTCTCCCTTTTTAACTTCAAAATCTCAAATAATGGCTAAATTAGCCGCAACCCAAATTAAAGAAGAGTTCAACCAATGCTCCAAGCACTATCAGAAAAAGCTCAAACAGAGAAGGCTCCATCAGTCGGTTCAAATCCTAAGGTTCAATCACCTTTTTCAAAACGAAGATGATTGTTTCAATATCGACTTAGCTAACCTGAGTCAATTCTGACTATAGTTAAAATAATCGTCGGCATAAAAGGACAACCAGCTCAAAAGTAAGGTTCAACAAGTCAAAAGATGCTCAACAAAGGTCAAACCTAGATTTTTAAAAAGAAACGTCGGTAGAAAATGACAATAAAACTTTATAAAAAATTGTCGACCTCGTGATCAACTTTTCGGACTTAAGAACCATTCAAATCCGCGGACTCCATACTTCAAGAGTGTTCAATCCGATTCCAAAGATCTATAAAAGCCTCAGTAGTTCATTTGTATAGACAAAGGTGAAATAGAGGCAACTTAGAGCAAAAAACTTTCATTTGTAAAAATACTTTTCATCATTTTCATCATCGTTTGCTACTTTGTTCATCAAACTTGTACTGCAATATTGTAAGTTCTTATTTTCAATATGAAAATTTCAATTCATCAAAATATTTCAATTCCTTTTACCAATTTGATGCTTGTCATTACTTTTGATTATTTTGTTTATCTCAATCTCAATAAAATTTATATTGTTACAAAATATATTTCAATTGAATTTCAAGACGCTATTTTAAGTAGTAATTTTGATTTTGAATATATGTACTCTGATAATAATTAGATTCAAAACTATCAATACTAAAGGAAGATCACAATACTAAAGGAAGATTTGGGAAAACTCTTCGTCTTTTTTAAATATTTATATATATTTTATTAAAATTAAAATTTACAAATTATTTTACTCAAAATAGCATAAAATTAAACTAAAACATCTAAAAATTAAAATCAAATAAATTTATAATTTTGCAAACTGACGAACTCAATTTAAACTTAAATACTATTATTGTCGAGAAAAGACAAAAGCGCCACTTCCTAAAAGCTGAAATCTCGGCTAAACTTGTATTGAGACTAACCGATCCCCAAGCTATTAACTAACCAAGGAATATCCCGAGACCCAAAGCACACACCTCACCACTAGGCACTAACCAAATCTATATCTATCTTATTATAAATAGCTCACACTTTGATCAAGAGAGCTAACATAACAATTTCATTCAAGCTCTCTCACTCTTCCTTTTGCACTGTTTATCACTAACCTAAATATCAAAAGTAGAAACAAGAAATCTTCCCTGCTGATTACATTGTTTGCAGGTCCCAACGAATAATTCTAGTTCCCCCAATCAGTCCTTCATCCACTCAAGTAACTTCTATCTCATCGATAAATACAAAAAGTAGCAGCAAGCTCATACTATAATTTGAAAGTGAAGATATGGGACCCCAAGAATGATTTAAACGAAGCTTGTGTTGAAAAAGAGCACAAGAAAAGTTGAGGCTGATGGTGCATGGGAAGTGAAAAAACAAAAGAGAAGGAAGATATGATACCGAATCTAGTTGCTTGCTTGCTTGCTGGAGAAACTTTGGACCTTTTTCCCTGGGGATTGCGTAAACCTCAATATTACACCCATAACCCTAAAGTTTGAGTATTGCTGGTTTCGTTTTAGAAAAGCAGGCATGACATGCTAAAGCCTTCAAGTGGTCCTTATGGTTCTCCAACCTCCATACATTTGGTTGCTTCTCAATAACATCGTTCACACCACTGAGGAAGATTATTTTCATTTTATGAAAAAATTTTTTTTTTTATCTCTAAAGTTTATCTCGAATTTTAATTTTGTCTTTAATATTCTTTTTTATTTATTTCGTCCTGTATATTTCTTTTTGTTTTAATTTTGTCTGTAAGACTGACATTGTTAACAAAGTTGATAAAAATGTTGATATTAACTCCTCCAAATGACATATAAAATTCTTGTATGTGACACATAATGTTAATTTGGAGTGAAAGAAAAATAAAAAATTATCATTTTGAGTGAAATTAAAACTTAGTCAAATGTTTGGAACAAAATTAAAACTAAATCAATTAAGATGACATCTTGGTAGTGGACATGTCACATAGAAAAGTCCACATCAGAATTTTCTGTCAAATATGTTAATGACTTTTTAACCTTAGAGATAAAATCGAAACAAAAAAAAACATATAAGATAAAATTGATATAAAAAAATTAAAAATGAAATTAAAACTCGAAATAATGTTATGGACAAAAAAATTATTTTACCTAATTTTATAGATCCAAGTTTGAATACAACCAGGACAAATTGAAATTTGCCCCAAATGGGAGTGGTCAAAATGAAACTCTTTCCGAATACATAAATGATGAAATTGAAACTTAAAAAGTATATGTTGGTAAAGTTTGTTAAGTAATTGCCACACATGTTTGGACAATTCAGTATTTTGTTTTTTATTAATAGTTTGGACTACGTTAGTAATTAAGTTAAAATTGACATTTTTTACAAACAAGTTCGACAAAATTAAAACTTAAAGCAAATGTAATAAAAGAGAAGAATCTTGGCATTTTTATTCCTTCTGTTGCACAATCTTTCAGTAGGTGTTTTCCGGGAACATTATGTGGGAGCGCTTTCATATTGATTATGTAAGATTGTCAATTATAAATTTGAATTATTGTTAATTGCATTTTATATTTTGTTAAAAATGGTTTGATATATGGTCTGAATTATAGTGGGCATGAAATTGAGATACAAATATATGAGTGATTATTAACTAATTGTTAAATGGCTTTATGCACGTCTTGTACTAAATAAATTAATATGTTTTGATGCGGCACAATATAAATCTGGAACTTATGAAACTTGAGATGTGGGGATCTAAATTTAGCGAATCTATTAAAGTTTCATGATTTGTTAGAATGGAAAATTCTTAACTCCAAGCTTAGGCATAGCTCTGACTTCACTTTCTTGTAGAAACGGCAAAGAATGTGTTTGAATCGTTTATTCGTTTTGAACTTTCAAATTCAATTCGGTTTAGTTTGAGTGCCAACTGAATTACCTACCATCATCGATCGAGAGTTGAGACTTCTCACAAAAAGAAAGAAAGAACCAAGAAAGGACACGTCATATATATAAAATGATGTCTTCACACTAATATTATTAACTAATTATCATATATATTATATAGTACACACACGCACACACTCATATATACAGTGGCGTATCCAAGACCCCTCGGTCAGGGGGGCAAAAATTTTATTCTTTTTTTTTGAATCTGATAGCAATTTTTTAAAATTAATTTTAATTTATTGCTCATTTGATAGTAATTTCCTTTTAAAAAATATTTTTATTACAAAAAAAAGTTCTTCTTTTGAATCTTAATAGTATAATCAATTAACTAATTTGATATAATTAGATCTACGTACAAAAATCACAAATTTCAAACTTTTACGAAGAGGTCTTTAATAATGAAATGATAAATTAACCATTATCAAAAAAAATTTCATAAAATTGACTTTACAAATATGTTACTCATGATCATAATTGTATAATCAATCAACCAATTTGATAGAATTAAACTTATGTACAAAAACTTCAAATTTCAAGTTTTTACAAAGAGGTTCCTAATAAGGAAATGATAAATTAACCATTATCAAGAAAAAATTTCATGAAATTGACTTCACAAATATGTTACTCGTGATCCTAATTGTATAATCAATCAACCAATATGATAGAATTAGACTTACATACAAAATCCCCAAATTTCAAACTTTTACAAAGAGGTCCCTACAAAGAAATGAGAATTAACGATCATCAAGAAAAAATTTCATGAAATTGACTTTACAAATATGTTACTCATGATCCTAATTACATAATCAATTAACTAATTTAATAGAAATAGACCTATGTACAAAAACTCTAAATTTCAAACTTTTACAAAGAGGTCCTTAACAATGAAATGAGAAATTAACCATCTTCAAGAAAAAAAATTTGTGATTCTAGCGAGTGGGGGTCTTGTGACTGTGAGCAACAGAGTGGGATTGAGTCACTGAAGATGTTCGAAAAATATTAAGGGGGTTCAAAAAAAAAGGAGGGGGGTCAAAATGAAAAAAAAAAATTTTGCATGGGACTTTTTAAATTTCAGGGGGTGCAGCTGCACCCCCTGGCTCTAACGTGGCTCCGCCACTGCATATATATATATATATACTAAGATATTTAAAAAATAATAATTGCAGTCGTTTATAAGAAATAAAACTAAAAATATAATACATGAAGGATCAACCACATACCAATAAAAATTGAACTAGAATTAAGAGTAAAACAAATATCAAGAGAGGATGAGGTGGGGGAAAAAAACTAACTCGAGAGATAAATCACAGCTAATTTGTTCAAATTTTATTTTTAGAACCATCAATTCACTATGTTGTAATTAATTTGATCTAAGCCAATTTAGACTCCAAAACAGTAAAATTCTTTTAACGTTAATTTTTTTTATTTGCAATATTCAAATTCAATACTTTACTTAAAGAAACAAATATTGAGCTCAAGAGCTTTAATTCAAGTGGTATTTTTCTTGAAGGTAAATTTTAAGGGTTTTAATGGTTGAGAGTTTAATCATTTTCATACTCCTTTCTTACTCTCTTTTCTTAGGTCTTGTACCTCTTATGCGACTAAAAAAAAATCAAACTACTTGAATCAACTAATATTCATCGGCCAACCAATTTATTTCATATTTTCTTGATGATGAATTAATGAAGAAGAAAGATAATTAAAATCAAACTCTGTGTTTTCTAAGGTTCCTTCATCCACCATGCGTACTGCATTTTTGCTACATTTACCATACATCATAATATATCCACAATAATATAAATTTTATAATTAAGATTTTCATAAACAGAAAAAAGTAAAACACTCGTAAGAGAGAAGTAATTATAATTGTCTCTTATGCTGCATAGTAAGTATGTATCTGTTAAATAATTAAATTGAAGCTTTTGTGGTGGTTTGCAGGAGTAAAAAAAATACTAAATAATAAAAGCATATAAATATAATCTAAAAAATGCTAAGAAGAGAGCAATTACACCAATTTTGTCAATCACTTTCCTGTGTTTAAATTCTAACTAAGCGAACTTTATTATTTTTTTAAGTATATACTATAAATATTTTTTTTTGTATATAGCTAGCCTGATCGCCTTTTTTCAACGAAATAATTAATTAATATTTATTAGTGATGATTATGCTATGGGGTTTATCACGGGTGTTGCAATATATGGTTGCATCTACTAATTAATTGGACGACGAAAGAACATAAGTTTTAAATCTTTATATATTTTGCGAACATATATATAAGACTAATTCATACTCCGACTTTTTTTTTCATGAATTTAAATATTTGAATGTTCCAAGCAATGCCCCCATTTAAAAGATTATGGTCGTTCTGGTCCTCGAGGCATTTTGAAGTTTGAGTGAAAGCTTTGAAATTTTGGACGTTATAAATTATTATCACTTTATCTCTACATTTTACGCATGAAACATATTCAATGATGTCCCAAATGTAATTGGGTTTTCTTCGCCAATCTCCATCGATATACATGCATCCGCTATTATTGGTTTTTACATCGACTTTCAAATCTGTTACACTTTTTCCTCAGATAATTGATGAGTTATTTGTGTTTTAGTAGTCATATATACAATAATATCGAGTATATATTAATTGAATTAAAGTATATAATTAAATAATAATGACACCAACTTCTTTACTGTTAAAAAAGATTGGTGCAAATTAAAAAATCTTGTATAATTTTTTTGCATTTATCATTAGTACAGGTGAAATTCCATTAATGCTGGAGAACTACAGAGTAGGTGAAACAATAAACACTTCCACACAGACAAATCTTAACAACCCATTGGGATTAATTAAACCAGACAAACTAGATTTATAAATATATGTAGAATACATTAAAAAATAACATGTAAAATCGTAAATATATCAATTACATAATTAGATTGATTTAATTTTAATAGATTGTAAATATATCATACATTTTGCATGCTTTGTGGCAATATATTAAGAGCAATTTTTGCATTTATTGGAGCGAATTAAAAAAAAAAGAACACTTAATTTGAAGAGTGAGTGAAATTAATGTACCGACATATTAAATGTGGCAACCATAAAATATTTATCGTTACAAAAGCATAGAAGCAATTTTGGAATCACATGATACAGGAAGTGAAGTCAAATTACACGTAGTGATGTGCGTTGAATGGGTGGGTGCGTGTAGTTGAGCTGCAGCTTCATTATACTGATTACGTGGCATATCTCTGAGATTTGGTTGATACATATATATATATATGATTGGACAATTTATCCCACTCACACTTCTAACTTTTCAAAAGCGAAAAAGCTACGATGACTCTGCTCACTACAGTATTCACTCAATATTCACGTATAGGTGATAGCCACCTGTATTCTCATACTTATATCTAATAAAAATAAAAAATAAATTTTTGGTCCTTTATATTTATTTTAAGATTTGTCCTCTATATTTTATAGGTTTATTATTATAGTTTTTCATTATCTTATGTAATAAAATTAATATTTTATCCTTCAGATATCAATATTTTACGTGTAATTTTTAAAATAGTCCAAAAGAAGTTGCATAAAAAGAAAGACGAAAAATAAAGACATATTAAAAAATACATATGAACATTAGGAATCTGTTTAATTTAAATGTTTCTTATTTTTATTTTTATTAAAAATAAAAAATAAATTTTAAAATGTGTTTGATTGAGTGTAATAACAATATTTTCTTAAAAATATTTTTTAAAATAAGTTTAAATCTAAAAAATTAAAAATATATCTTTAGTGTTTTAAAAAATATATTTTAAAAAATAAATATTAAAAATAAAAATATAAAATATTTTCATAAACTAAATATACCATAATATTTAGTTAATAATAATGTAAATCAGTCATGTTAATATTTTAAAAATAACGTATTAAATCTATTACATAAACTAACTAAAATGAAAAAAATCATTGATAATAAATCATTGGAACATAAAACATTAAAATAAAATTATAAAGAATTAAAATATCAATTTAAGAAAAAAAAAAGCCGGGCAGGCGGGCAGCGTGACCGTAGTGGATTGCAATATTTTCGGGTTGCCCGAATGTACGGGGGAAGAACGGCGTGATACGTGGAGCGATAAATGCGGTCAAGTGTGGGCCACGCTCTAGTTCATCTTCATCCGTTGAATTTGCAACATTTTTGGCGGGGCTCAACGATTAAAACTTGCAAAGAAGTTCAATTTAGATATTAAAATACCATTTATATTCACTTTTTCGGAGTTGTAATTTAAATACCACTTAACATATTTGACGGATTAATTTAAAAAGGGATATACAAATGATCGGTTTATAGTGAAAGTATAAAATATGGTTTTTGTGAGAATAACGCATTACGCATCAATGCGTGACTTTTCATGTGTGAACCAGACGTTACCCACACGAGATGTCTTACAAATACGACTAGTTTCCATTTCATTTTTAATTTCCTCTTATTAAGCTTCCCTTCCAGTCAAAAAGGGAACACACAAATAAACGGACGAACGCAATTTTCAAAGGCTCTTTATAAAATTAATCATGATTTCATTTTTAAAATAAACTAGCTCAATTTATTACTTTAAAGTTTGATCTCAAGTTTTATATTTAAAAGTTAAAATATTTTTTCTAATTAAAATGGCATTTTCAGAAATGTTTAGTCTTTTTTGACTATTTACCCCAGAAAAAGAAAAAAGAAAAGAAAAAGTCATTGTAGATGGTGAACGGATGGATTCCATTGAGGAACGAAAAAGAAAAAGTTAACATGCTGATACTCTATTTAATATAAATTAATAATTCAATATTAATATTATTCTCACAGCAACTAATTGCTGCCGTAGATGGATCAAGGTTCTTTCATTTTGGTCGTTTTAGTTAAATCAATATTGTTAAATCACACTTACTTTAGCACTAATTTACTTTCAGGCTTGCACGCAAGTACTCACTAAATCCAAATTCTGCAATACATTTCAACTTCCAAGTACTGTGGGTAAATAGTTATATGCTAGTCTCTGCTTACTTTAATTAACAACCATTTAATTTCCACGTTAAGCTAACTCCTTCTCCATTGTGCCGACAAAAAATGGATCGATACTCCTAACATTCAAATTTGTGAGAGTGTGATTAGTTTGGAGTTTCAACACTCACCAACCCTTAGGTCCAATTTGTGTACCACGGTGTACTTGTGCACTGTACACCACCATGAATCTCGACTTCAGCATGTTAATTGAGTCCGACATTTCGATCCATTGCAGAAGACAAACTTCAAATAGTAAATGCGAAAGAAAAAAAGTAAGAAACAATCCAAACACATATGTAGTTACTATGATTTTAATTCTTCATTACTTGATAGCACAGCTTGCATATGAAGCAAAGGGGTTTCATATGGCCCACCATGCTGCTCCTCATCAGTCCCTTACACTCATTCTCCTAGATACACCCTAATTATTTCTGGTTAGCTGCTAATAAATTATTAAATTGTCTAGCTAACACTATAATTGACAGTGTAATTAGGGCTGGGTTGCCAATGACATGGACTTATGTTTATTTTATTTTAATAGAAAGTAAGATTATAGATGTTAATATTAATTTAAATTATTTTTATTAACACTTCGTATTAATCTTCTCGTGGTTGCTGCTATTTGAGCTCAACACTCTCTACTTTTTTAAATTTAAATAATTTGTATATTATTTTTATTAACTTGTGATAATTTTTATTTATTATTAAATTTATTTTTTAGTTAAAACACTTTATAACTTGATATTGCATATTCTTAAAATACATGTGTAATTTTTCTTTATTATTTATTTAATATATTTGATAATTTGTATAAATGACTTAGGACAATTAAAATGTCAAACGAAAATTTCTATATAGCTCAAATGAAATGTTAAGTAATTTGTATATTTTTTTAAAACTTCTTTCTACTAGTCTTCCATTTAAATGTACTTTATAACTTGATATTGTGTACTCTTAATATATATATATATATATAATTTTTATTATTATTCAATATATTTGATAATTTGTATAAATGACTTAACACAATTAAAATGTCAAACAAAAAATTTTATAAAACTCAAATAAAATGTTAAAGGAAATTATTTTCTTACCCACTAAATAACATTGTTTAAACTTTCTATTAAAAAAATAATATATTTATAACACCATTAACATTAAGTACATTCTTAACCAGGGCACTAGTTAACAATTCTCTATATATTAATTTGTTTTTCGCTAAATTTACTTGAAACTTTTTCTTCATACTAATATATATATATATATATATAACTTAGAGATAATTTGTTATTGGTTTCAAAGTTATATATGAGTACTAAAATAAAATAAATACATAGGGTAATAAAGAGAAATTAAAATACATGTGAAAGGATGTGAAATTTTTTAATTGTTTTTAAAATATATGTTACAACAAAATTATGTTTATATAAAAAAATAATGAGAAATAAATTAAATAAGAAATTTAGCATGTACTTTATGTTATTGTGTTTGGTAAATCATTCAAAAAAAAATTGAACACATATCGATTTGACAGTATAATTAATATAATTTGAATGGATAACAAATGATTTTAAATATTCATTATGGTTAATTTTAAGAAGTTTTATTATTTTTTATTTAATAAAAATAAGATCACATTAAATACAGAAAAGATTCTAATCAAAATTAGTGCATATGATATATAGAATTAAAATAATGAATATATCAAAAATGAGAATATAAGGATAAAAGAACTAAAGAAGGAATGAGAATGACAAAAGATTATAGATAAATTGAACTAAAAGGAAACATGATAATTAATGATTTCGGTAAGGTATTTTTATTTAAAATAATAATAATTTTATGTTTTATTTCTAATGTAAAGTAAAACTTCTATTTCTCTCCTTCCTTCTAGGAGTAACAAATTATTTTTACTGTCACATAAAAATTTATTAAAAAACAATTGGACCAAATATATTAAATATATATATATATATATATTAAAAAATTGATATGGCAAACAAAGTCTCAATATTACCCCTAACATAGAGACTTGTGAGGTAGAAAAAAACAGAAAGTTGGCCATTCTGTTTTAGTGGGAAAAGTTATTTGCGGCTTATGGGAGACCAAGAGGCATTAATTAAGGATGATAATTGCGTCTCACAACATTTCACTTTTTGTTCGCCCTCTCCCTCCATAAATACCTGCCTCTTCCTCTGTTTTCCTCCTCACAACACACATCCTCACTTCTGCTCTCTGCTATCTCAAGCAAGGCCTTCCATTCAAATCAATGGCCCTTCTCACTATCCTCATCCTCATTGCCTCTCTGACACTAACCGAAGCCAGAATCCCCGGCGTCTACACCTCCGGCGAGTGGCAGAACGCCCACGCCACGTTCTACGGCGGCAGCGACGCCTCCGGAACCATGGGTACTTAATCACTTTCACCCCAAAAGCTTTAAACTTTACTTCTCAGACGGCCAATTATGACATACTCATTTCTTAAATTCTGCGAATTGTTCATCGTCTTCTTGGGTCCTCTGTTCTCTGTGCAGGAGGAGCGTGCGGGTATGGGAACTTGTACAGCCAGGGATACGGAGTGAACACGGCGGCTCTGAGCACGGCGCTGTTCAACAATGGGCTGAGCTGCGGGGCGTGCTTCGAGCTCAAGTGCGGGAGTGACCCGCAATGGTGCCACGCAGGAAGCCCGTCGATCTTGGTGACGGCCACCAACTTCTGCCCGCCGAACTTCGCTCAACCCAGCGACAATGGCGGGTGGTGCAACCCCCCGAGGCCGCACTTCGACCTCGCCATGCCCATGTTCCTCAAGATCGCCGAGTACCGCGCCGGCATCGTCCCCGTCTCGTATCGTCGGTACGTCCCTTCTTCCTCTTTCTCTTCCCGCTTTTTCCAATGGATTGAAGGCGTAAAGACGTAAAGTATCGCAAAACGACGTCGTGTCATAGTTTGTTGATTCTTTTTGAGCGAGTCAACTAATCAATATTTTGCTGATTTTTACAGATTTAATACAAAAACTTTATATTTTTGAGTGACACAAATAATAAAACTAAAAAAATATGAAATTTGTAATTTAAGTGATATAAAATTAAAATATTACGATCAGTATTTAAACTTCCTCATCATAAAAAAAAAGTGGATGAACTAGTTTTCTTTTAACTACTTTAATTATTTAATTGATAATTTAAAAAGAAATATAATTCAGTTGCTAGGAATATGTTCATTATTTAATTTTTAATTTTTTTATAATATACAATTTAATTTAGGAATTAATGAATAATAAATGTGTTATATTTAAAAAACAAATGATTGAAGCACGTAGTTTTAGAAACTGAGTGCTATATTCTTAAACTTTAAAATAAATAATTAAAAAATATATTTTTAAGTATATTAAAAATATATAATTTTTTCTCAAGTAAGACCTACACTTTACTATTAAAAAAAAAACTGATAGACCATCATCTTCAGAGATGTGTGATGAAATATATAATTTTACTCTATTTTTAAAAATAAATAAACAAATAACAAATTTGCAGTAGCATGATTCTACTACAAAGGGTAGCGACTAGACGTTGGGCCGATTGGTACAGTCATGTGAAAACTGATCAGGAACCGTACAATTTTGTTCTTCGCAAAAGTAGCACCGTTGATCTGTAAAAGACCAATCACTTCCTTCTATCCCACTGCCACACACACTTCAAAGCATCGCGTCACTGTCCCCGTCCCCACTAAGAATCTGGACCCTTCATCTGAATCGGGTTCGGGCTTTGACAAACACACGCACACGATTCCCAATCCAACTAACAGGATGTTACGCTTTTGCCCTGACGATTATGATGGGGTGCGGTGACATGCAGGGTACCGTGCCGAAAGACTGGAGGGATACGGTTCACGATCAACGGATTCCGCTACTTCAACCTGGTGCTGATCACCAACGTTGCGGGAGCAGGGGATATCGTGAGGGTGAGCGTGAAAGGGTCGCGGACGGCGTGGATGAGCATGAGCCGTAACTGGGGTCAGAACTGGCAGTCCAACGCGGTCCTGGTTGGTCAGTCACTGTCCTTCAGGGTCACAGCCAGTGACCGACGCACCTCCTCCTCATGGAACATCGTTCCCTCGAACTGGCAGTTCGGCCAAACCTTCACGGGAAAGAATTTCAGAGTCTGATTCCAAAATTCGCCTCCTAATTATATACATCGTGTCTGGGTCTCTTTTTTATTTTTAAATTTTTCTTGGGATGTGGATATGCGGGAAGAAAAAGGAAGAAAAGAAAGAGAGGGAGGGAGCTTTTTGACTTATTATTGTGATTTTGAATGTGGGCTGGCAGAGGCTGCAAATTCATGAGCCCGCAGCTGCGCTTATTTATAGTGTGTGGGAGTCACTCGCTTGTTATATTAGACTCTGTCTGTAACTTGGTAATGTTTAAAAGGTTAAATGTGAAATTTATGAAGTTGATAGGTCTTTACAGGCGTCACTATGCTGTGATTTTCTTATACTGTTGTTTTCAATTCAATGGTTTCCCTCACTGGCGGAGAGAAAAACAAAAAAACAAAAAAGAAGAAATTTATAGAGACGATACGAACGTGCGGTGTGGAATGCCAATCTGTCAAGCGTCATTGCCTAATTGGCTCTCCACAGACCACTGATTGATATTAAAGTTGGAGGAAGAGAGAGAGAGAGAGAGAGAGAGAGAGAGAGGCCATCCTAGGCAAATAGAATTGAAATATAATTAGCATAATTTACAGCTGTCAGGCTGAGAAATGATCGGAAAATGAAAAGCAGTTAAGGATAAAAGAGACCTAGCTAAATGGGGAGCAACACTATTATGCTCTCCCATAATATGATTAAGAGAGAAAAACTCCAAATAAGTAGACAGGGCCTTTATATCATGAGCAAGAAGTGAAAAGTTATTTATATTTTTGTTATTAAGGTTTTTGCTAAAAATAAGACATAAAAGTTTTTAAAACTCTAATTATGTAATAATGAGTTATAATATATATATATATATAATTATTTTTTAAAAATTTTACATTTATCGTATTTTAATGAAAGAGTTATACATTTTTTATATTTTGATTAAAGAATTTGACAACAAAAAATATAAAAAATTGCAGTCAAATTTTTTTCCTGGTTTTGTGTATTTTGACTTTTATAAAAATATAGTGTATCTTTATCTATTTTTATACTTTTTTGTTCATAGAGATCTATTAAAATTTTTTTGAAATCTAATAACTTAATGCCACATATATTTTATCTAAAATACTTTCTATTAACTTAAAAAATCAATGTTTACGTATTATGATAACTTTTTTTTTGTGACTCCATAATAAAATGTTATTAGTGTGATAAAAAAATGTGGTATTAGGTTTGCAGACATAAAAATATAGATTATAACAAACTTTTCTTAACAAATGATATAAAGTGGGAGTAAAGTAAAACAATGTTACAGTTAAATAAGAGAAGAGTGTATATTTTGAAAGTATAGGAAATAAATGTATAATTTTAAAAAAATTAGAAAGGAGAAAGGTGTAATTTTACTCTTTTCTTTTTGGAGTGTTAAGCAAAAAATGGCTTCTTTTGTTTTTTTGCCCATCCCTAAGATTTGTATGACTTCTCCAGGAAAGTACCAACAATTTAGGGTAAACTTAAATTTGAACAAAATTAATTTTATATCAACGTGATTTATTTTTAAAAATTATTATAAAAAAAATGATTTTAAAAAATGAATTTTGTTTCAATATTGGTTAGTAGAGAAGTTATTGAACGAGATTTTCTAGTAAATAAGATACTTAAAGAGTTGGTCATTGATAGAACTCAATGGTGTCGTACAATCCATGTAGCCGACTCCACCTAGTGGGTTAAAACTATGTTGTTTTTGTTGTTGTATTGGTTAGTAGAAAAACTTTTGAATGTGTAATTACCAGAAATGGTATATATTTTATGTCATTTTATTTCATTTCCCTTATTTAATTTCACTCATATCAAAATGCAATAAAATAAATTATATTAATATTTTAATAATAGTTTTTAACTATTAATACTAATATTTAATTTAAAATATACTCTTATTCTATACAAACATGTTAATTTCACTTATAAAATTTAAGAAGAAAAATAAATAATTTATGTGTTAATAAGTCAAAAATCGTACAACTATGTTTACAAAATTTTCAAATTCTCAATTCTCAAATTAAGAAGTTAATTAAATCAAATATTTAAATTAATGGATCGTGCTTCTATACTCAATTTAACTAACTATTAATCAATTATTTGAATCATTTGACAATATAAATTCATATCTCACTTCTTAAATAAAAATTATAATTAATAAATAAATCAAATAAAAAATAATATTTTATAATCAGAAAATATCTCAAGGGGCCCATTGAAGCAATATAGTTACAGTATATGACCCACCTAATAATTCATCTTTACCTATACAATACCATTGAAGCCCACCGTAGTTTTCCAGAAAGAGAGTGAGAGGGGGCATATCGTACATTCATCGAAGGAGAACAGAGGAAGTCTTCCCAGCAGAGATGGGTTGTCGTGTAATACCCGAGGTATTAGATATTCGAGTTAAGGCTAGACCTTACACATATATACTTATGCAGATGTTTGTGTTCGATTAGGAAGAGCTTGAAGATCTTCAAAGTTGATAAGAATGTTTGGGTATGTGATGTTTATACTCATGGTAGAATCACTCAACTTTCATTAAGAGGAACTTCGTAAAAGCCTGAGTAAGGGACTAAAGTGAAAAGTTAGAAAATAAGTATTTGCTTTGCGTGAGGGAACAAATGAGGACCTTTATAGTGACTAGACCTTGGGAAATATTCAAGATGTGGTCGGTGCCAGGATGATGGTGGTAGTGGAGCTAAAGTTGTATGTAGGATGCTAGGAGGGACTAAAGTGAAGAAAACATAAGATTTTGTATCTTTTGTAAAATGTGTGGTGAAATAGAAATTGGTGTATACGTTGTGTTTTACTGAGATGCAGTGTTGGTACTCCCACTGATTATTCAGAAAATATTTCTAAAATCCCTATTGGGTCATAAATTGGATTTCTTAATGAAGAGGGACTAAATTGCAAGAAAATGAGGCCCACACACATATTAACACACACACACACACACACACAAACACACACAAACACACACACACACACACATTCTTTTATAGCTGTCAAAACGGGCTGGCCCATGCCGGATGGAACATTAAGTGGGATGGGTCGGGCCAGCTCGTTTATAAACAGCTTGATAAATTGACAGTCAGGCCCACCTAGGTGCGGACTGGTGGGCTCAACGGGCCAACTAGCCTGTGCCTTTTTTTTTTTTTTATAAAATCAGCCCTCAAATTCTTTTTTTTCTTGCTCTTTATATTCAAATTTTAATATTCATTTGCTCATTTTCTATAACCAAAATGCCAATTTCTATGCAAATATGCAATTTGCAATATGCCAATATTGTTGGAAATGAATTACTAAGATAATAAGACTAATTATTATGAGTTAATAATCAATGCATAATTAGATATCATTTTATGAAGAATATTAGAATAGTAATTATCAAATAAAGAATATAAAACACTTATAATTTCCCACAATATATATTACGTCAATAAAGAAAATTACAAATGTATATAAATCAATGTAGAAAATCTTGCTTTCCTTTTTTCCCACCTATGGGAGTTCTACTCATTCCCATCTATTCCCTCCAAATCCTAACTCTTCCACTACTTCCCATTAGTCCTTATCTTAAATTGTTATGTTTCATAATTTTTTTAAAAATATAATCTTCAATATATTTCCTTATTACATTGACATTTCACCTTTTATACTTTGGACATAGATTTGTTAACTATTAAATATTAATATTTTTTTTAAGAAAAAATATTTTATCCTGCATAACCCGTGGGTTAACGGGCTGGCCCACTTAGGCCCGAATTTATATGGGCTAGTATAGGATCGAGCCCGTTTTGACAGCTCTACAAACTTTCTCCATGCTTCCTCACGATCTCCCTCTCCCATCCCTCTCTCTTTTTTTCTCCTTCTCTTAGCTCCTTCCTCTTCCATAGGTATGAAGCTCCATGGGTGCCTCAACTCTCTTTTTCGGCAAACGTCACCACCAAAAGTCCTCTTCCCTCACCGAATTCCTCCCTCAAGGTAAGAACTACCCTCCCTTTTCTTTCTTCAAATCTTACGAAGGAACCTTAAGATGGGAATTTGATAAATATGAAATGAGTTTGAACCTTGAGGAAATCTAATTCTCCACACTCTTCTTTGATATAAAAACCTAGAAATTTAAAGAAAACATAGATGCAAACACATCAAGAGGAAGAATGAAATTTGAGAATTTTAGGGGAAAGAATATGAATAAACATGGATGATTTTGATAGTAATCTCGATTCAATGTTGGAATTGATCTTTTATGAAGTTTTTACATGCTAAAAACAAGAATTTGATGACTCATATTGATGGGATTGAGCTTTAGGATGTTTAAGGGATCAAATGGGTGCATTTGGGTGCTTTTTTGCTGTCATGGAGGACCTTCCCTAGTTCAGGGTGCCATCCCCAGGCTGCAAATATTAGTGTAATACCCATGAAAAATAAAATATAAATGCGTGTTTTCAAACTACTGTTACTATTTCACTATACGGTACTATTTACCCGTATAATACTATTTACGTATATGGTACTGTTCATTTATACAATCAAAATGTCAAGTACTAGATATGGTTTGGTTATAAGAGAAAACTAGAAAGAAGTTTGTAGGAGAAAATGACGTTTTATGTGTAAAAATACCCTCAGGGACTAAATTGAAAGGACTGAATTGAAAAGAAACTTAAAGGTTTAAGATGAAAGGATAGTTTTCCCTTTAAGTTTCCAATAGTAATAACAAAAAAATTTTCGCGTCATATGCACAGTAACTACATTATTAGAAATGTCATTTTCGTAAATAGTAAATTAAATATTTTATTAATGCATAGTATCAAATAATACCCTTGACTTTTGCTATAAATAGGCCCTTCCATTTCACTTCTAAACTCACACCTTCAACTTCTCTTCTTCTCTCCTTAAGTTTCTCTTACTCCGACGCTAGGCCTCTGAGATTTTGGACCTTTCTTTTTTTGCTTAGATAAGGATACTATGCCCTTTCTATATCTTTCAAATTTTAGAAGTTATTTTCTTAAGTATGCTCTGTGGTTACGGCTTTGGCCGATCTTCCACATCAGAAAAACTGTCGTTAGCTATTTATATGTTATTTTGATTCTCTGATTACCGAAATATAATGTAAACTGTGAAGAATACATGTCTAGGAAAGTTCTGGCTAAGGAAAGACCTGGTTTTTAAGTGTGTCCAGTGTGACCCTCCACTCTTTCCTGGAACTTACCTGGTGTACTCTTTTACAGATTGTATTCTCTATTTCTGGTATAAATAGTACCCGTACGTATGAATAGTAACTGTATGAATAGTAATTGTATGAATAGTAATCATATGTATGAACAGTATCTGTACGAAAATAATCTTAACGTATTTTCTGTAATCTTTCATGAAAATCTCCGTAGCAGAACACTGAAATTCACCTGTGTACTCTTGTCCGTAACGACTTAGAGAAGTGATACTCGTACGGAATCCAGGTGAGTGAAACGACCCCGTTTTAATAGAGTTTTAGCATTACTGGTGATAAAAAGTATGTCGTAGGACACTCCCAAGATTCATAGGGGGAAATTGGATTCAGAATGGTGAATATAATGAGATAATTAATCCAAAAGTATGGATAAGACAAACCAAATATCTCATGATGATGTGAAATTTGAATCATATGATTATATACTATACCTGTTATAAGGATGAATATTATATTGTGCTTCTGATTATGACATGAAATACTGTACTATTGATTGTGATTGAGCGGTACGGTACCCCCTCTCACGGCAAGGCGGAAAACTCGGTTTAAAGGGTGTCTTGACCAATGAGTGTGGAGACAATGATTCCCTCAGTAGGGATATAGCCCGGATTGGTGATAAATCTGTGAGGCGCCCTAGCTAAGAGGATGAGGTTGTGCGTCTTGGCGGAAATATACAAAATTGGTGAGCCGACCTGTGTGCGCTCTCCGGGATATATTGCCATTGATGAGTACTAGTAACGTTTGTTGAATTGGATGAATTTTTGTCTTCTTGTATGTAATTTCTAACTATGTCTATTGGTTGAGCTTGAGCCTTCGGATATGCTTGCATGACTGGTGATGTATTTGAATTTTATTAACGCGAGGCTGATTTGCTCACTGAGTTTAAAAGCTCACACTCTCTGTACAAACTTTTTGTTCAGATCAGGTTGCCGCCGAAGAACATTCGCTAGAGGAGTAGATCACGTTGGACCTTCTCGCTGTCGGGTAGGCCCTTCTTTTGTTATACAGTATGTTGCTCTGTAATCGTCTAGGACATCTAGGTCAGGGGTTTGGTATTTGGCTTGTATTTCAGTATGATAATGTATTTTGTATTGAGGATCTATTGTTTTTAATTAAGAAAATTTGATGTATTTTCTTTGTATTTATTAAAGAATGGTATTTTAAGAATATAGAGATAATGACTAATAATTTTACTTGTGGGAAGAATTTATCGAAAGGCTTACAGTGATGGGATATTCATCATTGTGCCAGTCATGTGCCTAGAAAATGGGTCGTGACAAAGTTGGTATCAAAGCATAGGTTGTTAGGTCTCCTAGTGATTACAGAGCAAAGTGTCTTTAGTGGGCCTTCCCCTATTGTCGTGACTGCAGCACGACCATAGGATGAAGATCCACCAAAAGCCCTATAGAGTTTAAAATCCTTTTCTTTCGTGTCTTTCCTTGAAGCATAATAGTAACGATATATATTATTCTTAATTGTAGAATAAGTTTAGATGGCCTGATAAAAATCAAATACTTCTGGAATCCGCACAACATCTGGCAGGACCTTTGTTCCTCCAGTTACTCAGTTAGCAGGTGCAACGATGGAGACTCCTAATCGTGTAGAAAGGTACTATGCGTAAAAAAGTTGTTAGATTAGAATGTCCGTTCTTAGTAACTACGCCTACTTGAGGTACCCTACTAATAGAACGAGGCTATCGAGCTTGCAAGGTAAGAGTCGGAGAAATAAATACAACAGTAGACCTAATGCTGTTAGATATGACAGACTTTGATGTCATCTTAGGCATGGATTGGCTGGCATCTTGTCATGCCACCCTGGATTGCTATAATAATATAGTTAAGTTCAATATTCCGGGGGAGCCTTCCTTCGTATTTCATGGTGAACGAAGTGAAATTTTTGGAAATCTTATATCTTTAATGAGTGCCCAAGTTTATTGCGAAAGGGTTGTCAAGGATACTTGGCATTTGTTAAAGATATTAAGAAAGAAGAACTAAAAGTAGAGGACGTGCTAGTAGTCCAGGAGTTTGTAGATGTCTTCCCAGATGATCTACCAAGTGTACCCCCAAATCGAGAGATTGAGTTCCAGATAGAGTTAGCACCAGATACTCGCCCAATCTCCATACCCCCTTATAGAATGGCACCAACAGAATTAAAAGAGTTAAAAACTCAGTTACAGGACTTGCTAGACAAAGGCTTTATAAGGCCAAGTTATTCACCTTGGGGAGCTCCTGTTCTGTTCATGAAAAAGAATGACGGATCGATGAGACTATGCATAGATTACAGGCAACTGAATAAGGTAACTATAAAAAATAAATACCCGTTGTCTCGCATCGACGACCTTTTCGATCAACTTCAAGGAGCCAAGTGTTTTTCAAAGATTGACTTGAGGTCTGGTTATCACCAACTCAAGATCAAGGAGGAGGATGTGCCTAAAACAGCCTTCCGTACCAGATATGGGCACTACGAGTTCTTGGTAATGTCATTTGGATTAACGAATGCACCAGCTGCTTTCATGGATTTAATAAATAGGATTTTTAAATCCTTTTTAGACAAATTCGTCATTGTCTTCATAGACGACATTCTGGTGTACTCAAAGACTTCAGAAGAGCACGAACAACACCTTCGTATTGTGTTGCAGACATTGAGGGGTCATCAATTGTACGACAAATTCTCTAAATGCGAGTTTTGGATTGATCGCGTGACTTTCTTGGGACATGTGATCTCCAAAGATGGCATCTAAGCAGACCCAAGCAAAGTAGAAGCGGTCAAAATGTGGCCTAGACCTACCTCCGTCACGGAGATTCGCAGCTTCTTGGGACTGGCAGGATATTATCATCGTTTCATCCAAAATTTTTCTCAGTTAGCCGCCGCTCTCACACGACTGATTAGGAAAGGAGTAAAGTACCAATGGGATGACGCTTGTGAAAAAAGCTTCCAAGAACTCAAGAAAAGGTTAATCTCCGCACTTGTATTGGTCTTACCCTCAGGACCAGGAGGTTTTACAGTGTACTGCGATGCATCAAGAGTAGGGTTGGGATGTGTTCTCATGCAGCATGGCCAGGTAGTGGCATATGCATCGAGACAGCTTAAGAAACATGAACAAAACTACCCCACCCACGATCTGAAAATGGCAGTAGTAGTTTTCGCTTAAAGATATAGCGACATTATCTATACGGAGAAACTTACGAAATCTACACTGACCATAAAAGTCTAAAATATATTTTCAACTAAAAGGACCTAAACTTGAGGCAGAGGAGATGGGTAGAATTACTAAAAGATTATGATTGCAATATTCTTTACCACCCAGGCAAAGCGAACGTAGTGACAGATGCTTTAAGTCGAAAATCTATGGGTAGTCTAGCCCATATAACAGTAACAAGAAGACCATTGATCCAAGAACTACAAGAGCTGAGAGCAAAATGTGCTACTCTTGAGGTTACAAGGACAGGATCATTCTTAGCCCATATCAGGGCTAGTCTTCTCTTATAGACCAGATACGGATATTTCAAATGGAGGATCCTGAGCTTGTCCAAATTATGGAAAAGGTGAAGATTGGTGAAGTGAATAGTTTCACACTCGACGATACAGGAGTCTTGCGTTTTGAACAACGGTTGTGTGTACCAGATGTTGGAACTCTTAGACGAGACATCATGGAAGAAGGCCATTGTGCTGCATATGCTGTACATCCAGGAACCACCAAGATGTATCAGGATCTGAAACAGATCTACTGGTGGAAAGGAATGAAACAAGACATAGCAGAATTTGTGTCTCGTTGTTTAACCTGTCAACAGGTTAAGGCTGAGCATCTAAAGCCAGGAGGCTCGTTACAACAATTAGAGATTCCTGAATGGAAATGGGAACGAGTGACGATGGACTTTGTTGTTGGTCTACCTCGCTCCACAGGAGGTTATGACTCAGTTTGGGTCATTGTTGACCGACTAACCAAATCATCACACTTCATTCCAGTCAAAACCACTTATGGTGTAGTAACGTTGGCACAATTGTATATTAAAGAAATAGTGAAGCTGCATGGAGTACCTATATCTATCATTTCTGATAGAGGTCCTCAATTTACCTCTCGTTTCTGGAAAAGTTTTCAAGAGGCATTAGGTACTCGAGTGGACCTTAGTACCGCTTTTCACCCACAGACAGACGGACAGTCAGAGCGGACGATTCAGACGCTAGAGGATATGTTACGAGCTTGTATCATAGATTTCAGTGATAGCTGGGAGAAGCATTTGTATCTAGTAGAATTTGCATATAACAACAGCTATCAGGCCACTATTGGGATGGCACCCTATGAGGCCTTGTACGGGAGACGTTGCAGATCTCCGATCGGTTGGTTCGAGATAGGTGAAGCAAAAGCATTAGGACCCGACTTGGCCCAGGATGCCCTAACCAAGGTAAAGACAATACAAGATAGGATGCGAGCAGCTCAAAGTAGACAAAAGGCATACGCTGATCACAGACGACGTGATTTGGAGTTCTCAGTCGGCGATATGGTATTCCTTAAGGTCTCTCCAATGAAAGGTGTGTTGAGATTTGGAAGGAAAGGAAAGGAAAGGAAAGTTGAGTCCTAGATACATCGGGCCTTATGAAATTTTAGAACGAGTGGGAAAAGTGGCTTATCGGCTTGCCCTACCTATGGAACTGGAAGGGATTCACCCTGTTTTTCACGTATCCATGTTAAGGAAGTACCTTCCTGACCCTTTTCACATACTTCACCCTTCTCACAATGATTCTATCCTAGTAGATGAAAACTTGTCATACGAGGAAATACCGGTGGCTATCCTCGATAGTCAAGTAAAGAAACTCCGATCTAAGGAGATTCCATCCGTCAAGGTTTTGTGGAGGAATCAAACTCACGAAGAAGCCACATGGGAAGCCGAGGCCGACATGCGTTCTAGATATCCGCATCTTTTTACGACTTGAGGTAATTTAAATTCGGAGAACCGAATTTCTTAAAGGGGGTGATAATGTAATACCCATGAAAAATAAAATATAAATGCGTGTTTTCAAACTACTATTACTATTTCAGTATACGGTACTATTTACCTGTATAATACTATTTACCTGTATAATACTATTTACATATATGGTACTGTTCATTTATACAATCAAAATGTCAAGTACTAGATGTGGTTTGGTTATAAGAGAAAACTAGAAAGAAGTTTGTAGGAGAAAATGACGTTTTATGTGTAAAAATACCCTCAGGGACTAAATTGAAAGGACTGAATTAAAAAGAAACTTAAAGGTTTAAGATGAAAGGATAATTTTTCCTTTAAGTTTCCAATAGTAATAACAAAAAAATTTTCCGTAAGGTGCACAGTAACTGCATTATTAGAAATGTCATTTTCGTAAATAGTAAATTGAATATTTTATTAACGCATAGTATCAAATAGTACCCTTGACTTTTGCTATAAATAGGCCCTTCCATTTCACTTCTAAGCTCACACCTTCAACTTCTCTTCTTCTCTCCTTAAGTTTCTCTTGCTCCGACGCTAGGCCTCTGAGATTTTGGGCCTTTCTTTTTTTGCTTAGGTAAGGATACTATGCCCTTTCTATGTCTTTTAAATTTTAGAAGTTATTTTCTTAAGTATGCTCTGTGGTTGCGGCTTTGGCCGATCTTCCACATCAGAAAAACTGTCGTTAGCTGTTTATATGTTATTTTAATTTTCTGATTACCGAAATAGAATGTAAACTGTGAAGAACACATGTCTAGGAAAGTTCTGGCTAAGGAAAGACCTAGTTTTTAAGTGTGTCCAGTGTGACCCTCTACTATTTCCTGAGAACTTACCTGGTGTACTCTTTTACAGATTGTATTCTCTATCTCTGTTATAAATAGTACCCGTACGTATGAATAGTAACCATATGAATAGTAATTGTATGAATAGTAACCGTATGTATGAACAGTATCTGTACGAAAACAATCTTAACGTATTTTCTGTAATCTTTCATGAAAATCTCCGTAGAAGAACACTGAAATTCACCTGTGTACTCTTGTCCGTAACGACTTAAAGAAGTGATACTCGTACGGAATAGTGAAACGACCCCGTTTTAATAGAGTTTTAGCATTACTGGTGATAAAAAGTATGTCGTAGGACACTCCCAAGATTCATAATGGGAAATTGGATTCATAATGGCGAATATAATGAGATAATTAATCCAAAAGTATGGATAAGACAAACAAAGTATCTCATGATGATGTGAAATTTGAATCATATGATTATATACTATACCTGTTATAAGGATGAATATTATATTGTGCTTCTGATTATGACATGAAATACTGTACTATTGATTGTGATTGAGCGGTACGGTACCCCCTCTCACGGCAAGGCGAAAAACTCGGTTTAAAAGGTGTCTTGACCAATGAGTGTAGAGACAACGATTCCCTCAGTAAGGATATAGCCCGGATTGGTAATAAATCCGTGAGGCGCCCTAGCTAAGATGATGAGGTTGTGCGTCTTGGCAGAAATATACAAAATTGGTGAGCCGGCCTGTGTGCGCTCTCCGGGATATATTGCCATTGATGAATACTAGTAACGTTTGTTGAATTAGATGAATTTTTGTCTTCTTGTATGTAATTTCTAATTATGTCTATTGGTTGAGCTTGAACCTTCGGATATGCTTGCATGACTGGTGATGTATTTGAATTTTATTAACGCGAGGCCGATTTGCTCACTGAGTTTAAAAGCTCACACTCTCTGTACAAACTTTTTGTTCAGATCAGGTTACCGCCGAAGAACATCCGCTAGATGAGTAGATCAGGTTAGACCTTCCCGTTGTCGGGTAGGCCCTTCTTTTGTTATACAGTATGTTGCTCTGTAACCGTCTAGGACATCTAGGTCAGGAGTTTGGTATTTGGCTTGTATTTCAGTATGATAATGTATTTTGTACTGAGGATCTATTGTTTTTAATTAAGAAAATTTGATGTATTTTCTTTGTATTTATTAAGGAATGGTATTTTGAGAATATAGAGATAATGACTAATAATTTTACTTGTGGGAAGAATTTATCGAAAGGCTTACAGTGATGGGATATTCATCATTGTGCCGGTCATGTGACTAGAAAATGGGTCGTGACAATTAGTATGATTGAAATTGTCATAACTCTTTTGTTTAAGCTTCGTTTCTAGCAAACTATATATCATTGAAAGATTTTTGAATCTAATTTCTAATAGAACAAGTTTTACTGAAGAATTCTTTACCGTTTATGTTTTATGATTAATAGTGACCAAAGGTCATAAATGTTTGGAAGCATATTTGCTAGCTATTACTATTGATGATGTTTTGAGTTGATTGTAGCATGAAATGAGCTCATATGGTCTTGAAATTTTTATAAGGTATTCTTTGACATATGTAGATATGATCTGAATATTTTCTTAGTGTTTGGGAAACCATTGCTAGGTCAAATATTAGAGATATAGTACCTATCTCAGAATTTGTACTAATTTGACCAAGTTTTACTTAATACTATGTCAAATGGACCAAATGGTCAAGTTTGACCTTGAAATTTTTATGGAAGGATGTCATAACACTATAGTACATGTCCACCAACTGTCATGAGTTTTAGAGCTGATTAAGTAGGTCAATGGCTTGTAAAACTGATACCCTCATGCTGCAGAAGTAGTTTGGGCAACAATTGTGACATAATGGTTTTGATATGGTAAACGTCGTTATTTCTTTCTAAAATTTTTATGTAAGATTCTAGACATGTTATGAATGTTTACTACCAAAATTCATAAACTTTGGAGTTGTGAATTTTGCCCAAAAAATTATAGGATGTGAGAGTCCGAATTTTAGTCCTAAGTGGAATAAACATAGTTTTCGTGTATTCTTGTTCGGTGATTCCTATCTAATGAAATGGTGTATGGTTACACTGAGTCTAGGATAAATGTGATGTGATGAGATACATAATATAGATGAATATCTCATTATTATATGAGATATTGTTGATGCTATGTGTTCTTTAGAAATGTTCTTTTTCCCTTTTGTAAATCATTCTATATGCGAAATTATGAAATGTTGCCATTTATCCTAGTTGCCATTATATGTACTTGCGATAATTACATATGGTGATACATGGATACATATACCTATGCAGAATTGTAAATGATATATGCGAAATTATGAAATGTTGCCATTTATCCTAGTTGCCATTATATGTACTTGCGATAATTACATATGGTGATACATGGATACATATACCTATGCAGAATTGTAAATGATTTAATGCATACTTATTGAGTGATGACAAATGTTTTATGCTTGATGATTTGAGTATTGCCTGTGTTTGTTTTTGCGCACAATTATGCTGCATGAGCTTTTATGTTGCGGTTGATTAATTTCTCGTAAGTCCATGGCCATGGTGAGATGAGGGTCTAGGTTGATAAGGGGTCATCGCAATCTTGGTAGCGAAAGGGCTTAGTGAGTCATTGGTTCATAGCGACCCCTGTAACGAAAGGGTTTGGTGGGACGACTTCCCTAGTAACCTATGAGTTCTCGAGAGGGCTTGGTGGGAGTTCGAAGTCGGTTTTGGCAATGGCCCATTGTGACCCGATCGAGTGAACTTGTTTACTGGATATATGTGATGTGATGAATATGCTTTTAATTTGAGAAAAATTTCATTTAAAGTCTTGCATTTGACATGAGCTGAATTATGATTTTTCGTCACCTCACGAGTGTGCCATTGGCATGAGAAATATTAGATATCATAAATGCATATAGGATGATCATTGGTATAATGTATAAATGATGCATGAGACGATGTGAGGTTGTATTTTAGCACAAAATCTCACACATTAGTATGAGTTGGCCCATAATTATATCGCATGTGTTAAGTACTTAAATCTCGATGAATTTGAGTAGTCATTTGCATTATAGGTATGTGAGTTATATTAATGTAAAAAGAATTACATGTTCTTTCATGTAGGATCTCTTTATATTTGAAGGGAACAACTTGCATAAGGAAATGTGTTTTATGAGATCACGATTATAACTACAAACCTAAGATGCTTTAGTGAATCATAAAAGAAAAAAAAAACAACCATTCAAATAATAATGATACGAAGTAGAACTAATGTGGGACGTGTTACACTCCCTAAGTCATATAAATGTCTTGTTGGTTACCAATGAACTATTGTAATAAGTTATGGTATGGTTTAGACTTCTGTATAATGTGAGTCCCAAACACATATTGCGTAATGTATGTTGATGCCCTCTGGATTGATGAATGACATTGACTAAGGTTAGAGGCCTACGGGCAAATACTTAGAGGATAAGAGGTTAGTTTCTGCACTTACAAGGCAATGCTGCTTAAACGTACAACTGTCCCTTTGTGGAATGTTTATATTGCTTAAAGGTACAACTGTCCCTTTGTGAGATGTTTTTCCAGCAAGTATATTAGGAAACTTATTATCAAAGTGTGGGTAAGATTAATGGTTCTTACTGAGTATTCCTATACTCACCTTTCTTTATTATGTTTTACCCCTGCAGGTTTAAGGGTGTTTTAACCCAAGATACTTTGGAATGTGACTTTCCCATGTCTCTGTGACAAGTAGTCCCCTTCCTTGTGCTTATGTTCAGGTATGCTTTGTAGCTTCGTAAGCATCCTAGGTCTTGCTTTATTGGTGTTTATGATGATGGTTATGTGTCTGTGTTAGAAAGTTTCTCTAAGTTGTTACAAGTTGAGTAGCAGGCTTACGGTTTGGGAACAACCCTTCCCATTTATCGTGCCGGTCACGTGCTCTTCTTGGGGTCATGACATGCCAGATCTGAGCAATAAGCGGTGACAGCATCTTTCTTCAATGAAGAATGTAAGTCTCTTTCTCTCTCTCCTTCTCTTTCTTTGCTTTTTGAACTCTTTGTGTCTTTGTTTAGTCTCTCGTCCCTCCCTTTGCTTTCCCTCTCTCTTGTCCCTCCATCTGCTTTCCCTCTCTCTCATTTTCTTCCTTTGCTTTTTGAACTCTGTGTCTTTGTTTAGTCCCTCGTCCCTCCCTCTGCTATCTCGAATCTCTCTCTCTTCGCTGTTTCAAGAAGAAGGATCTATGAATAGGAAAGTGTTTGTAGAAAATAATGATTTAGGAAAAATCGATTTTCACAAGAAGCTACAAAATTTCACTTCTTGTCAAAATCAGTTTTGATGCCATAATTGATTCTTGATTTTGCTGTGAACGTGAAACCAAACATGTTAACTTTGCTAAAGCATGGATTTTTCAGGCTTGAACGCATGTTACTTCTTCATGAACACCAAAACAAACAAAGCCTTAATGTTTACATCTCTTTGATGAAAAGCCCAATTGGCCAGAGATATGCCAAAGAAACAGAAAAGGCCATATACATATTTCAGGATCCAGATCCTCTACCATATTTTTAGTATGATAGAGTGCCATACTTTTTTAGCAACGGTTTTTTTATTGCTAGAAGTTTTAACAATAGAAGCAACGGAAAGAATTGTTGCTAAAAGTCCTGACAAAGATTAGTCTAGACAAAGAACCTGGATCCCATATTTCAATACTTGCATGTGCGACATTTTATTGTTTGGGTAGCAAAAATTCGTAGTAAGAGCTTCAAAAGGATCAGGGCATATTTCAATTTTATACATGAAAAAAATACAAAGATTTAGCAGGCATTTGCAATTTTTTTTAAAGATTCAAATGTCTAAATTTAAATATATATTTGATTATCAAAATATTGTTTCTAAAATTAAATATTAAATGATTAAAATTATTTTTTTAACATCTGAACATATAAAAAGTTTATTAGTAAAAAATAATATTTAAAAAAATTAGTAGTATAACATATATTATAAAATATTGATAAAATTTAAATTAAAAAATAGATTTATATATTAACGAAAATATTCAAATAACTCTACGATGAGGAATTTTGAAATCTGCAAGTTATAGTACGATGTGAATATAGAAATAATAAATCTTAAAAATCAAATTAGCAAAGAAATACAATTTTTATGGGAAAAGAAATAAAAGGCAAAAAAAAAAATGATTTGAAGAAGAGTACATGTTATGTGTGTGTGTGTGTGTGTGTGTGTGTGTGTGTGTGTGTATTTATTGAAAAAATTGGGAGAAAACTAAAAGTTAAAATGAATAATACCTTAGTGCTACTAATATTTTTTACAAAATCTAATTTATTAAAATATATTTAGACTTATTAAACACTTAAAAAAAACAAAGACAACAAATACTGTGTGTGTGTGTGTGTGTGTGTGTGTGTGTGTGTGTGTGTGTGTGTGTGTGTGTGTGTGTGTGTGTGTGTGTGTGTGTGTATTTATTGAAAAAATTGGGAGAAAACTAAAAGTTAAAATGAATAATACCTTAGTGCTACTAATATTTTTTACAAAATCTAATTTATTAAAATATATTTAGACTTATTAAACACTTAAAAAAAACAAAGACAACAAATACACTTAATGATCTAAAATATGAAAACATTAAAATAAAAAATTTATTTAGTACAAACAAATAAGACTTAAAATATGAATTTGTTTAACTACTTAAGCCCAGTTGTATATTTTTTTTTTAGGTTAAGAATGACCAATATCATAAGTCATTAATTTAATTGAATTAATTTGAATCCTATAAAGTTTTTCAACAATAATTTTCTTCATTCGTAACCCTAAATCTAGGTCATTATTTAGGAACAACATATATCAATCAACTTCTATCTAACTTTAGTAGAGCAGTTTTATATAGGCTGGTAGTTTTGTTTTGATTAAATAAGTCGTTTATCCTATTATATTACATAAAAACTGTTAATACTTAAATATAGTCTGAAAACTAGAATCTCAGAAGCAATCGTCAAAATGGGTCTTGCTCATTACCCTGTTCTTTAACCATGTAGCACAAGAAGCAATCGTCAAAATGGGTCTTGCTCATTACACTGTTCCTTAACCATGTAGCACAAGAACTTTTCATAGTCTTGATATGCAATATTTCAATCCACATGTTCAGGGCAATGTATCTAAGAGAGCTCATGGTTTAACGGTTCAGTGAATCAGAATAGGCGACCATCGTTTAATAACAGAAAGATCCACCTGTGTTTTCATGATTACCTATAATATGCAGCATTCTTTACCTTCTACAATTGAATTGTAAAATTCAGCAACTTTCAGTCTTTAGCTTTATTGTACTACAGATCTCACCGAGTTAAATTTCCACAAGGTTGTTTAATCCTTCCTTTTTAGTTGTAATGCATTGGCCTTACTTCAAATTTGACCAACACAGATGTAATATTTATTACGTATTTTCTCAGAGAATCACTAACTGGTTCGAATTGAAGAAAAGGACTAAACAAACAAGATTAGCTGTAGAAAAAATGATTAAAATGTGGGATGGAATCAGTAGACAAAATGGGATCAAGAAAACCCATCATCTGTGGATACCATCCTTACGGTTGTCTGGCCGCTGCCTGATCACAACACATCCACTATGTCCACAAGTAACAAGCTTTTTCTGAAGAAAAAGCCTGTTATTTGCAACTATAGCAGCAGTTCCAATCAGGCTTTCTCTTTAGCACTGATGCTTCTCCGAGAAAACAAACCTTAATCAAGTGTTCTCTCTCTCAAATACAATCAGTGCAAATCTCCAAAAACTCTAAAAGAAAAATAACCAAAAAAAAAAATTGAAAGCCCATAGTCGATTGAAGACAAAAACCAGGAACATGCAGGGCTCATATCAAGTGTAAATTTGGGAAGATCTGTCATAGTGGGAGACACCCAATTCAATCAGAAGGGGAAGACAAGACAGAGCCTGAGATACCAAAGCCAAACCCTAACGTTGAACAGCGTGTGGCGGCACCTTTAGGCTCAGTGCTCTTCGTCCCTTGTTCGTAATCGAATTGGGTTTCTTCTGCTGAGAACAGTCCCACTCAAGCCTCTCTCTTTGTAATCACAGCCCTAGCCATTGGACGCTGCCGCCTCACCGCCTATGCTTTATATACAGAACTGAACCCTTGCTTGGATTTTATTCTCTAGGGTTTCACTTTCACGCGTTATATTTATTCTTTTTTGTTTTTTGATAAATAGGAGTATACTATAAAATAAAGAAAAAAATACAAGTAACCCCTCTGAATTAAACAAAAAATCTTCCATAAATTTTTCATTTTATACCAAAAAAAAACCTTCTATCTAGCGATTAACGTTGATTGAAATATTTTGACTATCACAGATAAAATTTGACACATCATGACATGACAAAATTTATACAATGTCATTCTTGGATTCGTTCTAATAATCAAATCCGACCAATCTCCCTCTTCCTTGCGTTTGCTTCTGCGTAACCCCCACCAAGGCGCTAAGTTCTTTTCACTCCCTCTTCCTCACATCTCAATCCACTATCTTCGGATTAGCTTGCCTTGCCCCTGTCCTCGTCCTTGCTCCCCAAATTTGTCCCCGTCTCCGATTGGGGGAGGAAAAATTCCTCCATCCCTTTTCCTTGCCTCCCCGTTGGGACCCACAGGTTATTTAAAAAAAAATTCAACAAAAATTTTATAGAAGAGTAATTCTTATTTAGTTTTTGAAGTAGTTCTCTTCGGCCAGATGAAAAGGGATACATAATTCACAATTTAGTTCATACAATTTGAAATTAGAATTTCACAACATAATTCTATCTTAATCAAGCTGGAGTCCCTCGTACCTGAGACGGTGACGGACGAGAATGGAGAGAATCCAGTCAGAGACGGCGACACTGAGGGAGGATGAAGGCAGAGATGGCAAAATTGAGGGAGTACGAAGGCAGAGACGGTGACATCGAGGGAGGACGAGGGCAGAGATGGCGACGCCGAGAGCAGAGACACCAAGAGAAGATGAAAGTCAAAGGTAGAGATGCGGACGCCAAGGGAGGTTGAAGGCACGACGACGGCGACAAGGCAAAGGACGATAAAGGCAGGGAGAGTTTCAGAATGTAGATTTGGGAATCTAAGTTAGAATGAATAAGGATGTAGGATTTTTGTTTTTTATTAAATTTTTTTTATTTTAGTTGTAAAATTACTATTTTATACTTAAGATATATATTTTAAGATACTTTTTGATGACAAGAACCCCGCGGAATGGAGAGTGTGATCCCGTCTTTGCCTTTATTTAACTTTTGGAGAGATTTTCTCTTCTGCCCTTGTCCTTGTCGGGAAAAATCCCCACCAACAGATCTCCAAATTGAGGGCCCATTGCCATCTCTACTAAAATTCCTCTTTAGTCCCAAAACTAAGGAGGGGAGTCGGTCACATATTTGGAAAAATACATAAAGCTAAAGGGGTTATTTGTATTTTCCTCATAAAATAAAACAAAAATTGTATTTTAGTATGTAAATTGTAGGTTCCTTTTTTTATTTTTCCATATTTTAAAAGTTTCATTTTGATAATTTATATTTTGAAAAGTTTTACTATTTTGACATTGTTTTGTTAAACTGTTAGTTTATGAACAAATTTGACATACCATCCTCCAAATACTATTATTATTAGTCCACATGGTTGCTGAATTAGTGAACCACATATAATTTCCGAAATGCTTTTAAATTTTCAAAATTTTCAAAATTTTCCAGAAGAGAGGAAGGATACAAACATTTTGAAAATTACACGTAAGCAACTAATATTAGTAGTCATGTAATTTGATCACATCAACATTTAGAGAATGACATGTCAATTCCATTATATAGACTAACAATTTTATCAAAATAGTAAAATTTTTAAATATAAAAAATCAAAATGAAACTTTTAAATCATAAAAAATTAAAATAAAATTTAAAATAAATATAAAAGATCAAAATATCAATTTTGCCTAAAAGAAATTTATTGAGGATAATTCAAACAATGATATTTAAAATAAGTTATCAAATTATTTAATAAAATGTTACGTGTGATATTTCCCAAATAATCTCATGATATTGAATAAAAGAAATTGACATAATGTTTTTTTTTAAACTAAAATATATTACGACGTGTAAATAAGGTGAGAGTCGATAATGGGAAAAAAAAAAGCAAGATGAGAATTAAACTCAAAATGCATTATATTTATTTTAATAATTAATTCATTATAACTTGAAAAACGTGTTGTTTGCAATAAAACTCTTAAGCATCAAAGTAGCATTTTATGGAAAGACAAATACAGATGCAACAAGATATGATCTTTATAACAAATCAATATTACACACATTTTGTAAGTAGAAAATAAGGTGGAACAAGAATAGGAGATTAGTCAAGTAACTTCCGTTTCAATTGCAGTGCCTTAATTTGTAGAACGACTTCCTTATATTAAAATTAAAATTTCAACCATACAATTATTAAAAATTAAAATATCAAGATCATAAAAATTTGCCACTCAACTTGTGTCTCCTTAGCAATGCACCATCATACTCATCCTCCTCCAAAATCGTTGTTTATTTCTCTTTCATACTTAATTATTGATTGACCTCCACTAAAATAATGTGTTGAGTAGTTTGGTTTTTAAGTAAATAATTAACCCAAAAACAAAAAGCAAGTTGGAGACTCTTCTCACAACTTCTTCAAAATTTTCACTAAACTACGTCTTATCTTTAATCTAAGGGACTGTTTGGTTCAACGGATGGGAGGAGAAGAGGGAGATTTTAATGAAGGGGAAGGGAGGGGAAGGGAGGGAAGGGAAAATAAAATTTCTTTATTTGATTTAGTTTGAGAGTAGAGGAGGGAAGTGAAAATAAACTTTTTTTTGTTTGGTTTGCAAGGGGAGAGAAAGGAAAATAAAATAAAATGACTATTATAGCTATTTTATTGTATGACCAACAAAACATGACAAATTTGTTATCACTTATATTTTAATAAGTTAGTTCATTTGTTATGGTGAAATAATATAACATTTTAACAATTTTAATTTAATTAATCTAAAAAGTATCTCAAATGTATAATGTGTTTTAAAAATCATATAAAATTTTAATTTTATTATTACCGTAATAAGAAAAAAAGTTAAATAATTTTATTGTTAGAAGAAACAAAAAAATAATTAAGTATAATTTAACTAACTGATTAAAATTCTATTTTGGTCTCTCACATATGTTCTTTTTTTAATAGATTTTTATTCTCAATTTGGTTTCTTACATATTGATATGTTATCAATTCAGTCTCTCAAAAAAATTATATTCTCAATTTGGTCCATCATAAATTAATATGTTATCAGTTTAGTCCCTCACTTATTTTCATTCTCAGTTTTATCCCCAATCAATTGATATATTATCAATTTAGTTCTTGTTTTGCTAGCTATAACTTTTGATAGTAACAATTTTTGATGAAGGGACTAAATTGATAACATATAAATTTGTAAGGGACCAAATTGAAAATAAAAATATGTGAAGAACTAAATTAATAACATATCAACACATTGAGAATGAAAATCTACGAGGGACTAAATTGATAATATATCAATCTATAAGGACCAAATCGATAATAAAAATTTGTAAGTGACTAACTTGAAAAAAAAGACATCTGTAAGGGACCAAAATGATATTTCGGTCCTTATTAATTTACTCAGTTTATTATTATTAGGATTATTTTTTTTGTTATCCTTTATTATTTAGTTATACATATAATATATTATTTACATATAATAATAATAATAATAATAATAATAATAATAATAATAATAATAATAATAATAATAATAAAACTTTTATATAGTCAAAATATGTTAGTAATATATTATTTAAAAAGCAAAATAAAAGAAGTTAGAAGATAATCTTAGTATTAAAAAAAATTATTAAGGGTACTTATGTCTTTTATATTATTACAATTTTCCTTCATTCCAAATCCCCTCATTTTCGGAGGGAAAGAAAACAAGAGTAGGGGAGGAATTTTTCACTTACATTTTCCCTCCCATCCTCTCTAACTAATCAAAACAAACAAAATCAAATTAAAAAAATCCCTCCCCTTTATTTTCCTCCAACCAAACAATACGTAAGAGAGCAACTAAGCTGGACCTTCTCAATCTTCTTTAGAGAGTAATTAATTAATAATCCATTCAGTTTTTGAGAAAATTTTTGAACCTTGTTATTGATGAAAAACAAGGAAACACGCACAAGGAGACAATTTTTTCTTCTTTTTATTTGCTCATTACCAATGAAAGAAAGCCATTTCAATGAAATAAAATTTTTATTGCAAAAGAGTTGTGTGTTAATTCTTTTTTTTTTTTTTCTGAACGTAACATTTTTTATCGTATTCCATAACATCTTTAAAAACAATACAAATCCCTTATTGAATTTGAAAAAACTGCACAGGATTTTACGAAAACCATATGGCTTCTATAACTTTCCCCAATAATTCACTTTTTTTTTTCTTTCAAATTTGTAGCAGTAGTAGTAGTGAAAAACTCTTTAGTAATATTTTAAAAAAAAAAGGAACTTTTTTTTTAAAAAAAAAGACATCGGTTTTGCGACATTTTGATAGGACACACATGTCCCAGCGAAGTTTCTTTTCACCACGTGCGATCTGCTCTTTCCCTGTAGCCAAACGATCGCGGGCTCGGTTCTCGCCTGCAAATTCAGTTGGCTTTCGAAACTGATCGGAATTCAGAATTCAGAAGGAATTCTGAAGCAGAGACTGAGAAAAATACTCAGCGAAAAATGTTCCCTCAATTCGGAGCGACGGCGGAATCTCTGAGTAAGGCGTCGACTTTGGTGTTCCGGATCGGCACAGACGCCCACCTCTACGACGACCCCGAAGACGTCAATATCGCTCCCTTACTCGACAGCAAGTTCGATTCTGAGAAATGCGAAGCTCTTAAGCGATTGCTAGCTCTCATGGCTCAGGGCTTCGATGTCGCCAACTTCTTCCCTCAGGTTTCTCTCTTATCCTTTTGTTTGGTCAAAGCTTTTGCTATTCATAAGTGTGTATGAAAATCTCTTTTGTGTTTGTTATTACAGTTTATAGTTGTTTATTGCCTGATTAAAGTATGATGTTGACTTGGTGGGTCGATTTATTCTTCACTTATTTTTTGGTAAGGAGCTCCAAATATGCTTCATTTTTCGTGTAACAAAATCACTGTACATGTTTAATTTTGCTTTGTCATTCGCAAATTTTTTTGGCGAGTGGTTGGTGAGGAACTATGCAGAGCTTAGACGCTACATGGAGTTAATAGTTAATTAAGAAAATTCTAGATCTAATTATATGATGTGCTTTTATACATTTGGAATGATGCAGGATAAGCTAGGTCTCAAACTAGTTCGAATTATTGTTTTTATTTTCTTGGTAGTGTATTATCTCATTGATTTCCTAGTATTGTAAAGGGGATATAATTAGTTTCTGACCATTTTAATATTATTTCATAATGCCGGATCATTTTTTAAGTATATACTATTGACCTGTTGTTAGAATAAGGATTTGAGGATTTCTTTTACTTCTCATCTATTCTCCATCTCTTATCTTCTATTGTCAACGAAATTACAGGTTGTTAAAAATGTTGCATCTCAATCTTTGGAAGTAAAGAAGCTGGTCTACTTGTACCTCCTGCATTATGCTGAAAAGTATGTAGCTGCAGTAAGCCCATAATTTTTGTGACCTTTTTCATCCATATGACTTAGTTGTTTTGTTTTGTTTTGTTTTTTTTTTTGTTTTCTGTCTAGTTTGTCTTGCTTCTTCCTTTGAGGTTTTGTTGTTGATGTAGGTTCTGAATTCATCAAATCCATTTTCAAAACATCTGAAGCACAGTTTATTCTTTTGTTTTGGGACTCCTATATTGTCCTGTCTTAGAATTATGCCTTTGGAAGTCAATTATGCCCTCGTTTCCTGACACATGCATGTTCTTCTCCTGAGTTTTTGCTCATAATGAGTTATTCTTAATAATAATTCTCCTATTGTTTCATCCTTTTAATGATATAGGCGCCCAAATGAAGCATTGCTATCAATTAATTATTTCCAGAAAGACCTGGTCGACCCAAATCCATTGGTGAGGGCTTGGGCACTTCGTGCTATGGCTGGTATTCGACTTCATGTAATTGCGCCTCTTGTTCTTGTTGCTGTGGGAAAATGTGCAAGAGATCCTTCTGTCTATGTCAGAAAATGTGCTGCGAATGCTCTTCCTAAGCTTCACGATTTGCGGCTAGAGGAACATACTTCTGCAATTGAAGAGGTCTGGTCAACATATTTTATGGTCATGACCATTATTATTATTATTGTTTCTATGATTTGCTTTCTATATATGCATATGCCTCTTTTTCTGTACAATTTTCCATAATTTCCATCAGGTATATATTTTTGAACTTAGAAATTGTGACAGATACTTCTTTGTGAGATATTGAGGTTTAGCGATGTATGATTATGAGGCCTTTACAGGTTCAATTCAGAAATTGTAATCTTTGATTTGTGCAGATTGTTGGACTACTGTTAAATGACCATTCCCCAGGAGTTGTTGGAGCTGCAGCTTCTGCATTTGCGTCTATTTGTCCAAATAATTTTTCATTGGTTGGAAGAAACTACAGAGGATTGTGTGAGATTCTTCCTGATGTGGAGGAGTGGGGTCAAATAATCCTAATTGGGATCCTTCTGCGGTATGTGATAGCAAGGCATGGACTTGTCAAGGAATCAGTCATGTTTTCTTTGTGCCATGAAAAGGATATTGACCCTGGGAAGATTATCTCTGAAGAAGATGAACCACAAATTATATCAAAAGAAGGTGCCGATTATGGCTCCAGGAAGACTGTATCTGAATTAGCAAATATGATTTTCCAGTGCTACATTGAAAGGCCTGATGAATATCTGTCACGATCAAGTTCTCCAAATAGGGTTTTTCCTAAATTAGATTTATCACAATTTACATCTACCAGCAATGATGATGTGAAGATCCTCCTGCAGTGTATGTCGCCATTGTTATGGAGTAATAACTGTGCTGTGGTACTTGCAGCTGCTGGTGTACACTGGATAATGGCTTCTGATGTTAAAAAAATTGTTAAACCATTCTTGTTTCTCCTACGGTCATCATATGCCTCAAGATATGTGGTAGGCATTTCTTCAACCTCTTGTTTTCTTTTTTTTCGCTCTATTGTCTTTTGATAGAATCATACATACTTCTTTCACTGAATTACTTCTATTCTTCTCTATTTCTTTTGGTTGCTTCTTAAATTGCATATATTGTAGCATATATTTACATGCACATATTATATTTGGATTTTTCTTTGGAGTAGTTGTGTTATATTTCTTTAGATGTTAATTCTATTCTTTTCCTTGTGGATTATATTATTTTACTAGGCTTGTGATCATGAATTTGTCAGATTTTTATAAGTGTGAAGGAGATTGAGCCTTCAAGCCTCAGAAGTAGAATATCTATCTTGATGTTTGATGTCATTTAAATTAGTTTGAGAAAAGGAAACAAAACCCTTTTGGTAAAAAGCCATTGAAGTGATACCCACCATGAGAAGGGAATTACAACCAACTTTTATGTATGAATAAGATATGTAAGTATCATTGTACTTGGTAGTGACCAGTGACCACAGTTAGTCAGATATATCATCTGTTACATGTTAATGAGGTCATGACACTTCCAGGAGTTTTTTTGTAATTTTTGCTCTGCCCTTTACAAAGAAGGTGTGCCTATGCTTGGTTTTCCTTGGAATGTGCGAGTGCGATTTAAAGAGCTATACTATTGGCATTTTCTTCAATTGCATGACTCTTTTTTTTGTTGTTGCATGGTTAAAGTGTCTACAACTGATAGTTACACTTTTACTTGAGCCATGTTTTGGTCAGTTATTGTAACAGTTGAATGAATATGCATTGATGAACACATTTTTGCTCAGAAATCTATGTGAGATCATTCTGTTTTCAGAATGGACTTTAAGTCTGATTGTTGGTTCATCCATTTTAAGACTACTGCATAGATAGAATCTGTAATTTCTTTGTTTGATGTTAAGAGAGACAATATAGGATCAGTAGGGCGTTTACAGATGGTACAGAAATATTTTTTGGCTTAATCTTGAGGTACTAGTGCTGTATTGTTCTGAGTTCTCTTACTTGCCTTTTGACATTGACATGTGTTACTATTGTCCAATTCTAATGTTATATTTTGATGAAATATCCTCTTTAGTTAAGGCAACAAAATGTTGGTTTTTGGTTAATTGGCATATGTTCTGATTTCATCTGATGCTTAGATATTAATGATTGTATGTTCGCTGACCTTTGCAGGTCCTGTGCAATATCCAAGTGTTTGCTAAAGCTATGCCTTCTCTCTTTGTTACACACTATGAAGACTTCTTTATATGTTCTTCAGATTCATACCAGATAAAAGCTCTGAAGCTTGAGATACTTTCTTCCATTGCCACAGATTCCTCTATTTCATTCATTCTCAAAGAGTTTCAGGTATTTCACTCAAATTCAAGGTTTCTTTCTCATCTAAGTTGTGGTTTCTGGATAGGTTACTGCTTTCAAAAAATCAAATATGTATCAACTCTAGACCTTAATTCTTCCTTGTGCAAGTTCTACCGAATAACCATTACTTCAACTTTCTGCACATATACTGAAAATTTCTTTTGCTTCTGAGTTTTAGTAAATATCTTTATTCTTTTAAATTTAAGAAATAGGATTATTCCAACATTCGTTTGTTTCTGTTGGGATATGAGTTCAGTTTTACTCTGAGCTTTGAAAGTAGATCCATCTCAATTGTTTATTGCATAAATTGATGTTTTTCTTAGTGTGTTGCTAGGATTATATAAAAGATCCAGACAGGAGATTTGCTGCTGACACAGTTGCTGCCATTGGTCTATGTGCTCAACGACTTCCAAAAATGGCAAATGCTTGCTTAGAATGGTTGTTGAGTCTTATAAGACATGGTGTGTTACTGCTTGCCTGCTTCTTGTTATATCTATTTATTTAGAATTTGTCACATTTATTGTTTAATATCCATATTTGCAGAAATTTTGTGTAGTGAACCTGGATCTGTGGTTGGAGAAGAGGGTGTGCTAATTCAGGCCATTATGTCCATCAAATCAATCATAAAGCTAGATCCACCCAGATATGAAAAGGTATTTTTATGATTAATTTTTCCTCACAAAACATTCAAATCACCCTTCTCTTTTTTCTGCCATTTTATTTTCTTTTTGTTGAATAAAACTCATTTCGAAAGACAATCTGTAGATGCTTAACAAACTGGATATAAACTTGGACAGCATACAGTGCATACCTTTTCTCCTTCTCTTTGTGATACCATTTTTATTATTAGCTGTTCGGATTAGAAGAATTGATGTGATAATTTCTGTTCTATGTAGACAACAGTTCTGTTTGCATAAATTTCATGACCTACTTAAGTCTGACATGTTTGGTGTGGTTGGGACTTATTTAGTATATTTGGAAATTGGTATGATCCATATAAAGTTTCATCTTTTGTATGCAGTGGTGTTGAATACAAGGGGGAAGAGATCGTCATGACTTACCTAACTCCTGGAATGTTAAGAAAACTTTAAAAATCTAGTATCCAGAAATGCATAGAGAACTTTCACTACAAATATGTCTCTGATCAAGTACATAAGGGTTGGAGTCTATAAAAGTTTCTTTTACTGTTTTTTTTTTAGTTTAAGTCATAAATAGCAGTCACAAAAGTGGGAATACTTGTGATAAATTAGTTTAGCAAATTATTGGAATCTCTTTGGGTTCAAAAAATATTCGTACTTACATATATATATATATATATATCAAAAGTTTTTTTTTTGGGGGAACTTTTTTTTTTTTGGTTTGGGGGGGGGGGGGAGACTTAGAATGTGTTTATTCTCCTATATGTGTTTGATAAATGAATCTCGATAGATATTGTTGGAACTTAATATATTTTGAATTCTTTCTGTGCCTTCATGTTTGTGGTGAGTGACTTCATTATACTACTCCATCCCCCTTTTAGGAATTTCTTCATGCTTTAGTTAGTAATTAAACCCTACTTTTTAGATCTAGTCTCTTCTGTTACATTTCATAATAACATGTTTAGTTCAAGGTATAATGCTAGTGTATTCCTGCAAAAAGTGTAATAAGCATAATTATGTTTCATGTAAATTATTTTAATGTTATATGTATTGTGTCACCATATTTTATTTCCTTGACGTGTGCTTCACAAGCTTTCCCAAGAGTTCTTTTCCATTCCGGCCCCTATCTAGGTTATTGCTTTTGGAGCTGCTTCTGTCTGCCACCCTTAGTTTTGTTGTTGCAGAATATTTTGTTGTGTGTGTGTGGGGTGTTGCATATGGTCGAGTTAGTTATTAGTAGTGGTTTTAGTTAGGTTATTGCTTTCTCCAGTTCCTTTGTCTGCCACCCTGGTTTTGTCAGTACAGAGCACATTGTATTTTCTCATATGTGGCATTGCTATGGTTGACTTAGTTGTTAGTTTGGAGACTTTGTTTCTGCATTTGTGAATGACTTCTTTCAATGTTAAAGGTTATAATTCAGTTGGTCCGTAGCTTGGATAAAATCAAGGTTCCTGCTGCCCGTGCTATGATTATTTGGATGGTGGGGGAGTATTGCTCTTTAGGTGATATAATTCCAAGGATGCTTAGTACAGTGCTTAAGTATCTTGCTCGGTGCTTTGCTTCAGAAGCATTAGAAACAAAGCTTCAGATACTTAATACAACTGCGAAGGTATGTCTTGAAGCTAATTTTTGTACTTGTCAAATGTTACTGATTGATCCATAAGTCAATTGAACAAATCTTATTGCACTTTTAGTGTTCTTCTCCATGTCCTTCTCTCTCATAACTGAAAGTATTAAAGACTTAATTCTCAAATATAAACAAACTGGAGCTGACAACTGAATAATGGTTACCATTTGGGTCAGTTACGTAAATCTCAACTCTTCATAACTTACTATATGGAGTAATGGATTTGTAATTAAACAAAGAACAAAAAGAGGGAAAACTTTCTGATAATATATTCACTGGTCAATTAGGCTATTTATACAGATTACATGAGTTAAAGAAAGGAAATAAAAGACAGAATTCCTAGGATTATGCTATCAAGAAAATCACTAAGAATTAGCCTACAAATCAGCCTAAGAAAAATACAAGATAAATCAACTTTATACTCAATATAATCTCTATCGTTAACACTCTTTCTCAAGCTGGAGCATAGATGTTAATCATGTCCAGCTTGTTACACAAATAATCAATTCGCGTCCCATTCAAGGCTTTTGTAAATATGTCAGCAAGTTTCAATGTGTTTAGTTTGTTCATGGTAAACGGGATTTGATACAATATGGCAAGCAGCTTGATTATAACACCACAATTTTGCTGGCATCAAATGCTTCAATCCAATCTCATTCAATAAGTGATATATCCACATGATCTCACACAGGGATTGTGCCATAGCCCTGTATTAGGATTCCGCACTCGATCGAGATACAACATTCTATTTCTTGTTTTTCTATGATACAAGTTCCTTCCAACAAAGACACAATATCTCGTAGTAGATCTCCTATCAACCTTATTCCTAGCCCAATCAGCATCTGTAAAGCACTCAATGCGAGTATGCCCACGATCACTATATAATATACCAAGTCCAGGAGCTCCCTTCAAATAACATAAAATATGTTCTAGAGCTGTCCAATGGTTGATTGTAGGTGCAGACATGAATTGACTAACAACACTTACTGTAAAAGCAATGTTAGGACGAGTTACAGTAAGATAGTTCAATTTCCCAACTAACCTCCTGTATCTTTCTGGATCATCAAAGTGATTCCCATAGTCTTTTGTAAGATGTGTGTTTGGAACCATCGGGGAACTACAAGGTTTGGCAGCTAACTTTCCAGTTTCTGTAAGCATGTCAAGGACATAATTTGTTTGAGACAAAAATATTCCTTTCTTACTTGTTACTTCCACTCCCAAGAAATATTTTAGATGGCCCAAGTCTTTTGTGTGAAACTTAGTATGCAGGAATGCTTTGAGGGATGAGATCCTTGCATCATCATTCCTTGTGATGATAATATCATCAACATAGACCACAAGGAGGATAATGCCAGCTACTGATTGTTTGTAGAACAATGAGTCATCACATTTACTCTTCTTTAATCCAAATTCTTGCATTACCATACTGAACTTGCCAAACCAAGCACGAGGATTTAGCTTCAGTCCATACAAAGATTTCTTCAGACGAAAGACTTTCCCATACTCCCCTTGAGCTACAAAACCAGGTGGTTGCTCCATATACACCTATTCTAGGAGATCACCATGTAAGAAGGCATTCTTGATGTCTAGTTGATACAAAGGCCAATTCTGAGAGGCCGCTATAGAAATGAACAATCGGATTGAGGTGAGTTTGGCCACAGGTGAGAAAGTATCAGAATAATCTATTCCATACGTCTGTGCATATCCTTTAGCCATTAATGTCGTTTTGAGTCGAGCTATCGAGCCATCTATACTAAACTAGACTACCACAGCTTTCTTTCCTTTGGGTAATTCCACTAGGTCCCATGTACGATTATCATCAATGGCCTTTATCTCCTCAAGCATAGCGGCATACAAACCTGGATGAGCCAAGGCTTCTTTAACAGTTTTAGGAAGTAAAACAGAGGCTAAAAAAGCAATAAAAGAGCTAGATGCAGGAGATAAATGATCATATGAAACAAAAATTAGCAATGGGATAAGTAGTTTGAGGAAGGGCACACTGACGTTACCTTTACGAAGGGCAATCGGTATATCATGGTCACTTGGTGGAGGATCTAATGATGAAGAAGCTGGTATTGGACATGTATCACTAGTTGCTTGTCTATCACTTGGTTGAGGACTAGAAGAAGCTGGTGTATCATTGATTGCTTGCCTCTTGGAATAAACTTGAACAATAGGTGGCCTTACAGTGGCTGGAACCTCCTCTGGTTGCTCGACAGAGATACTAGGATATGTGGATTTATAGATTAGCCATTCCTCGTCGTCCTCCCTTGACTTGTGGATGGGAAAGGTATGGAGAAAAATTGTGTTTCCTCTAAGAAGACCACATCAATTGAGACCAAGTATCTATTCAAATATGGAGAGTAGCATCTGTAACTCTTCTGAAGCCGAGAATATCCCAAAAATGCACATTTCAAGGCTTTTGGGTCAAGTTTAGTAATATGAGGCCTCACATCACGAACATAGCGTGTGCTACCAAATACACATGGTTCCAATGGAAACAATGGCTTGTTGGGAAAAAGAATAGTGTAGGGAATTTCACCACCAAGAACCATAGACGGCATGCAATTGATCAGAAAACTGGCTGTGGAAGCAGCACTATCCCATAATTGTTTAGGGACCTTCATTTGGAACATCAAGGCACGAGCAGTCACAAGAAGGTGTTTGTTCTTCCTCTTAGCTACCCCATTTTAAGAGGGTGTATCCACACAAGAAGTCTGATGAATGATCCCTTGTTGGATCAAGTAATTTTGAAATGATGCTGACGTATACTCTTTAGCATTATCACTTCTCAATACACATATAGAACTATTGAACTGGGTCTTAATCTCAGTGCAAAAGGCACAGAAATGTGAAAACACTTCAGATCGATTTTTCATAAAGAAAATCCTTGTCATTCGAGAAAAATCATCCACAAAAGTAACAAAATACTTGGATCCTGTTTTAGATTCAACCGAACATGGTCCCCAAATATCTGAATGGACTAATTCAAAGGCTTATTAAGCATGTTTATTAGTTCTGGGACTTGATGTACTACGATGTTGTTTTGCAAAATGACAAGATTCACTCCAAAGATGTTACATCATGAAATTGGGGGCATAACTTCTTCAAGACAGGTAGGAAAGGATGTCCCAATTGACAATGATCATCGAACGAAGAGGTGACACTAGTGTAAGCAATTGATTAAGGCTCCCATGCATCAAGGATGTAGAGACCATTAGATACATTTCCTTTATCAATAATCCGCTTTGTAAGAAGATCCTAAAAAATACAATGATCAAGGAAAAAAGAAACATAATGGTTTAGGTCTTTGGTGAGTTTACTCACAAAAATCAAATTGAAGGAAAGACTGGGTAAACTTAGAATAGATGACAAGGTAATAGAAGAAGTGAGTTTAGCGGTCCCTAAACCTTCAACGTTATAAATAGATCCATCCGCAATAGTAACAGGAGATAGAGATTTATGTGGCTTGAAACTTGAAAAAGTGTTGGGATTACCTGTCATATGATTTGTGACACCAGAATTAATGACCCATTTGTTTGAAGAGGTGATAAGGCAAGTATTACCTTGCTCAGTTATTTTTGACAATGTGGGAACTAAATGAGCCTTTGTGTCTGACATCTTCAACAATAATACAAGGCGAGACAAAACTTGGGGTTGCTAAGCTACTGACAGAGGAGAAACGCAACATAGATGTGAATAAGAATGAGACACGATATCCAAACGATCTCTTACAACCAAACTGACATAGGGAATAGGCTGGAAATGAGGAGTCGACTCCTGGAATAGACCAAACGCAACAAGAGATATCAAGTTAAATATCAAAATTCACCAAAAAAGCCAAATATCAAAATCCTTAGATGCCTTAGCAGGTTCGTTGCCACAGTGAAGCTGCAAGACCGAATTAGCTGGGCTTCATCAACCACCACTTCAGTTGAACTCAAAAGAGACACTGTCCTCCACTGAACACAGAAGTAATGACCAAACTGAAACAAAAAATTCAAAATCGGGGGAATAGTGGCCACACCACGTGATCACGCCAAAAAAGGGCCAAACACCTTGTCGACGCTGATCGGAGGCAAAGAGGGTAATGGACGCACTGTCATGCGCCGGTGTGTGGACACTGAAGTAGAAAATGAGATCGGCACGTGGATGTCACAAGCGCCACCAATGGCTGCCGGACTCACGGGGTTTGGCCGGCCGGCGATGTCTGAACGTCCTAAGGAGGGCAGTGAGATCCAGTGACCACTGGAGCTAGGTGTTCTCAACTTCACGCACTCACGGATGTTGAACAGTTCGCACACTCACAAACACTGCCTCTCATAATTTTCTTTTTGGCTCTGATAACTTGTAATTAAACAAAGAACAAAAAGAGGGAAAACTTTCTAATAATATATTCACTGATCAACTAGGCTATTTATACAGATTACATGAGTCAAAGAAAGGAAATAAAAGAGAGAATTTCTAGGATTATGCTGTCAAGAAAATCACTAAGAATTAGCCTAAGATTATATGCCTACAAATCAGCCTAAGATAAATACAACATAAGGCAACTGTACACTCAATATAATCTCTATCGTTAACAGGATTTTTTCTTTCTTTCTTTATTTATTTATTTTTGGTTCCCATTTGGTCCAATATAAAGTTGTGTTCTTCACAACCTTGCTAATGCTTTCACATTCATTGCTTATCAATGCTATGGTTCTGCCCATTGCATTTTATTATCTCATCTGTGAAGCTTCCACTTGAATTTTATCACTCTTGCAAGGCCCATTGCCTCCCTTTCAAAATGGGGAAAAAGAAAGATGAAAAATTGAAATTCTATCTTGAATATTGCTATCTTTGGGATCATAATCTTACCTGGAGATATTTAAAATGTATGTTGCTGTGTGAGTACAGCAGACAGTTCAAGGAAAGCTGAACAGCTGTGCGTTTTTAATGTGTAACATTTTCCAGCTTACCTTTGCTTGCACAGATCGCTTTTCGCATGACTGATTATATATGCATGAAGTATATTATGGTGGATTCTACATTATTTACTGCTTTCTCAATTTGTGGGTTTTGTTTATAAGTTGTATTTGAATTCCATGTACTGTTAAATGAATACATGACTAAATCACATAATGGCTATGTTTGGAGCTTTAAAACTTGCATGTTCTTGGTTTCTGATTCTCACATCACAGGTTAATCATGTGCGCTTCTTAGCTGGTCCTAGTTAAATGTTTTCAATAACTTTGCTTGTTACAGAGAAAAGGATCCATGGGGAGCAATGAATTTTAATTATGTTTTGAACGGCTTTTGCTCACAGGTCTTACTATGCATTAAGAAAGATGATATCTGGACCTTGAGAAAAATCTTAAATTATGTAGTTGAACTGGCCGAGTATGACATGAACTATGATATTCGCGATCGTTCATGTTTTGTAAAGAAACTCTTCTCCAGCAATTTGGAGTCCCAGCAAACTGAGGAAGAAGATAATAGTAAATCCCAAAATAGAGACCTCTCCTGTGTACTTGCACAATGCATATTTGGGGGACAGGCAAAAGCAGCGACTGTGTCATCTGAAACCATCAATGACCGGTTTTATCTCCCCGGTTCTCTTTCCCAGATAGTACTTCATGCAGCTCCAGGCTATGAGCCTCTGCCAAAGCCTTGTAGTCTTCCATACAATGATCTCGATGAACATGATGGAGCTGCTAATGGTGATTCTGATGAGGAGGATGATCCTGGCACATCTGGATCTTTGGATGAGGAAAGTGCTTCTGATTATAGTTCTGAACATTCAATTAATGGTTCAAGTGATGTCAATCACAGTGATGAGACTGTTTCTGGCAATGAAGGTGACAACAATGCTTATCCCTTGATTCAGATTTCAGACACAGGCAATGCCTGTGAAGACCAGAATAGCATGTCTCACTCTGATACAGCTGATATTGGGGACTTAATGTCAACAAAAGCTCTTGAATCATGGTTGGATGAGCAGCCTGAGTTGTCTAAAGAAGGTACAATAGAACAAAGTCGAGCCCGTAGATCTTCAGCAAGAATAACCATTGGAAACATCAGAAGTCGAGTTAAGACTAAATGCTACATGCTCTTAGATCCTACAAATGGAAATGGGTTGAAGGTTAATTATTCATTTTCATCTGAGACTTTAAGCATATCCCCTCATCTTGTATGTCTAGAAGTGTTCTTTGAAAATTGTTCTATGGAGCCCATGTCCAATATAGTCTTAATGGATGAGGATTCTAGCAAAGGCTCAGACTCTACAAACCAGACATCATTAACAGCTGAAAGGTTAGCTTTAATCTACCTTAGATATTGTGGTTGTTTGTTGATGTTATTTGATTTTCTTTCTGGTGTTCCTGCAGTGCTTTGGAAACTTATACTGATGTACCAACTCTGGTTTCCATGGAGGAAATTTCATCTCTGGAGCCTGGTCAGACAAAAAAGAGAACTGTACAAGTTCACTTCCATCACCACCTGTTACCTCTAAAGCTGGCTTTGTTTTGCAATGGCAAAAAACTTCCTGTTAAGTTAAGGCCTGACATTGGGTACTTTGTAAAACCCCTTCCAATCAATATTGAAGATTTCAGAGATAAGGAGTCTCGTCTTCGAGGGATGTTTGAATATGTGAGGAGGTAAGTCAAGGTGTTGAGCATTTATTGTTAAATACAATAGGTGTGAATTTGGCATTTCAGATCCCTATCCATGTGATGATATATGTTGTATCTGACGGATGCCTTCAAGAAAAACTTGTGGTTTCCTTGTATTAAATGCCCCTTTCTCAGAATACTTACACAAGAAAAAGGGATGAATAATGAATGATATTTTTCATTAGGTTCAAACAACGTTCAAAAAACCGAATTGGTTATTGAAACGGTCGAGGCACCTATTCAAGGGTCAGTGGTTGGACTGTAGTTGAATCGGTAGTACTTAAAATATATTAAAATATTAAAATATATGATTAATGCATATATTACAGATATTAAAATATTTCAGACATGTTACAACAACAAAGCCTTATCTCACTAGGTGGGGTCGGCTACATGGATCGCACGACGCCATTGAGCTCTATCAATAAATAATATTGTCGTTGATCCATGTTCATGAGAGATTCGACGCAGTTTTACGTTGGCTGTCGAAGGCTAACGTAAGTCAAGGTGTTGAGCATTTATTTTAGACATGTTACAGATATATATTTATATTAATCTTAGATCTTTTCTTAATAGCTTACATTTTTGGAGATTTCTTAAAATACATAATAATATTCAATAAAAAATTTAAAAAAAAATTGAATTGGTTGAATTAGTTGAACCAGCCGATTTTACCGGTTTGAGTCCGGTTCGACCGATTTTCTATTGGTTTAAACGCGCACTAGTTCACTAGTCCAATCTGGACCGGAGACTTGACCGGTTCACCAGTTTTCCGATTGAACGGCTGGCTTAGTCCATTTCTTTGAACACTAGGTTCAAATACTAGGATGGAGGATCAGAGTCTTCCATGCCTGAATGCTTGTAAAATCCTACCTTCATGTGAGAGTGAATCTGTCAAGTAGAAAAATGAAAAAGACTTTTTAATTGGTTAAAAGATTATTGAAATTAAATTCAAAATTAAAAGAGTAGGCTAGTTCTCATTAGTGGGGTGATTGTGTTTTGATATACATTGCCTTTTTACTTATCTGTTGGGCATTTTTTATAGATTTTTCCCCATGTCAGAAACAGAAAACATCCATAATGGATAATAGTACTGGTATTGCTCTTTTTTTTTGTTTTCTTTATTACAGTTAAATATCCCTTGGGGAAGCACGTGGCTTTATGTCCATCTGAATCCACAATAGAATATATTTCAGACTGAAAGCTAAAACCGTAACCCTCCATGCAAATTGATTTTTATTTTAAATCTATTATTCTGTTGGAACCTTGAATAATTGTATTTTGCTTATACTGCATGGTGACAGTGGATCTTAGAATTGGCCAACTGGATTTTGACCATTTTAATAGGAAGGATTTATCTGAGGGATATACACTTACCCAGTGAACTGCGCTAGATTAATGATGTTAAAGACTTGTGTATATTGTTTTTTTTTTTTATCGAAACTTGGTGTGTATATTGTAGTGAGCTTGATAAAATTAACCATCTTGCTGAGGCTATCTTTGCCAGAAAAAAACAATGCAACAGCTAGCTTTACTTAAAACAAACAAAGCATAAATGGATCAGCAGTGATATTACCATGTTAATTGAGAGTATTCCATCAACAGAAATTTGATTTTGTACATTAGAAGTTAGAACAAAAGCTGTCTGTTTTATTGTGGGTTTGCTTTCTGTAGTACTTTCTCTTTTCTTTCCTTTCCCCTTTTTTCTTTCTTTCTCTTTTCGGTTTCATCCTTGGGGATTCTAATTCTTATTTCCTGGCAAAATAAACCAGTTGTACCTTTACTGATCACATTGAAGAGCTGGACAAGGGCAGCAACTCTTTGACAAAGGACACATTTCTTGTGATCTGCGAAAGCTTAGCACTGAAGATACTCAGCAATGCAAATATTTTTCTTGTATCTGTTGATATGCCAGTTACTTCCAACCTTGATGACGCATCTGGTTTGTGCTTGCGTTTCAGTGGTGAGATCTTAAGCAATTCCATGCCATGCTTAATTACAGTTACTATTGAAGGTAAATGCTCGGACCCATTGAGTGTTTCTATAAAAGTCAACTGTGAAGAGACTGTATTTGGCTTAAATTTCTTAAACAGGGTTGTCAATTTCTTGGTTGAACAGTCTCTTACCCTTTCATAAGCTGCTAGAATTTACAATCTATGTGTGGAAAAACATTTGAACAACTCAAAAGAACACAGTTTATTGTTTTGATGTGTGGTGTTCATGGTTACTTCAGTTCTGATTGGTACTTTTTTCCCAAGTTTGTCGGAAAAGAAGAGAGGGGCGGGGGATGATAATTTAACAATGTCTTTTATTTTTGGGGGTAATTTTGAGTTCCATAAACTTATTTATACCTTTATTAACTTATCACGTCATGGAAGGGAATTTGAATTCGGCGATTCTTTAGTAGCAATTGTTCCATTTAGATTTTTTGCTGTGCTTGCTATAAATTTATTACTGATGTGTATATGGCCAATTGAAATCGAAGTAGGTGCCATCTTTTCTCGTACCGAGCATTAAGATTTTTTATCATAGAGATATATTGTTGGGAATTTCGACAATCAAATACTTGAAGAAGTGGCACAAAACGCTTTTCTCCTTTTATGGTGCTGCTCTAAACTTTCAAATCAGACTTTTTTAAGACATTTCTATTAAGAACGGCGCACACTGCTCCTACTTAAGTGGCTTTCTTCCTCAGCCAGTAGGGTTCCTCAAGAAGCACCTAAACCTGTAACAATAAAGTCTTTTAATAACTTGCAACCCCATCATTTTTTTCACTTCGCATCAAGCTATATATGATTATGAGAAGTGAAGAGATAAGAAGGGTTGGTTACTGAGCTATTTGCTTAAATCTTTCTTCTGTGAGGGTTTCAAGTTTGCCAAAATGAATGGCGTTAGTGGGTAATGGAATGAAGAACCCAGATGGGGATGGAGGAGGAGGACGCCATTGAAGAGATTTCTCGCAAACTTCTAAAGATCCTGATTTTCCGATGTTCTCCGCTTTTCTCTGGAAATAAACTGCATTTTTAAATTCTGAGATTATCTTTGATTGATACAAAGAAATTACAGGGAAGAAAGAGATAATTATGATATTTTTTAAAAATGTAAAAAAAAACCCGCCGACTGTGGGGATCGAACCCACGACCACGTGGTTAAAAGCCACGCGCTCTACCACTGAGCTAAGTTGGCTAGTTATTAGTAATAGAAACATTATAAATGTCCTAAAGATATTTTAAAAAATTCTAAAATGCGCCGACTGTGGGGATCGAACGCACGCGCTCTACCTCTGAGCTAAGTTGGCGATTAGAGGTTGTAGATTGTTTAACTAATATGAAAATAAAAACGTTTACAATGCTGTTTTACTACATTCATCTAAAGTTATTCTTGAATATTCGAACCTGAATCTGTTTATTAAGAAATTATAGTGATCAAATTTATTTATGTAAAATAGAACAGATAAAAATAATAACTAATCAAAATCAAAAGAATAAACAGGCAGTCACGCACCCAATCGAGAAGAAATAGTTACACACTCCCACTATTTGATATGTCGAGCTTTAATTATTCAAGACATGATTATTGATATTTAGGAATGTGTCAGTATAAAACTAACCATGCAATACACTGTTTTTGTGCTCTTGGACTCTGTAATACATCAGAACATACAAATCCACACGAGCTATCAACTAAGAGGAAATGTAAGAACTGACCCTTGCTTGTTAGAATTAGCATAGTAGGATGGGATGGGAAAAATGAAAATTTCCAGATATTAGAGAAAAGTATATTTTTGGAAGCTCCTTGGCTTTCGGAAGCAGCACCTCCATTAACCCAATGGCTATCTCTTTTTCTAGCTCGTTGGGGATGAAGGAATCTGACTTAAGCAGATGATGATGATTGCATACGATGACAATTTATAAGAATAAACGACAACATTAATATTAAAGTGAGGTCAGCCTTTAGAGTCTAGAACACACTATTTCTGTTAAGAGCGCTGCCTCATCGAATTTATTCTTTTATGGTATTTTAAATCATTTCAAAATCAAGTCTTAATAATACCATTGTTAATTGGGGTTCAAGCATGAGTCTTTATTCTTGTCTACATTTACAACTCTATTTTCACCCCTTGGATGAGCCTTTTACGGTGATATTTCGTATAATTTTTACTCCAAGGTTCATAAAGGTTCATAAACTTGTGGGTTGTGACATTCTGTCTCTTGTAATGCTGTCATACGATCAAAATATTTATAATTTTTCCTTTTCAACATATGATACAGAATATCGAACTTAAATAGAAGATTTATGGCCAATAATGAGTTGTTAGACGCAATCAGGAGGTTTGCTCCTCAGCAATTAGCACAATTTTTGTCTTTGATTTTGATAAAGCTAGGACAGGTAGCTCATTGTGAAGATTGATTGCATCATTGTCGTATCAAGTTTGAAATGAGGATTCATAGATTGATGATGCTACCGCACATGGAGTGATCACATGCACAGCTATAGCGAGTAAATATAAAAGTTTTATACCATTTTACTGGTATGAAAAATTATATAGGGTTATGTTCATTGGTAATGAACTATCAGCCCTACAGTTATAGTAGACGTCTAAACGGGTGAATAAATTATATGGACAATCAAATTAAATGATTTTAAAAAAATTTATATAAAATGTATAAGAAATAAAATTTTGATTTCGGACACTGATGCTGATTGGGTCTGAAAATGGTTGTAACTGTAAACACCGAGTTTATACAATACTTCTAGATTCATTCCAAAAAATCTACTCAGGTAGAAATGGAGTCGTAGAAAGTTCTGAATTGAACAAGCAATGCGTCTAGATTTTCCAGTAAGTATTTAGTTCGAACGCCCAGGAAGTTGCACATAAGTTTTCCAATCTGAAGATGACATTAAAATCCGACGTCAGTTACTTAAAATTTAAACAAGATACATGTGTTTGTATAGGTCCTGATATATATTTTCAAGGAATTATACAGAAGCCCAGCATCATATTGCCAACCACCTACAACATGCACAGTGAAAACTATCAAAATATTGCTAGCCTAAAGAACAACTACCCAGAAACGCAGAATATCTTACCGTTAGATCATTGTACCTCATCTGCCATGTCTGGGTGACAAATCCGCAGACCTTGATCTAGACCCCACCGGTGACCTCGATGCTCTGCGTGGTGATTGTCCCCACTGGCCTCGTGCCTCAGAATCATACATAGGTTTTCTTTAACAGGATACACAAGGCAATCACACAATTAATGAATTAATCCCACAACAATGGGAGAAAACAGAGAAGAAAAAGAGGAAGCTAAAACATAAACAAGATTCATTGAGACTCACTCATCATATCCATTGCTTTGATTGTAATCAGGGCCATTGCCATAACCTGGAGAATATGACCTCCGCTTTTGATCACCATCTCGCTCCCCAGGAGGACCTCTTGGTGACCTAGGGTGTGCTGGTTGCCTTCTAGGGGAAATAGAATAGTCACCTCGCCGTCTTGGGGCAGGAGAATAGGACCTGGAAGAATCAAATTGCAAGCATGATCAAATGCTTTAATTATACTATAAAGACCAAGAATTTTCAGATTCTGAAACTATACCTTGAGCGGTGTCGACTTCTGGAACCAGACCGATAATGTGGGGAGCGTGATCTAGAAACTGAGCGAGACCAAGATCGTCCTGACGCATATTGGACATAAGAATAAATAGTTCCCATACAAAATTCATTATGTGATGATGGGAGACGAAAAAATGAAGCATATGTCTGCCAAGTCCCAAAACCATATCCTAGGAAGCTAGGAATACAAATATTTACAACTTAAAATGCGCAAAAAAAGCATCATATTTCAGATTAGGGTTTAGGGTTAAAAGGTTCTTTCAAAAATCAGTAATGGCATAGATGAACTAAATTAGTAATCCATAAATTATCAAAGAACTATAACAAAACATACAACATATGAGGAAAAAATAGTAAGAAGCAGTTATTATGAACTTCACAACGAATAGTCAACATGGTCATCTGTTAGGAACTGATAGAAAATACGCAGCCAGAAAGAGAAAACAACCAAAGAAAATACTATTCAATTCAGCAACACAGCAAACACAGGTCAATACACCAGTAAAGACCTTAACCAGAGCTCAGCTCCTTTACTGCAGGTCTCCATACCAGCATAAAACTCAGACAACACCCCACACTACTCTTTATTCTTCCCTAACAATTCCCCCTGACCCATACTCCTAACAAGCTCATAACAACTTACAGCACAATTCCCAAAGTACCCTCACTATAGACCCTGAAATCCCCTCACTGCTTCTTCCTTCTAGAATAAATTCTCCATGTAGAATGTACACTCTTATGACTTGGTAATAACATTCCATCACTCCCCTGGCCTTCCGGGTACCCAACATCATCAACAAAACTTTCATACAATTTATTCTCATATTTATCTACAAGAAAGAAAAAAAAAGATGTAAAATTCATATTCACACAACTAAAATGAGAATGCTAGTAAGGCAAGGAAAAAAAAAAATCCGTTGCAGGTAGGCTTAGGGCAGATTTGCATATCTAAAACAGGAAAAACCTTCAGTTCTAGACAAGAGAAAGCATGCATTGATTTTGATAACCACTGCAGCTTGGAATATTAAATAGTAATATTGTGAAAAAACATACCATAAGTTGACCTTCGGGCCCCATGTCCTACTGGTCCCCTGTACACGGTGAAAACCATGGTATATAATTAAAGGGGAATATCCAAGCCATAAGGCAAATTTATGATCTTCTCCAGAGATATGCATAGGAGAGAATTAGAAGAAATACCTGATCCTAGACTTATGACGCATCTCCTCTGGTCTTTTCCTTGTCTCAGCAGCAACCACAACAGATATTTCCCTTCCAGCAAAGATCTGTCCGTTCATATGATACTGTGCCTCTGAGGCATCATAAGGATCCACAAATTGCACAAATGCAAATCCACGAGGTTCTCTGTATAGGGAAAAAACTAGACCTTCATTCTAAGAATGCTAGAAAAACATTAAGCAAACCAATTTTGTAGCTTACACTGACTAGTCAGAATTTGCATGTGCAGTAAACACCTCAAATTGCAATACTTAGTAATCAATATAGCTTTCTTTAGACAACATATTCCAGTGCAGAGACATGTATAGAGGAGAGCATGTCGAATTAACTAAAGCCGCTAAAATCCAAGCTTAGTGGCTGACCTTTTTCTTTACACTCAAGTAGTAAAGGCAACCTCAAAAAGGCAAGTGACTTGAAAATTCTTCAACACTCTTGAATTTATAAGCAATTGAATTCAACGTTCCGACAAACTTAAAAACATCTTCATGAAGTCTTCAATAGGACAAGAATCAATCTTCTTCCATCAAACTTCTATTGATTGTGTAATTATATAAGTTCTCTTCACATAGGAACACTCTTCGTATGAACATTTATAAACTTGGCAACCAATATGTTACACAATGATAAACAGTGAGAGTAGATCTCCTCAAATGTGGGGCTTGGGCTTGTTATACTTCAATTTCAAACCAACATACCCCCTGACAAACCAGTCCAAAATTAATTCATGAAAGGAAAGTACAACTAAATATCTTTAAAAAAATTAAAATTCGGTTCAAGGTAAAAATGACCCTCCCCTTCTTTGACAATGATTTAAGAGCACAAAAAATACAAGGAAATTCAGAGTTAACTAAAAATTTAATTACTCTTACCAATCTGAAAAGTTTCCCCAGCAAGTAGAATGCTTACACTGGTAGGTATCATATAAATAAATTCTATTGTGAAATATGAATGGGTTACTATCTATTAATATTTAACACTAAGATGAAAGGTCTGAGTATTATAACTGCTTAAGTCAGCAACTAGTCCAAGATAAATACTTCCCCCTGATTATTGTTAAAACACCAGTTTTAGGAACATGAGCCGCACAACATTCCTCATACCTCATGGCTATTAGCAGCTGCAGTGGACTTTGGAAGTAATTAATTCAAATACTATAAAATACAGTTTCAAGTCGGTAATTAATCAGCGCCCAAGGTAAGATATACAGCAATCATTAGTTCATCACAATTATAAATGAGGCTATAAGCATAAGACACTCTCAACCTCTACTTCTAGTGATGCTCAGAGTTGCATTGAATCTCACTCCATTTTAAATTTTTTGCATCCTTTTTTCCTGTGAAATATAACTCACCCAGTGTAATAGTCCTTTGGAATGTAAACATCCCGAACAGGTCCAAATCGCTCAAAGGGAACTCGAAGTTCCTCAGACCTGTGTACGGCATGATGGAATAAGGTAACATCAAAACTGAGAAGCATACGCTAAGGATAATGGACAAATGACAAGGCTTAACTGCAAGCATCCATAACTCCATCTCATAGCAACTTACCGGCAATCGAGAGGAATGTTTCGAACCAAAAGGCTCCCATGATTTTGTTCCCTGCGTCTACCTCCACCGTATCCCCTCCTAGGAGGGCTTCTCCCTCCACCACCGTATCCTCTCCTAGGAGGACTATAGTATGCTGGACTATACCTCCGCATCTTATCGCCTAACAATTATAATACAGTTTGAAAATTATGCGGAAAAACTCGAAACCGTCATTCAAAGAAATTTCCTTGAAAATATCTTGTGTAAGATACTGAAAAAACAAATTTCAAGGAAGAATAATTTTATGTAAAAACTACATAATCAGAATAACTTCTATAAAATTAATTAAAAGTCAATGGGGAAAAAGCGATCAGGCCAATGGATCATTTTATTTGATAGAAAAAGAAAGATTCTATTGAAGGGAAGAAAAAATACAAAAGGGAAAAGAAGACACAAAAGAAAGAGGAGGGCAAGAAAGACTCCTATAACCAGAAATTCATTATACACAAAACAGAAAACCCAGCCTGGGATCTAAAACAACAAAGACTTAAGAGTTCCTTTGTAAAATTTCAGAGGGAAGCTATAAAAACAATTCTATCGCAAAGAAGATACAAAATTCACAGATAGGTAATATAGATGATTCTTCGAAACAACTTAAATATCAAAATGCAACCCTAATCGAAACAATAATTTTTCTTCTTCTTCGTTAGCAGCCAGACGTGTGCGCATATACAGAGAGGATGGGATATACAATTACCTCTGCAACAAAGCTTCACAGTTCGAATTCAGAGAAGGAGAGCAAGCTCGATAGTCAAATAGATCCTTTACCCAAAGACTCAAGCGAAGCTACTTTAAACCCTAACCCTAGACACGGCGTCGTACTCTTTGGCGAATGAATATATATTTAAACATTTGAATCCAGCTAGCGTAAAAGTGGAACCCAAATAAAAGCCCACTGTCATATCTTTTTTTTTTGGGATTGGAAAAAAAAAAAGGTTGATCAAATTCAACCCTATTCTTTTTCGGCTATTTTTAATAATTATCTTATTTGCCTCCTAAATTAAGTTTAAAATTGATTAAATTTTAAGGAAAAAAGTACATTTTATCTCTCGAAATAAAGCGCAATAATCATAAGACTGATACATGACTAAAAAAATGTAATAATTTTTTTTTAAAAAAATTGAATGGTAATAATTTGTCTGTAGGGCATGTTTTATTTTTCGCTTTAATCTTAGCATAGAAGTAACTCCAAAATAGGAAAGTGAAAAAAGTATTTGTGGAAGTTTTCGTATTCTCGTTATATAAGTTATCATTTTTTCATTTTTATTTTTAGATGTGTTTTTATATCTAGTTTTCTTGTAAGTTTTTTGGTTTTCAGTATTTTTATTTTTAGATCTATGTTCAAATTTGGTCTTTCTATAAGTTTTTTTTGTTTAATTTATTATATTTCGGATTGATGTTGTTTAAGGTTCAATTCTTTAAAAGAGTTTTGGATCTACATGTGTTTTTAAAAAAATCAGAATTCATTATTAGTCAACATGTGCAAATACTTATCGATATGATCTGATGATAAATAGATGAAACGACTCCAAAAGTTTCAACAGTATATTTTGGTTTGCCTTTTTTGATTGGTAATTCATTGTATACTTTTTCTTTAAATCTCTTGATATGTTTTAGAGTTCTTTTGAAATATTATCTTTTTTTTGTTTTTTTGTTTTAAGTTTTAGATGCATTTATTGTATCTGACCAATACAATCTTTTATTTTTTAAATATAATTTGATTTGAGTTTTATTGGGCATTATCAAAAATAAAAAAAAGCAAGTAATTTCAAAATACTATAAAAACAACTACATATGATTGATCTCTGACTCAATTACTTTTCTATTACTGATGATTAAATAAAAACTTTTTTATCCAAAAGTATTTTTTCTTCCCGTTCCTACTGCATTTTTCTTGTGGGTTCTTTATCCTTACTTTGTCCTTTGTGGATGTTTTATAGAATCGCACATTTCTATCTCATTCAACAAATGCATTAAAAAAAAGTATATTTAAAATTCAAATTGAGTACGAATTTTTTATAATTTATATTAAGTCTTTTAAAACATTATCATTCCAAAACTTTAACTATTACTAATATCTAGTAGGATTGGTAATAATACATATTTTCCCAATTGTCAGTTTATATATTTATGAAATTACCCATTTTCAGTTTATATAGATAAAAATGCAATGCATCACTATGATGCCACTCAAAGGATAAAGTTGTCAGATTAAAAGCTTTTTTTTTTTGTTTGCAAGTTTCCTCATCATTGCCAGATGGACTCAGCTACATAATTTCCCCAAAGCCAAGAGGAACTTCAGTGAGTAAAATAATACAGCATAAAAAATAAAAAAAAAAGAAGTAAACTTTTCCCTTGAGAGTAAAAATTTAAATATAGTTACCAATAATGGCTGAGTTCATATGATGTGTGGTATTTACTAGAAAAATAATAAACTGTACATGAAAAATCAAAAGCATGATCACTAGAAATTTTCGAGTCATTTCTTTAAGAAATTATTGAGGCGGAGAACTTTTTAAAAAAAAACAAAAATTCAAATCGCTTGGCTGTTGATGAGAATGCACATGAACATCTACGGGATACAACCTTAAGAAAATCAAAAGCTGTACAACAATCATCTCTCTCAAAAACAAGCTCAAGTTCAATGATATACAGTATACGGAGTCTATTTCTTCAAACCAAAAAAGAGTGAAGTATTTGTCCAATGTACTTCCTCGTTTATGTAGGAAGAGGAGAAGCAGACGATGTCGTATTAGAAGAACCTTCTCCATTTAAAGACCCATTCACACTTGTCTTATGCTGTCTAGGACGACTACTACTACTACTGCTGCTGCTTGAGCTACCTGTGTCAGTTGAATCCTGAAGTTGCTCCAATACTCTTACCACCTCAGCCATGGGGGGTCTAAATCTGGGTTCTACAGAGAGGCATTGAATCGCAATGTTAGCCAATTTCATCGCCTGGCGCACAGGGTATTGGCCCTCGATGCGAGCATCCATGACTTGGAAAATTCGCCGTTTGCTTGAAAGGTAAGGCTTGGCCCAGTCGACCAAATTCTGTTCCCTGGTTGGCCGGTTCTTGTCCACTGCCCGTTTGCCTGATAGAATTTCGAGGATAACTACCCCGAAACTGTATACATCGCTTTTCTTGGTTAAGTGACCTTCAGAAGATGACAATGGAGAAGGATCAGCAGTGAAAATGTGGGTCAGTTCTGAAATTGTAACGTGCAGTAGTACAATGCGGTAATGACTGGAAGAGCTCTCAGAAAAGTGAACTATGGAGAAGCAGATTAAGACTTGGAAAATTGGCTCTCCAAACCTAACAACTCAAAGCACAACCAATGCAAGCACAAAATATACCAATTTGCAACCAACTACACACGCCTGAAAAATGCATTTGTGATTGTGACATTGCAGGGTTAATTCTTTGTATCGTTCTGATTTTTGTCAGATGTCTCCAAAGGAGAACTACCCTAAAATTGCAGGGCTAGTTAATGTCATATTATACCTCACTTTCTAAGTGTTGAAAAGTAGATCCAGTTACAATTCACATGGATAGCTACCTAATTATGCAGATAGTTAGAAAGTTAGTCTGACCGAGCCTCCAACTAAGAGTTAGCACCACAACTGACTGTAGGCGTCATTATAAGGCGTATTAACACTTTAGAGATCCAGTTAATTATATGCTTAATCTTTTCACCCCACCCTGAAAGAAACTCCTGTTTTCTCTATACCAATTGATGCAAAACAAGGGAGACAGGATTACGTGCAAAAAATTAAAAAAGAAACAATTTTGATTATAAGCTAAGAATTGCTCTGCAGTCTGAAGGATACCTGTAGCCATATACTCGGGAGCGGCGTAGCCATATGTGCCCATTACCCTTGTAGAGACATGGCTCTTATCACCTGCAGGTCCATCCTTTGCCAACCCAAAATCAGAGAGTTTTGCATTGAAGTTCTGATGTCAAAAAAAAAAAAAAAAGGAACGTTAGAACTTAGAATAGATGGTCCAACTAGCAACATCTAAACGTGTACGATTGACGTAATTTACATACCGAATCAAGCAAGATATTAGAAGTTTTCAAGTCTCGGTAGATTACTTTTACTTCATCACTGTGAAGAAACGCAAGACCCTTAGCAGCGTCAAGAGCAACCTTCATACGGATTCCCCAAGAAAGTGGCTCAACATGAGATGCCCCTGTTCCGAAAACAGCAGGTAGCTAAAAGTATGAGTGTCTAAGGTAATAAATATTGTCACCCTGTAGAAAAACTTGAAATGGCAATAATTGGAAGGGGAATTAATAACTCACTCCTGAATAAATGATTATCCAAGCTGCCTTTGGTCAAAAATTCATATACCAAAAGCCGATGATCGTCCTCCAAGCAGTAGCCAATCAATTTCACAAGATTAGGATGATGCAGCTGGCCCAGGAAGTTGATTTCTGTCTAAAGCACAAGATTAATTAGTTACATCATCAGAAAAAAAAACTATCTAAAATTATTACCTATTTCCCCACAGGAATTACCAAAAGCCTAACTACCGAAAGTATCAATGTGGTAGTTTTCTGCTACTCTTAAATTCTCATGCTTTAAGAAAATTTCTAATAGTAGATAAGCCCTTCAAACAGCTAAGTGATACTCACCAACCATTCACTGTGTCCCTGGAAGCTTTCTTGGTTAAGCTTCTTCACAGCAATCATAATCCCGGTCCCTGGTCTAGCAGGCGCAAGTGAATGTTCATCGATCCAGCCCTTAAACACACTACCAAACCCACCTTCACCCACCACACTATCTGGACGAAAGTTCCTTGTAGCTGTTTTGAGCTCACTGTAGCTGAAACTCTTCATATTGGAGGACTGCAAGATCTCACCCTCTGTCCGAGGCGTTGGAGCCACTGAGGGATTGGAGACCTTGCTGCTTAAACCACTCAAACCATCTTCTTTGCTACCATAGTCTGAACTCAAAGCTGCAGTTTCAAAAGAGATCAACTTCTCTGAACATGTACAAGTACAAGCACTCTAATTACAAACTAAGCCTTCTGACATGAAGGCGAAACCGAAGAACTACTTTTGTGTCCGGCTTTTAAGAAATCCAACCGCCAAACCAAACATCTCTAAGCAATTACACAGAGGTAAAGTAAAACTACACACCCAAATCAAGTTCCAAAATACACTAGCAGGAGCATTTGTATTACGTATGACTAAGTTTCATGAATCGAAACCCATTAATTATAAAAACCACACAAGCCCTCAACACTCTGAAAGCAGAACACAAGTTGATCGAGCAAACTAGTAAAAGAAGTTGAGAACAGAAAATTTACCAAGGCGTGGAGCGCTTTCAGCTTTGACCCTCGCACTAAAGCAGCAACCCATGAGCTTGAGGCTCAGAAGAGTGAGAACCCAGAACTGCTTCGTGCTTATCTCAGAGAACCCACCAGCTAAGGAGGGGAAATAATCGAAGCCCTTATACCCAAGTGGGAAAAAGCCGCTGAAATTTATTGGAACTCAGAACTCGGCGAGCCCCTGACAAGGGAAAAACAAATATGCAAGTGTGAAAGCAACGCTTTTTCCGCATGAAGATTAGCTGTCAACCGCGGAGACTTTCCTTCCCTTCATTGTCCAATTGACCAACCCAAGTTAGTATATGACTTGAATCGAATTGGGTGAAGCGCGAAGGTGTGAATGAAGAAGAGTAATAACTAATAAGTTTCTGGGAAAGTTCTTTAATTGACCATCGAGAAGGACAAAAAGCAATTGGGGGTTGACCCGGCTGTCAGTGTGGTTTGTGATTTGCCTTGGAGGAAATGTATATTTTTTCTTTAAAGAAAATTGATACTTTAATTATTTAATTATGAGTCGAGATTTAAAATGAACTAGATGAAGAAAATTGAGAAATTAAAAAATGACGATTCAAATATATTTTAAAAAATAAATCATTTATTTTCATGAACAAGTGGAGAAAGAGACTCGGAAAATGCCTCTCGTGGCATGAAGCTTATCCGTCTGTTCGTTGAATCACGGCCTTTTTCCGTAATGCAAAACGACAATGTGCATGATGGGATGGGACCATCGATCCATCCAAATGCAGGAGTCGTTATTAGATTTTTCAACGAGTTTAGATATGGAAATAAGAAAATGAATTTAATTTTGGATATGATATTTTTTTAAAAAAATAATTATAGATTCATGATCTATGATGGGAAAGTGTTACTGACCTTGTCTCGGATATTTATATATTAGTTGTTATATTATAATTATGTTATATTTATTGGGTATTTAAATAATTAAAGTATTAGTTGTGAAAATTGTGTAAATTTATATAAATAAAATTTACGTAAATAAGTATTAAATTGAGATAAAACTATTCATTGTAGAATTATTTTGAATGAATAGGTAGGATTAGGAATTCTATGAGAGAAAGGGTGGAGATTATTTTAATATTTGTTAGAGTAAGAATATGAAGATTAAAAAAAAACAAATTTCAATCATGATATGAGAATTGTAATATATTATCCATATTAAAGTTTTAAAAATGATCATTTAATTAGTAAAAACATTGAATTAAGGGTTAATGTCTGGATTGTTGTTGAACTATAATTGAACCATTCTATTTTAAAATATTAAAAAAATAATATACATAATTAAAAATTATAAATATAAATTTATAAATTCAATTAAAAATAAGATTTGATATTAAATTATACAAAACAATATCGATAATCAAAAGTTCATAGTAAAAATTGACTAAATATAAGAAAATATTATTAATTAATATAATATTCGTTAATATCAAATTTATAAAATACCAATATATTGACATCTATACTAAAATTGGCTGATATGTGATATTATTTTTTTATTATTTGATTATAGACTAAGCAAAATTAAAAAAAAATAAGTGGACCGATTTAACCGATTCATTTAGCATCAATTTTTTTTCTATTTCGACTGGTTTTTAACTGATTCAAATATTCACCAGTTTCAATAATTATTTTAAACCAATTCTCTAACCGACTCCTGGTCTAGTCAGTTCATTCTAATTTTGATAATAGTGATCTATACCATATTTTACCCATAATCATCTTTTGTTACAACTACACTAAAATTATGGATATTAGAAAAAAAGTGATATACTTTAAATTAGGTTTACATTACTTTGCTTGTCAAATTTTAATACAATTTGGAGTGCTGACTTATAAAACGTAGTTGGTAACAACCTTATTCATATAATTTTATTTGTGTATTAATTTCTGATATTTACGTTTTAATCATAACAAATATATTTTATCATTAATTTTTTAAAAAACAATATAAATTGTATTACTCTTTTCAATAATATGTTCATAGGGAAAAACATTAGAATGTTCTAAAATGGTTATCATTTGTTTGGGACTGTGGTGGGAAAAAAAAGATTAATTATTTAATTATAAAAGAACAGTAAGATTCCCATAGAAGAAAGAAAAAAGTTAGCGCATATATACAGTTGAAAATATGTGATTAATTAAATGCATGTGGCAAGGTTTATTGCTATTTTGAAAAATCAAGAGATGTAAGAGAGTTTGAAATTTCAAGTTCATAATTTTGTAGTATTATCCTGTCAATAGTTTTTTAAAACTTAATTGATTTTTTATTGCATGGTATGAATCTACAGAAGAAACCATTTGCATCATTAAAGGCGTCGTTATATGAGGTTATCACAAATATATAGAAATATTAAATATTTTTTTCATCTCCTTTTTTTTCTTGCATTAAAAATTTTCCCCAGCACTAAGTCCACATTAATTCATTCTCAAGTCTCAAATTATAGGTTTAATGGCATTGCCAATTATGAAGTACATGTCTTGTGTGAAATTAAGAATAGCGTTAAAATTTCAATGCTTAATGTAATATATTATTAAATTGATAAAAAAAATTAAAAATAAATAAATACTAACCTATCTTAGCTAAAGCCTAAAAGGCTGAGAAAAGTATACTTAATATTATATAATAACCAATAAAAGACTGTACTGTCTCTTATTTAGAAAAGATAGACTCTTTCAGCTTTGCCAAAAGTCAAAGAAAAATTAATAATCTTATAAAGCATTGAAAAAGTCAAAGATGAATAGGACGAATCACGAGTATTGTTATTATTTTTTTTATATACGTTGTATTTATAATTATCCATATGAGTATCGTTTATTTTATATAACTGTAAGAATTAAATTAAAAAAATCTAAATATTTTATAAAAAACTATTGAGTATACAAATTATGCAAGTAACTTTTGCTCTATAGCTATGCATACTGATGTTTGTACTTTGTATTTGTACGTAGCGAATACGATCCTACGAAAGGCATGTCATGCCGCTTCCAACTTTTCAAGTCTCACCTGCAAAATCATGACTTGAATAAGAAATTAAGTGCGTGTTTGGTTTGAGTATTTTTTTATTTTTATTTTTACTAAAAATAAAAAATGGACTTGAAAATGTGTTTGATTGAGTTAACTGTTCTTGAAAACATTTCCTAAAATAAGCTTAAATATGAAAACACTAAAAAGATGTTTTCATTGTTTAAGGAAATGCATTTTAGGAAATGAATATTAGAAATGAAAACAGGAAATGTTTTCACAAACCAAACAGACCCTAATTATATTTTTAATGTAATGTAATTTTTTATTGATACGAAGAAAGAATTTAATGGTTTTATTATCAAGAAAATATTTAACATTTTTATATCATTTTAATGCTAAAAATAAAACGACTATATTGCATTCAATTTCATCCATCAAAGATAATAATTTTTGTACCTTTGTATGAAAATTAATTCCATTATATATAGAAAATTACACTTCCTTTATCTTTCTTTATGTCTTGTGTTGAAAAATTACACTCATTTCCCCCATACTCACTGATGCATTATCTAATATATAGTAACTTTTTTTATCAAACTATCTGTATATCAAATATTTATATAATATAACAAACATGTTAAATACTTAACTGACCAATACAAAATATTATTTATTAAAATTTAGAATGAATTAATTTGAAGAATTTTAACATAAAATAGTAATATTAAAATAATTATGAAAATAATATTTAAATGAGTTATATTTATAATAAAAATATTATCTTTTAAAAATATTTCAAATATAGTTAAAATATATTTAAAGTTTTTATGGTTTTATTCAACATTTTTTAAAATTAAAGATTTGGCCAACATGATTTCCAAAAACACGAAGAATAACGTTAGTACACAATTATCTTGACACATGTAACGTTAATTCAAATTGTCCACTCAACATACATGTCCACATCATACACCACATTACTCCAACTATCTTGTTAACGTGGCACCACATCAACCATTTTTTTAAAATTGTTTTTGTTCTAGCCACTTTTAAAAGTTAATTCAACATCTTCAATTCTTCATCCAAGCCATTATAGGGTGGTCCTTGCTCAAGCTTTGCTCTTGCCAAACTTGTCTTCCTGGCTTCGTCCAATCTAAAGGCTAATTCCCGTTGAATACTATGGCAAGGCCCACCGAAATGGAGAAGGTGACATCGAAAGACATTGTTGTGGCTGAGGCTTTGTCCTCACTTCTCTGCACATTGTCGAGAGGCAACTTGGAGGAGATCGAGAAATTCCTCTCCACATAAACAGTTTCCTTTGACCGTTACTGTCAATCTTTGCTACGATTTCACACTCTAAATAGAATCCTAAGAAGTCGAGTTGTATTAGTCTTCTCTGCATCGTTGAGAGGCAACTCGAAGTTGATCAAGAAATCCCTTCCCAACAAATCTCCGATGAACAATTTCCTTCAACCGTCCATTGCAAATCTTCGCTGCAATTTCAGCTTGAAATAGAACCTCAAAAGGAGATCGAGTTGTAGAATTAAACCAAATAGAGCTTCAAACGAGCCCCTCTATCGCGAGATAGCTCGATTTCAATCTGACCTCATCTCACCCAATTCAAACGTTGATTTGAATTTGAGACTACTAAACAACAAATTTTTTACAATTAAGAAAAAATAGCTAATGTGCTGCCACATCAACAAAATAGTTGGGAGTGATGTGACATGTAACATGAACATGCATGCTAAGTGGACAATCTGTTGACTGACTATTGACTGTAGTTGGAGTGATGTGACATGTATGCCTAGATTGACTATCATTAGAAATCACCCTTCATATTTTTGAAAATTATAGAAATTAAATTCTTAATTTTTAAACTAGAGACTAAATTCAAAATTGAGTAAAATTATAGAGATCTTAAATATATTTTAACTTTCTCATAAAATAATCATGTATTTGTACAATAAAAAGAAAAAAAAACTGACTTTAAACATAATAACTTAAATAACAAAATAAGTAGTACGGAACAATATATATGCATCAATGTCTCAAAATTTTACTGAACTTTCATTGAGGAGACTATTTTACTTTTTTAACTTTTCTTAAACTCATCCACTTTCAGTAAAATCCATTGAACGAAAACCAAAACATTCCTATTTATTACATTTCCAGTTAGTCTTCAATTATTTCCTTTTCTCCCAAACCTAATCTAAATTTTCAAACAAAAGCAGGCACTTAATAGTGGACAAATTTTTCAGAAGTGAATCAAACTATGCATGTTTTTGTATCATCCGAGGAAAGTCTTGAGCCAAAGCTATTTAGTTGAGACTGAAATCTCGGAAACTACCATCTTCAGGAAGTACTAAGCAAAACACTAATAAAGCTTCACTTACTGGAAAAAGCTTGCTATTGTGGGTAACACATGTTTTACTGTACAAATACAGTATCAGGAAAAAGCAAAGGCCATGCATATTCTCATAATGCTTAGATTCTCAATACTCCTATATGCGCATGTGTGTAAAATAAATGTTTCTAAACTGATGGAGCTTCATCATCCAACATCTCCACTACCGGAGCATACTGCAAAATGAAGAGTAAGGTCCATGAACAAACACGCAGATTTAAGGGACCAGAGAGTGAAATTTTATAAACTGACCTCGTCATTTTCTTCAAAATACATCCCATCAACAGCACTGTTCTGCTGAAACTCCCAACCCAGACTGCTCTCCAACAGCTCCTTGAATTTCCTTGTCTGCAAGGGTGAAACAATAATTTCTTTTTTTTACTTTTCATAATAACAAGTTAACATGCTGCAGCTAGCAGGACAAGCCGTAATAAATTTCAGAGCAGCCAAACTGATGTTAAACAAATAAACAGACAGGTACTTATTCAACGGTTCTGCAGTAGTGGCTGCCACATTTAATCACAAACAAGCCCCTCATAACCACTAATAGATGTGATCAATGGAAAGAATTAGATGCTGCTGGTTGCCACCACCGACTTATAGCAAACATCATTGGTCAGTCTTCAAGTAGTTTATTTCAACTTCTATTCATACTATGAGAGAAAAGTTGTTCGTCCAAAATCATTAAGAATATCAAGCTTGTAGGAATAATTATATTCTGAAATGCAAATTAGCTCCCAACAGGCAAAGAGAATTTTATTTTAAACTTTTTCCCAATGTGGATGTGATTATTAGGTGAAATATTCTATTTTTTATTATAATCTGGGGACGCAATTTAATCGTAATCAATGGACACAATTTCTTCTCCCCTACCCCTCAAAAAAAAAAAAAAAGGTTCATGAATGGGCCTAATCCATCCCTGCTGTACTGACTAATTCATAATACATTTTAAGCATATCAATCAAGAATGAAGTCGGTATGTTCTTACTCAATCTTTGAATTCCAGTATTTTTCAATTCCTAATTAGAATTATTTTTCCTTTTTGTTTTTTTTTTTGGGGGGGGGGGGGAAGGGTCGAGAGGGAGACAGGATGGAGATATATCATTTTGAAGACAGGCTCAGATCTCATACCCATGACAAAAGATCCCCATCAACAACTAAGGCATCTTGCACCAGAGAAAAGAAATCCTGCAATTACAAGAAAAGTCCACAAGTCATAAACTGCCATGAACTCAATAAACCATGTTAAACTATTTGGGGAAGTAAGATTCAGATAGTATCAGCTGGAACAGCCAAAACTTGGGCAATTGATTCACAAGTACCTAAGGCCTTGAGATTCAACACATATAGGGATGATGCTTGAACGAGAACAGGTAGTATAAACAGGCCTCCCCTGACAAGTATTTCGGAAGCTAAACTTTCCCCCTAATATCATCTTTATGTTGGTATTAGTTAGTTCTGACTTCTGTCAGACCCTTAAAACAGAAAACCCTATGAAATGTATATCTCTGTTACTAGCTGGAACTAATTGTGTATGCTGGGCAGAATGACACCTGTAGCTTGTTCCGTTATAGAGGTGCTTTGAAGAAAAAATGGAATAAATGGGCCATCCCCAAGTCTGGGGAATTTGATGTCCAGTTGTGAAAGGGAAGCTGCACTCTGAAAAACTTTAAAATAATTGTATGACCCCTTCAACTAAAGTTAGGTCGGAGAGGGAACAACCAATCAAAAGTGCCAACAGAGTAGCATTAATATAAGTATTTTAGACAACGGACCAAATCTGTGCACTTAAACATTAAATTTCAGAACATCAGCATTCAGCAAACTACCTTACAAAGATGGTGCAAAAAGCTATCAGCAGAAAACCAAGAATCATCCAACAAGGCTGTCCCTTTTTCATCGGCATGGTCTTTCTGTAGTCCATATTTTAGTTGATAGTAGATCACTTTTATGAACTGTGAGAATCCATCAAATTTCAAATTTCAGTTCAGTGGAGAAAAAAATGCAGTAAACACAAGCAGGTGAAAGCATAGTAAGTTGTAACTGAAAAAATATCTCAAATATACAATTACTTTTTCAGGCAACCAAAGGCCAACAAAATAATCCAATTCAGTCAATATATTATATGGTAATTAATAAATTAAATACCAGAAAGTTAATATCAAATTATGACAACACCTTGAACTTTCAGACAGCATAGATATACTTCCGATAATTTGCATCTCCTCAACACTTGTTCACATATTTACTGTAAAAAAATATTTTGCATATTTTTCATTGTTTTGATAACTGCCGTCTATATATTCACATACAATACCATGACTCAATCCACAATAGATAAAATTGTTGAACAATTTTTTCTTTTAAAAAATTATAGGACCACGTACAGACATCATTGAAAGGATGTTCATATGACAAAGGTCATAAAATTTTGCACCATTCAAAGGAGTTTGATAAAGTTCATAAAATTTTGACTCATTCTATTAATCCATATTCAGCAGCCTAATGTTCCTAAGTGGCGTTCTGGATAAATACAATTGCAGACTTTGAATTTAATAACATGCCCCAGAGAACAAAATATATTCCCAACGTTACCTTTGTGAATAGTTGACTCCGTGTGTGGAAAGGCTGCAAAAGTTTAGACAAAGTCATAGACATATAAAAATGTATAACAGACACAATTTCAAATTATTCTAGAGATATTTTTAGTATGTTCCATGCAACCTAATGTAGCCACAACCCACACACAAAGTGCTGTAAGAAAGAAGTAAAAAACGTCATATAAAAATCTGTTGAAAAAATTTCTCTGCAGCAAAAAAAAAAAAAAATATATATATATATATATATATGATCATGCTTTGGATTCTACAAAGGGACCATAAACCCCAGTTTAATATAAGAAATTAATTTCCTCTCTATAAATTTGTATGCTTCTAAAAGAACAGTAGTTTCAGTTTTCACCTTCTTTATATCAATTTAATCAGTTCTTTTCAATATTGGGAAAGGGCATTATCAACCTTCACTGCATTGTCTACTCGCAATAACCATATATTTGACTTCACTAAAATTCACATGCTATCGTTCTCAAACCTTTTTTTTTTTTGTTAACACAGAAAATAGTTAACAAAAGTACACTTCATGTCCCCAACGTTTACACTAAATTTTAATTTTATCTGTAACGTTGTTTTTGCGTCAATTATGTCCTACATATTTTATTTTATTTTTTCAAATATACCATTTTCACTAAAGCCGTTAAATCCATTAACTGAAAATGCTGACTAGAAAGTCCATCTAGCACATCTCAGGTAACATGTCATCTGTCATATAGACTCAAATGTGAAATTCCAAAAATATCCTCCACTGGCCTCTCATCTTTCTCCCTTCTCTCAACATGTCATCTTGGTTCTCTTCTGCAACAGGCTGCACACACACGAAGCTCCCCTTCTCCTCACTTAACCACTCAACAACACACCACACTCACTTAACTAAAATTCACACGTTATCATTCTCAGACCTTTTTTTTTTTTGGTTAGCACAGAAAATAGTTATGAGTAAAGAGAAAGGTCCAGATATAGCAATGAATTCTAAGCATGCGTGAAAGATCCACTCAACTTAAAGATTAAGCTGTTATGCAAGAGCCCATAATGGATTTTGTAATTCTATCAACTTGATAATTATGGAAGACATCATTAATCAGTACCCACAGTTCAATATTTTTACTGTGTGTCATGAAAATAAGAAACCTAAAAAACGTTTTTGCAAAGTTCTGCATTCATTATTCAATCAGGATATGACTGCAAAGCTGTACTCACTGCTTCAGTACAGCCAAACAAAAGGCTAACCAAGGATTTCCACTGGAGAAATGCTTCTAGCGATTGCCCCATCTGTACCATTACAAAATGTCATATTAGGTCTAATAAGATCAATAAATTTAGAATGGAACCATGTTTAGTCTGCAATACCAAAAAGGCAACAAATGCAAACTGCAGTTCTCCAAGAAGCAAATCTTCAGAACCTCCATAGTCTTTGGTCAACAGATTTTCTAGCAATTGTGTCTGAACAGACCAACAAAACAGCATGCACACAAATAGGTGAACAAAGGGCTGAAATGTAATGATAATATTGCTTGCTAAACCTACTCCAATGCACGTTGGGATCAAATATTCAATAATGTGTACAAGAACCTACCTTATCAAGGTTCAAAGAAGTAAGTTCTTGTCCATGCATCCCCTTTCGCTTTACAACACTGGGAACAGATGTATAGTAGCATCCTTTCCTCTGAGACTTATCTACTGATGTTGCAAACTTACTAGCCTTTAGTTGCTTGTCTAGTGCTTCCTCCATTGGCGTTTTAGGAGTGTTTCCAAGTATCCCATTCTCATGCACAACATTGATTTCCCCCCCAATGGGCTCTGACCACAAGGTTATCAGTTTATAAAATTCATTATTATGCAATACATGAAGTCAAAAAAATGGTCCCATATCAGCGAACCATTTAATACAGATAGCATTGTAGTCAAGCAAGTAGCATACCTAGTCGTTCTATGACACTCTTTGTAATATAATTAGATAATCGCTTCCAGTCAACATAATGGTTAAGATTGTATGGCCCAAGGTGTCTGTCAAACTCCAAAGTTTTAACTGCTTGACAGTATCTTTCCTCCTAGGGGAAAAGTGGAGAAATCAAAATGATCAAATATCATTTAGTTCATAGAATTCAACATATAGAAGACTACATGTTGGGATTACATGATACATTAATTACATCTCCATGTGTGCAGATATATCTGGTTTTTCCCAGCCTTTCTATAAGCCATTTGGCAATCCAAATAAGTATCTTATTTATATGTAATCAAAAAATATTTACATTATGACATTAGACAATTATAAATCATTCAGATATTAAAGAGGTGCTACATGAATAAAACTGAGCAGTTGTCAAAAGCAGAAAATAAGAAATTGCTCCAGAACCCATCATTAAAAATCAAGTCTAAAAATCAATCAATCTACTGAATATCCACAAGTAGATCTCTCCTAATAGATCTGTGAGATGGACACCAAAAAGCAAGATGAACTGTCCCATTTCATAACATAACAGGATTGGGATTCTAACTTCGCAAAGATTTTAATACTTATACATGAGATAATAGTAGACAAGGAAGATTGCCACAATAATTTCCTCCCCTTGCTATCAATATAGCAATCACAGTCTCACGTGGTCAGAATCAGAGGCATCCCTCATGAATGGGATTCTCGTTAAAATATATTTCAATTCCACACATCCTATCACAAGAAAAGGAAAATGATTTAAAACAGAACATATTCTATCAACTGTCTTTGTTTAAATATTAGAACCACTCATTAGTATCCTGTCAGAGTGTATCCCAGTTCCCTGCATGATGATTTGGCTAATTTTTTTTGAAATATACTCTGAACTTCAGTTTGTCTTTGAACAAAATTTATGGTTAATCAGAATCAGAAGAGTAAATTACAAGATGAAAAAATAGAAAAAAAGTTACAATCAAATAAACGAAAGCAGAAAATGTGTCATCCTCAATAAGTTATTTCCAGATATATATTGCTAGTTAGCACAGAATAGAAAGTTAGCACAGATCAGATTGATTATCATGTGTTTTCGCACCTCGTTACACAGAATAATCAAGATCTTTTAAAATAACTCCGCTAATGCACAGGTTTCCCTAATATTTTCTTAGAATGGCCTAAATTGCCAAACAGGACTACAAGACAATCTTTATATTTACATCATTCTTGCATAAACCATATGAAAAAAGCTTTAGACAAATAATATATATATATATATATATAAACTCAATGAACACATACCTCTTCCTCAGATACTTTAACAAGCCTTTCCTCTTGTTGATCCCATTTACGAACAATTACCTGTTTGGCCAAGAGACATAAATCACATAATACTTTTCACAAACTCTTGAGATCTTTGGGATAATCACTATCATGAATTATGTTTCCATTCTTTAGGATGTTCATATGACAAACAGGTTCAAGTCTTCAACTAGATGACCACCGATTAACTTTACAACCCATTTCAGACGTGGAGAATCATTCAGATTGTAGTTGTAATGCATAAACCACAAAAATATTCCAAGACAAGAGCTTAGGGGGCATTCTTTTTTTTTTTAATCGAAAAAGAAATATTATTAAGAGAGAGAGAGAAGGTTACAAAAAAAAAATGGAAACAAAAGGGGAAAAGAAAGGACTAGATATCCTCCTAGAAGAACAAAAAAGAAACAAAACCAAACCAAAAAGCCTAAAAACAAGGCTAGTACAACAAAGCCTTCCAATCCCTATAAACATTTACAAAGGGCACTCCCTTAAAAAAACTCATTAGCCGAAATCCAAAGAGTAGCAACATAGTGAACTCTATCCCACAGTAGATGAGGAGGCAGAAGCCGTTGTTTAAACATTTGCATCTCTTTCCGCCCAAAGACACAACACAATCGCAAATACAACCACATTTCACAAAATCTTATTCTCCTTTCTCATTCCAAAACCTATAAAGTTAGTGTCAAAGAAAGCACCAAGATCCACTGGGTCCTCAAGGAGATCAAATAATCTATTCCAAATATCCCAATCTTTTTTTTTTTTTTAAAGATTAAGAGGTCTAATTTTGAATACATATATAAATATTAAGATATTATCTCTAAATCTGAATACTAAATAATTAAGATTGTTATTTTTTTCAATATTTATACGCATTAAGAACATGTCAGTAAAAACTGTATTCAAAGCAATGAATATTTGAAAACTTTTCATAAGATCTAATTAAATAAGATGTATTTAGAGCCATTAAGCTCTTAATAAAAATAAAAAAACAAACACACTTAATGGTCTGAAATCTAAATGAATCAAATTTAGATCCTTATTAAGTGCAAACCAATGCTCCTTTAGTAAGACAAAATAATGTGAACTTTAAGGCATCAGGTATGTGCAGTTCTAGTTTTTATTTCATCATTATTTAGTAACATAGCAGTCAAGTAGGAAAACTTCTAGCTCTAAAAAATAGGAAAAATGCTAATAAATTTGCCTTTTTCTACAATACATCACTACAATTTAGTCACATATAAATAATAAATATATAAAACTAAATTTTTTTCATATATCTTACAGTCCTTTTGCATATCAAGAAAGTTTTCCATTAACCTATAAAAAAGATATGGTGGATTGGAGACAACTCCAAATGAAACCTAAAAACAAAGGTACCGCTTATTAATAAAACTAGATCCCTCACACCACCCAACAACTAAATTTTTTGGTTTAAACAACGGTGGTTATTCAAAAACTAAACATAACATTGATATGTAATACCCATATTAATTCTTAACAGGATTTTGATAAAACCCAAAATGGTTCAATTCAAGCCTGTAGAAAGAAAAGAAAATATAAATCTTGGGATGAGCACAGACATTTATTTTCAGAACTCTCAAAAGCCAACTAAATGAAGATTCCAATAACCACATTATAAAGCATATAAGTAGTGCATACTTATTCCTCCCCCAACCTACAGCTGAGCTTGAGTTACAAAATTTTGAGTGAAAAAACCAATCACAACATAATGATATAGTATCCATCTTGGTACTTAGGTGAATGATTAGACTAGAGAGATATTAATTTTCAAACCTCTGAAGGACCAACATCAGCAAAGAACCCAATAATTGGTGAGAATTCCTTCCCATCCCTGAATGTATTAAGAAAATGAAAACAGAAATTCTATCAACAAGATACAGTGGTATATAAAGCTTATTATTTTATAATCCATAAGACATAATAACAAAGAGACCCTAAAGCAGAGTCAATGTTTCAATGTAATTACCCAAGATTTATTTCCCAAAAATAGTAGCACAGTATACAGAACTGAAAAGATGTTAAAGATATGATTTTAGCTATGGGTTAATAGACAGATATACCAATTATCACATTTTTTTCCCTTTATTCTTGCAAGGCATAGAAGAATATATTTGACACTTGCCACCACCAAAAACCTATCATTGTCTGAGCCCCTCCCCCTCATTTATCAGTAGCTATGATTATCATCAGCCACTAAAGACACTATTCCTTCAAAGCTATTGCTGGAGTTAAACATTGTTTCATGCTGATTGCCCTCATCTAAAAAGTAAAGGCTGATTTGCTGGAGGAAGATTTAAAGCTGGACATATGAAGCATGATCTTACCTGCTTGAGGAACTATAATAGACAAAATGAGGACCAGGAGGGATCATCTTAATACCCTTAAAAGCAGGTCCCACCGAAAATATCTGCCAAAATGAATTTAAATGTCACAAGTGTCAGACAAAGTTAAAAGCAACAATTTTTTTTTCTGGCTTAAATGAGCTTCAAGGTTCCACTCAATTTGCAAATACAAAGAAAATATTTAAACAAGCTCTTTACTTCACAAGAAAATTAAAGGGCATAACCTCTACACTGTACCTGAGAAAAATCAGATCAATTTTTCCATCCTTAATCCTCCCTATCAGTTGCATTATGCCCTTCTGTAATCTACAATTTTTAGTATGACAACAGAAATAAAATTTGTAGTTTTAAAGTTAACTTCTGCAATACACTATTCACTCCAGCATAAACAAAACTGTTAGATTATTTTCTAATATGTGGCCCATATAATTTAGTTTAATAGCATTAATTATTAAATTCACATAATATAACATTGAAAAACCGAAATAATAAATTTTTAATATATTAGGGCCTTCTTGTAATGGTTGAGAGGCTATTATGTAAATAAAAAACTTTATAGAGGTCAAAAGATAATTTATCTTTTTTTCTCTTATTTCAAATTTAAAAATAACAGTAACGGTTGTTCACAACGTGGTTCTGAAAAGAAAAGAAGTGTACGGTTATGAATTCAGAGGAAATATGCGAATTCATATATCCAGGAATGTTTATGAATTATTGTGTGAAAAGTAAAAATTAAGATACAAACAACTAAAAGTTTTACTCACAAAAACATCTTGTGCAACCAAATACAAAGGGCATCTATCTATTAGTAAATCAAAGCTATAGAAAATGAAGTCGGACGCAACGGGAAAAAAAAAAAAATTTACGTCAAGGCAACTCAGGGAAATGATAGCAAATAATCTTCTTCTACATATTAAGGTTGCTATTTCATTGATCAGACGCAGTGAAAACTCCAACAATCGACATTCGACCAAGACCAAAACTGAAACTAAATAAAAAGAAAATTTCAAAAAGGAATTTTTATTTGCCTGTGTATCGATTCCGACGAGGGTGTACTGAGGAACATCGAGGAGGAGCAGAGTGACACCGTGCTTCACAAGTTCTAACGCTGTGTTAGGATCCATGCTTCACAGTTTGAAGCTTCAGTTTGCTGTTCGTGTTGTCCTTTGAAACGCAAGAAGCCGGAGCAAGCTTTTCCTGATTTTGCAGGAAGTTCTCGGGGTCGGAAGCGTCCTCAGTGTTCTACAGACTACAGTTGTGCCTTCAGTTCTCACAAACCATATTTATCTTTCAATAAAAAATTTATAGGCCCAAATAAGATATTCTAATAATAAATAAATTAATTAATTAATAAATAAGATGCTTTAATAATGTCTAATAATAATAAGAAGAAATTTAAAGTTAAACTCCTTTTTAAAGTAAATAATTAATAATTGGTGAAATATTCCTTTAATTCGCTTTTTTTTTACAAATTTTGAGTTAGTTTCTTATAATTTTTAAAATATGAATTTAGTCTTAATTATCAAACATTCATTAGTATGCTATTGAATTTTGCTGATATAATTAATTATGTATTATTTTAATTATTTCATTATATATGATCGCAACATGAGTAAAATGCATTATAGGAATGAATCTATTTGTATGTGTGGCTTATTATATAATTTATGTTAAATGGCTTGAGTGAATTAATATAAATTATGTAATACTTAAAGTGTGAAAATAATAAATAACTAATTATAATAACATAACTTAATGATATATTGGCACAAATTAAGTGATAAAGCAATTAATTTTTTTTTTAAAAAATTATATAAAGATTCAATTATAAATTTATTATAGGCACTAAAATAAAAAAAAATTAAAGGAAAACATATAATTTAATTTTAATGATTTAATAAATTACTCGTGATGTTTAAGAAGACGTAACAATATTGTCGTCGCTTGGAATCTACATGGAGGATGTATTAATAATGATCAACGTTGAGGGAAAAATAAGAAGAAAAAAAGGAAAGAAATACAAGTAAATAATATATCCACACCTTTTTCATTATGCCATAATATAACCACCCTTGATCCAAATTTTTTTAATTATAAACTTTTCTTGATACCTTCCCCTTTGTTTGTAAGTATCTTCATTACAAGGAGTCAAATTATTAAACAAAGCTACTCCCAATAGCTAATGGATCCTCCCTGCCTAATAAAAAGAGGTGTTCCCAGACACCTCAAGTTATTTAGCAAGGGATCCTCTGCTCTCAGCAAGAAAAATATCTTTAGGCACTTCAATGGGACTCTCTAGTTTAGTAGCAAACAACATATTCTCTTCACATAAAAAGAACGCCTCGTAATATCATACAAGAAGGAACACCTCTTGGCTTCATTCAAGAAAAAGCATCCCTTGGTATCATCTAAGAAGGAGCGCTCCCTGACATTCAAGAAGGAGCCCCTCCTGACATTCAAGAAGAGAGAAGGGTCCCCTTGTCTTCAAGAACACTTAGTAAATTCATTCGCCGGACAGTAAACATGCATAAATATCAAAGGCTTAAGGTAAGCACGCTAGGTGTGCCAAACCTTCATAAAATCAAGTACCTTAGCACCAAAGCACTCTTAACATCCCCCAATGACATACTTTAATGAGTAAACTGCATCAAAGTGCCCGATGAATCCGTTTTTTGAATAATAAACTAAATACTTCACTTTCCATCCTCCTAAGAAGCTCGAGGTAAAAGAGAGTGTGACGAGGATGCCCCTTTTCTCAGAATCAATGTAGTGTTGATTCGAGAAGCACCACGCTAATGCCACTCTAACTTTGCAAGTAAACAACACACTTAGAGGATTTGACATAGGCAAAGCCTCATTCGTAGTGCTCAATTAGACAATGTCGGGACGCTGTGAAGGAGTGGTCTTCACTCTCCTTTCCTGGGAATGACCTTAATGAGTGGCCTTGTAAGATTAAAGTAGAGAACCTTCATATCATGCACGATTGTCCTATGTAAATTGGACAAAGATTTATTTTTTAATAAAATAAGTTTATTTTTTTATTAAATTCACTCTTATTTCTAGCTTACTGACCTGACTTATATTACCCCTTCAATAAATTATTATACCCATGATGCAATAGTCCCCCTTTTTAAGCCATTCAACACCCATCACACTCCTGTAAATTAAATTCATTTTCAGGGACGTGGCTATATTTGTAGAACATGACTGTTAGGTCATTCAACTGACAAGTTAGAACGTCTCCTATAATTGACAAGTCAAAACCTCCTATAAATACCTCCCTAAAATCATTCAAGGAGATGCACAGACTCTAGCATATTAAAACTCCAGCAAATTTTCTTTGCAACTTTATTTCTCATAAAATTGAGCTACTAAGAGCAAGTTTTTGTTTTTTTATAAAATTATATTTTTTCTTGTCTTGTTTATCACTTTTGAATTGGACATACTAAAAAATCAGTGAGTTGAAAAATTGGTCAAACTTGATAAAAAACTAAGTTTGAAATGTGGTTTTTACATTGAATCGGTTTACGCCGAAAAAAATGGATCTTCAATAAAACCCATTAGCACCGTCATTGGTGTTTGTACTACTCTCTGTAGTTGAAGAAGAAGAGAAAGAAAGAAAAAAATGAAAGCTATAGCCACTAGGAGAGAGAGAAATTGAAGGGAAGAGAAGGGAGTGCGACGCAAGGAGGGAAAGAGAAAGCTACATTTGCTTTACCACTAGGGGAGAGAGAAATAAGAAATGGAAGGGAAGAAGCAAGAGGAAGGGTTAAGATAGATGAAGAGGCGAGTCAAAATGAATTGAAGAGGCTTAAAGGGAAAGGAAGAGAGGTAAAGAAGTGGTTGTCCATAATATCTTCATCTCCATTTTCTCTAACTGCTCCCTCGTTCAATTTTTATTTTGCATCACGTTGGGAACCTCACACCTAACTTTATTCATTCACTTCTCCCCTTCTCTCTTCCACTTCACTCTCTTTTATTTAATTATATCTTTTTTTTTTTACAAATTTTGTAATTATATAAAATATTTTAATACTTTTAATTATATATATTTTGATATTTTTTAATTATTAACGGATCAACCGCAATCTGATCATTGACCTTTGAACTATTACTTTCACTGGTTTAATGACCTGTCTGATTTTTAAAACATTGCTAAATAACATCACAAGTGTATTTTCTATATCTGATCAACAAAAAAGCGAGGAATGAAGCATCTTTCCTTTCTCATACACCATCTGCTCAAAAAGTTTTTAAGTTCTATAGGCAAGAATACGGTAGCACATCAAGAAAGCATACACCACAAATCATGTTCAAATCATATCAATAATTTAACTGTATATGTCAGCTTTAAGCTCGACTTGTGGGCTGCGAATAAAGTCCTGGCTTTGAATTAGTCTGATCTCTAAACTGGTTGACTGAGGGTCATGTCCAGCTCTTTTGTAGTCATTGACTGTCCTCTGCAAAAGTGCCTGCATGTTTTGGCATTACTTGAGCCATTAATCACCCAGTATTCACAAATTAAAGATTTATTCATCAATTTGAAAGTTAGTTTTTAAGTCTCGAAACTGATGTCAAGGTCTTGTAGGCAAGAAATAAATAATAAGTGAAAGAGTACACAATATTATGACAGGAGGATGAGCAAGATCAATGTCATACATGAAACAGAACAATTACCTGCAAGCTTGATACGGCAAGTTCTGCAGCCTTCTCAAGATTGTCTGGGTATTTCTAGAATGCACAAATACATAATGGTGAATATTATGAAATTACTGGGTAAGAGAGAATATAGCTAAAGCCTAAAATGTGAACCATAGGCATTACATTGCTCCAACCAAGAAGCAGTGCAGTCATGAGATCTCCTGTTCCCTACAAGCATAATAACATACAACAAAAAAAAGCTCCAGTTATTTACTGTATGGAGGTAATTAACGACTCCAGAAAACTTTATCTGAATAAATTAACAAGTCAATTTGCCAGTGTAGAGAAATTTTCGAAGAAATTTCATTCTTTTTGTTCTCGTGAATAAACTCTTCATTTCTAATTGCAATTTTGGGCTTGAATATAAGGCAGCAGATGGCAGTGATGAAAGGAGAAATTTGAAGGTGCTAAGTGGTAACTTTACAAAATGATGAAGGTAAGGGCCCCTCATCTTCCTTTATGAAAGGAGAAGCAATATAGCTACAATGAAGAAGCCACTTTACCATCCTTGTGATTTCGTCGGAACCCAAAAAAAAAGAAAAAAAGAAAAAAAGAAAAAAAAGGTTTATTAGGAATGAGCTGGAGTCTGAACTCTGACAATAAATAGGCAAATAGTAATTAAAAATCTATATATCCAACAGAGCTCAATCATTGATTAGCTCAAAATGAACTTCATCCATGGTGTGCTCCATATGAACTGTCTGTAACATACATTTTCAATTTTTTTATAGCATAGCACTTTAAAAAAAAAATTATCTTAGCACAAACTGAACAATAATTTAAAGAAAAAAAATGATGGACTATTCATACTGTGAAATAAGCTGGAATTCCGGGAATCACGATCTTGAATTGTTTAGGAGGCTGTCCCTGTCACAGGAGGGTAATTCAAGCATAAGACTTTACCAAGTGAAACACAGATAATAATTTAATAACTGAAAATAAAAAATCTAAAATGTGTGTAGAAGTTAAGGAAAAAAATCGCAAATCACTGTTGAGATAGAAGCAGACATATTATGTAAGTTGATTGTGAAACATAAGTACTTTTAATGAACATTACTACCCATCTATCAGAAATTAAAAATAATAGAATGAAAGACTTATACATGACATATAGCATACCTTTTCCTTTCGATGGCTGCCAATCAGGAGAAGATTGCCATCTATATTAATACTTGTAATTACAACCTGAAGGAATTGACGACAACAGAACTTAAATTGACATTCATTATCCACAAGTTCCTTGTGACATTAAGTAAATCCAAGTTATTGAATTAAAATAAAATGCAAGAACACTCATAAATTTACACATACACATACAGAGAGATGGATCGGTTTCTACTGCTTGGAATTAACATTTGTAAAACAAAGTCGAGCTTATGTGTTTGTCTGTGTATATGCACAGCAACAGGTAGCCATTCGTCACACTCATAGTGTACCACTTTAGGTTGTTGATATTTGTAACTAGTCGTTTACTAATGCAATCAGTTAAATTCTACAGTTTTCATGGAGGGAAAGATCAAGTTGAATTTTACTATACGAATAACTGAAATAGACCCCACTCAGATCACTGCATTGCATCTTCAATTGTTTGCAAAAAGTGAATATTATTCTCTTCTATTCACACCCCCATAGCATGTACTTAAATTTAGTAATAATCAGTTTGCATAACAAGCAAAAGCATGAAACATTTGCAGTTAACTGATTACAATGGATGCAAATATGATCATATTAGAAGCTCAGAACAATCAAAGAGATAAGCACTTTTCAGACAGATAATATGGAAAGGACGAAGACCAGAACAAAAATCCATGTCCAAAGGAAAAGCATTTTAGAACCAACAGATTTCAATGCAAAAAAAGGAAATAAAGATGAGATTTCTGTTATGCAAGTAAAAAATATAAATGCAAACCTTTGAAGGTCCAGATGCATGAAGAAGGTTACAAGCTTCCCGACCATCTTTTTCAGACTGAATCCTGTAATAGGCACAACACTAAGCAATCAAAACAGATATATAGTGAAGTTGCAACAAATAGAAGTTGCAACAAATAGAAGTTGCAACAAATATATCATGATAGACCACAGTGGATTACGAAAAAATAAAGACCTTTAGCTGTGGAAATTTTCTTTCAATCACTTGTCACCTTTTTTCTTATTTGAAAAATAATTTATATGATGAGAAGAGAAAACAACAAAAAATAGAGGACAAGAGATCTTCCTGAACCATGAATGAAAAACTAAAACATTAGTTCAGGAGCTCTCCAATCCCTTTATAAATCCACAAGGGACAACACAACACCCCCCCCCCCCCAAAAAAAAAAAACTTAAAAAAAAAATAAATAAAAGCCATTTGCTTAAACCCATAGGAGACCATTGATAAAGATCTTAGCTCCCAAAATCTTTGAATTTAATGGCTAATAATTGCTCCAGATCAGTTGGGAAAACCCAATGCTCATTAAAGATGGCAAACTGTATTCCAAATCTGCTACACCACTTCATAATGTCATAGTGATGCAATCAAGGATAACCCAATTGCAACCTAAGAAAAGGAGAACACTTCAATTGGACCTCTAACTCGTACAAGAACTAAGAGGCTTAGATTGGGCTTAACCACCTTATTAAAAGTAGAAGGAGTGTGAATAAGACTGCAGAGTCTAGCTACCTATGCATTTATTATCTTTGACATTTAGCTACCTATGTCTTTGACATTTAGCTACTTAAGCATTTATTGTCTTTGACATTTAGCTTACAACACTTGGCTTTTAGTTGATGCATTTAATACATTTAGTTGGAGTCATTTGTCTTTTTTTTTTGGAGGCCCTCTATAAAAAGGGTCCTTGCCATATGTTGTAGACACACTATCTTTAAATCATATATGAGATATTGGCTTTTTGCTTTCAAGAGATTCTTGAGTTATTTCTCTTATCTAACTTATGTTAGTGGCGAGAGCAACCAGATTTCTTATCACTTACGTTCTTTTTTCTTGAGTGTGACGAGATCAATCAATTTCTCTTAGTTTTGATGCCCTTTGGCTTATCAATTGAGTGATTTGGTTTTCTTTGTCTATTCCTTTAAACTTATCTAAAAAATCAACTAAGTGTTTTTCCTCCGTAAATCACATCACATAGAGGGTCATTTTTTGTTTTTCAACTCCAATAGCACATCACACAAACATCTAGTGATAGAGCCAACGATTTTTGTGCCACCCAACCCCCCCCCCCCAAAAAAAAAAGCTCAAAATGGTAATTTTTTTTTTTACAGAAAGTAATGCAAACAAATGAATGTTGCTGATGTCATGTAACTGATAGCACAAGCAACAGCAAGATATAAAAAGAGTGCACAGATACTAAGACACATTGATTATATAATTATAATGAGAATAATCATCTACCTCCAGAACTTAGTCAAAGATTTTTTATACTGAACAGAACAGGCAAAACAGAGTAGTATGCTACCAAGTACCACCCACACAATACATCAAATGAGACTCAAAATAAGGAATATAGAAAACAAGAAAAACATCAAGCAATCTTAGTTTTGGTATGATTACCTGGACCCTGTCAACAGTTCTGCTTCAAACTGGTTGGGAGTTAACATTGAAGCCACTGGAACAACCTAACAAAATGTGTGTTACTCAGATGCTAAAACAAGCAATCAACTTCTACATTAAGAATTGAACATGTAAGAAGAAGCTTGTATTGTTTCATGCATAGGAACACATGAAATCATGCATTACAATCTAAATTTCAATTATTAGTGACAAAAGCTTGAGGTCTACCTGGGTCATCCGAAAGAGTTAATATAGTCTAAACTCTTAATATTGTATATAGTACTTTCACATACCTAAAGTAACATTTTGTGGATCGGTCTTACCTTCTCACGATAAACCGATACTAACTCTTGAGGAACATAAAGCTTTCCTTCATCACCCATCACTGGGTCGCAAACTGACAAGAAAACACAAATGTTAGAGAAGATGCAGACATATTCGCAGCGCTTCTCCAGGAGAAACAAGATAAAGTGGAGCTTCTATGAAGACTAAAAAATGAAACAGTACAGGCCCTCTGTCGTGATTTGTTAGTTGAGACTGAAAAGAAAAGGTCTCCCTTATCAATTCCTGATGATAGTATATAAGTTTCACCTTTTATGTCTATTTTATAGACATTTTATAGAGTCCTCCAGAGTCCAGTGTCTTCTTTCTGCTAGTAACTCAACATTTGTAAGATTTGGAACAATTATAGGATTGCCTGAAGTTAAAATGAACATGAAATTCCCTGCCAGAGACCCCATAGAGTTTTCCTTTTTTTAATTCATTTGAACATAATTATGACTAGGGGTATAACCCAGCATGACACCAAAATTTAGTAAAAGAATATTATTATACACTGAATCCATACTGATTAGCAATGCCAGCACCATCCATCATACTCTTCTGTTAGACACAAGAGCAAGAACCAAGTCCAAATAAACTTGCTGCTTGTGCTTAAATTAAATATGAAATAATCTTATTTGCTTTAAAATATACAAGAAAATTATACAGATTATGGTTTCCCAGCAGAGGGGAACGAAGAGAGATTCCACACAATGTTCAGAAATTTCACTTAAAAAAGCTTCCATTGTTGTCCAAGGTCACTTGATGTCAGGGGCAGAAAAAAAAAATCAGTAATATTATTAATAAGGGTAATAGATACAGTAAGAATAATGAAGAATAATAATGTGTGATATACATGCCGAAGAATAATTATATGAACCAAGAGTTACAAATTGGTGCTGATTTGTTGAAAGACCACCTGAAGTCTGAACTTGTTGCTGATTTGGGTATTTACGCTATATACTCTATAGAGTTTATTCATTCATAGGATAATGAAACACTTAAGGTTAAAACAGCACCAAACCAATAACTTATGGCTTGGTTAGGTTTGCGCAACTCCGTGGGTACTCTTTCATTTAACTTCTAAAATGTCAGAACCAGTGAACATTAATTCAGAGCAAGGTTGGGCCTCAAACTGAATTCAATTCACGAAGAACCCTATATATGCTTAATTGATTTCAGTAATCTCACCATATGTTAGTTCAGGGTTTATTGCGCGCAGCTTGCTGACAACTTCCAAGACAGTGTTGAGAAAGGAAACTGAACCAATATAACCTGAAAATATGAAAACCAACACATTGAAACAAAACCCCCCCCAAAAAAAAGAAGCAAAAAGTGGTATGACAGTAACAATATAACAGTAATGAATAAAAAAAAAAAAGAAATAACATAATAATCAAAGCTTCTAATTCTTAAGCAGAGATTTTTACAGGATAATTCAAAACAATTATACATAATTTTTTGAAATAGATACATTACAATTGAAGGTTATCATGGGGGCAAAAAAGAAGAAAACAACTATATGTCTTTATTAGCGGCAGTGCATTAATGGAACGAATATTTACTTATAGCATATGGGAGCGTAACAACACATAGTGTAGCCTACTTGCACAGGTCAGTATGTCTTAAGCTTGATCCATTTGATAGGAAAAAAAAGGACCCAAAAAGAAAACAAAAACAAATATTTTATTCAAAGAGTGCTAAGCAGGCCAGCCTGTGTATACCTGCAGGGCATAAATTCAAGTGCCCTCTGGCCTTCACAAAAGTAAATAGTAAAACAGTAAAGCATCATCAGGAAAATGATATAGAGGCTCCAAGGACCCAACAAAAGTACCCGTCATTGAAGGACATGTTTCCTGACATTTTTTCTGGTAGCTCATGATGAAATGCTTCTGTTGCAGCCACTTGTCACAGAGATGAGGGTCATATTATTTTGGGCGATAGACTTGTTAAGGAAGTCAATGATTGGAATTGTATAGGTTGTGTGATTTTCTCAGATGTTATATCCTGATGGTAATAGTCTCAGGTAGTAGCAAATATGAATTGGGTGGTGGAAATTTTCTTTTGAAAATATATCTTTAATTTTTAATTTCCAGTGAAAGACTCTGCAGGTATAAACTATAAATTTCCTTAACGTTTGTGGTTTTCTGGACCATGAAGTGACTTGGAAGATGTCGGACCTCTTTCTGTCATGTTGCTGATTTACAATTTATGAGAAATAGCATACTGTTCATAACTAATAACACAAGTAGGACACTTTCTGAAATACCTGTTAATAAGTGAGTATAGTACAATAACTGATTTGCTCCAAGGCCTTCCACTATATCCCAGAGTTGCTGTCCATTCAAAACTTGACCCTTAAAAGTTGGGTACCCTGCGTAATCCTCAAATCTATTAAACCAAAATTTCACTGTTATATTAATAATGATACCATGCCTGAGCTTATTCAGATTGACAGATGACATCGCACCATATATCAGGCCTCAGAGAGTCAGAGTCCTGAGATGAAGAAATAGAAGCAGCTTGCCTGTGTGATTTGAAAACTGCACAGAGTTAATTGGATCCACATCATAGCCCAATAGTTGTAGTGGGAAGACAGCTGCCTTATTTCCGACATAACCCTGAGAAGAATACCAAGTGGCTACAATGTCAAGGTAATTGTTAGCTGCATATGACCTACATTCAGAATTATGGCAGCAGCAAACTAGAGATGGCAATAGAATACCATCAAAATGAATTCTGCTTTTCTCAAAGGTGCATTATAAATCTAAATATTTATACATTAAAAACTAATTGATATCAACTTTTTTTTTTTTTTCATTCTGTGAAAAATCACTTACTAAAGGTGTGCCCTTTGATCCTTTAACACTTCATCACCCGATAAGAACAAAAAAAAAGGGTCTAACTCTTGGAAAACAATTTAGAAGCACGTTTGACGTATACAAATTAAGATATCTCATAGTCCAACTTGTTCATACAGTGGACAGATGAGTTATAAGGCTAAAACACTAGAAAAAAACCTGAACAGTGTGAGATTGAATGCTGAGAACTCGACCGGTCTCCGATGGAAGAGCTAGAGAAAGAATTGGAGGCGCCATGTCTGAGTTTCTGGAATTCTTTGCCCTTAATTTCAAATAATCAAAAGATTAGAGATTTAACCAAAAAATAAAAAACAGCCAGAAGTCAATAGGAAACGGAAAGCAATTTTGCGTATCGCATATCTAGCTGAAGCTCTTTCCAATGCGACCTTGAATCGAGCAAGAAATGCTTGCATAGCAGAACAAAAATAAATCATGAATTTAAATGGTAGTATATTACCGGAGAATGTGAGCTTCTCGGGGAAATTTGAAGCCAGGTCGGGCTGTGAGCAGAGACTGCAACAACATCAAAGAGCGGCGTGGAGCTTGGTTTTAGCTTTACATAAATATTCAGAAATCAAAGGTCAACGTAATCGAATGCGGGGATTCTAAGTTAATTTTAAAAATTTATTTCCGTGCTATGCACGGATGTATTTGATATTATAAATGGTTTTTTTATTTATTACATGGGGATTCAACCTTGGTCATGAATCACAAATACAAGCTTTTTGAAAAACACTTAGTTAAGTGTTTATATAATAATATTTATTATACAAGTAATTATATATAAATTATTTTTATAATTAAAAATTTTATAAAAATAAATTTTACATAAATTTTTTAAATTATTTTCATAATTTATTATTTATGAAAATAAATTTAAAAGGATATATATCATACACATGCATAAATACTTATATTATAAAATAAATTAAATAAATTTAAAATAAATTTTTCTATATGCACCTTATATACCCCGTATTACTTGAATTATAATTATAATAATATTAAAATTAAAGTAATATTTAATTATATATAACTTTATTTAAGACCACGTAAAGTTTAAGTTAAAAACAACCTCCATTAATTTAATTTAAAAAGTTGTGTAATTTACTTTTTTAAATTAAAAAATTTGACCTTAAATTTAAAAATTTGTGTAACTTAACAATTTAATGATTTTAGTTCATCCAAAATTTTAACACCAGTTATTTATGTTAGTTGAAGAAAGTCAAATCACTTAAAAATACATAAATACATCGTGGTTAGGGAGTTCTTGTCAGATATTATTATAAAATATTATATACATTAAAAGGTGCTTTGTAGACATTTTCTTCTGACTTCTCTTCACTGTTGCACTTCTAATTGGGCTTTATTGTTCTGAATTATGGTAATTTACTCATTATGCTCCATGTATCTCTCTCACGTTGAGATGCTTTTATTTACAATCAAAGGCTTTGATTCTTGCTTTAAATGGTGACTAATGGGAAAAAGGAGAAGCAACTCTGTGTGTGTGTGTGTGGATATATTGATTAAAATGAGAAGGGATCAAGTATGTAATAAATATATACTTGTGTGATATTTTAGGTAGAGAAGATGTATAAGAAGAGTTATATCTATAATTTTTGTATAGATTATAGACCAAATACACGAGTCTTAGACTGTTAAATTTTGAAGGTAATAAGTCTGTATACTCCTGTATAATGTGATATGACAAAATTAACTCGTGAGATACGTGAAATGACCTTAAAAAAAGACAAGTTACTCAAATCTTAGTCTAATACCACACATTTATTTTTTAACACTAACCTTCAATTCTCTTATTTGTGTTTATTCTTATTTTTCAAGTTGTTGCTTCAACAAGTTTAAGGTAATTTTCATATTTAATCCCACGAAAACAACAAATGAAAAATAAGAATAGTGAAGGAAGAATTTGAATAATCATTTTTATGAGATTTTTCCAATTGTGAAATTTTTCTAAGAAGAAATTTTGTGATTATCAATTGAGTAAATCTATGAAAATACTTTTGATTTGTTATATGGAGTTGTGGATTTATTTTACAACAGATTGCATAAATATTTTTTTTGTGGAAATAAGTCAAATTTTTTATGAGCTTTGAAATTCAAGTATATGATATTTCTAATAACTTATTTAAGATGACAAATATTTGATTTCTAATTATACGTGTTTTAATTTTTTGTGGGTTTATAAAATACCACTATTTTTTATTTAGTGTTGCTCATGAAAAGAGAATTTATTTATAATAAAATTTTTACTTTTTTTTATAAGACATCCATGTGGTTAATTGTTGTTCATGAAAAGAGTGATTTCTTCTTCTTACATTGTGAGGTATGTGAACTATTTTAATCTTTCTCTGTTTTGATAATTTTATTAATAGCGGGGGCAAGAAGAAAAATATTGTTTTGGATATTAATTTTATAACAACAAGTGGGAGATACAAGTGTGTTGTTATAAAATTATACAAATTTTTGTTAAAATATTTTATGGTCAATAGTTAATAATATTGTGGGTTAATAGAAATTTTATGGATTTAATTTTTATTTTTAAGAGTATGATCTCATAAAATTCTATTGAGATGACCATTGACAACATAGGAAAGGTTTTTCTTTTTCAAGCTTATATGTGATCAAACTTTAAGCTTGAAAAATGCTAAAAAAATGTGTTTGTGAAATTTTTTAAAAAAATTTTATGGTCATATTATTGTAAGTTTTCTAAAGTTATGTGAAATATTTTCACTTTGTGTAATTTTTTAATTATACTATTGAGGGCTTTATAAAGCCATGAGAAAGAAAACTTGTATTTTGTAGAAATTAATTTAATTTTGAAAAAGACCTATATCTAATTTATGAGATATCTAATGGGAAGTATGCTTACAAAAGGAATTGTGAATTTTGAAAAAATTCACTTTTATATAAGTTGTGATTGTGAATTTCGAGAAAATTCACTTTATATATAAATTGTGATTTCACATATGTGATCTTTTAAATAGTACTTCAAGAATTATATTTTGGGTGAACAAAAAGTTTGTGAAATTTTTGTAAAAGGCACAATACCTATCAATAGTAGAAGTATATAATTCTGTGGATGTTTAAAAAATGAGTTCTCCAAAATTATAGATGGTATTTTTATTGCTATATATGCAATATTGTGAATTGCACATATACATGACCAAAATTTTGTGTGTATTGGCATATATATATATATATATATATATAATCAATTTATGAATTGACGATACTATCTCTTTGAGATGATGATATGCCATATATAAAATTTGAGAAAGTATATTTTTATATTATTGTATAAAAGCACTCCTTTTGTACAATAAGGTACAATGGTGTTGAATCTTTGGTCACCCAAAAAGAAGTTTGAAATTTTTTTTAAAATGATTATGTGCTTATGGTTAACATTATTCTTGGGTGGAATAATATACATGTGAATATATATTATGTGGTTTGATACCCACCAATAATAATTATAATATTTTATATGAACTAATTATGTGTTACATTGAAGTATACATAAATTGGGTTACTACTTATAGTGATGAATACTATATTATCTGGATTCTTTGAATTTTGAGATTTTCTAAAAATTATAACTATAATCAAAGAATCCAGAGATATCGAGGAGGATGAATATTATGCTTATATGTTATAGGCAACCTATGAAGATACCATACCTTATGACTAGAGATCCTAAGAACTTGGTTCAAAGGAAAAAATGAATCATAAAATTGTTGTTTTTGTTAAATGGACATTTAATAAGAGTTCTAACTCTTAAAATTATCCCTATGGTTAAGTCCATTTTCTTGTAGTGAAGAGTGAATATGTGAGGTTGAGTTTTAAAAACTCTTAATGAAATATATAGTTGTATAAGAGTGGGGTATCTTAATTGCAGGAACACCCTTAACCAGTGTATTGGGACTTGGACCGAACTTGTGGGTCAACCTAAAACTCAGCGACCTATGGCCGAGACCGATCTGAGTCACTAGTTTAGACTGATGCATAAGTAGACCAGCTAGACTCAGTTGATCCAATCGGGTCTCAGTCGGTCGGCTGACCCATCGACCTGGGTGACCCGACTTCCTTTTTTTCCCTATCATTTCCCATTTCCCATTAACCAATGCAAAGGACCTTCAACTTCAACCATGCATACTGACAGAAGAGGTTCATCTTCGACCACACAGATCGGCAGAGGAGCAAGCTCCACGTGGCGATAGAGAGAGAGAGAGAGAGACCAAGTTGGTGGAAGAGGAAGCTCGATGGACGACGAACGATGGGTTGACTGACAATGAGAGAAAACATATTGAAGATATGAAGAGATAGAGAAGAGAAGGTTTCAAAACTAAAGAGACTAGAGAGAGTTGGAAAGGCAGAAAGAGAGAGAGTAAAGTTGTGGTATTATCTCATTGAATACATGAGTGTTTTAAATATATACAATACACTTCAAAGAGTGAAGCTTTATAATTTTCTATTTTATATTGAGAGGGAATAGAAAACTCTTTTTGAGCCAAAAAAAGCTTGAGTTATATAACACTTTGGTCCCTCAAATCCTTGCATTTTAGTCCTTGTTCTTCTTTCTTTCTTTTTATTTAATTAATTTCAATTTACATGTACAAAAGATGATTAGTTAACTCATGGTATGTCATATACTAGAGAAATAATAAATTAAGAATTTTGAGATTTATAAGTTAATTAATTTTATGATGTTTATTTGAATTATTCTGGATATTTATAACTTTATAGTTTTAATGTAATGATATATGTACTTTAAAGTTTGACTTTATGTTTGAATTATATGGATGTGTATGACTTTATGAATAATCACATTTTAATTATCTATGACTAATTTACTTGCTTTTAAATTTATTTGCAAATATATATGAGGTCGCATAACCATGTTAGCTAGGGCTCATATTTTGCACATGAGTTATTATATGCAAGATTTATATCTTGTCTCTTTAAAGCAGTCATAATTCAATATGAATATCATTATGACTCTAGATCAAAGAAAATATTTTTGCTAAGTATATGTTCAAGATAAATTTAACTACTTATATTATACATAATAATCTACCTCTACCCAAAATGATATATTTTATATTATGTACTTTTTTATAATAAGTGGGGAGATTGGTAGATATTATTGTAAAATATTATATACATTAAAAAGTGCTTTGTAGAAGTTGACCGTCCTTCTCTTCACCGATGCACTTTTAATTGGGTTTTATTGTTGTGAACAATGGTAATTTACTCATTCGTATGCTCCATTTACCTCTCTCACGTTGGGATGCTTTTATTTACGGTCAAAGGCTTTTATTCTTGCTTTAAATGGTGACCAACGGGAAGAAGGGGAACCAACAATATATATGTGTATATGGAACGTGTGGGTGAATTGATAAAATTGAGAAGGGATAAAGTATGTAATAGATATATACTTGGGTGATATTTTGAGAAAAGAATGTGTGTCAGAAGAAAAGTTTTGGCTAGTCCTGAGTTATTGTATCTTAAAGGTAACACGATTATATACCATTATATAGAGTAATATGACAAAATCAATACGTGAGAGATGTAAAATTACTTTAAATAAAGACAAATTACTCAAACTTCAATTCAATACCATACATTTATTTTTTTAACACTAACTATCAATTTTTCTATTTTTTGTTTATCTTTTTTTAGGTTGCTACTCCAACAGTTTTTTTGTTGAAAAAATGTTTAAAAAAATGACAAAAAAGATTATTGTTTGTCATTTAGAAATGCTTGTGAAATATATTTTTTCGTTAAATTAGTTTCGGATAAATGATATAGAGCTATTAAAACAATCAAGTTTTATGAACCTTTAAAAAAATATAGGGTTAAGGTGGAGAAATTTTGGCTCGGATTTATAATGGGTTGGCATAGCCTCAATATTATTAGAACCAGACAAGCTTAAGACGAGGCTGACCCACTTTTATAAAAGAAAAAAAAAGTAATACCTTACCTTACTTTAATTCAATAATAGGTTATAGTACATTATAAATTGCTTGGCAAGCCCAAATATCCCTTCTCAAATAAAATGGCTGAGGCTGGAAATCAACTCGCAAATAGCAGTAAAACTTATCAAAGTTGGCTACCCTTCTTCTCATCTAATGTTTTCTCTGTTTAATAATATTAGGTGGCTTCTTTTCCAGAGATTGGTCATTGAAAATCATTCATGCGCCTCGTGAAGCCAACAAGTCGGCCTTTTGGCTTGTGAGGCGTCTCACCAACGTGATTATGGTATTATCGGTCTCCATTATTATTGTAAGAACCACATTGGACTACTTAGTTTAACTAGTTAGATTAAGAATTAGTTTAGAATAATCTTTAAAATTGGTGAGTGATTAAACTAGTCAAGAACTGGTTAAACCAGATAAGAATTGATGCTGAATAAACTGATCGAATTGATCCACTTGAATTTTTTTTTTAAATTTTGCTTATTCTATAATCAGGTAATGAAGAAATAACATTACAAATTAGTCAATTTTAGTGGAAATATCAATATATTGGTATTTTGTGGATTTGATATGAATAAATATTATATTGATAATATTATTTCCTTGTTATTTACTCAATTATATTTTTGCTGTGAACTTTTGATTGTAGATGTTCTTTTGTATAATTTAACATCAAATCTTATTTTTAATTGAATTCGTAAATTTATATTTATAGTTTTTGATTATGTATATTATTTTTTTAATATTTTAAAGTAGACCGGTTCAATCACGGTTCGACTACGATCCGACCATTGACTATTAAATTAGTACCTTTACCGATTTAATGACCAATTCAGTTTTCAAAACTTTGGTCATAATAGACCGCCAAGATGCTGTTTTCATATCTATCTTGATAATCTAGCTAGGGCTAAGCTCCCTTTTAGTATTCTTTAGGATGTTGTAATTTTTTGGCTCTCTTTATTTAAAAGAAAAAAAGGTTATAGTTTAGCATCTCCCTTTTCTAATTAAACTTAAATAAATTAAAAGTGAAGGTGTGAAAGTGAAACCCTCACTCCCTCATTACATTAGTCATTTGCCAACTCCATTTTCTTCAAATAATTCCAATTTTCTATCTTGGAAGAACCAAAATTTAAGCTTGATAGTTAAATATCAACATAGAAAAACAATACCATCAACTTGCTCATTATGACCAACTGACAAGGAATTATTTAGTAGAAATTAAATGCTTAGAGCAAGCCTCTTTTACTTACTTAACTTTAATTGAATGTTACCTAATTGTTTAATTCTAATATTTAGTACCAAGCCATCTTTGAGTGATGGATGAAAATGAAGTTAACTTTAGTTTGAATGCTTAAAGGTATTTTATTTTAGATTTTTAATATGTTAACTTTTGAAACAAAGTTATATTTTATTTGTACTTATTTTAAATATTTGATAGGTTAGTTGCTTATTTAATATATATTCTTATTCTTAGTAATATTTAGTCACGGTAAGTAATATATTATAAAATAGGAAGTTCATTTTTGTTTAAAAACAAAACAAAAATTGGCATGTCACACTCTAAAATTGGGTATTTAACTGGCACAATAATTGAGATCATCCTCATCTCATCCCCGTAAGCCTAACACCTAAAACCTCACACAATATACATCAAGCAGACACAATAAACCATGCATTTTATCATAAAACAATACTTAATCATTTAGTTATAAAAAACAGGTGAATTATTCCATTAATCTGTATTAGTGTCTCGTACAAAAAGAATTTCAATTGTTTATATATCTACACATATTCCAGTCATCAAACCACAGTTAAATAGTGCACTAGCATAACAACAAACAACTTCAATGAGATAATATCATGAAGAGCTCAGCTCTCGCAATTGTCATTACACAATCATCACTCAACTTCCTTGGACCCACCTACATGATTACAAAGTTTTACTAAGGTAAAACTGACAATAAGGATATATCACTTCAAAGACGGCCCGGATCAAAAAGGGGCTTTGGACACTCACAGGTTCCATTACTCTTGTCGCGAAGGTTGACCTTCTATTAGGTTATTTGAAAATGTTAACAGATAAAAAAGTGAGTGAAACGTCCAATGAGTAAGAGAATATACTATACTAGAAACATTAAAAAACATGACATTGAATTGTAAAGCCGCATATATATATATAGAAGAAATCACAATGCAAATGTGTAAGAGCTCGCAACATAGTATTATGGCACTCACTGAATATAGTTACAATTTCCTTATCAAGGATATTTCATACTTTCCATAAAAGAGAAGTTAATGCAAGGTCTTACCGAACCAACAACAAGAAGTGGGTATATGTACTATCAAGCAAGGGCAAATGCATCCACACAACACAAGGAGAGGAAACACATGAAGACATATCACAACATTTGTGCCAAATCACATGGTAAAATTTTACATATGGATAAATTCGTGCCAAATCATATGACACAAGTTTTCATTTACCAAATCACATGGCACAAGTTTTCATTTGCCAAATCACATGGGATATATCCCACATAAATTGAGTCCCATTCATGTTATTGTGTCCATTTTCTGACAACCTAAACTACATCCTTCCTTATCTCTCTAATTTAATTATCTACCCTTATTGTCTCCACAACCCATGAGATGCATCACCATGATTATTTTCCACAAACACAACACATGTCACAAGATAATAATCAATCAAGTGTAATTCCATCTTCAAACAACAACCACAATCACATTCTCAACTTATCAACAATAGCCATGATATCTAGCACACCCACAACCTCCATTCATAATTAACAATAGTGGTCCACATGTGTGAATGTGTGAGAATAGGTTCAAAGTATATATGTGTTATTCCTTTGCATAAAACATGATGTTGATATTCTATTTTCTTTAATTCAATGCTCACTCTTCTTGTTTTGAACCAACCTTCACAAAAGAACATTTTAACTTGCAAACCAAATAGTTAGTTCAATTTATAGTAAAGAGCATAATTCAAGTGCAAATCATTACATATCAAATAACATAACCATGCTTAACTTGTAGCACATGAGAGACATATATGAAAATCAATCTGCATTGTTTGAGAGAGAGCATAACCTATACTTAAGTTTTGTATATCTTTTGGCTCATTTCATATGACATGAATGGATTTCTTTAACTATATTCTTGACATGTCAAACAAGAAGATGATAAGTTTTGATGAGACCTCGCTCCATACTAAAATGACATCATATGATATTCTTGCTTAAAGAAGGAATGTGCCTTAGCCTTTATATATTGTTTTTCTTGTACCTTTTTGTAGCTGTTAAATAGGGGGAGAAGGATATAAGAAGAAAAATATGTGTATGTACTTGTTACATAGTGTTCATTATCTTGTGACACTTTTTTTTTAGTGATTTGTCATCATTAAAAATGGGGAGATTGTTAGCCCTAAAACATAATGCTATAAGTTTTGATGATAACAAATGTGTGAGAATCATAGCCTTGAGGATGACAAATGTGTGAGAATTGTATTTCATATATGTCTCTCATGTGCTATAGGTTAAGCATGGTTATATTATTTAATGTGCATAAGATATAGGAAAAAAATGTGAATATGCTTGTTACATAGAGTTTATTATCTTGTGACATATTTTTCTTTGGTGATTTATCATCATCAAAAAAGGGGAGATCGTTAATCCTAAAATATTATGCTATAAGTTTTGATGATGATAAATGTGTAAGAATTGTAGCATTGATGATGACAAATATATGAATAATGATTTTCATATATCTCTCTCATGCTACAAGTTAAGCATGAATATATTATTTAATATGTAATGATTTGCACTTGAATCATGCTCTTTATTATGAATTGAACTAACTATTTGGTTTGTAAGTTAAAATATTCTTTTGTGAAGGTTGTTTCAAAATAGGAAGAGTGAGCATTGGATTAAAGAAAATAGAATATCAATATTATACTTTTCTCAAAGGAATAACAAGCAAGAAAGATGCTCTAAGAAATGAAGAATTAGAAATTTTAAAAGCTTGGATGCATCAATATAGCCAATAAACTTAACTAGGTATATTTACAATAGGCTAAAATTTTTTATGTGAAATTCAATAATTTAGATTTGCATTTATTGGCTCAATGCACTTTGAACAAACACATGTTTTAAAGAAAGGAGATGGTAAGATATGAATTTTTACAAAACCTTGATTTTGACCTTTGGTCACTTTTTTTTTATCATATATCCTAAATTACAATGAATATTTGAATAAAATTTGTCTTATTTGAAACTAGAGTTACAAATTTTTAAATTAAATCTAAAAATTGCAAGTTGATTAGTAGCACTAGTAAACTTACTTCTTCCGACCTTTCATCAGTATTTTAGTCATATCTCAAACAAAAATGTATTTCTTTTAATAAAGCTTATTGCATATGAAACTAAACTCAATTAGCTTTCTAACGGTATATTGTTTACTTAAAAGGAATTTCATATGAGAACATTATGAATTTTTTAAAGTGGACATATGTTTGAAAAATACTATATAATGGTCATATAATGGCTTCCAACCTTTGTTTAGTATTTTGATCATATCTCATACACCGTAACGAATTTTTAAATGAAACTTGTTGCGTTTGAAACTAGATACAATTAGCTTTCCAATGGTATATTGCTTTCTTAAAACAAAATTCAAATGTGAACAATATGATTTTTTAAAGTGAGCCTAAAAACTGCAAGTCGACTGCTATAGATTGCTTTAGACATTTGGTTAGTGTTTTGGTCATTCTCTTAAAAGGAAAATAATTTTTGAATAAAACTTATTTCATTGGAAACTAGACTCAAAAAGATTTCTAATGATATATTATTTGCATAAAACAGACTTCAAATGTGTTATGAATTTTTAAATTGGACCAAAGTTTGAAAGGTACTATATAACATTCACATAATGACTCTTTTCTCCAACGGCTATATTCCAAGAAAATCTATATATATGACCTCAAATACACAATTTTAAAGAAGAACCAATTGCGACAATGTGATATTAAACTTGTTTCATCATATCAGTGAGATATACAAGTATCATTGAGCCAACACTTGCTTATACTCTATCATTTGAATTGTTATAGCTTCATCTTGTATTTTTACTCTAAAAGAGAGTTTATCCTTGTTTTTTTTTTCATCTTTCTGAGTTATATTCTCAAGGAGAGTGATTCCTTGAAAGAGAATTTGAGAGAAAACACTATAAGGGTTAAGAGAAACTAATTGTTGTTTGTACCATCTTCATTTAAACTTACCGCCATTAGAAGTATTTTTGAAAAGGAATTTTTAAAATAACTCAAATTTTTGATAACACTCAATTCACCCCCTTTTTGGGTGTGGTTGCCTTGTCTAACAATATACACATCAACTAGCATTATTAACATCATCCTTCCAAGCATGACTTCAATACTAACTAGAAAGAAATCACATGTCAAGATGCATCTCATTTCACCAAGTTCATATTAATGATTAAGATATACAAAGGAAGTATTTTCACATGTAGCATTAGAGTTCTTTATGTAATACCCATCATATGCACTTAGTGTGCCCATTTTCTATGTACTATAAATGTTTCTATGTATGAATTATGTTTCAATGTAATGAAATCATTATTTGATGGTTATTTGTTGAGTTTGAATGTAAGCCTGTATGAATGTTTGTGTGGCCTATTAATGTGTGAGATTATTGCCTTGAAAATACTTTTGGAAGCTTGTTTGGGTGTGGAGATTCTTAAAAGGTGTCAAAGTGAATAAAAATGGTATTTTTAGATTTTAATGGAAATGCAGGATGAGATGGGAGATTCATTGTGGAACTGTGTTGTGGATTTGTCTATAATGTCGTGGTTTTAGTGTGGTGTAAAGATAGTGTCCATATTAATTGTTTTTACTAAGTTTCCTAAAATGCCTTTGAGTTCATGAAGCTCCTTACTAAACCACGGAGGGCAAAATGGTAAAATGGAAAGGATATACACTCATTAAAATGCTAAGTCTAAATGTCTTTCACACACTACACGACTCTTTCTCTCGTGCTCCCTCTTCTTGATGCTATTTCCACACTCTTCTTTACCAAATCCATGCACCCATTGATCCCTCAAGCCTCCAGCAAGATTCCTACAGCAACAGAGCTCCTCATTGGCTAAGAATCAAATATTTGAGGTAAGCATCTTAGGGTTCTTCAAGTTTTCCTCTAACTTGTTTGATATGGTGAACCCTAGCTAGTAATCTTGAGTCAATGAGAATGTTTAAGCCTCTAGGATGTTTCCAAAATTTCCTTCCTACTTATTGTAGAGTTTTAGAAATGGATTGAGTGAGTTTTGTGTTGAAATGGGAGTAGGCAAAAGTATTTCCAAAAGTGCAGAAAACTTTAGGAAAATTTCCTACTTGATGATGATATTTTGATTCAATCTCCCAAAAAAGTTTTGAGAGGTTTTGGGAAGTTAAATATGATGATTGTATAACAACATTTTGGCTTGAGAAAGCCTAGATGATTTGGGAACATGAAGGAGGAGGTTGGGAAGAAAAACATAGCATAAAAATTAACAACGTAGTAGCGTAATTTTGCTATTATCTATCACTGCTGCAATAGTGTGAGCCACAGTTACAGTGGTGCAAGATAGAAAGGAATTATGCAGAAGGTCACTTGACCACTGTAGTAGTGGTTATGGCCACTGCAATGACAGTGGATATAAGTAAAATTACTTTTACTGCACTTTAGTGCTGCAGTGGCCATATGAAACTTTTCTACCAAGTTTTCTCATTTCCTCTCTCCCATGAATGATTGTATAGGAATCGGTCCCAAGACTCATAAATCATTATCCCCTCAATGAGAATGTAAGGAAATGTTTTTAGCTTGGGATCTAGGTGACTAGTTAACCCTACTCTAGTATGTTTTTTTAAAAGATGATTTATCATGAAAGCATCCCATATCTTGTGTCATGTGCTGAGTAACTTGTGAAGAGAACTTAGTAAACGAACTGAGCAATGTACAGTATCATGAGACCATAGGGTAAAGACACAGTCTAGGAATCGAGATAAGCTAAGTATGTGGCTCATGATCATAGAGTAAAACATGATCAAGGAGTTAAGGTGGACAAGAACAAAGATAAATGGTTAGAGAAAGATGTTATGACCCAGAACTAGGATGTGATGCATGATGTTCAGTTATGATATGCTTATATATATGTTTGTTGATTATGTATATGTTGAAATTGATTGTATGATGTTGCATCCCCTTTAGTTTAATAACAAAGCTTGTGGAAGCTGAGATAATTGAAAGGATCTTGAATCATAAGTGTCGAATGTGACCGTGGTTCTTGGAGGCCCAGATAATCGAGAGGTTCTTAGGTCAGAGGTGTCGAACGTGGTCATGGTTCATAGAATCCTAGATGATTAAATGACACTACAATAACAAAAAAGAAGTAAAATAGTTGCAGTTGTTTAGTGGCACTTTCAAACAACCGCCACAAAATACAAAAATTGTGGCATTTTAATCACTGGCCACTACATAGTGGCGTTTGTAGGTTTTAAATGCCACTATAGAGTGGCATGTTCCTTAAAACGTCACCATGTAGTGGTGTCTGTAACCAAATGCCACTATATAGTGGCATTTCTCAAACAAACGCCACTATATAGATACCTAAAAATTCGTCGCTGAGCTTTCAATTTTATCCCCAATTTCTTTTACACAATCACTTCGCTATTGATGATTGCATTTTTTTTTTCTCTATTTTTGTTGCCACTATCCATTCTCTCACCAGTGAGTTTTCTTTCCTCATTGGTCACCGTATATACGTGCATTGAATATGTTAGTGAAATAGTACTCATAAGCTTCATGCTTTGCATGTTGTCATACTTCTTTCTCCTATATATATTAGAACTTCGAAATTACTAGTTGTTATTTAATGTTGTGTTGAAAGGCTTCAAGGTCTTGGTATTGGTACGTCAATCCCTTAATTTATTATGTATGCCTCAATTACAAAATTAGATAAATTGGACTGATTGCAATACTTTTCATCCAAAAGCTCAGATGCACATGATATATTTATATATGTAGCTAACTTTTACTGAAGAAATGAGAAAAATAATTAATTAAAGAGTAAATTTAGGGTGGTTAAATTTTGCAATATAATGGTGTTTGTTGGTAAAACGCCACTATATAGTGGCATTTGAAGGAAAATGACATTACAAGTGGTGTTTTGTTTTCAAACGCCACTAACCCTTTTAATTAACCCTATTCATAAGTAAAATACCCCCATTCACCACTTTCCTTTTTGCTTTGCCGCTACGATAGGTCTCACAATATTATTGCTCGTTTGTCCACTGGTGGTCTCTGTTGTCTAGCAGTGGTCTCTGTCGTTCCTTTCCTTTCATTGCCATGGATATTTAGCAAGCAAATTGATGTTGAGCTTTAGCACTTTCACGATACTCTTTCCCATTTCTTTGTTTCTTCTAGCTCTCTCTATGGGTCTTTGTGCTTCTATGTCCTTCTATCTTTGAACTAAAATTTACTTTAAATCATAGCCATGTGCATTTATTGCCCAAAGTCTATCAATATCTTGATTTTAACTAGAATGCAATTTTTCCTGTGTATTAGTGTACTCAAATAGGCATAGTTATTGGACCCGGACTAACCCGTCAGGTCGACCCGAGACCCAGCAACCCAAGACTAGAATCGGTTAAGGTCAGTCATTTGGACGGTTCTACAATTGACCCAGGTGATCCGGTCAGGTCAAGCATACCCAAGCTTTAACCCGACTAGGTCAACTTGATTGACCCAGACCTTTTTTTTTATAAAAAATTTATTTTTAATATTCAAATTTGTATGAAAATTTAAAAAAAATGTGCACTTATCAAGAATCAAACTCTATCCCCCACCTATAGGTTGTGTGTCTTACCATCTTGCTATTAATTTCTTCTTAATTTATATGGGTGAGATATTATATATATATATAAGATGCTAAAATTATTCTAACCCAAAAACTAAAATGTGCTTGTGTGGCAAGATGAGAAAAAACTAAAATGGAAAAGAGATTTAATTTAACAAAAATAAATATATTATTACTAATGAATTAAGAGATAAGAAAAAAATATTTATATAATTATTTGATGTAAAAAAATTAAATCAAGAAAAATTGAAGAGCATAAACAAAAAATTTTATATAATCATCTAATTTAAAAAATAACAATCAAATATTTTAAAAAATTATTTGTAATTTTATGACAAAAAAATAATTTATGGATATTTATATTTTAATTATTTATGACTAATGACTATGATTTTAAGATTTTAAAGTGTGAAATTTGTATATAAATTATTTATTTTATTTAGTTTTAAATTTATTTGTAAACAAATATAAGTATATATATAATTTTTAATTTATTTATCCAAGTCAGCAATTGACCAAGTAATTTGGCGGTTGAACTAGTGACTCAGTGACCCGAAGACCTATCTATGTCAATGGCAGGGCTGGGTCTAATAACTATGCAAATAGGTGTTTGTGCACGTCAAGATCATGTGACCTCTTAATTCACCTAGTGGTACATGAATAGTGGCATTTTGTTTGGATGGTTCTATTGGAAATTGAATTGTGAAATAAATGTGTGGATTGGTTGGATCTTAATCATGAGTTTTTTAGTACACATAACTACCGGTCTTTCTCTTTGTGGCATTTGACATATCCCAAGAAGATCGAAGAGATACACACACACTAGTAGTTGAAAGTGGAAATTAGCTTGCCAGAGAGTACTTTCATATGGGAATGGGAGAATGAGCTCCTTATATTTATAATGTTTCACAGGTAAGATATATTTTTATAGTTGTTTTTGCAAATGTTAGATATGTGTTGAAGGGTGAGATATACAAAACGAGGGGCATGAATAAGGAAAACAAGACTATATATATATATATATATATATATATATAACTTAGGTGTTCCCACTTAAGGATGGCAACGGGGAGGAACAGGGGCTAAAGTGCCTCCCCCATCCCTGTTCCCACCCTAGTCCCCACCAAATCCCCGACCCTAATCCCCGTCGGGGAGAAAAAATTCTTGCCATCCCCATTTGGGATTATTTAAAGAAATTAAAAAATGTAAATTAAAATTATTCCACTATTGTATAGAATTTAAATGCAACAAAAGAGATGAAGATATTTGCCATTTTTAGCTAGAATTCCATTGAACCCAAAAACAAACAAAACAGGGGAAAAAAAGAAAAAAACATTTTCAGAGAATTTATTCTATTTGACGCAGAGCCTATTCAATCTAACATAGAACCAAAAATCATTGCAAAAGAACTTAGCACTCACCCAAAATTAAAACATTCTATCAACAACCTAGCTCATTTCATACAAACATGGAGAACCCGCTTAGTGAAGCAAGAGAAAGGATTTCATACTAGCTTTATAAACACACTCACCCTTTAACCAAACCAAATTAGCATCATAATTTACACACATATAATCAACAATGAACCAAAGACTGGGATGAGAAATTACCTCTAGAGTTGAGCAATGAGCGAAGAACAATATCCAATCTGAAATAGGAAAATGCAACTCCTTTCCTATAGAACTCTCAGCTTTCTCTTCTTCCTTTCTACTTCCCGTAACATTTTTGACAAGTGGTGGTGTGACTTCATTAGATTCAAAAGAGAGGTCAGGATGGTGGGTGAAAATTAAAAAAGATATTGAAAACTTTATGGCAACCATATCATGAAATATGACAATTAAAACAAATCCATGAGTTGGAGCTTCTTACCTTGGAGACGGTGATGCCAAGGGAGGATGAAGGCAGAGACATCAATTGCAAAGACACTGAGGCAAGACGAAGGCATAAGTACGATGTAGGAGGACGAAGGCAGTCAGGCTTAGGCACGACGACAGGGATTTAAGGATTTAGGGTGACTAGGCTAGAGACGAAGAGAGCAATAGAGAGGTAGATTCAGAAATCAAAATGAGGGATTTGGTTTGGCCATTTGATAAATAGGCTAGGGATTTAGGGTTTTTTTATTAAAATTATTTTTATTTTAGCTATAAAATTACTAAATTATCCCTAAGATATAATATATATATATATTAAGGGCATGTTGTGAAATCACTAAAATGCCCTTCGGGGATAGGGAACCCATAGGGCGGGGAGTATGATCCCCGTCCCTATCCTCACAGGGGAAAAATCCTGGCCAATGGGGCCTCAAATGGGGAGATCCCCGAATCTGGGGCCCCATTGCCACCCCTAATCTCACTGCTCCAAATACATATATAATATATATAATTACACTGTGACATAATGCAGGGCTGCTGTCAATAGGTTGATAAATTTGACTGAGACAACTGTTGCTTCGGGAGATGATGAAGGGTGTATTAAGGTAACTTGTTTAATATCATTTTATGTTCTTAACATTTTTCTTTGCTCTATGTTGGAGATTATGTTGTGGAGAACATTATTAATATCTAGACATCCATTCCAATTTTATATTTCAGAAAGTAGTGGTAATCAATGATATACTCTCTAATTGTTCATATCTTTTGTGACCAATTATAAAATTATAATATTTCATTGAGTTATGCTTCATTCACTGTTGTGCATTTCAGGATCAAGTAGTTTAAAATACACTTACGTAGGAAGGAGTTGGAATACAATATCATATCATCACCTACTTGTTAGGGTTTTTTATTATTTGCTATATGATGCAATGGATAGTCTTTCTTCTGGACATTTAGTTTAACTTTCCCCCATCATGTTCTATTGTTTCTAGTAGAACCCTTGGTTATTGGATGTGCCTAAGTTTAGTGAAGTATTGTTAAATTTTTTAATGTGCCTAAGTTTAGTGACTTATTGTTAAATTTTTTACTTGTGATTATTGACTTTTATGACACATGACTTGTTTATTGTATGAATATTATTATTTTTGGTAACTTTTGGATTGTGTTTATTGAAGATCTTTTGTGACTTCTGCAACTTATATTTTTAGTTGAAGTACGATGAAATGTTGATAATTTCTTATGCAAGAATCTTACGTAACTATATATATTTTTTGTCATATTACATAACTGTATATATTTTTGTTGTAAGACATAGGATCTCTTGTTTTTACCCCTCGACCAATCCTATGTAAGAGCTTGATCTTGACAATCTTGTTTGTAGTATTGTTCCTTCTCCTCAAGATCCCTTATGGCTGTTGTAGAGATGATTTGAATATCACATTTGTAGAGTTTAAGCAAAGACTAAATGTTTCCTACAATCTTTGTAATTGGCTTTGTCTAATTGCACGTATGGGATACTAGACAACGTTCTTGTTGCAATTCATTTGATGCTCATTCAAATTACGTTTCAGACATGACTTTGGCATCTTATGCTATGAAGCTGTTGGGAATAAGGTACTTTTTGGATTAATGGTTCAAGGTAATCAAGTAACTTTCTTCACTTGACCCTAAATATAAAAAGACAACAAGTAAAAAATATTTCCTTGAATTTTGTATTTTAACAATAAAATAGTAGTAATTGATAATAATGTGTCCAAAAATAGGGCTGATTCTCTTTGTTTTCAGAAATTCATGAATCAAGGATAACCCTACTAACTATGCTTTAATTTTTGTATCTGAACGCTTCTTACTTTGGTTCATTTTACAGTTAATACCTTGGAGCTAATACATGAATGCATTAAATCTTTTTTCTCACATATTTGATTGTGGTGTTCATTCTATATAGATGCTCACTGAACATCAGAATAACTTTACGTAGAATCGTAGATTATTAAAACTGGTCTACAAATTGACGGGAAATTAGGTGGAAGTTTAATGAACTATGTCATAACTTCCCCTCTCCAATCTATTCTTACAATAAATTTTCTGTGTTCGTCCTTTCAGTGGCACCCTCCCATGTTCTTCTTGAATTGTTAATTTTTTCCCCTTCTTTATTATTTGCGGCTTTATAAATGCAGTTTGAATCTTTTTTTTTTCCAAAATTTATTATGCTTATGTAGTGGAGATGGGACTCTATCTGTTTGCAATCTTCGAAGAAATAAAGTAAGTTGTAAAACTAGTGTTTCCTAATCTTTTTGCAGTTTTTTTAAAAAACAAATACCCTTTATTTGTTGCTGAATATGGATTTTGACTACTTTTTTTTTTTTAATTGTTCTACTGACAGGTCCAAGCTTAGTCTGAGTTTTCTGAAGATGAGTTATTGTTTATAATGAAAGTATCATATTCTTAGACAGTCTCTTGCTTTCCTAGCTTTTCAACAATAAAGGTGCCATTCCGTCCATGACTGTGGAATTGTAAAGTGATGCAGACGATGTAATTGTGAGCTTGGAAGCTTTGGTGGTGCTTTAGTTGAATATTTTTGTGTGCTAAATTAGGTAAACTAATGGAAAAATAATTATGGAATAAGCTTTTTCATCAATAACGAGAAACAAAATTTGAAAAAGTTGTCCAAAGGTTCAATCTGAATTCATTATGCCTTACCATCAAAATAAGGTTTTCCTAGTATGTATTTCTCTTGGAATTTTGGAAATAGAAGAAATAAACCATTAGATGGACATATCAGAGCTACAACTAAGAATTTATATGATGCCTTCAAATATGTTCTTAGGATGGCCCTAAGAAGAAATTGTACATTAATATGTTAAATATTTATTGAACTTTTATTATCTCTTTTTTTAAGCATAACTTCTATTTAAGGGTAACTTAAGTTGTAAGGAACGCTTGGCCAACTACATGCTCACATAAGCTTTTTAATTGCCATATTGCTAATGTGGCTTTTTTTTGTGGATAGGATGGTAGGAAAATTATCTGTGGATCTCAAAATTTGAATATGCTTATTTTTGTTTGCTGGAAGCATCTATTGATTTTAGCCTCAGTTTCTTCAGTATTTCTTTCATGATTAATTTGATCATACATTTTTGACCCATGGTTTTCTTTGACCTTGTTAGCTTTTTCTCATGATAGAAAATACCTTGGCAGTATTGTGTACGATCATTTGTTAAGGGTGCTTCTCTTTCTTATATTTCTCCCTGAGAAAGTTAAAAGGAATTACTATGTTCCATTTAAATTTGCACATTTACTCTAAATACACATTTTAATTTTTAGTTTGTGGGGGCATTTGGTTGGATATTTTTGTTCTCAAGTATAGTAGCTTTTAACTAAGGAGAACGGTAATTTAAATTTATCAATGGTTGGGATTTTAGGGAGGATTAGATTATTTTCACCTAAATGCACATATAGTGGCATCATTGTATAGTGGTGTTTACATAAAACGCTACTGTATAGTAGTGTTTCGAAAGGCAAATGCCACTAAACTAGTTATTTTCCTTACGTTGATTTCAATTCAGTGATGATTTTAAGCAGCACAACAGATGCCACTATATATATTTATTCTCACGTTTGTTTGAAAGCGCCACTAAGTAACTTGTGTTGCTTCATTTAGTGGCGTTTTCATCAAACGCCACTAAATTGGATTGTGGCATTTAAAAATGCCACTATATGGCAATTTCAAATGCTACTATATGCCAATTTTTTTTGTAGTGTGAATTAGTGATATAAAGTTGAATATATTCATGAATCATGTAAATGACGTAGGTAGTCACTTGATATGATTGCACATATATATGTTTATTCTAGATCTCAAGATCCAAGTTGAATGTAGCCCATGTATGCATGTATGTGATGCTAAATGATGTCGGGTTGGTGTTTTGATTATATTATACTCTCTTTTGAGAATCTAAAAGTGCTTGTTAGATAGGACTCCTAGGTATAAAGAATTTGATGCAAATGAACTAATGTGATTGTGAAATTCTTTTGGGATGTTTCTTTTGTTGGAGTATATTGATTGAAGAGTCCTATATTGCTAGAAAACCAAGGAGGAGAGAGATTTAGTCCCACATAGCCTAGTTTGCAATGAGGGAGGAGGTGCCAAGGTTATAAATAGGTGCCAAGGCCCTTGTTACAATGTGCACCAATACAAAAACATTATTTTGTATTTAATTCTTTCTTCCTTTGTATTCTTGTTCTAGAGTTATGAGAGGTGTTGATTAAATACATGCTTGAGAGTGTGGGTGTATTGGGGTTCCAGGTGTTTGAGAAAAATTTCTGTGTTGTAGAAATTTTCACATAGTATTTTTTTTTTTTGGTTGTCTTTGACAATGGTCGTGGTTTTTTTTTTTCCAGTTTTGGAGTTTTCATGTTATTTCCTTGTGTTGTGGTTGTGTTTATTATTCCATTTTATTTTTCTTGGAAGGGTGACTTTTTTGCTGTAGGAAGTTGACCTGTGAATTTTTATGCTTTATGAAATATTTTGGATAGCAAAACAGATCAAGTTGCATGCATGAAATCAGCACAGATTTGTAAACCAGTGGGGCCTACACCAATCAACACACTATATCCACATCAGCGTTTGGTTGGCGTCCATGTTAGCCAATTACTCTCTAGTTAATTAAATCTGCATGATTAACAAATGGGTTAATGGGGTCTCTAATCATTCAAGTCCTAAAAATATAAAATTAAAGCATATTCAATCAATAACAAATTTAGACCCAATAAAATTGAAATCATCAAACAATTAGAGAGTTAATTATAATTATCATGCAAAAAGACTAACATAAGGGATGTAATTAACATAAATAATCATGATATCAAATCCCCCCACTTAACCTTTTGCACTCCTAGGTAAAATCTAATCAAAACACCAAAAGACACAACAAGAAAAAGTGTGTGAAAATATGCAAGAGTGGAATAATTTAAACTTGAAGAAATTCAACACCTAGAGAAAATCAATCTTAAATGTCTAAAATTCAAGCAATACGACAATTTCAATTGAAAGGAATGTATTCAAGCAATTAATCTCCTCATAAGGGAAGTGTGTACACTTTATTCTCTCAAGTGTTTAAGGTTAATTCACTCAAAACTCAGCTTATCATAACATCACTATCATATGCTTGTCAATTATCTCAATCTCCACTACTTGTATTCATATGCATGCTTGAATAAAAAAGAATTCACTAAGATTGTAATTTGTGGTGGAAAAATAATGGAAACATGAGGAAAAGCAAGAAAAATAAAGTGGGGACAAAATTAAGAACATGAAGAGCACCAACTATAACATAACACAAGAGATTGTACATATAATTTGGGCATACAATTTGTCTACTCCTCTTTTCTTTCTTTCTTTTTTCTTTTCTTTTTCATATCACTTTTTTTAAAAGAACATAAATGTATTTTTTTCTTTTTTCTTCACTTGGAGTAGAGGAAATTGTTGCAAAACAACCTACAATTTCATACAATATTACAGCACATCAATCTCTTTATAAAAAATTTAAATGCTCTTCACATCCCAAGTTGGGAAGGAATAGCATTTAGCATTAGACGCTCAAAATCCTCACGGTTAAAAAAAACTATTACTAAGATTCATTGAAATTAAATTTATGGCCACTTTACTTAAATTCTAAAAAAACAAGATTAAATTCTCATCATGCTAAAATTATTTCAAGCTAAGCTGTTCCATTATGCAAAATTCTACAGAAGAACTTCATCCAAAGATCCAAAAAGAAAGCCTTAAAAATTGAAATGAAAACATACTAAAATATTGCACCAAACACATAAGCTAAAAGCTTCAAAAAGTGCAGAAAAGAAGGTCAAAACATCACAAAAAGCACATAAAAACAAAGCAGAAAAATTTTAAAAACACCATAGAAATCAAAACTATTTCATTCTCCCCCTACACTTAATTTTTGCATTATCCTTAATGCAACAACAATTATCATCACAACAAAATAAAGGACATGAAATGTAAAGGGAAAGGGATTAGAAACAACCTTATTGAGTGGCAAGCCTTTTTTGCTTCTTCTAGTCTTGCATTATGACCTTCCAGAAGCATTTCTGCTAGGTAGGTGGCTGATTGATAGAAGGTATTGAACTCTGGAGGCTTACCTTAAAAGTGACACCCATATGCTCAAACAACATAATAGAAGCAGAAACTCTCGCCATAAAAAGGTCAAAAGGAGAACTGTTATCTAATTCAGAATTTAAAATGAAAAGAAAAGTACTATCTAAAAAAAAATTAAAATTAAAACTCTTATTCAAAACAAAATCATAATTAAAACTCCCATCTAAATTAGAATTATCTAAGATGAAACTACTATCTAAAACAAAATCTAAACTAAAACTATCATCTATAATAGGATCTAAATTAAAAATAGAAACAAAAAGAGAATTAAAATCAGAAAAAAGTCAAAAACAAAATCAAAACTATAAACAAAATTAGAAACAACAGATGCAAAAGCAAAATAAAAATTGCAAACAGAATTAAAACTAGAATATGAAATAGAAACAGAGATAGGATCCAAATCTAGTTCAAGTTCAACATAATCAAATTTTCCAAGACTTAAAACTTTCTTTATTTCAATACATGCTTGGCATGTATTAGACCTAGAACAGTCACAAGAAAAATCATCCACAAACTCATAAAATTCTGGGAATCTAGAGACTATTTCAAATTTAAGGTCAGCACAATACACCAATGACTCAATGAAATTCATAGAATGCACATCAGAAGGCTCTCCTTCAGATTGTTCTAAAATGTTGAAATAAATTTTATTGCTAGCAAACTTCATGGAAAAAGTACCATCATGCACTTTAATAATGGCTTTTGAAGTTTTCAAAAACGGTCTACCAAGTATTAATGGTACATGTCCACGAGTACTAAAATTTTCAAGCACATAAAAGTCTATAGGGAAAATAAAATCTTCTACCTTTATTAAAACATCTTCTAGTACTCTAGATGGATGTGTTGTGATTTCGTTGGCAAGCTGTACTACCACCCTCGTAGGTGAAAGAGTCCTAATTTGCAAAGTTTGGTACATAAATTTAGGCATGACATTTATGGAAGCTCCTAAGTCTAGCATAGCGTTGAGAAACTCCTTGTTTCCAATTGTACAAGGGATGGTAAAAGTGCCAAGATCTTTACATTTCGAGGCCCTTGGTATTTGAATGAGGGCTAACACATTCTGCCCCAAGTTAATTCCCTTGTTTCCCCTCAGTCGCCTCTTGTGGGTACATAACTTGTTAAGGAACCTAGCATATTTGAGGATTTTCCTAACCACCTCCAATAGGGGTATGTTTATCTCCACCTTCCTTAAAATCTCCATGATTTCTTTATCTAATTCAGCTTTAGAGACTTTAGATTTGGTCAACCTCTTAGGAAAGGATAATGGTCTACTTGGGAATACCTCATCGTCTATATCTTTATGTTCTTAGCTACTTGAGGATGATGGAGACTCTATCTGCCCATCTAATTTTTTTGACCCAAGGTGTGGGGTTGGACCTACCACTTGTTTGCCACTTCTTAAAGAAATGGCACTCACATTGGCTTTAGGATTGCCTACTGGTTGGGAAGGGAGATTACCAAAACCTTGACTCTTAAGCTCATTCAATGTGGTAGCTAGCTAGCCTATCTAAGTCTCCAAATTCTATATACTTGATTCAATTCTTTGTTGGAATTGGAAAGTGTAGGTTACTAGCTGCTTAACCAAATCATGTCAACATGGTTTTCGTTTTCTTGGAGGTGAAGGAGGGACATTGCTAAGGCTAGGAGCATTAAATCTTTGTGGTTGGAAAGGATGGAATTGCTCCTATATCTCAGGTTTGGATGGTCTCTCCATCCAAGATTGTAGGTGGAAGAGAAAGGATCATATTTGGACTGTTGGGAATTTTGTGGTTTGTAATACCCTTAGTATTATGGTCATGCAATAAAGTGAAAGTTTGGGTGATTGAAAAATTTTCATGGATGAGTACTCAGGGGAGAGAAGACTCGAGGACTTCTCGTAGAAATGATAGTTGTGCTCGGGTGCTTACAAAAATGTTTGTGAAAAGGTTTGTGTGCATTAGGATTTCTTGTGTGGAATGTTTGCTTAATGAAATTGATGTGCATTTATTTGCTTTGTGAAAATGTGGCACATGGGACAATTGGGCATTGATAGTGAATTTGGATCAAGGTAACCCACAAAATAAAATAATAACTCTTTAGTATAGCCTATTTATGAGATAAAAATATATATAAAACAAACAATCTTAATAATAAACATAAATTTAAGTTGGGGGCACCAGTCTATGCTGTGTATGGCAAAGGAGCAAATGCCACAACCTAATATAGGAAGGAAAGGCTGTTGTTGTCTTTATCCGATGGCTAACTATCTCACCATGGAGGCTAATTCCTCTATTTTATTCTCAATTCATTGCTAGTCTATAGGTGAAGCTCGGACCTTATTGACACTAGTTGAAGGGGCACTCACTCTGGCACTAAATTGTTGGCCATTTTGAGCTATCATGGGCAACAATTCTCTTGCTGCAACTAGAGTTTTATCTACCAAGGCTCTATCAGAAACTGCATCTACCATACATTTGTCCATAGGAGTGAGCCCTTCATAAAAATACTAAATAATAGTTGGTCATTAATTTGGTGGTGAGGACAGCTTGCATAAAGCTTCTTAAACCTCTCCCAATATCTTTCCTCCCAACTGTCTAATTCCACATATCTCTTTTCTAATAGTAGTCATTCTGAAGGCAGGGAAGAACTTCTCTAGAAACATCCTCTTTAATTTTTCCCATCTTGTGATGGTTGCAGGAGGCAGGTAATAGAGCCAATCCTTGGTGGCTTTATCCAAAGAAAAGGGAAATGCTCTCAATGTAAACTGCTCTTCTTACACCCAGTGTAGTCTCATTGTAGAACATACTACATGAAACTCTTTGAGGTGCTTATGAGGGTCCTCTCATACTAAACATGAAACTTGGGAAGAAGGTGGATCAAACTAGATTTTAGCTCAAAATTTGTATCTACATTAGGATAATTAATGCATAAGGGTTAATAATGTACATAAGGTATAACTAGTTCTTTGAGGGTTTTATTTTCAGTCCTATTTTCATTTTGATTATCCACCTTAGTTGTTCTTGAAAACTCAAATCCATTCAAATCAACCACAAAATTAGACTCAGACTCAGATTCCATAATCTCTATAACTACACTAATAAAATCAAATAACAATTCACTAATTATACTACTCTTAATACTATTACTTCTAACTAGCATATGGAAGGTCCTCTCAATTTCTGGATTAAAGGTGGTTAAATCCTATTCAAGAGACCTCGGCATAAACTAGGAAAACAAATTCACAAAAATCAAACGCAATTCTCAAAAATTTTGAAAAACGAAAAATCAAACTGAAAAATACAAAAAAAAATTGGAAAAGTGGTCTAAACATAGGAATTTCATGATTTTAGGGCATGTGTCACATTCAAAGAAGGTGAGATGTGATCTGAACGCCAGAATTTGTTTGTGTGCATAGTTTGATCCCTATCTGAGTTAGTCCCCGAGAGCTTTTGGAAGCTACTTGACAACCCAAAAATTGACAAATTTTGAACCACTACAAACACTGGAAACAACTTTAAACTAAATATAAACACAAATGAACAACCAATTAAGTAAAACAAAAGCACTTTGGCTCCTTGGCAATGGCGTCAAATTTTTGGTTCATGCCACTACTGTTGTCAAACTACCCAGAATTGGATTATTGGCTAATTATGCAGTATACTAATCTTTAGGTTGTATTTTTTTGTGGAGTCTATGCTTCTATCACCAAATTAATTGTTTAGAGGCTAATTGCATAAGAGGGTTTTGACAGAATTAAAACACATATAACATAACAATAAGCAATAAAATAGTACTACAATAGAACAGAAACATGTCACCATCTGGTTATCAAGCTAATATTTCCAGAAGATCTTGCAGAATGAGACTACATATGAATTAGAATAAGGAAAATCTTCACTGGCACCTAACTATATGTAATTTGATTAAGTCCTAACTTTTCCAGATACAACAACTGCATTTATACATGTCATTTTTGTTCTACTCACTATACATGCACAACAATTGCATTTATACATGCATAACAAGTTTTATCCTCATATGAAACCATTAAAGCATAACTTATATTCATCTTAGTCTAACTAGTACAAGCACAAATACAAGAACAGAAAGGCAAGAAAATAGAACATAAAAATGGAATAGAATCAACAAGAAACTTATCTGATAAATTCCAAAGGATTCAAGTATAGCTCCAGTTCATTTATGACCAATTACACCATGATTTCAGCCTTCTATGGGGATTCGTACCCAGTTTCTACGTGTTGTGCACAAATCACACATTTTTCAATTATTTGTATCATGCACTCATTAATTAAATATCGATAAATAAGTTCATAATCACTAAGCATAACATGATTCACACATAAGCATGCATCAAAGGTATCATTATTCAAATCCAAATATCACAAAATATGATAGCACGTTAAATTGTCTCATACCAATCCTAATTATAACCATTCATCAAAAGTAACATGTGAAACATGAAATGGTCTTTATCACAACATAGCAAAATGTAAACATTTTATGTTCAGAATTAGCATAATTAAATAACAATATTCCCAAGATCCCTCCTAGTGTCCTAAGTGACTATAGAGCATCCTAAGACTCGATAATAAGTTGGATAATTAAACCTACCCAACAACAAAAAGGTCCACAAAAAGCCCCTCTACTCCTCAGGTGGGTACTCTTCACTGACGACTAAGTGTGTTAAAAAAAACATAATGATTGTGAGTTATAAAACTCAGTGAGTGGTATAGCTCTGCCATAACCAAGTTCAAATAAATCAAGCATCATAAGGTAAACATTAGCCATAGTCTCAAACCAAAACTTGTGAGTTCGAATACATATCGGACATTCAGCAAGATATAGCAACCAACTGATGATACACACTAATGGCAAGGTGCCTAATCGGAGTCTCCCCTCAACCTAAGTCCTAACCTTGATCTTCACTTGGAAGTCATCTACCATTCATCAGCCAAGGCACCTAATGGGAGTCTTCACTCAACTTGGGTCTCTAACTTGACCTCACTATGAAGGGGTATCACTCGTTACCAACCAAATAGATATACATATACATACCATCCAGTAATCATTCAAACAAAGATGATCATAAAGTATTCATAAGTTTCTGATTTCACAAGGTGATATTCAACCTCAAGCCATAATTTCTAAAATTCCCCCAGTTAACATGATTTCCATTATTTCATATATTTTGGAAGCCTTGATAGTAAGTCATGAATTCTTAACATATAGTGTTAAATTAAAATTTTGCCAAGCTTACCAAATTATCATGTAATTATGCATTCTCTTATCACATCATGTTAAATTGAAATTTTTAATAGTTTTTCTAAATTATGGTCACTATACCATATACTAGTCTAATTTATGTTCCATGGTCTCTGTTACCAACCATATTATTTCAAAAATTTCGGGAGACTATCCTATGTTACTCGGTATGATGTTCGATCCTAAAAATAAGTTAAAGAGGGGTTGTTCTACTCACCTGGATTCCAACGCTCCCTTTGATACTAAAACTCGTACGTAACCAAAGAAGGAAACATAAGCATAGATTTGAGCTCCGCTACAACATAGTATTTGAAAAATGGAAAGGAATTAAGAATTTTATTCGATTAAATATTTCTAGCAAGGGATTGATGATTTATGGTGTTGAATTTAAAGTAAGAGTTCATGCTCTTATCTTAGTCTTCAAGGTGTGCAAGTAGATTAGGTTTCTTTTTCCTCTTCTTTGAGTGCAAGTGGTGGCTAGGTTTTTAAGAGTTTGATGAAAATGAGGGCCACCTAAGGTTTTCTCTTCCTTATAATTAGAAGCGGCTAGGATTCCAAGAAAGTATGGGAGGTGGCTAGGGTTTTTAGAACGGAGAGGGAATGGTAGTTTTAGGGCTTTTAAAGAAGAAGAGAACGCCTAGGGTTAGAAGGATAAAGGGGTAGTGGCCTAGGGCTTCCTTTTTGGTGAGGTTGAGGTCAATTAGGGTTTCTCCTTGATTGGGGGGAGGGTGATGTGATGATTGATTAGCATTAGATGGGAAAACACTAATTGCAATTTGTATTAAAACTTTTCTTTCTTGTTTTCCTTGTTTGTTACACGCCTACCCTTGTCTAACTTACCAAAATTGTTCCTCCATCATCTTTCCTAATCCAATACTTTCCTATTTCCTTGATTCCTCTCTTTTATTCCATCCTATCTTATTTTTATTTCCTAATTCCTCATGCCATCCCCCTTTTTGGTAAGTTTCATTTGTCCACTTGCCACTCTCCTTATCTATTATATCCTTGATTTTATTTTATTCATTTATTGTATTATTTCTTATTTGGTCTCTCTTGATTGGTATGCCACTTTCATTATTATTATTATTATTATTATTATTATTATTATTATTATTATTATATTCCTTTTTTTTAATTATTTTATTTTGTTTGACTTGCCATAACCATTTATTATTTCATTATTTTATTTTCTCACCTCTTCTTTTTGAATTCTTGTTTCATTTGGTTTCCTTAGTGACACATGGCCCCACGTCACCTTCCAACATTCAAGGTGTCTTCACGTGGCATCCTAGTCACACATTTTTAAAGATTCTAGTCCCTAACTCACACACACAACATGGCCCAAAAGCAACATGGACACATCACCCAACATGCACAACATCAAGCAATTACGTAATTCACATGACATTTAAATAAATGGACATGAAAAACCCTACGAATATCACATCAACAAATTACTCTTTAGTTAATTAAATCATCATGATTAACATACGGGTTAATTGGGTCTCTAATAATTCAAGTCCTAAAAATATAAAATTAAAGCATATTCAATCAATAACAAATTTAGACCCAATAAAATCCAAATTATCAAATAATTAGAGAGTTAATTATAATTATCATACAATAAGACTAAGATAAGGGATGTAATTAACATAAATAATTGTGATATCACTCATTTTGCAATTAAGTCCCTCCAACATAGTTAATTACACATTAGGTAAATAAAATTTATAAAACACCTGAACATAAAATTTGCAATTATTATACTCAAAATAGCATTTTCTTTCATAATTTTCCAAAGTTTTCTCATTTACTTCACTTAGGTCCCTCTGACATCCTTAATAACTATTTCGACACAGATTAAAATTTTGATTCCTCCAAAAGAACTTTTCTTAGGTATTACATGGCTCTAGGCCCTAATAGGGCTGGGTTGAGCTAAAAATTTTGTCCTGTATAAAATGACTCAACCTGATTCGACCCTAATAATGTTGAGGAAAAATAGGAGTTAGGGCCAGACTAAATCGTTTTGACACTTCTAAAATGATATTTGGATGTTCAATTAAAAAAAAATCAATGCAGAGGTTATATTGCACAAAATTGAAAGTTTATGGAATTGATGGCCAACTTTTAAAGTCTAAAGGAATAAGTTACTTGACCATACAAATGGAAATAAATTCATTACAATTTGGCCTAAAATTTATATACAAATTATTATATAATTTTTAAAAAATGCCAAAGTGAAACTAAACACCCTAACTTAGGGAATTGTACAATTTACTCTCTCACTTTTAAAAAATGGCATAAACTTTCAATTGTATGTGACATAGTCCATTAATTGATTTTTTTGGGTTCAAAACCTTAATACTATCTATCCAAATTGGTTAAAAAAATGCTAAACAGATTAAAATAAATACATGAGAAAAATCCTATTTTAGTCTTAGACAGATATATTGACTTTCAATTTAGTCATCCATAAATTAATTTGTTCAATTCAATCTCTCCAATATAAAAACACATAGGTATTACCCATCAACCCTAACTCTATCTAAAATTAAACTAAATAGGTAAAGGAATACTTACTAAGACCCTACTATAAATGTCTTTCTTTAGCTTAATCATTTGGGCATTGTTAGATTCTTTACAAACTCTAGCTTCTCATGCTCGCAATCTTCTCATGCCCTCATGAACTTTGGTTTGGTTGTACACAAACCTATGTCACCTTTAATGCATTATTGACATAGTACCTTTCATTCTCTCTTTGAGTTCATCACTTTTTCTTTCACATTCACATTTTTTTTATCTTAATACTCTTTCTACAGGTGGAAAAACATTGAATATAATTCAATTTGTAAAATGGGATTTTGGAAGAAGTGGGGATTACTTGGAAGGGTTGATCAATGAATGTGTGGGAGGAAAAGCAAGATAAAGACCAAACAAATTGAGTTTAGTGAGAGAAGTTAGTTATTCGCAGATGGCAAACCATGATTTGAATTTTTCCTATATGAAATATCTATATTAAATGCCTAACAGTGCCATGAACAAGATTGCTTCTAATTAAAGATACTTGTAAGGAATTAACAAAAAAAAGCCCAAATGTAGGCTTCAAAACAGGGCTTCTACTAATAAGGGTTGAAATTAACATAAGAAATTAGTCTCCCATGAGGTAGTGAACCAATGTTCTAATTCTTATTGGTAGAAATACTCATATTTAATGCCTGATAGTGTCTCGAGTAGAATTGCTTCCAGCTAAAAATACCTATTGAAATAATTTTTTTTTTAAAAAAGCATAGCTTTGCAAAGCTTGTAGCTGCTCTCACATGTCTTCACTTTTTCTTTGCAATTTATGGAACTTTTCTATTGTACTACATCAATCTTGCTATAGATTTGCAAAGTACTAAACTATATTTCATGTGGGGGTACAACAATGGCACAACAAATGGAATCAACTTATACCCCACAAATTAAATCCATACAAGAAGATTCTTCTTCTTCTTCTCTTATTTTTCCCCCATCATGCTATCAATAAGGAAATGCAACCTATTACTCTTGAACTTTGTGAGATGACAAGATAGAGTCCATGAAGAAAAAATTTGATATGGCTAGATGATTAAGTTGACGAGAGAGCTTTACAATAAGGCCTTGGTCAATGTTAGGTTAACTATTCTATTTGATTTTTGATAGAGTCAAGGTTGAAGGGTAATATTGGAGGTGTATCCACATTTGAGAGATTAAATTGACAAAACCATTTGTGGATGATTAAATTGAAAGTCATCTTATCTGTCAAGGATCAAAATTTCAAAATATATTTAATTTATCATTTTAATGTTGATAATTTTATTTAGATTATGTGGATTAACAATAATTAAATTGCTAATAATATATTTTACAAGATATTTGATATTACTATTTTATGTTTATAAAGCACATTTGAATTGGTAATTCATTAAACTCTTTCATCATTTTGATGTAACAAGCTTTTGTGATCCCTAATATCCAGGAATTCAAAACCAAATCGGACTGGACGGTCAGACCAATGACCTGCGAGGGTTTGATTTGGTCATGCCTAATAATCGTTTGGCCATCAAACCGGTACAGAACTGATTGACCCATTGCCAAACCAAAAAAATCGGGTGAACCAGCAGGTCAATTGGTTCCATCAGTTTCTTTTTTTTTTTCACACTATAAGTTTTTAAAAAAATATCAGTCATTCGTCGTCGTCATTGTTAGACACTGGAAGAAGAAGAAGAAGAAGAAGAAGAAGAAGAAGAAGAATAAGAAGAGGTAGAAAGTGTATTTGACGCCGGTTCGTCGAAGCCGCTGTCAGCTATTCACCGATCATCCTATTCCAATTAGCCATTCCTCTTCTTCATTTCAAGGATTGTTCATCAAAGCAGAAGGTTTAGTGAAGAAGTAGAAGAAGAAAAATGGAGAGATGAAGAAGATGGATCGTGTGAAAGAGAGAAAAGGAGAGGAGAAGAAAGAAGGGATGGTTTGTGTGTATGAGAGAGATAGAGATGATTGAGAATTTTGACACCAAATCCTAGAGAAGAAAAACGTGTATTGGTCTGAATCTAGAAAGAATTGATTGAAAAATTACAAAATGTATATGTGTGTCAATAGACAAACTAAATTATTTTTCAAAAAAAATTATTTTTCAAAATTTTTTTATATTTAAAATCTGTTAAAAATTAAAGATTAATTTTTATTATATTAATATAAAATTAATATATGTATATTTATAATTTATAATTACATATTATTTTTTAATATTTTTTAAGTATTACTGATTCAACTGCGGTCTGATCATTGAACCTTGAATCAGTATCTTTATCAGTTTAGTGACTAGTCCGATTTTTAAAATATTGCCTAATATCACCATCATATATATCCCATTTAGGGATTATATTTATATAAGAGTATGAAGTGCATATAAGGTGATGATATCAAGGATAAAATATACAAAATGATCTATTTGAAATATTAAAGTTATGGTATCTATTTTTTTGGATTATGAAAATTTTAGACATTATTTATCATTAATCCACATAATTTTTTTGGCAATTTTCCCAATTTCAATATATTAAATTTCGTTTTATTTCAATTTAGTTTTTTAACTTACAAAAACTAGTTAAATGTTTTAATCTTTTTAATACCATAAATATGCTTAACAGTAAAAGGTTATTAGAGTTAAGCAATAAATTACATAAAGTTTTTCTATTAATCATTATGGTTGTGTTAAAGAGAAGAAAGTATTTGAGTAGTTTTTGTTATTTAAAAGACTTAATTGAAACAAAATAAAATTAAAGGACTCATGAGAAATCTATGATAAATTTAAGGGATCAAAATGGAACAAAATATCATAACTGGACCATTGTGAAACTTGAAGTAAAGATGAGAGACCAAATTAAAATCTAACGTGAAGTTAGGGGACCAAATAATAACAAAGCAAAATTAAGGAACCAAAATGAAATTTAAGATAAAGTATAAGACCAAATTAAAATAAAATTGAGTTAAGAGACCAATATGAAACTTGAGACAAAATTAAAGGATCAAAAGAATATTTATGCATTAAAAATGTCAATTTTGTTATTATTATAATACCTTTGAATATAATCTAAGTTGGTGGTGTGATAAGGGAGAGGGAAGAGGTTTTGAGTTAAATAAGTAAATAAGTATTTATGGGCCAACCCATATAAATCTAAAAAATATGGGTCACTTTTTGAACCAACCCAAATTTGACCTAAGCGACATATGACTAGGTCAAATATAGGTCAATGGGTAGTTGAATTTGATTAGGCAAATATTTTGGATCATATTTACCACCTTTAGATATATGTTTTGATGTTTTGGCCTTAGAAGTTTGCATGAACAAGTATAGTGCAAATGTTTAGGATAAAAAGTGAATAGATAGATTATGTTGCACAAAATTAAAAATTTATGAGAAACTATTGCAAACTTTTAAGTTGATGAGAAGAATTGTACAATTCTTTAAATTGAGAATGATTCTTTGCATTTCTGCAATTAAAAATAAAATCATATGAAGAAGCTCATAGAATTAGAATAAGATGGACAAAAATTGAAACCAAAAATTCATTTTCAAAATTTATGGTTTTATCAAGAAAATAAAAAAATAAAAACAAAAGAGACATTACATTATATAGCTGACAAATAATATATTCAATTTATTACTATCTTACTAATTCAGATCTTTCCAAATATGTATTGGAATCGTGGTAAGCAATATTATATATTAATTCTTATACATTTTTTGGAGCATTCAATGTTAAAAAGATTTACTTTTCTTAAAAAAATAAATTATCTACATTATTATCTATAAAGTTAAGTTTTAGGTAAAAATAACATTTTAGTCCCTTATATTAATTTTAGATTTCATTTTGATCCTATATGTTTAAGATGTTTCACAATGGTCATTTATGTTGCAAACTCAAATTGTTTTTGTCCTTTTCTATCAAATATGTTGAGCATTTTAATAGATTTGACACATCTCCTTCCTAATTGTTAGTTCAAGTGTATACTCTAGCGGGGGTGAATAGGATATATGCAATTTTTTGTAAAAGAAAACTTATTCTTTAAAACTTATTAGGATCCACTTATCTTATCAGTGTCCTGTTAAAAATCTTTTTCAACAATAACTAATAAAGTAATGTAGAGAGAAGGAAAGAGAAATGACACCGCGATTTATAGTGGTTCGAAAGAATCATAAGGATTTATCTACATCCATTCCTCACAGCACACAATTATGAGTATTTTATTAGGAAAACAAGATTATCAATACAAAGTAATCAGACTAAGGCTTAGCCTCTAACTTCTATGCTACCTAGTAGCAACCTTCAGCTTGGCTCAGTAGGACCATACTTTTACACTTTACTAGCTAGGACTTCACATGTCCATAGTGAATGTACATATGAAACCTTCTCAACAAAAAAGTGCAGCTCAGTAGCTTTTACTCCACACGAGCCAAATACCTTACCAGGTGCCTACTACTAGTACTCACAAGGACAGAGAATACAAAGTACAAAAGTATTCTTTTAGTTCACTCAGAACTCAAAATATAGAGAAATCTCACCTAGAGAAAATGAACAATACAAATCTCTTTCACACAAGGAACAAAGAGTTACAATAGAAGTATGATTATAATAAAATTCTCTTTATTAGCTTCAGTGATTTGATGTTGTCACGTCTGCCTTTTATACTTTTCCAAAAGATAGCCGTTGGTGGAAGATGCTCCTCATTAATTGTGAAAATTAATCCTGATTGAAATTTATCACTTGCTTCCTTAACTGGTACTTTGTGCCAGATATAGAAATAAAAAGCTATATCTTGAATGTATTTTGATTGCATTTTATTTTGACAAAGATTCTTTCTTTATGCGATTTTATTCCCTTCTATCTATATGGATTTTGTTGGTTAATGCATGATATGGTTGACTTTGATTAATGACATAATCCTTCCTTATCTACATGGATTTCCAAAATCAAAAACTTGATTAAGCATTCTCCCTTTTTTTGATTCTTGGCAATCCATGATGCTCCTCTATAGTTGTTGTATGGATGTCGTTTGTCAGCTCTTCCATACTTGGATTTCTCAATAGGCTCCTGAAACTTACACTTTCTCAAAGACCAAGTGATTTGTAGCATATTCAAAGAATTAGAGAAAACATATTAAATAGACAATTAATATTTAGAAGAAAACACATAATCATTTAGAACATATAGATAGCAATATTGTCACTTCTTGTAGGACCTTGCTGCCACATACTCTGCCTCATAAATAGACAAGGTAATAGAGGACTATTTCTTGCTATGCCAAGAGACAAGACAGTAACCTAAGATTTGACAGGTACCACTAGTGCTCTTTCTATCAATTCTACATCCTCCAAAGTCAGCATTAGAAAAAGCAGTTAAATAAAAAACACCATTCTTTGGGAACCAAAAACTAAGGTCTATTGTACCTTTCAGGTACCTGAAGACTCTTTTGACTACAACCAGATGGGATTCCTTAGGGTTTGACTGGAATTTCGCACTTAAGCACACTGAATATGATGTCTGGACAACTTGCTGTGAGGTAGAGCAAGGACCCAATCATGCCTCGGAATACTTTTTGGTCCACACTTTTTGTCCTTATCCAGTTTTTGTGTAGCACCCATTGGGATCCTAGCCTCTTTCACATTATCCATCCTGAACTTTTTTAGAAGTTCTGTAATGTATTTTGCCTGGCTAATAAAGATTCATTCTGACCATTGCTTGACTTGTAGTCCAAGGAAGAATGCTAACTCCCCCATCATGCTGATTTCAAACTAGTTGGTCATAAGCTTGGAGAAATTCTTGATATATTTTTATTAGTGGAACCAAACACAATATCGTCTACATATATTTGGACAATCGAAATATCTTTGTTTTTGGTCTTAGTAAAAAGTGTTATCAATTTTACCTTTTGTAAAATCATTTTCAAGTAAAAACTTGCCTAACCTTTTGTACCAAGCATTAAGGGCCTATTTTAAACCATATAAAGCTTTTGATAACTTGAACACATGGTTTGGAAAATTAGAGTCTTTGAACCCAAGTAGTTGTTTTACAAACATTCTTCGTTTATAACACCATTTAAAAATGTACTTTTTACATCCATTTGATATAGCTTGAAATTCTTAAAATAGGCAAATGCAAGAAAAATCCTAATAGATTCTAACCTTGCAACATGTGCGAATGTCTCCTTAAAATCAATACCTTCATGCTGGTTATATCCTTGGGCTACGAGCTTTGCCTTATTTCGGACAACATCACCTTATTCATCTAACTTATTTTTAAACACCCATTTAGTGCCAATTATGGACTTGTATCTTATTCCTTTTGAACTGATTCAATTGTTCTTGCATGGCCATAATCCAAGAGTCATGAATCAGAGCCTTATCTATGTTCTTTTGCTTAATTTGTGATATAAATACTATATGGTTTATTCTTCGCATTGACGACCTAGTCCTTCTCTCTTTTATAGGATCACCAATAACGAAGTCATGTGGGTAGCTAGTGGTACCTCTCCATTCTCGTGGAACCCTTTGATGATTTCTTAGAAGTGCTTCGTCAGAGTCCTGTTTAGGTTCCTGATGTGTTTCTAGGTTCTGGTGATTAAGGCCCTTATCAGCAGCAAGTGTCTAATTCTTTTGTATTTCTTATTGGTTCTTCAGGTACCATCTAAAGCTTAAATGATTCATCATCTTCATATGTTCTATTCATAATCTCAAGAGATGGGTTAATATCATCAAATTTCACATGTACAATTTCTTCAATGGTTTTTTATCTCATATTATATTCAAGGTAAGCCTTGCTACTATTGGAATATCCAACAAAGATTCCTTCATCTGATTTAGCATCAAATTTTCCAAGGTTATCTTTAAGATTTAAGATGTAGCATTTGCATCTGAAAGTATGAAAATAATTTATATTTGGTTTCCTTCCTTTCCATAGCTCATATGGCGTCTTGTTTAGAAAGGGCCTTATAAAACATCTGTTTAGGACATAACATGAGGTGTTGACAGCCTTAGCCCAAATGTTTGTTGCGGAGGTTATTGTCACATAGCAGGGTCCTAGCCATATCTAGTAGAGACTTGTTTTTCCTTTCCGCAACACCATTTTATTGGGGAGTCCTAGGGGTAGAGAAGTTATGTGTTCTTCCGTTTTCATTACAAAATTCTTCAAAGAGAAAGTTCTCAAACTCAGTTCTATGATCGTTTCGAATACTTGAAATTTGAAAATCCTTTTCATTTTGAAGTTTCTTGAAATATGTTTTAAAACTTTGAAAGCAATCACTTTTGTTTGCAAGAAAGTAAATCCAAGTAAAATGGCAATAATCATGAACTATCACAAGCCCATACAACTTCCTTCCTAAACCGTGTGTCCTAATAGGACAAAAAAGATCATATGAACTAGTTAGAGAGGGCTTGTGGTTGACACATTCTCTTTTGATTGGAATGATATTTTAACTTGTTTTCCTTTTTGACATGCTTCACACACATAGTCCTTCACATATTGGTTCTTAGGAAGTCCAACAACTATATCTTTGTTGGTGAGTTTTGAAATCAATTTCATATCAAGGTGGCCCAATTTCTTGTGCCAAAGCCAGCTCAAGTCATTAGTTGTCGCAAGACATTTATTTAGAATATAGCATTAATCAGCTAAAGTGTAGACATTTTCAAATCTGTGCCCTTCAATTAGGGTCTTGTTTTCATCTTTGAGACTGATAAAGCATTTTTTGGCTATAAATGTGACATCATATCCCTTATCACATAATTGACTTTTACTAATCAAATTATATTTTAAACTTCAAAAGAGGGAAACATTTTCAATAAAAAAAATGTATCATTTATACATACTTTACCAATACCAACAATCTTGCCCTTTTGATTGTTTCCAAAGGATACACTACCAAGGTTTCTCTTTGCCTCATAGTAGACAAAATTGTTCTTGTTTCTCGTTATATGCTAGGATCATCCAAAATTGAGAAACCAGCTCACTTGCTTTTGTTTTGTCCTTAGGCATACCTATAAGAAATAAAGTTTCAGGTACCCATTATGTGGGTATCATAAGATAGAGGTTCTCTAGGTTAGACCCACTATCTACCATAAGACAGAGGTTCTCTATATCAGGGTCCTCTAGGTTTGAGTCCTTTTTGAGTAGATCATCATCACTCTATGATGCGTTTACTACCGTGTTTCTTCATTCTTTTTTGTTTCTCCCTATCTTTGGACACTCTGCTTGTATATGTCCTATCTTTTTTGCATTCGTAACATGTGATGGATTCACGATTTTGTCTAGGCGATGCTTTGCTCCTATTGTTCTGATATTTCTTCTTGTAGTAATTGACCACCTCAAGGTCTTCATCTTGAAGAGATGACTCTTCTTTGATTTTTGCTTTTAAAGCCACTCCTTTGTCCTTCTTTTGTAGTGGTTCTTCTGTTTCTCTTCGAAGATAAGTTTTCTCATAGGCCATGAGTTTGCCACAAAGTTCATCTACAGATATTGTGGCTATCTTCCCAGATTCTTCAATAGTTGTGGCTTTGATTCTCTAGGGTCCTGTCAGATTTTTCAAGACATTTATAATAATCCTTTCATGACTATAGATTTCCCATGAGATCAAGCTCGTGTGTGATCTTCACGAGCCTTTGGAACATCTTTTCTATAGTGTCATCGTCCTTTATCTTAAAGTTGTCAAATTCTTCTTTAAGACTATTTGTTCTTGTCTTTTTAACCTTACTTGTTCCTTCATGGGTGATGCAAAGTTTTTCCTACATTTCTTTTGCAATAAAACACCTTGAGAGTTTTTGAACCTTTCTGCATTTACTGCACATATCAAATAGTTAATAGCTCGGAAATTTAATTCTATCTTATGCTTTTCATCATCAGTCATTTCTGACATTGCTTTAGGGACCTTGTTCTCATCCACTTTCTTCATGGGTGTGTAGAGGCCACTTTTAATCACCAGCCACACATCAGTATTAAGTGATTTTAGAAAAATATCCATTCTAGCTCTCCAATATATGTAGTTTGTTCCGTCAAAGAATAGGGGCCTATCTACACTCTGACCTTGTGCACAAAGAACATGCATAATCTTTTAGATCTTTACTCTAGGATGTTAAACCTAAAAGACTTGAGACTTGCTTTGATACTAAATGGTAGTTCAAGAGTATACTCTAGAGGGGTGGTGAATAGAGTATATGTAATTTTTTGTGAAAGAAAACTTGTTCTTTAAAACTTATTAGGGTTCATTTATCTTATTAGGGTTATGATAAAAATCTTTTTCAATAATAACTAATAAAGTAATGTAGAGAGAAAGGAAGAGAAATGACACCGTGATTTATATTGGTTCGAAAGAATCACAAGAATTCATCTATATCCACTCCTTACAACACATAGTTATGAGTATTTTATTAGGGAAACAAGATCACCAATACAACGTAACTAGACTAAGGTCAGCCTCCAACTTTTATGCTGCCTAGTAGCAACCTTCAGCTTGGGTCAACAGGTCCCTACTTTTGTACTTGACCAGCTATGACTTTACACGTCCATATGAAACCTTCTCAATAGAAAGGTGTAGCTCAGCAGCTTTTACTCCACACAAGCTAGATACCCTACCAGGTACCTACTACCAGTACTCACAAGGATAGAGAATACAAAGTACAAAAGTATTCTTTCAGTTCACTTAGAACTTAGGATAGAGATAAATCTCACTTAGAGAAAATGAACAATATAAATCTCTCACACACAAGGAACAAAGAGTTACAATAGAAGTATGATTTTAATAGAATTCTCTTCGTTAGCTTCGGTGATTTGATGTTGTTATCACTTTTGCCTTTTATACTTTTTAAAAAGATGGCTATTGGTGGAAGACGCTCCTCACTAATTGTGAGAATTAATCCTTATTGAAATTTGTCACTTGCTTCCTTAACTGGTATACCATGCCAGATATGAAAATAAACAACTATATCTTGAATGTACTTTGATTGCATTTTATTTGACGATGATTCTTTCCTTCTGCGATTTTATTCCCTTCCATCTATATAGATTTCATTGGTTAATGCATATATGGTTGACTTTGATTAATGACAGAATCCTTCCTTGATTTACGGATTGAATTATGCTTGGTTTGACTTCAGTATTAAATGTGCACTAGGTTATCAAGGTCCACATGGATTTCCAAAATCAGAAACTTGATTCATCACTAATGCTGACATATATTATCTACTTGGTTACTGTTAAGATTTTTAAGTCTATTAAACCTGTTAAAATACCTAATAGATTTGACAAAAAAGATTTAAACAATGTGAATTTGGAGCATAAAGGACCCATATAATACATTTGAAACATAAAATATCAAAATGAAACTTAAAATAAACATACAAGACCAAACTATTAATTTTGTCTAAGTTTTAATATAAAATTGTAATTTTATTTTTTAGATAAAAAGTATTTTTCTTACTAATTTAATAAAAAAGATAAATTAAAAAAGGAGTGTAATATTTAAAAGAAAAATGTAATTTACCCTGAAAAATAGTTATAGTTACTTAAAGGGGCAAATGGATTTAGCACACAACTTAGGTGTAAGATGACAAGAAGCGAGTAGTAAACATATCATTGGAGGTGGAGTGACATGGACTCCGCTTCTTTGCATGACGGATGGAGCGCGCAGACGGTTGAGATTTGATCCTGTCCATTGGTTGTGGGTCGTTAGATATACTCGATCTAATGATCTAGATCGTGTGGTGACTTTGTTGCGGGATTCCATCAAGTGTATTGGGTCTTACACAAGTAGTAAAGTAGTGAGAAAAATATTATATCCACATGACAATTACCAAATATCGCTAATTTAGATTTTATTTGAACAAATAAAACTTGGATTGAAGCAAGCTCCAAATAACCTAAGCAACTTGAGATTAAACAACACTTGATTAAAAAAAAATCAGGAATTGAAGATTAAAAACAAAACAAGAAATTCAACGATGGAATAAGTGAGCAGGGGATTAATTTTGCTTGATTTGAAATCCGATTAATTTATAGACAAATTAATCTTTGAATTACTGAAAAGTGAATTATTTTCATTTTTTTGTTTGCAACTTTTCCAAAATTAATTGAAACCAATTTCTTGGATAAACAATCCTCCCTAACTCAAATAACTGCCTAATTCCTTAGTACACTTATTTGATTAGGGGATTAAGTTCAGAAAATTACAAATGCCACACAAACAAGATTATCTATCCTAGATTAATCCGGTCTATGGTAGAATTTTAAAGAGCAAATTTATACCATACTATTCCTAGCATAGATATAAATCCTAATTTTTATTGAACGATGGCCAATCATTCAAGAATCCAACAAAACAATAAAATCTACTTCAACAATTGAAATTGAAATCAAAATAACTTCATTCAACAGCAAAACTTCATCAAAGTCAGCTACATCAATCCCCTAACTCTAAAGAGTTTAGTTACACATGGTTTCAATGAAGAAAACAACAAAGATAGAATTCATAGTGAAAGTTCAGAAGAAAAACTAAGAGAATTGGAGGTCCGATCATTCCCAATTACGTTCCTCGAGCTCTCCCACGTCTCCTAGCTATCCTTGAGTGTTTCTCCAAAAGAAAATCCAAAGATCCCTTGGTCAAGAGCATAATAGAGCTTAAATACTTTGTCAAAACACATAACAGCAATCAGCATTGGACCACTAGAATTAAAATATGATTCTGCAGTACTGGGTCATCAGTGAAGAATCATGTTCTGTACACTTGGAGTTGAGCGCGAAGGGTTGAAGCTTAGCATTAGAAGACATAAAATATGTGAAAATGCTTCATTTCAAGACTTGAATTTCAACCTTCAATCTCTGAAAGCTCCAAACATACAAAAGCAACTAAAAAAAAGTAAAAAATAATGCAAAGCAAGTCAAAACAAGAGAAAAAACTAAAAAATTAACACTAATAAACATGTATTCAAGCAAAATAAACTAAAGAACTAGCCAAAAAAGTAATTTTAGAACCATAATAATTCTATGAATCAACTTTTAATGAAACATCGTGTTTTGTTTCTCTTTTTTTTTTTGAATGCCTGGGTGCTCGACATGTGGCATTTCAGGTTGCAGGTCTCTAACCCAACTTGGTTGAGACCTTTGACTTTTTTTTAAAACACCTCAGCCACTGGGGACATGCTACATTAGCGTGTGTCTTCATCGTACTTCTCCGCCATTAAGACCGTCGTTCTCCACCGTATTGTGTGTATTCTCGGCATGCTTCTCCTCTGTTCGTCCATGGTGATGTCGTGCTTCTCCTCTATCAATGTGCTCTGCCATAATCTTCTTTCCTCTGTTCCTCTTTTCTTCTTTCCTTTCATCTTCCTGCCATCTTCTCCTTTGTGTCGTCGTGGAGAAGCAGAGGAGATGGAAAACTCAGAAAAAAGGAGGAACAGAGGAAAGAAGACGACATCGAAGCACATTGACATAGGAGAAGCACAGCGTCGCATTGGAGGAATAGAGGAGAAGCATGCTAGAATACACACTAGACAGTGGAGAACAACAATCTCAATGGAGGAGAAGCACGATGAATACACAAGCTGATGTGGCATATCCCAGTTGGCTAGGTTTTTTTTTTAAGAGTCAAAGGTCTGAATTGAGTTGGGTTGAAGACCTAGAACCTGAGGTGCCACGTGTCAAGCACTCAGAAATTAAAAAAAAAAGGAGGAATAGAACTCGACATTTTATTAAAATTCATCACATGGCCTGAACCATTGGATCGACTCAGAACTAGCAAGGTCAAATCTCAACAATCCGCGCGTTTCATCCCATTGTCTTCATCCACCAAGCACTATGCGAGTCCGGCGCCCCTGCTTGTCTGTACTAGAAAAGCAAGTGTTTTTTTCTTTAGCAACAGTTTTAACCGTTGCTAAAGTAAAAGAAACCGTTGCTAAAATATAAATATGACTAATTTTAATAATGATTGTTATGTTTCACGACACTTTAATTTTAGCAACGATTTGGTAAGGCTAGCAACGGTTATAACTGTTACTAAAAAACTTAACAACGATTAATGGGGCAAATATAAAAGCGGGGGCGTGAGGTGAAAGTTGAAACTCGCACACTTCTTCTCTGTCTGTCTCTGCGTCTTCGACTTCAATCGGACATATAAGAAGACACATCCCACCTAAATCGTCGCTGGTTTCTCTCACTCCCTCTGCAATGAAGCGCAAGAAATGGTCCGAACTCGAAGAGCAAACCCTTCTCTCTAAGTATTCGGAGTTGCTCAACTCAGGTGCCTTAGCTAAGCTCAAGACCCGCGAGAAGAAGTTTAAGCCCGTCGCCGATCACGTCAACTCCGTTCACCATCTTCAGGACCCAGTCACCTTTCCTTTCAAGTGGTCATGGCGCGATGTATCTATAAAGGTCCAGAACATGCGCCACCAGTACTTGGGCGTCAAGCAGAAGATCCGAGTCTCCAAGGACGAGTTCAATTGGAAGGATGGAGAGAACCACTGGGAGAATTTCTTGAAATACAAGGAGGTTTTTGGCGATGTGGAGCTTGATCCCAAGGGGAAACGGATGAGCGATAATATTGACGTTTTTGGTGATTGTGGGGATTTGGGTTTTGGGATTGATTCCGAGGATGAGGAGGAGGAGGAAGATGAAGAAGATGAACCAGAAGGCGATGATGATAATGATGATACTGATGGGGGGGAGGTGGGTGAAGAAGGCGTTGGCAGTGAGGGCGAACTAAGGGGCGAGAAGGCAATTGGGGAAGTAGGTCTTCCTCCGGCGAGGAAGCTTAAGAAGGGTTTTTGTGTGTACAGGAGATTGGGTTCGATAGGTGCGCAGGTTTTGGAATTGAGGGATGCGATGATGAAGAGAGAAGAGAGGAGGAGGGAAAGGGAGTTTCGTAAAGAGAAGGGTGAGTTGGAGAGGGAGGCCAAGAGGAAAGAGGCTGAGTTTAGGAAAGAGAAACGAATGAGTGAGAGGGAGGAGTGGTTGGAGAATAGGGAATTGGAATTGGAAGAGAGGCAATTGACGTGGGCACGAAGGGAGTTTGAGAAAAGGGTAAGGTTAGAACGAGAGCTGAATGAGGAGCGAAAATGGAGGAAGAGGATGGAAGAGAGGATGGAGGAAGAGGAGATGGAGTGGAGGGAGAGGATGGTGGCGTTGCAAGTTGAGCACGAAAAGCAGATGATGCAGATGCATGCTGATGCGTGTCAGAACCAAATGCAGATTCTTGGGATCATGGCTCGACTTATTTGTCAATTCTTTGGTTCAGCAAGTGATGGATTGGGTGGTGGGTTAGGGGCTTTGCCACCTCAAGTATTGCAGAATTTGCAGCATACAGATGGATTGGGTGACAATGGAAAACCTGATGCCAATTCGCCTTCAGAATTTATATAGACTGTTTTTTGAAGTTTGAATTCTTCATGCACACAATGTATTGGTAGTTCGGGTCTACTGATCTCCTCAAGATCTGAGAAGATGGATTCTTGTTAACGCCATGACCCTGCAGTGAGAATAATGTTTCCAGAATCATGCAATTTCAGTTGTTACCTGTTCTTCTGGAGGGGCAAACCCAACTTGTAGGCTGCTTAGTTTTTATCTTTCACATTTGTATCATAATTTTCTTTTCATCGAAGGACGTCTCCAATTTTGGGAAAGGGTAAAAGGGAGAATCGACAACATCCTGACTTGAACCACAAATGGCTCCAAGGAGAAACTGCCCAAACGAGAGGCTCATGAGTATGTATAAAACGCTTCTGAGTTATTACTACATTATTAAATCTAAAACTTGCAAAAGAAATAAAAAAATCTTATCAATAATCATGCAAGTTGAAGGAAGAAGTCATTTTTTAACAGTTCAGTGTTTATAGAGCTGTTTTGCTTCGCTTATGGTTTGCTAAATGTAGAGGTTATTGTCTAAGTGGATTTATCTTACCCTGTTAATTTTCACTGGTGAACAAGGTACTGTGATTGTTCTGTCTCAATGCTTTGTAATTGTTTTGACACTGTCGATTATACTGAAAACTACTCTGAATATGGCAGAAGAGCAAAAGAAGATTAAACACAGGGAGCCAAAAGAGATAACTTCGACTTGTATATGTGATTGTTAAAATTCCCTATTGGCTGTTTTGTAATCATAAAGTTGAATTAAAAAACATCTTTATGGCTATAATGATGAGAAAGTTTCAACGGTCAGTTTAGCTTATGTTTTTGTTATATGGGCATTAAACCCATTAGTTGACATGAAACTTTGCAGGAAAGCTGATTGTGTTGTTTTTACTTAGGGTTGTGTTTGTATACTGTGATAATTTTATTGGAACTGCTTTTCTTCTCTTTTATTAACTCTTTTGTAACTAATTGACATGTATGCAAGGTGTGATTACTTGTATGCTTAACGGAAAGTCCTTTCAAAAGCACAATTAAATGCATGAGATGTATGATTCTTTCTTTCATCAAAATTGGTCCAAACATCAAAGGTATATAAATTGGAACTTAATTTTAGAAAGTAGAATTAATAGTGGGAATAAAAATTTAGCATGGCTGTTTTGGCTGGACTGTATTATAAGTAATGACAACAGACAAGTAATACCTTACCACAATAGAAGAGAAGATCTTTTTGCTTTTGTTTTTGTGGATCTAAAAGAAGATTGTCACTATTATGAGATATTTCTGTTAATTGATAGTATAGGATATATGTGTTGCAAGAACCTTGCTTCGGCCTGTTGTTATTTCATGTACCTTGTTCATGATGCTAGGGAAGTTGCTCATGAACAGTTTATCTACGAATTTTGCAAGTGATGTTGAATTTATATATAGGAGAGATTGACACCAGTGTAAGATTTAGTATTTTTTACAGCTTTCAATAATTTATTAGAGGAATTGATTTTCATTAATCCAACTGTTCGATTAAAAGTAATAACTATTGTGATCTTCCATGCCAAATTTAAAGATCAACTAACTATAAGTATCAATCAAATAGTTAATAGTTTCTTACATATTAAATGTATATTGTACCTAAATTTTTTGATGTACTGATGGGCCATCAAACAACTTTGAATTAATGTCAAAATCTCAAAATTTACAAGGATATTATTCATGATAAGAACTTTTACAATGGTGAACTTTTGTGAGTTAAAAAAAAAAAAAAGAATTTTGAGCAAGGTCGATGCCAACTCATCCCTCCACTATATATGTAAAGAGAGACCCAGTACACACACAAGCAACATTCACTTTGCTGCTTTGTTGTTTTACCATTTTTTCACTCAAAAAATGGATATCAATGTAACTGATGATGACAACCATTGGTTCTGGAACCCTACCTATTCAATTCAAATAAAACGGACATCTTTAGGGAAAATTTTCCTTGTCTCTTGAATTCCCTAGATAGTGGGTTTATATTGCAGATTATCAAAATATAGATATTTGCATACATCCACTTGTAGTGGTAGGTCAATTATTACATTGGTTATTTTTTTGGTAAAACATTACATTGTTAATGGCCTTGGTTATGTTCTATGATTATATTCTGTTTCATACTATCAGATAGCCAGGCCAACTGAAGCTATCAGATAAATGGCCTTCTTGAGTTTAGCTCTATATTATCTTTCTTCTTTGAGTTTGTTCAGCCTAAGCACTTATGTTTACAGTCCCTGTTTTGTGTTGATGCCATTTTGAAGTTTGTTCAAGTTTTCATGTTAACATTTTAAGCAGTTGAGTGATTCAACACTACAAATAAGAAATTAGAAAACTTATCTTCCCATACACATTTTAGCCAAACATGGTATTGAGGGGCTATTTTTTGCCGGTTTCTTACGCTGATCTTAAGTTTAGCCAAAAGTGTAGTGATTAGACGAGAATCTTATGCCGAAAAGGTTTATCGTAAAGAAACATACTTTGCTTCATAGAATACAACCCTTGTTAAAGCCATTGTAAATTAAAGCTCATTAGCTCAAGCCTCAAAATATATATACAGCTGCCCAGTTAATCTAAATACAAGTAAAAACATGTATATTTATGAAATTGTCTCTGAAACTTCTCCATTGATAGCAGTATTGCTGACTACTGAAACTTGGGTAGTTGGAAGATGACGGGTGAATTTGTGCACAACTTGTTATTCTTCAAAATAGAATTGCAAACTAAGTTGATACCTATTCTTGTCCCAGAACTTCCATGTTGGGTCAATTAGTATTCGAGTCCTGTCATTAAAGTAATCAGTTTTGGATTGGTTTTGTTGTGGCGAAACCTTCTGAAGGATAAGTGCTGTCTTTTACTATATTTCCGGCGAAGTATTTGCGTTAATCTCATTGCAAGATACTTTTTGTATTATATCAAAATAGAACTCTCCAATTTTTAAAATCCATCTCATTTATCCTTTGTTCGTTGTGTACTTGGTGAACAGATTAGTTACGTATTATTTGATGCATTGTGTACTCTTCTTTATTTATTTATTTATTTTTAATAATGAGGCTCAAATCCTAGCCTCTAAATCCACAATACCTGATATCATAGTACTTGAGTTACCAGTTGGGTGGTCACTGGAGGCCCTTCTTTATTTTATTAGTCCAATTATATTTCATCAAGTTTCGGTATCGTGTGTGTATTACTTCAGACATTTCATCTTTTTCTTTGGACGACATTTCGGCAATCAAAAATATTTTGGTAATTTTGTCTATTTGGTATTGTTATAAATTGTGGAGTGATTATGATGGCCATTTTGAAGGAAATGTATTTGGATGCCAGGTGTATTTTCCTCTTTTAGATTTCGGCGCACCAAATTTAGAGTGCAGTTGATTCCTAGCCGTTTGTTGCAGCTGCTTCGTGCCATGAGATAGCGCCGCATGGCATACATAGTTTTGAAGCGTTACACCATTCCTCTTTCGGTCAAATTTCGCAGCCTCTTCTTGGTTTCTTCACAAAACCACCTTCACTTTCTGATTTCCGATGAAAAACTCAGGCAACCACACTGTCTTCGACCCTGTTTGCAACCTCTTGGTCAAATCCTCCAAAAACATCAAACTCTCAACTTAATCTTCTCATTTGGAGCAGATGGAATGATGTCAGATATTTTTTCTCACACACAAGGGGGAGAGAGACGAGAGAAGAGGAAAAAGAAAAATAACACACAACTCCAAATACTCAAAAGTCTAATATATTGATACACAATCTGTAACAACCACACGCCTACATGCCTATTATAGGTTACATAATATAATAAAATAAGAAAACCCAATGGAGAAGGAAAAGTGCGGTGCCTACAAAATATATTATAAACTAATGAAACCAATTGATGAAGGAGAACTAAGTGGCTTGGGCAGCGCCTACAATATTGGTTGTAGAAGATAAGTGTGGCTACTTTCATATGGTGGGCTTCAATTTCCAAAGCTTAATTTATTTAATAATATTGACATTGACTCCCTTAAATTAAGCTTGCAGTCTTATCATTCCTAGCAATCTCTTTAGCTTGTAAAATAATTAAATCTTTAAAGGCTTTGTAAAAATATCTGCAACTTGTTCTTCAGTGGAACAATATTTGATCACCAATTCTTTTTCAGTTACTAACTTTCGAATTTTGTGGTATTGATATCAAGCATTTTTATATACTTTTTAGTCCCTATCTTAGTCGTATTGCTATTTCAATGTTGCCAACTCTCCTATTTTATTATATTTTGAATTTATTGGGTGTAAATTAATTATAGAATTAATATGATTCAAATTCATAATTTTATCCCAATTAATTCATGTGCTTAATTTCAGATCTAATTATTTGAGAGAAAAATTGTTGGCATGGACGTTTTGCTTACTTGGAGGCCACGTGGACATGTTGACTGGGCATTGAATGGTTGACTAGGGCTGATTGGATTTCTGGTCCCCATTGTTCTCCACTTTACAGCAAAGGGGAATGACAGCATGGGCCTTCTGCAGTAATTAATGGTAGACAGAAACAGCAAAGGAATGGAGTAACTTGTCTTGCTGCCCACATCATCCAAGGAGGCATCTAAGGAGGCATCCAAGGAGGCATCCAAGGAGGGCATCAGTTTTAAAAATCAGAGGACACTTTTATTTTTAGTAACTAAGGAATTTCGTAGCTCTTTTTTCCCTCTCTGTTTTCTCTTCTGTCATTTGCTGTTTTGCTCTCATGGAGGGCTAAGTCTTCATTGTAATCAATCACTGGACCACTGGGATGTTGTAGCTTGAACTAAGAATGCAAGTTAAGTGTTTTATTCTCCATTTTCATCTCATTTCATTTCTGTTTTGCTGTTATGTTTATGTTGCTGTCAAATTCTGATTAGAGCTTGAGAAGTAACATAAACTGACTTATATATATAAGATATAACCTTGCTTGACTGATTAAGAAAGTGAGGGAGGCGAAATGACTAGTTAGATGATATATTTAACTTGGTTTGGTTGAGATTTTCCACTGAATGCATCTGGTTATAGTAGAGAGATATTCTTGACTGTAATTAGTAGCATTAAAATTCTAGATGTTATTCTAGAACCATTTTTCATAAAGAACCAAACGATGGAATGAGAACAAAACTAAATCAATGAGTTAGATAATGATAGTTGCACTCCCATGAATCCTAGTGGCTGATTACATAATCTCTTTACTGTCAACACCTTGCAAATTTCGCTACTGCTGCTGTTGTAGTTATTTGGTTACTGTTCTGTTTTTATTAGTACTGCCAACAAACCCCCCGTTCATGTACTTTTCATTAGTGTTTTGGTGTTTAGAACAATTAATTACTGTTTAGAAGTGAGGCTCCTTGAGTGAATACGACTTGGGGATCACTATACTGCAAATTGCCACGAATTCAATTCTGGGCAATTCGGCATCGTAGTGGCGTGAACCAGGTATCAAATATCAATATGCTTAGACCGCCTATGAAAAACTAGATTTTTACTAAATGCAATAGCAGACTTGTTGTCATAAAATATTTCTATAGGAGCACCGCCCTATCTCGGCCAAATTCCAACGTTTAGACCACTTTTTCCATTTTACAATGATTTTAACCATTTTTTCAATTAATTGTGATTTTTGGTTTGATTTTTTTAGATCTTATTTTTGAGTTCTGTTTGTTGATTTTGTGCCTCTAATTAGTGAAGGATTTTTCCAAGAAAAATCAGATTTTTCTGAGATACTTCATTTTTGGTCATTTTCCTTGGTTGGAGCCTTGTGTGCTTATTTTGCTGTTTTTGTTCTTTTTGTTGTTTTCTTGTGATTTCTGCCCTTCCTAGTGTATGAGAAGGTCTCATAACGTGGACTTACCACCTTTTGATCCAGAAATAGATAGGACCTTCCATAGGCTAGTGAGAAGTAATAGCATTAGGACTAGTATAGTTTCTGAAATTCTTGCTGAAATTGTTGAGTTTGCTGTCAATAGTGTAGAAGTTGAATCAGATTCTGAATCTGATATTGTGTTGAGGTCTACTGATTCTGAGTCATCTGGGATAACTGGGATGGATATCCAAAATGCACAAGTGCCTCAAAATAGGCAAAAACAATCAATTAAAGAGTTGATTGCACCTGATGTGCATTATCAACCATTGTGCATAAATTATCCTGAGTTGGATGTTAATTTTGAACTAAAATATGGTCTAATCCATTTGTTGCCTAAGTTTCATGGTCTTGCAGGAGAAGATCCGCACAAGCACTTGAAGGAGTTTCACGTTGTCTGCTCTACTATGAGACCACATGGAGTTGGAGAAGAACAGATCAAATTGATAGCCTTTCCCTTCTCTTTGGATGGGGCAGCCAAGGATTGCTTTACTACTTGCCCACTGCCTTAATTACAAGATGGGATGAACTGAAGAAGATGTTCCTAGAAAAATTCTTCCCAGCCTCAAGAACAGCAGCAATCAGGAAAGACATCAGTGGGATTAGACAAGCAAGTGGTGAATCATTACATAAGTACTGGGAGAGATTTAAGAAGCTGTGTTCAAAATGTCCCAACCATCAAATTTCAGAGCAGCTTCTCATCCAGTATTTCTATGAAGGATTACTACCTATGGACAGATACATAGTTGATGCAGCTGCTGGTGGGGCATTGGTGGATAAGACTCCTGCTGCAGCAAACGAATTATTAGGCAAAATGGCCCAAAATGCTCAGCAATTTGGCACCAGATTGAGTGATCCAACAGTTACTGTCAATGAAGTGAGGACACCTCTCATGGAGCAACAAAGGATAGAAAATAAATTGGAAGAGTTAGCTTCAATGGTGAGGCAATTGGCATTAAATCAGAGAACACAACAACAAGCCCTTCCTCCTTCAGTTTGTGGTATTTGTTCCCTGAATACCCACCATAATGATCAGTGCCCTCAGCTGCAAGAGACCCCAACTGAGTCATGTGCTGGTATATTCCCTAGTAGACCCATGCAGCCACAACAACAGAGATATGACCCATATTCCTCCACCTACAATCCTGGGTGGCGTGATCATCCAACTTTCAAGTATGGGAATACCTCCAACCTCCCTTACCAGCCACCCCATGCAAGATACAATCAACCTGAACCTAGCCATACACCTCCTCCAGCACCCAAGAAACCTGAGCCTAGTCTTGAGGATTTAATGAAGCAACTGACTGCCAATACTCTTCAGTTCCAGCAGAGAACAGAGACCAATATGCAGAATTTAGAGACTAAGATTGGTCAGTTAGCCACAACAGTCAATGAGCTGAAAAGTCAAGGTTCAGGGAGTTTGCCATCCCAACCAGTGATCAACCCAAGAGGCAATGTGAGTGCCATCATCTTGAGGAGTGGCAAGCAAGTAGACAGTCCAGCTTCTGAATCTAAACCAAAAAAATCAAATGTCCAACAAAGTGTTCCTTCATCCTCAACTAGTGAGCAAAATAAAAATGATGAAGAAGTGGTTCAGAAAATTCCTCTTCCTTTCCCCAATAGGCAGACTCAATCAAGGAAAGCTTCTGAATCTGACATGGATAAAGAGATCATGGAGACCTTCAGAGAAATAGAGGTTAATATCCCACTTTTGGAAGCCATTAAGCAAATCCCCAAGTATGCCAAGTTCCTCAAACAGTTGTGCACTCATAAAAGGCGTTTAAGGGGTAATGAGAGAGACAATTTGGGGAGAAATGTGTCTGCACTCATCCAACCACCTATGCCACCTAAGTGCAAAGACCCTGGAACTTTCACAATACCATGCACAATAGGCAACATGGAGTTCTCCAATGCTATGCTGGATTTGGGAGCCTCAATCAATGTTATGCCCAAATCAGTATACTCAAGCCTCAAGATTGGTGTTCTTTCACCAACTGGAGTGATTGTCCAACTTGCCAATAGGAGCACAGCACATCCAGCAGGAGTTCTAGAAGATGTCCTGGTAAGAGTCAAAGATCTCATTTTTCTTGCTAATTTTTATGTGCTTGATATGGAAAATGATAATACTCCTGGCCATGCACCATTAATACTTGGTAGACCTTTTTTGAAAACTGCAAAAACCATTATTAATGTGCATGAAGGGACTTTATCAATGGAGTTTTCTGGAAATAAAATTGATTTTAACATTTTAGATGCCATGAAACATCCTATGGAAAATCATTCCAATGTGCATGTGGTTAAATTTTTAGATTACTTAGTTAATGAGGCATGTGATGATTTCCAAACTGAATTAATTTCTGATTTTCCTGAATTTTCTGATTTGGTAGATGCCTTTGAATGTAATTGTGCTGGTTCTGAATTCTGTCATGCTTGCACTGAAATTGAAAATTCTCTAATTGCTAACAATTCTGAATTGCATTCTAATTTACATAATGGTTTGGATTCTGATGTGCATTCTGATTCTGCAATTTTGTCTAGCTTAGACTTAGATTCTGTTTCTGTTTTAGGTAGTTGTAGGTGTAGTGATTTCAACTGTAATGTTGTACATTCTTCATCTCTTTCCTCTTGTGCTGCTAACCCTTCCTCCTCTTTAGCCAAGGATTCTGTCTTTGAGCAATCTGAATTTGTAGGTGCCTCCCTGGATGTGACTCCACAAAAACTGATTCCATCATCCATCCAACCACCTGCATTGGAGTTGAAGGCTTTACCAGAAAACCTCAAGTATGCCTTCCTAGAAGTAGGAGACCAGCTTCCAGTGATTGTAGCCAACAATCTAGAGCCTGATCAAGAACAAAAATTGATAAGTTTGCTGAAAAAGAACAAGAAGGCAATTGGGTGGACTCTAGCAGACATTCCTGGGATTAGTCCTTCTGTGTGCATGCATCGCATTCTTCTTGAAGAAGAGACTAAACCAGTCAGGCAGCCCCAAAGACGACTTAACCCCATGATTCTTGATGTGGTCAAGAAGGAGGTAAGTAAGCTCCTCCAAGCTGGCATTATTTATCCTATCTTTGATAGTAAGTGGGTGAGTCCGGTACAAGTAGTGCCAAAGAAAATCGGGATAACTGTTATAGAAAATGAAAATAATGAGCTAGTACCCACTAGAGTGCAAAATAGTTGGCGTGTTTACATTGATTACAGGAAGTTGAACCAAGCAACTAGAAAAGATCATTTTCCTCTTCCTTTTATTGATCAAATGCTTGAAAGACTTGCTGGAAAGTCTCACTACTGTTTTCTTGATGGTTTTTCTGGATATTTTCAAATTCACATTGCACCCGAAGATCAGGAGAAGACTACCTTCACCTGTCCCTTTGGTACTTTTGCATATAGACGCATGCCTTTTGGTCTCTGTAATGCACCTGGTACTTTTCAGAGATGCATGATAAGTATATTTTCTGACTTGTTAGAAGATTGCATGGAAGTGTTGATGGATGATTTTTCTGTTTATGGAGACTTATTTGATGCATGCTTGAAAAATTTGGAGAGAGTACTTGATAGATACATAGAAAAGAATTTGGTATTGAATTATGAGAAATGTCATTTCATGGTAGAACAAGGGATAGTCCTAGGCCATATAGTGTCATCACATGGCATAGAAGTAGATAAAGCTAAAGTTGATGTTATATCCTCTTTGCCTTACCCCGCTTCTGTGCGGGAAGTTCACTCTTTTCTTGGCCATGCAAGATTTTATAGAAGATTCATCAAGGACTTCAGTAAGATCGCTCTACCCCTATCTAAACTCCTCCAAAAAGAAACTGATTTCATTTTTAATGATGCTTGCAGGTCAGCTTTTGATGAGTTGAAGAAGCAACTTACCTCCCCTCCTATCATCCAACCTCCACGGTGGGAACTTCCCTTTGAGCTCATGTGTGATGCCTCAAATTTTGCTGTGGGAGCAATACTTTCATAAAGAGTAGAGAGAAAGTTGCATGTCATAGCTTATGCGTCCCGCACCCTTGATTCAGCTCAATCAAATTACATAACCACAGAGAAGGAGTTTTTAGCAATTGTTTTTACTTTAGAAAAATTTAGATCATATTTGCTTGCCTCCAAAGTAATTGTGTTTTCTGACCATGCAGCACTGAAATATTTGTTGAAGAAACCGGATGCAAAGCCAAGATTGCTTAGATGGATGCTACTCCTCCAAGAATTTGATGTGGAAATCAAGGATAAGAGTGGAGCAGAGAATGTAGTAGCCGATCATTTAAGTAGGCTTTTGGAGCCTCCTTTGGAGCATCTTCCTATTAGAGATCACTTCCCACATGAGTTTTTTTCCATTTTGCATGGTATTAGTGAGCCTTGGTATGCTGATTTAGTGAATTATCTTGTTGCATTTGAATTGCCTGTATACCAAAATAAACATCAGTTAAACAAATTAAGAAGCGAGGCTAGGTACTATGTGTGGGATGACCCTTATTTATAGAAGATTTGTAGTGACCAAATTGTTAGGAGATGTGTTCCAAATCATGAATTTGCATCTGTGCTGAATTTTTGCCATACTCTTGCATGTGGTGGACATTTTGGTTCCCAAAGAACAGCTAGAAAAGTGTTAGATTCTGGTTTATATTGGCCTACTTTGTTTAGGGATGCCTATGATTTTTGCAAGAACTGTTCTAGGTGTCAAAGAACTAGAAATGTGTCTAGAAGAAATGAAATGCCTCAACAACCTCTCATCTTTTGTGATATCTTTGATGTTTGGGGTATAGATTTCATGGGTCCTTTTCCTGTTTCTTTTGGCTTTATGTATATCTTGGTTGCTGTGGATTATGTGTCGAAGTGGGTGGAGGCAAAAGCCACTCGAACTGATGATTCTATTATTGTTGTAGACTTTCTTCGTTCACATATTTTCTGCAGATTCGGTATCCCCAAGGCCATAATCAGTGATCAAGGATCACACTTTTGCAATAGAAACATGCAAGGGCTATTAAAGAAATATGGAGTGGTGCATAAAACCTCTACACCTTATCACCCCCAAACCAATGGGCAAGCGGAAGTCTCCAACCGAGAGATAAAGCAAATATTAGAAAAAACCATGCAACCCAACAGAAAAGATTGGAGTAAGAGGCTTGATGATGCGCTTTGGGCCTATAGAACCACTTTCAAGACTCCCATCGGCATGTCTCCATACCACTTGGTATTTGGTAAAGCATGTCACTTACCGGTAGAGATTGCACACAAGGCATATTGGGCCGTTAAACAATGCAATATGGACATGACCCTAGCCGGTAAAGAAAGAAAATTGCAACTTCAAGAACTGGAAGAACTAAGGCTAGCGGCTTATGAGAATGCGCGCATCTATAAAGAGAGGACAAAAGCTTTACATGATCAGAAAATTGAGAAAAAAGAATTCCAAGTAGGAGACAAAGTCCTTCTCTATAATTCTCGCCTCAAGCTAATGCCCGGTAAGCTTCGCTCTAGATGGGTTGGCCCTTTTGTTATTACTAATGTCTTTCCTTTTGGAGCAGTAGAAATTCAAAATGAGGCCACCAACAAGCAGTTCATGGTAAATGGGCAAAGGTTGAAGAAGTTCTACGAGGGCTTCAAAGAAGAAACTGTAGAGGAAATCCAACTCTACAATGTTCTGGCTCCATGATAAGGCTGTACTCTTTCCTTCCTTTTTAATTTATGTCCTCTTCATTTTATTTGATGTTTGGTAATAATTTGCATTGAGGACAATGCAATGTTTAAGTGTGGGGGGAGAGAATTTAATTGGAGCTGATTTTCAAAAAAAAAATTTTTTTTTCTGCTGTCTCCTCTATTTTCTCTGTTTCTGTCCAGAATTTTTGAGCTGTCTTGCATGAATTTTCTGTACTGATTGGCTACGAATTTTGCTAGTTTCTTTACATGTTTTTAAAGCTTTATATGTCTTCTAGTTGTAGAATTTTATTTGGTGTCTTTCGCATTTGTTTTGGTGTAGTTTTGTGTCAGTAAAGCTGAGTCGTCAGAATTTCTGCATTGCAGAATTTTGCTGCTCTGCTCTGTTTTTGAAAAAAATTGATTAAGTTTTTGTGTGAAAGCATGCATGGTGAAATAGCTTAAGTTGTGAATTGACTTAGCATGAAAAGAATTCAGTCTTCTTTTTCTAAGGAACTCAAGTAAAATGGCAATGACGTTGTTTTTAATGAATTCTTAGTAATAGTCTTTAAACCGTGAGAATTTGAGCCTTCACTTCAAAATAATATTCTTTCTTGCTGTGTGTATTCCCTATCATGATTTTTACTCCAGAATTTGTCTTGAATCTTTGTTAAGGCTACATTACATGTACATGCTTGGAAATGATTTAGGCATTTGTTTCTTGTAACCATTCTAGCCAAATAGCCATCCTATGTATTGTTTCCATTGTGTGCCACTTTGTACCTTACTTCCACCTTTCTTTCTTGTGTTTTCTAGCTCTTTCCCACTTTAAAACAAATCATTTCTTTTCCCCAAACTTAAGATTTGAAGAGCTTTAGAAACCTCTTTCTTTTGAAATTAGATTGAATTGAGCATGTGCAAAAAGAAGGATTTGTGGGCTGTTTTGAATTTCAGTTTTGCTACTCAAAAAAAAAAAAAAACAAAATTGGCAACTCTTCATGAAAAAAAAAAATATATATATATATACCATATGGAGATAAAAAAAAAACAAAAGAGCAAGAAGGAGAAAAGAAAAGTACCATTGTTGTGCCCAAATTTCAAAGTTCAATCTCTTATAACCTTATTGATTGATACTCTTCGTTTCTTTAAGTTCTTGTTAAACTTTGTTTTGTGTATTTCTTTCTACCTCCCAATCATTCCTTCACCCAACCTTACACCCTTCCAAAGTCCTAATAATTCAAGCATGTATGTGATTCCAGTAGTGGAGATTTAGATTCTTGACAAGCTTATGGTAGTGAATTATGTGATAAGTTGAATTTCGAGTGATTTTCCCTAGACACTTGAGAGAATAGAGAATAAACACATTCCTGGTGAGGAGGCTAATTACTTGAATTCATTCGTATCAAATTAAATTGCCATGATGCTTGGAATCTTAGAAATTTTAGATTAATTTTCTTCAAGTGCTAAATCTTTTCAAAATTTTAATTATCCCATTCTAGCATGCTTTCCACGCTTTTCCTTTGGTGTCTTTTGGTATTCTGAATATTATTTTGTCCAGGAGTGCAAAAGGCTAAGTGTGGGGGATTTGATATCAAGCATTTTTATATACTTTTTAGTCTCTATCTTAGTCGTATTGCTATTTCAATGTTGCCAACTCTCATATTTTATTATATTTTGAATTTATTGGGTGTAAATTAATTATAGAGTTAATATGATTCAAATTCATAATTTTATCCCAATTAATTCATATGCTCAATTTCAGATCTAATTATTTGAGAGAAAAATTGCTGGCATGGACGTTTTGCTTACTTGGAGGCCACCTGGACATGCTGACTGGGCATTGAATGGTTGACTAGGGCTGACTGAATTTCTGGTCCCCATTGTTCTCCACTTTACAGCAAAGGGGAATGACAGCATGAGCCTTCTGCAGCAATTAATGGTAGACAGAAACAGCAAAGGAATGGAGTAATTTGTCTTGCTGCCCACATCATCCAAGGAGGCATCTAAGGAGGCATCCAAGGAGGCATCTAAGGAGGGCATCAGTTTTAAAAATCAGAGGACACTTTTATTTTCAGTAACTAAGGAATTTCGTAGCTCTTTTTTCCCTCTCTGTTTCCTCTTCTGTCATTTGCTGTTTTGCTCTCATGGAGGGCTAAGTCTTCATTGTAATCAGTCATTGGACCATTGGGATGTTGTAGCTTGAACTAAGAATGCAAGTTAAGTGTTTTATTCTCCATTTTCATCTTATTTCGTTTCTGTTTTGCTGTTATGTTTATGTTGCTGTCAAATTCTGATTAGAGCTTGAGAAGTAACATAAACTGACTTATATATATATAAGATATAACCTTGCTTGACTGATTAAGAAAGTGAGGGAGGCGAAACGACTAGTTAGATGATATATTTAACTTGGTTTGGTTGAGATTTTCCATTGAATGCATATGGTTATAGTAGAGAGATGTTCTTGACTGTAATTAGTAGCATTAAAATTCTATATGTTATTCTAGAACCATTTTTCATAAAGAACCAAACGATGGAATGAGAACAAAACTAAATCAATGAGTTAGATAATGATAGTTGCACTCCCATGAATCCTAGTGGCTGATTACATAATCTCTTTACTGTCAACACCTTGTAAATTTCGCTGCTGCTGCTGTTGTAGTTATTTGGTTGCTGTTCTGTTTTTATTAGTACTGCCAACAAACCCCCCGTTCATGTACTTTTCATTAGTGTTTGGGTGTTTAGAACGATTAATTACTGTTTAGAAGTGAGGCTCCTTGAGTGAATACGACTTGGGGATCACTATACTGCAAATTGCCACAAATTCAATTCTGGGCGATTCGGCATCGTAGTGGCGTGAACCAGGTATCAAATATCAATATGCTTGGACCGCCTATGAAAAACTAGATTTTTACTAAATGCAATAGCAGACTTGTTGTCATAAAATATTTCTATAGGAGCATTCTATTTTTGGTGCATCACTTCTAAAATTTTTTTTCAGCCATATCGCCTATGTAGCACAACTGGGTGCTGCTATATATTCTGCTTCAGTTGTAGAGAGCGCAACAACTGGTTGTTTATTTGATGACCATGATATTGCATCAGTACCCAGATGAAATACATACCCTGACGTGCTTTTTCTCGTTTCTAAATCCTCGGCCCAATCACTATCTGTATATCCAACAAGCCTTACATCATTATTATTAGCATAAAAAATTTCATTAGTCAAAGTACCTTTAATATAACGAAGAATTCTCTTGGCTCCTTGTAAGTGACAAACACGTGGCTCCTCCATGAATCTACTAAGCAGTCCAACTCTAAAGACTATGTCCGGTCGGGTCACGGTCAAATATCTTAAACTTCCAATCAAACTTTTGTAATGGGTTGGATCTACCTTTTTATCATCATTTTCTCTTGTCAGCTTCATCTTTTCTTCGATTGGTGTGAAAATCGGTTTTGAATTTTCCATTTTGAATTTCTTTAAAATATCACTAGCGTATTTCTTCTGAGAAATGAAGATTCTATCATTCCGCTGAACAACCTCAATGCCGAGAAAATAGGACATTAGGCCTAAATCTATCATTTCAAAGTAGCTTATCATAGCTTTCCTGAATTTTGCAATCATCTTTAAATTATTGCTAGTGAAGATTAGATCATCAACATAAAGGCACACAATAAGAATAGCTCTAGGGTCAACAAATTTAATATATAAAGTGTGCTCAAATGGACATCTTTCAAAGCCATGTTGCATAAAGTAAGAATTGATCTTCTTGTATCATGCTCTTGATGCTTGCTTTAACCCATACAATGCTTTCTTCAATCTGCAAACTTTATCTTCTTTTTCATTTATCACATAACCTGCATGCTGCTCAACATATTATTCTTCTTCCAGCGTACCATTAAGAAATGCAGACTTAACATCCATTTGATATATTTTCCACTTATTTTGTGCTGAGAGAGAAATAATCATGCGAATTGTGTCTAATCTTGCAACGGGAGCAAATACTTCAAAGTAATCAATACCTGATTTTTATTTGCATCCTTTAGCAACCAACCTCGCTTCAATCTCACCATTTGGTTTATACTTTGTTTTGTACACCCATTTCACTCCAATTGGCCTTTTATCTACTGGCAAATCTGTTAGCTCCCAGTTTCATTCTTCTCAATTCCTCGAATCTCATCATTTATTGCTTTTCTCCAATTCTCATTGTTTGAAGCGTCTTCAAAATTCACTAGTTCATAATCTGCAAATAAAGCAAAATTGATAATTTCTTCGTCAGAAGTATCATTATTGTTACCCACAATATAGTCTTCTAATCTGGCTGGTAATTCGCGGTTCCTCTGTGGTTTGTTTGATGTTTTTGGTTCATTAGGTGTTGGAACTCCTTGTCCATTCTCCTCTTCATAGTTGTCTGGAATTACCACCGTATCCTTTTGGGCCTTCAAAGACTAATCCTACATTTTTTCTTCATCAAACGTCATGTCACGACTAATTATCATCTTCTTTGTCTCTGGATTGTAAAGTTTATATGCTTTTGAGTTTGTAAAGTAGCCAATGAAAATACATTTTTCACCTTTGTCATCTAATTTCTTTTTGTGTTGATTTGGTACATGGGCATATGCAATACATCCAAAGACTCTGAGGTGCTGAATTGAAGGTCTTCTTCCACTCCAAGCTTCTTCAGGTGTCTTATCACGAACACTCTTTGTAGGACACCTGTTCAAAATATAAACAGTAGTGGCAACAACTTCTGCCCAAAATTCCTTAGGCAATTGTTTGGCTTTCAGCATGCATCTCACCATGTCCATAATTGTCCTGTTCTTCCTTTCTGGTACTCCATTCTATTGAAGATGTTGCATTTCATACTGCTCAAATAAATCTGTACAGGCAAGGTATTCTTAGCCTTTGTCTGTTCTAAGTGCTTTGATTCTGCAACCACTTTGTTTTTCTACAAATGCCTTGAATGTCTTGAAGGCTTCACAAGCTTCTGATTTTTTCGTCAGGAAATACACTCAAGTCTTTCTGCTAAAATCATCAATGAAAGTAATAAAATACCTGATACCTCCTTTTGTGGGTATTTCAACAGAGCACAGATCTGAATGAACTATCTCCAATAGTTTTTCTGCTTTCCAGGATTTTCCAGTTGGAAATGATTCTCTGTGTTTTTTTCCCATTTGGCAGGTCTCACATATTCCATTAGGAATATTCACAATAGGTAATCCAGAAACATATTCTTTTCGTGATAAATAATTTAATCCAGAAAGTGAAAGTGACCAAATCTCATATGCCATAACCAATCATCATTAGGAATTATAGAACTCAAACAAGGAAACTTATCATGTTAGATTTTCAAGGGCAATAGGCGGTTGGGAGTCATTTTTAATAAATCTCCCACTTTCATTAGTCATCATGCAGTAGCCATGGTGAATCTGCATGTCGTAACCTTTCTCTGATAGTTGTCTCATACTCAATAGATTAAGGTGAAGACTAGGAGCATAGAAAACATCATAGATAAAATTTTGTGAACTATCTTTCAATCTTATAGAAACTCGGCCTTTTCCCAAAATTAGAATATTTGAATTATTATCAAATTTCATTGTAGATCTTACTGTTTCATCCATAGAAGAAACTATCTCCTTTTTCCCACACATATGATTACTACATCCAGTGTCTAAATACCAAATATTTTCATCTTCTAAAAATGAATTACTTGTCAGAAATAAACTTTATGGGTTATCAGTATTCTCACTAGCATCTTGATACTATTTTTTGTCATGTTTGGTTGATGTTTGAATCTACAATTTGCAGCTTTATGCCCAAATTTCCCACAATAAAAACAATTAAAATTTGTTCTTTCTTGATAATTGTTACCTTTTCCTCTTCCTCGGTTAGTAAACCCAGAATTGTTTCCACCTCTTTCTTGATTGGATGATCTGAGATTGTTGTCTCTTCCTTTGTTAAAATTACTACGTCCTCTTCCTCTAAAATTTCCTCGGTCTCTACCTCTGTAATTTCCTCTTCCTTCATTATTGAAATTATCACGACCTCTACTTTTTACATTTTGACCGGATTCAGCAACATTGTTAAGATTCACTTGACTCTTTAAGGCATCTTCATGTACTTTTTCTGTCTTCTCCAAGATTCTACTCACGTGGCTTTCAATGCTTCTTTGCAACTCTGCTACCGTCATGGTGTCTGTGTCGTGGGACTCAATTATTGTGGTCACCACATGGTCAAACTTTATCGGCATGGTGCATAGAATTTTTTCTACCACTTTACTATCAAGAATTTCTTCTCCATACACCCTTATCTTGTTGACGAGATTTGTAACACGTGAAAAATATTGTTTTATATTTTCTGTACTAGTCATTTCATACCTTTTATATTCTCGACGTAGAGACTGTAGTTTGGATTTTTGGGCCTTTTCAACTCCTTTATATGACAACTTCAAAATATCCCACACTTCTTTGGCTGTTTTAGCATTTGCTATTTTGCCAAAAATTGAGTAATCTACACCTTGATGAATTTGTGAAAGTACCAATTGGTCTTTCCTTTGAGCAGCTTTATCAGCTCCTTGTTGTAATCCTGATTCCACCAAGCTCCAAATATTGTGAGCTCTTAAATGTGTAGACATCACTCAATAACTAAAATCTAATTTCCCATCTAATTTTGGACTGGACTACAATATTGAAATTAATTGTCATATCTCTCTCTCCCAAAATATATGAGAACTCTCTTGTTCCTCACACACTCAAAATATTTTTATGCTCACACTACTAGGCTCACAACCTTTCAGATTCTCAAGCTCTGATACCAATTTGATGTCAGATATATTTTCTCACACACATATAACACAAGGCGGAAAGAGACGAGAGAAGAGGAAAAGGAAAAATAACACAACTCCAAATACTCAAAGTCTAATATATTGATACAAAATCTGATATGTAACAAACACACACCTACATACCTTTTATAGGCTACATAATATAATAAAATAAGAAAACCCAATGGAGAAGGAAAAGTGCGGTGCCTACAAAATATATTATAAACTAATGAAACCAATTGATGAAGGAGAACTAAGTGGCATGGGTAGCGCCTACAATATTGGTTGCAGAAGATAAGTCTGGCTACTTTCATATAGTGGGCTTTAATTTCCAAAGCTTAATTTATTTAATAATATTGACATGGAAGCAACCTTCATTTTCAACTGCACTTTGAATTTTATTAAAAATTGGGAGTTTGATGTTTTCGGAGAATTTGACCAAGAGGTTGCAAACGACGGCGACAATGGTGTGGTTACTGAAGATTTTTATCAGAGACCAGGAACTGATAGTGGTTTTGTGAAGAAAGCAAGAAGAGGCTGTGAAAATTGACTGGAAGAGGATTGGTGAAAAGCTTCAGAACTGTGTGTGGCACCTGTCACTATCTTATGGCGTGAAGCAGCTGCAATGGACGACCAGGATTCAATTGCACTCTAAATTTGGAGTGCTGAAATCTAGAGAATCCAAACGTGTATTTACCATGGTGGATGATTGAGTGTTCTTAGTGCTTCGTCGACAATTTTTATAAAGACTGAGCTTATTAAAAGTAAGTCATTCTTAGAAATTTTTTTATACATTTCATTTTTTAATTGGCTGTATAATGAATTAACAAAAAGAAATTATTAAAACAGATATTTTAATTAGTAAAATTTTAATGAGCTCCTATAAGCCCATGACAAAACAAACTTGAGTGAATGTACGAAACCTTAGGATGGAATTTGACTATTATGAAGAAATTGACTGTACTATAATTCTCAGTTATTTTTGTTTACTACCAAAAAGTAGCAAAGTTTTTCTTAAGCAAACCCCTCTTAGTCCAGTTTCATATTTGTACATATTCTTCAAATGGGTTATGATGCTGTTTCAACAATAATAATTAAAGAATTACGAAGCAAACAAACATACCAGCACACAAAAACCACTGTTTTTCCACCTTAATGGCCCTGCAACCATTAAAAAATCCAAACATTTTCCATCTAAGATTTAGATTTAAATAACAAATATACCAGCACACCTAAACTATAGATTTTCCAACTTCATGGCCCTGCAACAATTTAAATATCCACACCTTTCGGTAGGAGATTTTGATTTGAATAATGATAGTGTTTAGTAAAAAATCACAACACATGCATGCCATAATTTATATAATTTAATGACGTTTGAAGTGGTTGTGAACATATAATTTTGTCTCTTAAAATAAAAATAAAAATAAAAATGAAGGCAGTTTTATAGAAGATATCTTAATTCTTATATTAAACCTATTAAGAATAATAAATTAATTAATTATAAAAAAAAAGTTAAGAAGATAGATTCAGGATCAAGAGCGCATGGCATGAATGGCGGAATTGCTTCCGAGCTCTACAGAGGCGGAGCCACGAAATTAACATGGGGATGCGTTGCGAGTTGAGGAACAGGTAGGCATCCACGATCCTTCGGCACGTGTGGCGATTCATTATAATGGGAATGAAGTGCAAAGAGAAAAGGGGAGGAAGCGAAAAAATAGAGTGCGGCAAAGTGGAGAGAGAGCGTACAGTGAATAGCAGAGGAAACTCGAAGTCGTGAATAGAGAGAGCAGACAAGGAGACTTGAGCGAGAGAGATTACCAAAATCCGACTAAGAGCACTACAGAGGAAGGGAGCTGAGCGGAGGACTTAGAAACAGAGACGGACAACATGCAAAAGTCGATAACATAGCAAACAGAGATGCAAACAAGAAATAGAGGTGGAGCATAACTTCGACGAACCCAGAGGAGGCGACAACGAAAGGGGCATTATCATAAAGATACTTGTTTTGTTTCTTCCTCTCACCTTATGGTTTTTGTTTCAAGTTAGAATAGAAATAAAGGCCGAATGTTATTAACGTTGCTTTTTTTCTAAATCTTTGGTACAAAATGGGTTTGAATGTTGTCAACGCTGTGTAGTTTATGGGTATCACTTTGAAGACGGAAATTTGACGATAAAGCTAGTTAATGGACTTCTTTATTTAGAAAAGGGAGCATGGATCAAAAGGGTTATATGAGCCTCGTATGTCTAGTGTTACTAGTTGAAATTTTCCATGGGATAGCTTAATGGCATAATTATGGATAGGACCTTTTACATTCACATGCGAAATTTACTAGCATTGTTTCAATTTCAATCTTTTTTTTTTCGTATATGATTCTAGTTATGAGTATTTGTAATTAAAAATTAATGATGGGATGATGTCGATAATGTTAGGGTAAATATATTTAAAGCCTAATGGTTTTAAATATATTTAATCCACTCTAGTATTTTGGATAATGTTTTTTTATTCATTAGGCCATTTTGCAAGAATAAATAACAAAAGCCCATGTAATCTATTTGGCCCACTCCATTCTTCCATAAAGTTTTTTTTGTTTGACTGCTGTGAATATATATATATATATATATATATAAAACTCCTGACAGCTTTATGTTTTCTTTTTCTGCAGAAAGGAGTTTTTGATAAAGTTGTGCAGTCTCAATATGAAAAGTGTGTTGACAGGAAAAAAGAAGAGTTAAGTGCAGCATTTGGTAATATGGACCAAAAATTCAGATTGTCTTCTTCATGATTCTTCATATTGCACTCCTCAAAGTATATTGTGATATATTTCAAAGAAGATTAGAGGGCATTTAATGATAGAGACATTGTGCCTCAACGGATACATTCCTGAGAGTATATTTAAGGGTGTTGCTGTTGCATTCAATGGTTAACAAAACTGAGAGAAGAGAGTTATTGCTGTATTCATTTTCATCACCTACTCTTCTCTTTGAAACTACTATCAATGCTATGTGTGAGTTTGAGCTTTAATTGTTTGGTGTATTGTTTTTAGAGAGAAAGAATCTCTTTATTGTTTTCATCTTCTTGATAGTTTATTTGCTTTAAAGAAGGTTGTCAAAGCTGTTGATCTAATCCTTTGGTTAAAGGTTGTAACTTGTTTCCCTTAGAGAAAGTATTTCTGGTCTGTAAGAGAGCTTTAGAAAGTAAAAGCTTTAGAAAGCTTGTTCCTCATGAGGTTTTCTTGTAAAGTTCAGGACCTTTGATTTATAAGATATCCCCTTTGCTTTTGAGCACTGGGAGGAGGAGGTAGGGTTCAAATAGATGTGATCCGAATCTTTTTAAACTTGCTGTATAAAATTTTCTCTTACTCTCTTTTGTGTTTTTGAATTTCATTATTATCTAAGCTCCTAAGGAAGATAAACTATTTTTAGAAAAAAAAGTTAAGTTTATTCATATACACAATTCAACCCCCCTTTTTATGTATACTTGTGTCTAACATCTAGTATTAAAGCATTCTGATCTCTATTTACGTAGGTTTCACAACCTTGAGAAAGGATCCTAAGGATGAATATTCCTCCTGCTCCCAAGGGACAATCAATTTCTTGACCACCGTTTTTTTGATGGAACCAACTACTCTTATTGGAAAGTGAGAATGAAGATATTTGTCCAAGCTACTGACAAACAGGTTTGGAAAGTGATTGAAACAGGACCCTATGTTCCTACCAAGAAGGAAGGAGAAAATGAGGTTCCTAAACCAGAAAAGAATGGGAAGAGGCAGATCACTTGCTGGATGAACTTAACTATAAAGCCATCAACATGCTATATTGTGCGGTCAACTCTGAGGAATTTAAAAGACTCGTTCGTTGTTCCACCATAAAAGAAATGTGGAAAAGGCTAGAATTAACTTATGAAGGAAATCAAGATGTGAGAAGAGCTAGGATTGCTACCTTAGCCAAATATTTTGGTCTTTTTTATCAATTTGAAGGAGAACCTATACCGGAAACCTTTAATAGGTTTGGTAAAATTATCAATGATCTTGATGCCTTGGGAAAACACTATCCTGAGAAAGATATGGTATAGAAAATTGTTATGAGTCTAACTTCACCATAGAAATCCAAGGTAACAGCTATTACTGAAAATTCCAAAGTTTCTACACTAACTCTTGATCAACTCAGAGGAAATCTTATAGCATAAGAAAGCACGTTCCTAAGAGAAGAGATAGAGAAGAAAAAGAAGCACCTAGACATTGCTCTCAGAGTCAATGAAAGACAATTTCCTAAGGAAGATAAATCTCAAGATGCTTCCTTTGATGACAAAGAAATGGTTGACCTCTAGAAGGATGTACTCATACTTTAAGAACATACAACAAAATAGAATAGGGCAGAAAGATAATTCTTCAAGGTATGATCTTCCTAAAGAATCTATAATTTGCTATGAATGTCAACAACTGGGGCATATAAAAGCAAAATGCCCTTAGCTCAAAGAAAAACATAGCAAGAGAGTCATGATGACAAATGCAACATGGAGTGACTATGACTTTCTAGAAGATTCAGAGGAGGAGCTAGAAATAGCAAATCTATGTCTAATGGTAAAAGAAGAAGATGAAGACACCTTTGATGATGAGGATCTTGAGGTAGGAAATAATTCCTTGACTTACGATGAATTGCTTTATGCATTTGATACAATTATAGAAGATTCAAAAATTCTCATGATTAAATACAATGGTTTAAAAAAGGCTCATCATAAGATTCTCAAGAGCTTTAATGTTTTGACAAATGAAAAGGAAATTCTTGAAGAAAAAGTAAATCATTTTGAGAGTAGTTCCTATCTTCCTTCCTTACTTATTGAAAACATGTTCTTGAAAGAAAAGATAGAAACACTAACTCGAGATCTTGCAGGATTCGTTAAGGGACAAGACAACCTCGATATGATGCTGGGAGATCAAAAACACTTCCTAGATAAAGTTGGAATTGGTTTTTGTGAAGAAGAAAACGCTTTTAAAAATCGTTTTACATCTAATCCTTCTAAAGAAACTAGGACTTGCTACAACTGTAGAAAGAAATGCCATCTTGCAAATGATTGCAGGAAAAGGCTATTAAAGTAAAGCAAGTATGGGTTCTAAAAGGAACTTTGAAAGTAGGAGCTACTTTCTTCACAAAACAAAAGTTTTTGAATACCTAAACCATCATCTGTTTTTAGCAAGGGTCTTTACAGTGAAAGGAAAGGAACGTCATCGGTTCCTAGACTCAGGATGCTCAAAACACATGACTGGTGATCTTAGCAACTTTCTCACTTTCACAACTAAGGCAATGAGAAATGTCACTTTTGGAGACAACAGCAAAGGAAGGATTGCTGCTATAGGAAAGATTGGTATTTCTTCCTATTTATTTATAAATTATGTTTATTTTGTAGATGGTCTTAAATATAATCTTTTAAGTATTAGTTAATTGTGTGACAAAGGTTATAAAGTAGTTTTTGAATCATCAAAATGCATGATTTTTGAAAAGGATTCTAATGAAATCTTAACCTATGGTTAACGTCATGACAATGTGTATAAACTTATTTTAGAACATAAATGCCTTTCATCTACAAATAATTTGAACTAGTTATGGCACAAAAGATTAGGGCATGTAAGCATGAGGCTTATTTCAAAACTATCTAAAAAGGATCTAGTCATTGGTCTACCCAAAGTAAAATTTGTAAAAGATTATATTTGTGAAGCATGCCAAAAGGGAAAACAAACCAAAACATCTATTTCGTTAAAAGATCAAAGTTCAACTGAAAAATCTCTTGAACTATTACACATGGATTTATTTGGTCCTATAAGGACCAGGAGCCCTGGAGGAAAATATTATGGTGTTGTAATAGTGGATATTATTTTTAGATATACATGAGTATTGTTTCTATCTCATAAAGGAGAATGTTTTGAAACGTTCAAAGTTTTTGTTGTACAAAAGTTCAAAAAGAAAAGAATCTCCCTATTATATCTATTCGAAGTGATCATGGGACTAAATTTCAAAATAAGGAATTTGATAATTTTTTGCAATAACATTGGCATTTCACATAAATTTTCAAATCCTAAAACACCTCACCAAAATGGAGTTGCTGAAAGAAAGAACGGCACCTTCCTTGAAATGACTCAAACTTTACTGTGTGAAAACCCTCTTTCTAAAAGTCTTTGGGCAAAAGCAATCAGTACCTCTTGTTACATCTTAAATCGTTGCCTAATTAGATCAGGTCTAAATAAAACCCCCTATGTGCTTTGAAAAGAAAGAAAACCTAACACAGGTCATTTTCACTCATTTGGATGCAAATGTTTTATTCTAAATGATAGAGAAAATATTGGAAAACTTGATTCAAAATCTGATGAAGGCATATTTCTAGGATATTCTATAAATAGCAAAGCATATAGAGTATTTAATAAACAAAAATCTATTGCTATGGAATCTATTCATGTCATATTTAATGAAAGCAATTTTGTGGTTAAAGATAGTTCAAGTAGAAGGGATAATGATGATATCTTCACTTCACCAAATCAACAACAATCAAAGCCTCAGGAAGATACATCCTCTATTAAAATAAGAGAAGAACTTGCCACTGAGACCGCTCCTTCCTTAAGTCATGAAGTTCCTAAGGCCATTGACAGAAGCAAGCTTCCTAGAGAATGGAGACATTATGCTTCCTACCCAAAAGATTTCATTATTGGAGATATATCTAAAGGAAGAAAAATAAGATCTTCATATAGAAGAATGAATCACATAGCATTCATGTCTCAACTTGAGCTAAAGAATGTTCAAGAAGCCTTTGAAGATAGTTCCTGGATCAATGCAATGTAGGAAGAACTAAATCAATTCGAATGAAGTAATGTGCAGAAATTAGTTCCTGCTCCATCTGACCAATCAATCACTAGAACTAAATGGGTCTTCAAGAAGAAACTTGATAAAGCTATAAATGTTGTTAGAAACAAGGCAATATTGGTTGCTCAACGGTATAATCAATAAGAAGTTATAGACTATGAAGAAACTTTTGCTCCTGTAGCTAGATTAGAATCAATTTGTATGGTTCTTGTTTTTTGCATGCATAAAGGACTTTAAATTGTTCCAGATGGGTGTCAAAAATGCTTTTCTAAGTGGAAATCTAAGTGAGCAAGTCTATGTTAAACAACCTCTTAATTTTGAATATCATGAACATTCTAATCATGTTTTCAAACTTTCTAAGGCTCTATATAGTTTAAAGCAAGCTCCTAAACTTGGTATGAAAGATTAAGCACATTTTTAGCTCAAACTGGTTTTTCTAGAGGGATAACAGATATAACACTCTTCATTAAAAATTCTAAATTTGTTTTATTGATTAATCAAATGCATGCTGTTGATATTGTATTTGGATTAACTAATGAATTTTTGTGTAAAAATTTTGCTAAGCTCATGACAAGTGAGTTTGAGTTGAGCATGATGGGAGAACTATCATTCTTTCTCGGACTACAAATTAAGCAATGTTCAAATAGAATATTTATATCTCATTAAATATGTTCGTGAGCTCTTGAATAGATTCAATATAGAGAATGCAAAAGGAATAGGAACTCCTATGAGAACATCTGTAAAGTTAGATCAAAATTTCTCAGGTAAGGAAGTTGATCAACAAAAATATCGAGTATGATTGGCTCTTTACTCTATCTTACTACCAGTAGACCTGACATTGTGCTTAGTGTATGTTTATGTGCTTGATTTCAATATAATCCTAAGGAATCACATTTGACCGCTGTAAAAAGGGTTTTAAGATATCTTAAAGAAACCCAATCCTTAAAACTCTATCCTAAATCGAATATTTGTAATTTAATTGATTTTTCTTATGCTGATTTTGGCGGTTGCAAGAAACAAAACGTTGTTGCACTTTCAACTGCTGAAGCAAAATATATGGCTACAGGAAGCTGATGTGCACAAATTCTATGGATGAAGCAACAATTAAAAGATTATGGTCTAAACTTCTATCAAGTTCCTATCAGCTGTGACAATACAAGTGCTATTAATATTTCAAAAAATTCCATTCAGCGTTCAAGGACAAAACATATTGAAATTCGCCATCATTTCCTTAGAGATCATGTTTAAAAAGGAAATATTATTCTTGAATTCATTTCAACAGATAATCAAATTGCTGATATTTTTACAAAACCATTATCTGAAGAAAGATTTTATGCTATTAAAAGAGATTTAAGAATGCTCAATGTAAGATCTAAGAATTGCTATGTTCCTAAAAGTATATGATCTTGACGTATATATGTTATTTTCCTATGAGGCCTACTATTCATAGTCTTCATGGTTCCTAAGCTTTCAAATATTTTGGTGCTATATAATTAATTTTCAAAATTTGATTTTTGATAAAAGGCTTTTAGAACAAATGGGAATAAGGAAGGTTAATGGCATATGGCTTAAGAAAGTTAAAGAACCTCTTGAATCTTCTGTCAAACCAAAAAGGGTAAAAGCATAGGCTATTAAGAAAACTCCAACTCCTAGGGAGGCCAAACGATAGACTATTATTAAGGAGAAAAGTCTGAGCAAAAGTCTCGATGAAGCCTTTGTTGATCTCCTATGAAAGAAGTTCTTCCTAAGGAACTTATCTCTGATTGTTCTGCTCCATCACTCTCCTTTAAGGTTGAAAAAGAAGAGAAATTGTTTAGCCTCTTATAGCTAAAGATCCCCTGTGTTCTCCTACTACTACTGCCACATCTTGACTTACCTTTGAGGAGGCACTCCAGGTAACTGAAAATTACTATAGGAGGGTCGTTCATGAAGAGCTCAATGCTTTTCTTGCTCCTATACTGAAGAAGTCCACTTTACGTCCTAAAATCACTTTAGGCATTCCTTTTCTGCTTTCAGACATTTGCACAACTTTCTTTGGTCATTTGCATAAATTCTATTATGACTATTTCTAACGTGTTCCCTTTATTTTGATAATGCCATAGGGGGAGAAATATGTGTGCTATGTTCATATTAAGTATTATTTTATATGTAGATGTTAAAGATATTATGTTGCATATTTAATATTTGAAACATGCATAATATATGTCTAAATACAACTAATATCTGGATCAAGTAAGTATGTTCCTATCTGTGTTTAGCACAAATTGAGAGGGAGCTAAATTTGAGGGGGAGTAAGGTTAAGTATACTGATCTACCTAAACATCTTAGAGAAGTCACTTTTTATCTAAAAAACTTTTATGATATTCAAATTAGATGTCATTATCAAAAAGGAGGAGATTGTTAAGGTAAATGTATTTAAAGCCTAATGGTTTTAAAAATATTTAAGCCCACTCTAGTATTTTTTATAATGTTTTTTTTTATTCATTGGGCCATCTTGCAAGAATAAACAACAAAAGCCCATATAATCTATTTAGCCCACTACATTCTTCCACAAAGTTTTTTTTGTTTGACTGCTGTGAATATATATATATATATATATATATATAACTCCTGACAGCTTTATGTTTTCTTTTTCTGTAGAAAGGAGTTTCTGATAAAGTTGTGCAGTCTCAATATGAAAAGTGTGCTGACAGGAAACAATAAGAGTTAAGTGCAGCATCTGGGAATATGGACCAAAAATTCAGATAGCCTTCTTCATGATTCTTCGTATTGCATTCCCTAGAGTATGCTAGATATATTTCAAAGAAGATCAAAGGGCATTTAATGATAGAGACGTTGGGTCTCAACGGATACATTCTTGAGAGTATATTTAAGGGTGTTGCCGCTGCATTCAATGGTTAACAAAACTGAGAAAGAAGAGAGTTATTGTTGTATTCATTTTCATCACCTACTCTTCTCCTTGAAACTACTGTCAAGTGCTCTGTGTGAGCTTGAGCTTTAATTGTTTGGTGTATTGTTTTCAGAGGGAAAGAATCTTTTTATTGTTTTCATCTTCTTGATAGTTTATTTTCTTTAAAAAAGCTTGTAAAGCTGTTGAGCTTATCCTTTGGTTAAAGCTTGTATTTTTTTTTTTCTTAGAGAAAATATTTCTAGTCTGTGAGAGCTTTAGAAAGTAAAAGCTTTAGAAAGCTTGTTCCTTGTGAGGTTTTCTTATAAAGTTCAGGACCTTCGATTTATAAGATATCCCCATTGCTTTTGAGCATTGGGAAGAGGACGTAGGATCCAAGTAGATGTGATCTGAACCTCTTTAAACTTGTGTAAAATTTTCTTACTCTCTTCTGTATTTTTAAATTTAATTATTATCTAAGGTCATAAGGAAGATAAACTATTTTTAAAAAAAGAAGTTAAGTTTATTCATATACACAATTCAATCCTTATTCTTGTGTATACTTGTGTTTAACATATGGTATCAGAGTATTCTGGTCTCTATTTACGCAGGTTTCACAACCTTGAGAAAAGATCCTAAGGATGAATATTCTTCCTGCTCCAGAGGGACAATCAATTTCTCGACCACCATTTTTCGATGGAACCAACTACTCTTACTAGAAAGTGAGAATGAAGATATTTGTCCAAGCTACTGACAAACGGGTCTGGAAAGTGATTGAAAAAGGACCTTATGTTCCTACCTAGAAAGAAGGAGAAAATGAGGTTCCTAAACCAGAAAAGGAATGGGAGGAGGTAGATCACTTACTAGATGAACTTAACTATAAAGTAATAACATGTTATATTGTGCAGTCAACTTTGAGGAATTTAAAAGACTTGTTCATTGTTCCACCACAAAAGAAATGTGGGAAAAGCTAGAATTAACTTGTGAAGGAACTCAAGATATAAGAAGAGCTAGGATTGCTACCTTAGCTAAATATTTTAGTCTTTTTTATCAATTTGAAGGAGAACCTATACCAAAAACCTTTAATAGGTTTGGTAAAATTATCAATGATCTTGATGCCTTGGGAAAACACTATCCTGAGAAAGATATGGTAGAGAAAATCGTCATGAGTCTAACTTCACCATAGAAATCCAGGGTAACTGCTATTACTGAAAATTCTAAATTTTCTACACTAATTCTTAATCAACTCAGAGGAAATCTTATAGCATATGAAAGCACGTTCCTAAGAGAAGAGATAGAGAAGAAAAAGAAGCACCTAGACATTGCTCTCATAGTCCATGAAAGATAATTTCCTAAGGAAGATAAATCTCAAGATATTTCTATTGATGACAAAGAAATGGTGTTGACCTCTAGAAGGATGTACTCATACTTTAAGAATAGACAACAAAATGGAAGAGGGCAGAAAGATAGTTCTTCAAGGTATGATCTTCCTAAAGAATCTATAATTTGCTATGAATATAAAAAACTAGGGCGTTTAAGAAAAGAAAAAGGGATGTAATAGAGCTAGAGGATGTTAGCACAGCAACATCTTCTAATAATGAGCTTGCGCTTATGAGACAAAAGATGGAGGACTTGGAAAGATTGATAAACCGCCACTTTGAGGACCAGGGGAGCTTGATAAATCGTCTCTTTACAGAACAAGAGAAGCTTTTGAATCGTCATTTTAGGGAATTGGCGAATAGAGTTGATAGACATTCGATGTTTGCAACTCAAAATTTTCGTGACCAACAAGCAAGATGTATTGACTGTATGAATGGAGTGACTTCTACACTTCGCCAAATTTCCCAGACGTTTCCTCCAGAAACTCTTTCTAGGCTGCAACGATTAGCTTCCTCCTTAAGGTCTGAAGCACCTTCCTCTTCTAGACCTGGAGCACCTTCTGCATTTCAAAAGCCTCCTCGTCCTTAATTTATTCTTTCTTTTGTTTGTACCTAAAGCTGATGTTTGATCTAATGTTTACGTATTAAAATTATCTGTTTTGTAAATCAAGTTCAGCTTGTTGCCTGTAACTTATGTATTAGAAATAAAAATTTTCGTATTTGATTTTTTTTGTTGAGGCAATTCTTTTATTGAAGAAACTTGAGAAATAAAAATATGTTGAACTTGTTATATTTTGTACTTGATTGTGAAAATTCCAGAAGAGAGAATGAGATATAGACAAAATATCTGTATTTGTTTCAATCTTGAGTTTTAAATTCGGAGGACCGAATTCTATTAAGGGGGGAAGAATGTAATATCCCAAGAATTTATATGAATATTTAAAGCCTATTTTGAAGTTTAGTGAAAAATTTAATTACGTGAAAAATTTGCTTTTTGAATTAGTGAAGAAAATCTGGGAATAGAAATTTTAATTTTTAATTTAGGAAATTTTTACAAATTCTCAAGGACTAAAGTGAAAAGAAAAGAAAATATGGATTACTTTTGAGAAATGACCAAATAGGAACTTGAGAGGAAGAATAAAGCTTATGAGAATGAATTATGAGTCCGGTACCGAAGAGATGATTGATTCGAGGTTAAAGTGGTATTTGAGACATCGAGAGGGATTAAAGTGAACAAATCTTATAAGCTAAGGTGGCTATGAGTGATTTTATCGAAAAAGAAATTGGTGGGGCCCACGCGTATACACTTCTCCTTATTCTTTTCTTTTTCTCATTCTCCCTCCCGTAGCTTCACTTTCTCTCTCTCTCGATTATGCTTGCAAAGGAATTTCTTCATCAATCATTCATGCAATTTTTGCTTTGGGAAGGAAGCTATGAAAGTTAGGATGATTGGTAAGTTGATGTTCTTCTTCTTCTTCCTCTTATTACAAGATCAAATCCTTAGTTATCATTTTTGCAAAATTTTTGTAGAATATTTTAATGGATGAATTTAAGTGTGGATGTTAATCTAAAACATTCCTAGGTGGTTTATGATGTTATTAGAACAAGAAATTTGGAGAAAACTAGGAGAAATTCGTAGAATTTGGATATTTGAAAAAAGTTAGTGTTCTTGATGAAAATTTGAGATTTGAGCTTGGATTGTTGGTAGAAATTGGGGGTTTTGGTGTTAAAACACTCCTTAGACATTAAGGATGAAAACCCATGGAAGAAATCAAAAGAAATGTTGTTTTAGATATGATTTTTGGATTTTTGGATGAAGAACACGAAGAACATCGAAAATTTTCCCCAAAATTACTGTTCACCGAGAAAATTTTTCCAGATTTTCTCGTTACTGTAGCGTTGACTCGGTCAACGTTACTGTAGCTACGTTGACCGTTACTGTAGCATCAGTTTTTTTTTTAATATCGTTGAAAAGCTCTTTGAGTCTAGTTTCCAATGGTATAAGTTTCATCTGGATATTCATTACCAGTTAGGAGTTATGATTTGAGAAGTGGATGAAGGTCGAGAGTAGTGGTAGGAAATTTCTCTATTTCGTAACCCTGATGGTTTTTATCTGGTTACAATAGGAATGGTCAAGTGCAAGGTGGGAGTGCTGAGAGCATGAAATCCAGGTGAGTGGGTTAATACTTGCTATGATTAAATATCTTTGTTATTGACTTTTTGCATCATAGTGAAAATATGTTGAATATCCAAGTTTGAAGAGAATGATGTAGGATGATGAGACATAAACAATTGTGGAACGTGGCAGGTGATGTATATAATTATATTTTCTTATTTTCTCATGAATTGAGGTTATATGATGGATTGTGAATGGCATGTGAACTGAGTTGAAATGTATCATACTCTGATTGTTGAGTTCAATCATATGCGGATAGTTGAAGTATGTTATTGTTGAATAATTGTTCTATATTATGGGTTATGTTGTATACATGCTATGTTGCTGGAACCACATTAATTATGTTGTGGCTCAAGATTATGATTGAGGATGTTTTTATATGTGATTGTGATTGTGTTTGACTGGAAAGGAAATGCATGGTGGTGCACCCCATGGAGAAATTTATGTGAAGTTATAAGGGTGGAGATTATAAATGGAGCGATAAGGGTGGATGCGGCGGGGGCCGCGGGCAACGATCCAGAGGTATTCTGGACGACCCGGTTGGTACGGGAAATGTGTGTGAAATTGATTTCACCGATTGCTGTTGTGAATTTTGAATTATGTTAAAATGTATTTGATTTACTTGGATATTGTTGTGAAGTATTATGAATAATATTATATCATATGATGATCGATTTACGTATGATTGCTGCATGTTATCATTATGATGCATGATATTTTTTTGTCATAGTGTTGTGTTATCTACTCACTGGGCACGTGGTTTGCTCATACCCCTCTTATTGATATTTTTTTTTTCAGAGTTGATAGCTGAAGGTAAATATCGGAACAAGGAATTATGGATCCTTAGTCCATGATTACCTTTTTATTTGTTCAGGATAAAGGTATAATAGTTAAGTCTTATTCTAAGTTGTATAAATCTAGAAATCTCTGTAATCGGGTAGGTTCATTCAGTGATGTAATGTGAATAATTGTAGTTTGTATAGAGAACTCGGTTTGGTTGCATGAAAAAGAATGGTATGATGCTTAAGAGAAAAAAAAATATAGGCTTACGGAGGTGAAATGAAATTCACTTTCCGTGCCGGTCACGTGCTCAGATTTTGGGACGTGACAAAACCTCAACCTCTTCCATTTGTCATAAACAGCCCCTTTCACGATCGCCTAATAGTGAAAAACCAAAGGATGAATTTTGTCTTTGCTCACGAGTAACTTGACAACTATCTCAAGAGCTTTTCTGCCATTTACTCCACTACCTTCCAAGGAGGGAAATTACAAGATTGACCCCGTATGGGATGGTCGATTACAGTCCTGCTCTGTCTCAATTTGGGAAATTCATAGATGTGGCATCCTATGGGTCTCGTCCATGGGGCAGTGAGTTTCACGAGTTACAAACTGGTATCATTGTTTTTAAGGAGTCCAACACGAATAGCTATATCCTAGTGAGTTAGCGAGGCAGATGGCCCACTTGGTCCTCACAGATGGCCGAACAAGTATTGAGACTCAACTATCTTCTTCCATGGGCAAGCCAACGATGGATGGTGGAGCATTTTTAGGTGGATTTGTAGGATCTGAAACTTTATGTGCCTCTGAATTCTTCGGTTCGAGTCACGCCGTCGAGAGTACAATGCTTCACCCCTATCACTATGCATGATGGCAAGAAAATTGCCGTCATAACTTGTTGGTACGACATGAATTTCAGACTTATTGAGATTTTCAATTTTGAGTCAGAGACATTCCACCTAATTACCCAGTCAATCAACCCAAATTTCCACCATTACAATCCCTTTGTGTCTCCAAATTCAGACTACCTTGATCGATTCCATGGCGCGTCAACTTAGGAAGAGGAGGATGCAGAATCCACAATCGCTTATCTCGAGCTAATGTTATCTCCGATTTAAGGCATACTAATGCTAAGACTCAACGGTGTGTTTTCGACATTCTCATCGGAAAGTGATCTAATCACCTTCAATAATTTCTTCGACAGTGTGAAGGTCATCAAATCTGATGGTTCAAAATGATGGACCTTAATGAAAGGCCCTATAGCATTCTACAACTCGTGGAGTCTCACCGAGAAGCACGTTATCTATACCTCCATCAGTCTAGTCTTCTACTCCCCTAAAACATAGGTCCAAAATTTCTCAGATCACATTCGACCCGGATACTCACACTTATGACCGCCACCATATTCCTTGTGACATAAAGATCCTCATGAGAAATGACACAGGGAACAATGTTTTCCTATCGTGCTCACCGGATGGCAAGTTAGTGGTGTTTTGGTTAGGTCGGAGCAAGCACTATAACATGTACATAATGGACACCATTGAGGGAGAGTTTAATGGCAGAATTTGTTAGTTAAAGGAGGGACTGTGGATTGATACGATTCTATTTTGGTCACCAAAAGGGGACTTGATAGTGTTTTTATCCAATAGGAATAACCCAGAGAAAACAGAGGTGTTTAGCATCTACTTAGCAAGGCCTGGCGAGAGTGAAGTGAGAACAGTCCATGTGGCAGAGGAGGAGGTGGAGAGAGAAAGGGTGAACCACGTGTGCTTCAACAATGACGAGGAGTGGTTGTTGTTTATGTGTAACTTAGGAGGGATGACAGTAGAGCCAATGTTGATGCCTAATTAGTATTAGCTGTATGGGGATTTGTATGCGGTAAAGTTGGACAGGACAAGGCTAAGGAGGCTGACGTGGAATAGGTTCGAGAATGGAACACTAACATGGTACCCAAGGGATGATGTGGACATGGGATGGTTGTATATGGGAGGTGGGGCTGGAGATAAGTTGAAGGGTGGGTTTGAAGAACCACTTTAGATCTCTTGCGACTTATGATTATAAGTGTGAATTTGGGATATTTGTGGTGGTCAAATATATGGAGTGGCCAATAAGTTTGCTTTCTTGAGTTACCATTTACCCTCCTTATCCCTTTTATTATTCTATTCTATGCATGGATTTCAAAATTGGACAGGATTGGCCTGTCGTACCGGTTAGATTGGTGGGGGGTCTGGTCTGGTCATATGAAAAAATTGTTTTACTTTCGAACTGGTATGGAACCGGTTGAATCGGCTCCAGACCAGTAAAATTGGTCGATTAATTAGTTCACCAATTTTTTTAAAAATATCGTGGGTGACAGTCGTTGATGAAGAAGAAGAATAAGTTGGAGAATGTGCCAGAGACCCCAGCTCTGATGGCAAGCGACAAAGAACAATGGTGAGGACTGTAGATTAAAGAGACGACAAGGCCATAGACAGGGAAAAGATGAAGAAGAGAGAAGAAGAAGCTTTAAAGAATTTGAATATGGAGATGGAAGACAAAAGAGAGAAGAAGAAGAAATCGATGGTGAAGAACCATGAAAGAGAAAGGAAAGCTTCTGATCGATGTTGATGTTGCGTGTGTCCGTAGGTATATGTTGGTGTCTATCTGTTGAGTGCAGCTTCCCTGTAGTTGACTCATGAACTTCTCTGTAGTTCACGCATCAACCATTAGATCTGCCATGTCATATTTTCAATCGTAGAGCTCCAAAGATGTCATATGTCCTTTCCTTTTCTTCCATGCGAACTACGTTCATCTCTACCTCCCCCATTCCCAGCCCTTCTCCTAGCTTTACGCCATCTAGCACACCTCCACTGATGACAATGGCCGCCTCTCCTTCTCTTGGGCCGATGGCCACTTTTGACCCCTCAAACGCTCCACCTAAGTTCTGTGATGCCGTCAAGAGCCCCAACGGCACCATTAACGACAACCTCAACGAGGTCGAGTGGTTCTACGTCATGGCCCTCACTCGCACCTTCTTCATCGTCGATTCCTCCTCCCTCCTCGGCAAAGCCTTCACCTCTACTTCTCCTTTCTAGTTCAACATAACATACCACTCGAGTGCACCAAGGGTATCTAAACCTATACCCAATTACAATACCCTCTCCCATGAAAGCACACTTAATATTTACAAGAAAGGAGTCCACATCAGTGTCCCAAGGGAAATGGTCAGATGAAGGTTCATTGGTATTTACTATAAATATTGCTGAACCATTAGGATGCAAAACATAGTGAGTGCCTTCCAATATTTTGGTTGTGATGAGAAACTGTTGCCCCTCAGACTCCTTGTAAGAAAACAGAAGCAAGAAAAAAGCCTTTCCAGATTTGTCTTTACTAGGCTTTCTAGGAGGCCAACCAAAAGTCCCTCCATATAGACCAGCATATTCTTGGTCAACTTTGGGAACTTGCATGCTCAGCTTGTAAAGTACAAATCGATTGTCAAGCATATTTGGCCATATGTGATAAGAAGATAATTTTACAATTAAGGCATGTAATGCTAGTCTAATAGTGTCACTTGATTTGAGGAATTCATGAAGTCGGGCATGCTTATTCTCACTACTTGAAATGGCCTTCTCAAAAATTGTAGGACTGCCATTATTTGAACTAGATTTTCCAATTATCTATTTATGGCTATGCCAGAAGGATCTAGCAGGAGTTTTTCTCTTGATGCATCACATGCAACCATCCTCGTCATAGAGAGAATTACAAGAAGCCATTGACCAGTCAGGACTATTCTAGATGTCATCCAGCTCTGATTGCATAGGACAAACTGCCTCATGTGAGCTTGCCTTCTAGTCAATTTAACTACGGTTAACCTTGTAAATTTGAATAAGGAGTTCTTTTCTTTACCATAAGAGCAAAAAATCTTTCTCAAAGTTGACCTTGTCCAGCCGAACTTGATTCAACTCATCAACAGCCTAAATCAAACCCAGACCCAAACCCAGAACCAAAACATCTCCTTTGTAGACATCGTCATCGTTGTCAGTGTACCAGAAGAACAAAAAGACAAGATTCATAAGCTATATCAAATGCCGTGGAAGGATGACATAAGCTATATGAAATCATTATCTATTTCATCAGACACAGCAGAGAAGAAGGACGAGAATAGAACAGGAACACTAGTGGACACTTTAATAAATGAAGCATGATAGCGGAGATGAAGTATGATGGCGAAGGAAGCAACTGGGATGAAGCACGATCACAAAGATGAATGTAGTTTGCATGCGAAGAAGAAAAGGGGAAGGACATGTGGCATCTTTAGAGCTTTGCGATTGAAAATATGACATAAATGATTCGATGGTTGGTGGGCGAACTATAAACTGTAGTTCGCGCATCAACTACAGGGGAGCCGAACTCGTCTATGTTGGCATACTGAAGCTAAACTATATTCATTAGAAAGTTTGAATTAAAAAAAAGAATTTTGAATTTAAAAAATGATACCTTTTTAGTTTTTATATTTAATATAATTATATATATATATTTTTTTTTTCAAATAAAAAATAAAGATTGATTCTTAATTTATCAATATAAAATTAAAAAATATATTTTAAATTATTAGTTTATTATCGATTTGACCACAGATAAACAAATAAACTAAATAGATACTTTCACCAGTTCAATAATCAGTCCAATTTTTAAAACATGAATCTTACGTTCTTTTTGTTGTGCATGCATGGTTTATCAACTATCAAGAAAATAAAATAACTCAGCTATAGTAAAGAGGGGGAAAAAAACCTTGGTTTGTCTTTGATAATTTGAGGTGGAAAAAAATGGCGTTTCTGTTCAAAATAAAACACCAATTTTTTTTTTGAGAAAAAGTATTTTTTTAATCTTACAAGATACGTAGGTCCCTGAAAGATAATAATAACATTTTAATTTTTGAAAAATCTAAAATGTTAACTCATTAATTAGTCTCTTTGCTAATGGGACCTGTTATCTCTTAATAGTCTGTATGATATGGCACATTAATTGTTGACGTAGACATTAATTATTGACTAATGTTGATTGAGAATTAGAAAAAGTACTCTTAAAGCTAACCCTTAAAAGATATATGGATCAATAATTTGATTGTTAAAAGATCATAATATACTATTTAATCTTTGAAAGATGATCTTAAATATCAACTTGTTAGTTTTTCTATCAATAAGTTATGTCATCCCTTAAGAGACATTTGTTTACAAAATGTTTTGAAAATTCTTCGAAATGATACTTTTGGTTTTATCTTTTTAAATATGATTCTTGAAAATGCAACCTCCCCACAGAATCTCCAATTTTAGATGTCTATGCTGTCATAATGTTTTTTATAATGTCAAAAGGCTATTTTACCTCAACCTTACTGCTAATTTATCAAACTTAGTTTCTTTTTCCAATCACGCTCTGGAGTGTTATGGGCCTAGCCCATTCGATCAACTTACCCTATACTTGATCCTGGACAAAAACATTCTGCTTCTGACCCAAAAAAAAGACAAAAAACTTTACTGGGCTTGGTAAGCTTAGTTAAGCAAAAAATGGATATAAGAAAAAATTAGAACAACCAAAGTTCTTGTTTTATTCTTAAAAAGCCCATAACAATGGGCTAGATTCGTATTTTTTTTAAAATTTGACACACCCCATATTATTTATGCGTATATTCTAAAGAATTTATATATTCAAATTACAAGATATTATATTCATATGATATAAAATATATGATTTATTAATTACATTTTTTAAAACTTCTCAATACATATATAATATTATAATATGTAATTCATATATTCTATTTTTTAACTTTTTGTTAATGTGCCATGATGAACTATTAAGAGAGATGATATAGTTTATTGATGAAGGGATTAAGGTTTTGTTTGGGTAAATAATTTATTTAACTATTTATAGAATAAGTGTTTATTATATAAATACTTATATATAAATTATTTTTATAATTGAAGAGTCTGAGGGCAAACTTCACATAATCTATTTTTAGTTTATTTTCATAAGTTATCCTAAAAAGTTTATGAAAATAAGCTAAAAACAGCTTATAGGCATGTCATAAGTTATTTCTATGAGCTCTCCCAAATACGTGCATAAGCGTTTATGTCATAAAATAAGTTAAATAAGCCCAAATTAAGTTTTTCAAATAGGGTCTAACAAGTTGACATTTAAGACTTTTAAGGATTAAAAATATTTAATTCACGTATTTTCCAAAAGGTACCTTTTCTAAATCAATCTTGATTAACATTCAATCAACAATTAACCTGTTGCGTTAGACAGATCGTTAAAAGATAACTGATTTTTTCTGACAGAAAGACTAAAAAGCAAATATTGTTGATTTTTCAGAAATTAAATATTTAATTCATGTATTTTTTTTCAGGAATTAAAAAGTTTTTTTCCTCTTACAAATAAAAGACAAGAAACCAGCAAACAGCACCACTTGTCGTGATATGCGACAAATATGTATTAATTAAAAGTATTTATAGGTTCGATTTGATTTGATTTTGAATCTTAACTAAACTAAACTGAGCTAATCCATTTTATAAAATTATGAACCTATTTAATTTTAATTTTTGGATGGTTTGGTTTAATTTTAGACTGTTTGATTCGATTTTGATTAGACGGTTTTGTTTGGTTTTGAAATATTGTTTACAATAATTTGTAGTTTTAAATTTTAATGATATATATATAATTTTGTTGACATAAAAATATATAAAGGGGTTGTTTGGTAAGCGAAAAATCGCTGGAAAGGAAATAAAAGTTTCATTACTGTTTATTTTTTCTTGCGTTTGGTTAGTTGTACTGTAGACGCTAAACACGAAAAATTGTCTTCTTTTTTCCATCATTTTGACAGATTTCTTTTCATTGCATAAGCGATAGAAACCCAGTTATCTCGATGAAAAGGAAACAACTTGTCCTATTTGCTCCTTATTGTTCAGTAGATTGCCAATATTGCCTTTCAATGATTGTCCTCGCTGCTGTAAAGTCTGCCTTTTCCCTCGCACCCTCTCCCGTGTTGTTGGAGCATTCGACTGAGTCTAGAGGCATGCACATCGTAGTGTCTCTGATTCATCAATTCTCATATTAAACTCTATTTTCTCTTATCTTCTCCTACATCTACACCTCGGTAGGCACTAAGCGATTGGCCAGTGCCTTGCAGTCAGTAGACTGGCTGCTGCAGGAGCCTGGCAGCCAGTCGACTGGCTGCTGCAAGCACTTGGCCGGTTGACCCAGCTTCTGGCAACCGGTCGACTGGCTGCTGCAGGCACCTAGCAACTAGTCGATAGACTCCTGGCAATCGGTCGACCGGCGGCTGTCAGGCGCCTGGCAGCCAGTCAACCGGCTGCTCTTGGGGTTAAGTAATAAAGGGCAAAATAGTAAATTATTTTTATATTTATTTTATATTATTTTTTTAAAAAATATAATAATTTTATTTTCGTCCTTTCTTTTCTAGTGCATACCAAACAAATTTTTTTTTTCCTTTTCCTTCTCCTTTTTTCCTTCTCTTTTCTTTTCTATTTTCCTATTTCCTTTCTATTCCTACTTTTCTTAGATACCAAACAGTCCCTAAAATTTATATTTCAAAACTGACTTGGACCTCTTTTTTGTGATTTTTGTTAATTTTTGATTGATTTAGTTCGACTTAGTCAATTTGATTTAGTTTTAATTAAGACCCTACTACCAACCACACACAATTCGAAAAAAGACCGAAAATAAGGGGAATATATGAAACAAGGAAAACTTCATGCAATCTTACGTTGTATGTATGATTACCTGAAGACCTGAACAATATAATGTGTTACGTACTTAGATGCAAAAACAAGCAATCAATCTCTAATTATAATAAGAATACGTGGACCGCATAAAAGGAAGCTATGCTTGTATTATTATTTCATACATATGTATATATATAGGCTTGGGTTCTACGTACATTATTTCCTCATCCAAAGAAGAAATTAACATAATCTAAACTCTTAATAGTATTTCCACATACCTAAAGTAATACATCAATCACGATAAACTGATACTAGCTCTTGAGCAACGTATATGTAAAAAGGTAAAGTAAAATAGAAATATTTTGATCTGAATATTATTTCATTTAGTAAAGTGTATTTACAGCAACAGTAATCTATTTATACACAGAGTTAACGCTAATTGAACACTAACTACACTAACTAAATTTCTAACAGTAAACTAATTATAGAACTAACTAATGCTGAGTTGTACAATAGTTGTTGACTAGCATTGATTACATTGACTGACTATGACTAATTAATGCTAACTGTACACACCTATGCTGACTGTACAGACTAATATAATAATTCTTCATCCCTCACTCAAGTTGTGGCTTGAAAGTAGTCTTGCAAGCCCAACTTGGAAGTTATGATCTAAAAAATTGGTCCTGTGAGTGCCTTCGTGAATGAATCTGTAAGCTGCTGTGAGGAAGACAAGTGTGCTGGTGATATGAACCCATTTTTAACCTGATCTTGAATAAAATGACAGTCTATGTCTATGTGTTTCATCCTTTCTTGGTATACTAGATTTTTTGCTATATGTATACCAGCTTGGTTGTCACAATAAAGTGGAATTGGTGTAGTAACTGGAATTCTGAAATCTCTTAGAATTTAGGAAATCCACTACAGTTCACAAAGTGTTGTAGCCATGGCTCTATACTCTCCCTCAACAGTGGATCTAGATACTGTTATTTTTCTTTGTTTTCCATGATACGAGTGCTGCCCCCATAAAAATACAGTATCCTGTTAAACATCTCCTATCTCTAAACATCCTCCCTATTTTACATCTAAGTATGCCTTAATTTGTGTTGAATTAGTGGATGGGAAAAATAGTTCCTTTGATGGCACCCTTTTAAGTATCTTAGGACATGTAGTGCCCTTTCCCAATGACTGTTTCTAGGTACCTATACAAATTGGCTGAGCTGTTGAGTTGCATGTGAAATATTGGGTCTGGTAAACCCCAAATATAGTAGTCGTCCAATCATTCTTCTATATTATTGTGGATCTTCTAATAGTTCCCCTTCTGTACTGCAAAATTTAATCCTCTTCGGCAAGGGTGAATTTGATGATTTACACCTAATCAAACCCACATCATGTATTAGGTCAAGAATATATTTTCTTTGGTTCACCCAAATCCCTTTTTCAGATATGGTCATTTCAAGCCCCAAGAAGTATTTAGCATGTTTTAGGTCCTTGATGGTGAATTTATCGTCAAGAAAATGCTTAACTTTAATGATCTCCTCTTCCGAGTCTCCAATCAACAACATATCATATACATACAGCAATAGAGTCAAGAAAAAAAAGAAGAATGGTAAATAAACAAATAGTAATCATGGACTAATTGAATAAATCTATACTGTTTAAGTTGTAATGTGAGTTCAACATTCCATTGTCGTGATGCTTGTTTCAAGCCATATAATGATCTCCTTAGCTTACATACTTCTCCATTTTTTAGTCTTATCATAGCCTTCTGGAGCTATCATATACACTTCCTCATCTAGATATCCATGCAAGAATGCATTGTTGATATCTAGTTAATGGAGTGTCCAAGAATGAGCTGATGCTAATGCCAAGAAAATTCTTACTGTTACCACCTTGGCTACAGGTGAAAAGCTGTCATGGAAGTCTACTCCCTCCAGTTGGTGATAACCCTTGGCCACTAACCTAGCCTTATATCTCTCCACAGTTTCATCTGCCTTCAGTTTTATCTTGTAGACCCACTTACACCTAATTGGTTTTTTTCCTTTTGGTAAATCAGTGATTTCCCAAGTTTGGTTCTTCTCCAAAGCTTCAATCTCTTTCCTTATTGCCTCTACCCATACTGACTCATTCTTTTCCTCTGCGTAATTTTTTTAGTTCCTGCAATATAGACATATTGGCAACAAAAGATATATGGGCAGAAGATAAATGGTTAGCTTAAATAAAAGGATAGTTGGGAGGTGAATAAAATATAGGAGTAATGGGTTCTCAAGTTTACTGTTACTGTTTGAGGGCTTGACAAAATGATTGCGGTGGGTTTTACTTTGTACTTGACACATATAATCACTCATCCAATGTGGTTTCCTTCTTGCTCTTGTATTCTGTCTGGATTGAACTTCTACTTCCTCATGGCCTAATGTATCACCACTATTCTGCACGCCAACTATAGGTTCAGTATCTCCACTGTTCTACAAGCCTACTGTAGGCTCTGTGGTACTGATGTGTTTTGTATGCTGCTGTGATTCACTCATCTCTAAGTCTGTTGATGATCTCAGAGCTACCATTAATGTCTATAAAATGGGAGAGTACTCTTGATTATCATTACAACCATCATATATCACAGGGAGTGGCAAACTGTCATCTTGGTCATGGGTTGCTGTCAAACTCCTTTGATAAGGATATTCACTATCATTATATGTCATGTTTCTTGATACTGTAAGAGTTTTATTTGCTAAGTCATACACCTTATAACCCCTTTTGTATGTGGGAATAACCAACAAAAATTTCTCTACTTGCTTTTGTTGCAAACTTGTCTTTCTTAGCATTTATAGTATTCACATAACATAGGCATCCAAACACCTTAATGCTTTCATACACCACTTGCTTATTTAATAAAAATTGATAGGGACATTTCCATCCTATTGAAGAAGATGGTAACTTATTTATCAAATACACCATATATAGAATAGGTTCACCCCAAAACATCATTGGTCTTGTAATAATAGAGATCTTGCCATCTCTAGTATGGTTCTGTGTTTTCTCTCTACCACCCCATTCTATTGAGGAGTATATGGACAACTTCTTTGATGAACTACACCTAGTTCACTAAACAATGATTGACATTGCTTACTCATAAATTTTGACCCATTATCAGACCTTACTATTTTTATATGTTTGCCATGTTGTGTCCTCACCATAGCTATAAAACTCCTCAATTGTCCTACTGCCTGCCCTTTGTCCCTTATGAGATATACCCAGGTGCATCTCCTATAGTCATCTACCAAAGTTATGAAATATTTAGCTCCTATAAGGCTTTCTACTTTGTAAGGGCCCCATAAATCTACATGCACAATTTCAAAAACATCGTTTTTGCTACTGGTACTGATAGGAAAAGCCAATTTTGTTTGCTTTGCCCTTTTACATATATCACAATCAACATCACAGTCATTTTTATTACTAATATGAGGCGAATGAGCTATTACAATTTTGGACTGGTGTCCCATCCTTTGATGCCATACACTAAAAGAAATTACAAAATTTATTGAGATTTTATTCTCTATACTAGTCCTAGACAACAGTGTAAGTGCACCTTTGATTGTATCTGAATGGAATGAGTATGTGTCAAGCAGATATAGTTGCTGCTTCATAACCCCCACAACAATAATTTTGTCAGTCCTCTGGTCCTGCAGAAGGCAATAAGATGGGTAGAAAGTGAATTTAATTAGTTTACTTTTACTGAATTTGGCTACCAATAATAGAATGTGTTTAAAAGTAGGAATGAACAAAGCATTTTCAAGGCTCAAGTATTTATTCAAAGAAATATTATCACAGGATTTTACTCTTTTTACAGAACCATCTAGTAAGTGAATCAAAATATTATTAGTCATGAGTTTTAATATGTGAGCAAAGTCTCTTCTGCACATATATAGTTAGTCGCCCCTGTGTCTATAATCCAGTAACCAGTATATTTATTTGGCAAAGAAAATGAGTTATGAGATTTATGAGATACGTTACCTGCAAAGTCACTGATCTGTGCAAAATTCACTTGCTCCTCTTTATATGTTTGCTTTCCCTTAAGTATTCTACTTACTTCCTACTGGATCAGTTCTACCATAGATGGTCCTAATTTTGTTGTTACAGTATCCCTTTTTTCTCCACTACTTTCATTAGATGAATCTTTTGCCATGTTCACAGGCCCCTTGTTATTTCCAGTGGTCTCCTCCTTTTTTAATTGCTTAAACTAGTCAGGATATCTGTGCAATTTAAAGCACGTATCCATTATATGACCCACTGCTTTGCAATAATCATAGCTACAATCCTTCTTCTTCTAATTCTTCTTGTAGTTCTATGGTTTTCCACTGTGCTGTGCAGACTTAACCATCATTATATTTCCCTGTACATTGTTGTTCACCTCCTCTTGTACCGTTCTCTATTTTTCCACCCTTTGTATCATAGAGTATGATTGATTCACAGATGGCAGTAGATCCAGTGCCAAAATCTATCCTCTTATAGCATCATAACTATCATTCAGTCCTATTAGGAATTGAATGAGTTTGGTTTGCAACATAATATTTCCAAAACTCCCTGATACGTTGCAACCACATTTATCCATAGCCCCGCACGTATACTGTGGTTAAGGTTGAAGAATGTTTAATTCTTCCCATAATTTCTTCAAGCGGTTATAGTATATAGCAACCGATTAGTTCCCCTGCCCAATCAAAGCTATCTACCTCTGTAAATGGTAAATTTGAGGACTATTTCCTTCCCCAAATTATTCCTCTAGCTCAGTCCACAAAAACCTCGCTGAAGTGCTATAAACAAAAGACTCAGCAATCTCTTTGCTCATAGAGTTGCGTAACCATGAAGTTACCATCTCGTCTACTCACTTCCATTTTCCCTATCTCGCTTCATATGTAGATTCCTTGATCAATCTGTTTACGAATCCGAGTTTGTTCTTTGCCACAAGGGCACATCTCACTGATCTACTCTAGATTAGAAAATTAGAGTTAGTAAGCGGTACAGTTATGAGAGCCATACCTGGATTATCAACATTCTGGATGATTAAAGGATCATCCAAGTTCAAGTTGGATTTTGATGAATCCAATCTCTTCTCCATACTTGATCCATCATAGTCTGCCATAGGTTCTTTGCCTTTGCTCGAGTATTCTTCTAATGAATTCAAAGCACTTGTTCAGCTTGAGTTTGAAGCATTGTATCAGTTTCGCCTTCGCATGAGTATAGAACATTGGGCCAGTTCTCCTAAGGCTCTGGTACCATGTAAAAAGGTAAAGTAAAATAGAAATATTTTGATTTGAATATTATTTCATTTAGTAAAGTGTATTTATAGCAACATTAATCTATTTATACACAGAGTTAACAATAACTGAACACTAACTACACTAACTAAATTTCTAACAGTAAACTAATTACAGAACTAACTAATGTTAAGCTGTACAATAGTTGTTGACTAGCATTGACTACATAGACTGACTATGACTAATTAATGCTGACTATACATACCTATGCTGACTGTACAGACTAATATAATAATTCTTCAGTATATAAAGCTTTTCTTCATCACCCATACTGGAGAAGATATATGTGGAGATATATGAAGGTTGCTCTTAATTCCGTTGTCAACATCAACGTCATTCATAATAACAATGAAACAATATAGGTTCTCTAGGGCATAAATTGTTATTGAGACTAAGAAAAGAAAAGGCATTGTCCTTGTAGCATTTTTCTAAGAGCCTTAACTTAAGTGGGATTATTCTTAGATATAAGCTACATGGGATTTTACTGGTGAAGGATTCAATTAATCCATCCGATGCTCTTTTTTATTTTTTTTATACTCTCTTTATCAAGTTGTGCCTCGTTTATGATAAAAAATAAAATGGTATAGTATATAAGTTTTATATATTAATATAAATCTTTCTCATTTCATATATATTCGTTCATTTTAAAGTCCTCCAAAACATCATAAGATTTAGAACTATTAGAAGATGGTTGCATTTAGAAATGAACTTGAAATTCTTTACCAGACATCAATCCTCACAGACTTTTCTTTCGTTTTTTTTTCACTTTGGATCACACTCCAATGTGATTCAACGTAACCATTATGGTCTAAGATCCATTAAACACATGAAGTAATTAATAGGCATATAGAACATAGGGAGGGAATAAAGAAAATCATTCATACTTTTAGTGTGGAAAACTTAATAATGTGTTTTTGCATGGTTATTTAGATCAGGAGGTTTATAATTATAAGTTACCTCTTGAAGGGTATAATAAATGTAAATAAGGACAAGTTTGTAAATTAAAGAAATCTTTGTATGGGCTTAGACAAGTTTCTAGGTAATGGAATATTGAGTTTACTAGTTAGTTCCTTCATTATGGGTTTCTACAATATAGTCATGATAATTGTTTATTTACTTTAGCGAGGGCTGATTGTTTTTTAATCTTGTTAGTGTATGTTGATGACGTCTTCATTACAGGTAATGTTGAAATTGAGTTTGATAAAGTTAAAAGGTTTTTGAACCAAAATTTATCATCAAAGATCTTGAGTTTGTTAAGTATTTTCTAGGCTTGAAAATAGCTAGATCCGAAGATGGGATTTTTATCAATCAACATAAATATGTTATGGATTTACTGCAAGATGCAAGTATGACGGGTTACAGACCAGCTTGTACACCTCCACCCAAAAATCACAAGTTGAATGATGAAGATAGAGAGCTTCTGGAGGATCCTCAAATTTTTAAATGTACTATTGGAAGGTTGTTGTATCTAGGTTTTACCATGCTTGATTTGGCCTATACAACTCAGCAATTGAGTCAGTTTGTTCAAAAGCATAGGACTAGTCATTAGAAAATTGTTGTACATGTTTTAAGATATATTAAAGGCACTCCATCACTGGGGTTTTTTTCTTCGTATTATTAACTCCTTGAAACTTGAGGCTTATTGTGATGCAGATTGGGGGTCTTATAACGACATGCGATGGTTGTTAATCAGATATTTCATTTTCCTTGGTTCAACTCTTATATCATGGAAGACAAAGAAGCAACCCATTGTATCTAAATCTTATACTAAGGCTGAGTATTGGGAAATGGAAACAATGTATGTGAATTGAAGTGAAATTCATATGATCTGCGTGATCTGGGAATTTCAATTTTAGATGATATACCTCTTCATTATGACAGTAACTTAATAAGGCAGCCATACATATTACTGCCAATCCAGTGTTCCATAAACAAACTAAGCATTTGGATATTAACTGTCATATTGTTAGAGATCAATACAATCATGGTTTTATTTCTCTTCATCATGTTTCTTCCTCGAACCAGTTAGTAGATTGTCTCACTAAAGGCCTTAATGCACCTTGTTTTCATAAGTTAGTATTCAAGTTAGGCCTGTTGGATTGTTACCAAGCCTCAACTTGGGTAAGCAAAGTGCTTGTCTCTCTATGAGTAGTTGGATATGCTGATCCAACAGCTACAAGCACCTTTTTTTTCTCTGTAATGGATGTTTTTCCTTTTAGAGACCGATTTGAAAGAGAAAACTTCATAAAATCTCTAGCCCCTATTTTTTTCTTTTAGAAAGACTTGGTTCCCATTTTTCTTCCACAACTCTTCTTCTTCTGCCACATGTCTTACTCCCACCCCAGCAACCTGAGATCCACATTGTGCTCGACCTATGTTAGACAAGGCAACCACACCTAAGATGGGGATGACTTTGGTGTTATAAAAAACTTGAGTTATTTTTAAAAATCTTTTCAAGAATACTTCCAATAGAAGTGATTTTAAAGGAAAACGGAGCAAACAATAATTAGTTCACTTGAAATAGATTTAAGAATATAATCAAGCAACAATTGATCAATTATTAAGGCAAAAATCAAATTAAAAACAGAGCATCAAATAGTCAACTTAAAATGTAAAGAGTGTAGCGATAGAGAAAAAAAAACTCAAAGATTTATCCTGGTTTAGCTTCAATCCCAAGTCTACATCAAGTCCTCAAGACTTCCCTTTGAGATCTTTCACTATGTCCATAAGTTTAATCGGGCACCTGTGAGCCTCTACAATTCCCAACTCAAATTAGAGTTATTTCTCTCTCTAAAATAAAACAATTTTCTTTTCTTAGAGTAAATCACTTTAAGAGATTCCTCAATCTTGGTTTCTCTCACAACAAATAGACTACCCTTGTCTTACAAAGCTTTAAGAAGAAAAAGATTTCTCAAACAAGCTCTCTCTAAGAGTAGATATACAAGATGAAGCTTTAAGAATTCAAATGATTATGCAAGTGTTGACTCAGTGATGTTTGTATCTCTCGTAAAGATGATAAAGCAAATGAAAGATCACATTATAACACTTCGGTCTATCATAAAAATGTGTTTTTAAGGTCATATATATAGGGCTTTTTGAAATATAGCAGTTGGAGACTAAAAGGGGTCATTATGTACTTTAAAAAAGCATTTTTTTTGACACGTACCGATCGACTTTCAAGGGTCTACTGGTTGACCTCCTGCTCTCTGGAAAATACCAGTTGACTTGCAGCTTTTTGGTCCACTTTAAAAATTCATAACTTTCTCATGTGACCTCTATTTTATGCAAGTGATATATTATTGGAAAGCTCTTTGAGTCAGTTTCCAATGAGATAAGTTTTATTCAAAAAAATCTTTGCCATTTAGGAGATCAAAACACTGACCAAAGGTTTAAAGTAGTAAACCAGCCAACTTGCAGTTTTTATATTTAATTTAAATAGTCATAACTTTCTCATTTAGACTCCGTTTTAAACTAATCGTTAGAAAGTGATTTGAGTCTCTTTTCAAATAGATAAGTTTCATGAAAAACCTCTTTTCCATTTAGAAGATATGATCAAATAAGTGACCAAAGGTCAAAAGCAGTTGACTTTCAAATGCCATCGATTGACTTGTAGTTTTCAGATTTAATTTAAAAATTCATAACTTCGTCATTTGAGATTCTTTTTAAGCAAGTGACCTATTGTTGAAAAGCCCATTGAGTCTAGTTTCAAATGATACAATTTTGTTCAAATATTCATTGTATTTTCATTGTATTTTAAGAGATATGATAAAATTTGTGAGCATAGGTCAGAATCATATTTTTGTAAAAATTCATATCTCACTATCTTTTTAATTAAAAAACATGTGTGTTTGTTCAAAATTCAAGTTCCTTAATATCCAAATTATAAACCATTTACATCCCAAACATTTCACATAATAAGAGGGACATTTCTGACTCATAAGGCCATAAGGGTAAGTCTTACGCAATAAAGACATATTTAAGGCGTCTTAACACATTTTAGTCTTCAAATCTCATCCCTAAATTCATCTTCGTTAGGGTTTACCATCCAAGTACTTCTTTATTTGTCAACTAGCGACATAATGACCACCTACTCTTAAGTAAAAGTGTACTTTTTACATACTTGTAGTTTTAAAATGCTAGGAAATTAAATGGTGCCTAACCCACATCACGTAACCTAAGAGACATGAACTAGGGTCTTACACCGATCCTTAAATAAATTCTCATCCTTTTTCCTAAATGTTACAACCTGATCCAATCTTTCTAAATTTATGAACTTTTTATAAAAGCACTATGCCTCATACACCACGCCAAGTTTATCCTTAACAAAGATTCATGGAATAATGAACAGTTAAGAAATCCTTTCCTTTCACATAAGTATAGATTTTATCTATTATCATTTCCCTTCCCTACCATTCTCCACATTCTACACTAGGTGCATGTCGCAATTAAATCAACAAAATTTTGCTTCAGTCAGGGTCATATCATTCGTGGTTTAGAGAAAGCTTCACATTCTAAAAGGAGTACTACTAATTTTGGTATGGAGTTTAAATGACATCTTTTCTCATATTCTAGCCTTAGTCTAATTATCATATCCTCAATTCCTATATTATTAAAATAACTAATAAACAACTCCAATCAAATTCCTATACCTTATAAGTATAACCTACTTCATCGTGCTCCTCCAAAATATATAGCCAAGGTGGTATACCAAGCATCATCTTATATAAGCCTTAAAGGAAAATGGAGTATCCAACCTACTCTATGGTGTCCATGCACTAGCACAACGATAGCTGCATAAATGCTTCCTTACGGTCCACATGCTTATGCAGAACTGATAGCCTCTCTGAGTCTTACTAGAGGTGATGATGTCTTTACTTTATAAGCATTTCACTTAAGGTAGAGAAAAGCCTACATAACCACTAATGAGGAGTATGACAAGAGAGAAAGACTGATGACTCTACAGGGCCTTTTGCAGATCTTCGTCCTACGGTCGTATCGCGATTCACGAAAATAAGCAGAAGTCTCACAAATGATGCCTTGCTCTATTGTCCCTAGTAGACCTAATTAACTAGACTCTGATGCCAACTTTGTCGTGACCCGTTACTCGGGCCCATGACCAGCATAGTGACGGCAAACCTTATCACTGTAAGCCTTACCTTTTTTAGTACAACCCTTTAGTTGAAATTATTTCATTACAAATTTGGACATACTAATATATTACAAACATACATCTGGCCTAGATACTGGCATCACTGCATAGACTCATGCAAGCACACATATGCATTTAGAATAAGGGGACTCGTAACTGGTTTTCATGCTAGGCACATAGTTCACACATATTTAACTACTCCATAACATGCATTCTTTTATTATTTATCACAAAGCATACGTTACCATGAACCTCATCTTTCATTATGGCCAAGTCTTATATGTTGACCTCATTGCATATGAATTATTTTAAATTTTGATGACTAACAAACAAATTAAAATAATATATTCCTTGGTAATATTAACCTTTATTCTTTTAGGAATTGCATCAAATCAATGACATCAAAGAGCTAAAGAAGACCTTTTTATTTTATGCCTTAGGACTTTATAACTTGCATTTTCCATTCATTTTAGTCCCCATTTTCACCATTTTTAGTGTAGTTTTTATAGGTTTTATTCTGCATATTTTTCCTTCTTTGTAATTTTGTTTTTCTATCTCCATGAAGTGTTAGAGTCTATGTAATCAGTCCATGGATGAACTGGAGTTTGTAGCTTGAATCTTCATGTTCAGATAAGTATTTTGGTTCTTAAATCTATTTCATTTCTATTCTGCACTCTTGCCTCGGTTCTTGAGTTTATACTTGCGCTGGTTAGACTAGTATAAATGAAAGTTCTAGTTTGTTGGTTTTATATGAGGATTAAACTTGCTATATGTACATGAATGCGATTGTTATGTAGGTGTAGTGCATAGGACAGAAATTGGCATGTTAGTATATGATTGCAAGGCTTGATTTAGCTGAGGGCTCAATCAGATTGCATGTTAGTTAGATATTAATAAAGATTTTCTTAATTCTGATTTATGTGTGATATAGTTCTTAGAGATCTCTAGGAAATTTTAGTTTGATAACCTAATGGTAGAATTGTATCAGAAATTAATTGAGAGTAAGATTGTAATAGCTATAATTCCAGTGAAACCATAGACTGATTGCACTAGTGTTCTATGTTATTATTCTGTTAGCACTAGTGTTCATGTTTTAATTCTACATTTTTATCCTATCATCAACCCCCATGGTAATTAGTAGGATAATTAATGTCATTAGTGTTTGAACAATTAATTAGGCAATTAAAAACAAGGCTCTAAGAGTGAGAATGACCTGGGAAAACTATTATATTACAAATTGCCACAGAATCTAACTCTGGGTGGTTTGGCAGCCATAGTGGTGTGAACCAGGACTTAGGATATTTTGCAAAGTAATTTGAAAGGCAAGAAAACTATTTTAAAAATCCTTGACAATGTTTTTAATATTTTTGACTAAGTTGAAAAATACTGGATGAGGTTATTGAGTCTTAGAAAATAAAATATTTTTCAAAACTCATATTTTCTAAGTCCCAGTAGCTACCAGTCGACCGGTATATATATACTAGTTGACTGGTTGCTCTCGGGTTTGAATTTGTCTAAGTCTTAATAAACCTACCAGTCGACTGCTTGGGTTCAAGCAATCGACCGATACTTCTCTATCTAGAATTAACTTTTAATTCTAGTAACTAGTAGTTGACTAATACAAATGTATCAGTTCATCGATAGTTCTGGGATAAATTAATTTCAGGTACAGAGAGTTACCAGTCGACCTCTAGATATACACCAAAACCCCATTAAAAGATACCAGTCAATTGTCGAGGACCTACCAGTCAACTACCAGCATGATGACATCAGTATTAATGACTACTTTCTAAAGATTTTTTATGATATACTTGTGCGACTGATGCACTTGCCAATGTTAAGTTCTCAAATTAACACTAATTTGGTGCTTTTTATTTAATGATTTTACCTCCAACTTGCCAGAATGTGCTTAATCTAAATTTTATTTGCCCTTTTAATCAATTCTTTAGTTCTAATAGCTTCTTATGGATTTTAGTATTGAATTCCAATTTTTGCTAGTGATTTGTGCTACTTTTTTGAGTTAATTACAGGCCTTAAATATTGGAATCCATGAGAAGAGAAGAAGTTATGGTTCTACTAAGCAAAGAAACCAAAAAAAAAAAAAGAAGTAGAAGTCTATAACTCAAAGCTTAAGCAAAAAGATTGGAACTACAGCAAAGAAATCAGATAAACTATCATGTTTCTACCTTCTACCGCTTCTGAAAATTTTCCACTATTCCTAATTGAAGAAATTATAAACCATTTTTAGAATTAAGGAGTTCTTAAGCAGAAAAATTAATTGTAAAAACTTCCTATTGCTATTTGAATAAAAACAAGGTGACTCTTATAAGAAATTTCCTAGCATCAGATTCAAAGATTCCTTCTTACATTTGAAAATAAAAGATTTAGCTTTACTTACACAAAATAGATGCACAGTTCACAATTTTTCAAAATTCTCCTGTTTGCTGAAGACTACTAGGAAACAAAGGTAAGCTTTTATGCTTTTCTCTCATAGAAAAATATGCACACATAACTCACAATAAACCTCTCCCCTAAATCTAAATCACACATTGTCCTCAATGAGAAAATGAGGGTTTAAAACATGAAAATGCAAGCATTAATTTTCCTATTAAACACACAAATAGCAGAAAAAAATTGTGCACAGTAGAAATATTCAAGATTGACAGAACAATATCATCATCACAATAAAATAGTCCAAAAAGTGCAATTGCTATCTAAAAGTCAAGCATAGTTATAAGCACAATACTATATCATAATCTACCATAGCAACACAATGTCCTAAGGAAACAAAGTTCACATCTAAAAATGACTAGAAACTAAACAACAACACAAACAAGCACAAAACAAAACAAATAAAACTACGAAAGCAAGGAAACTTGGGTTACATCCCAAGAGCGCTAAGTTTATAGTCTTCAGCCAGACTTTACAGATGATTGTTTAAGGTGGATCTTCCAATGTTGGCCACTTCTTAAATGCTTTCAACTGAGAAACAACCATGTTTGCAATGTGAGAAGGTTTGAATTTATGAGGATCATCATAAAACTTTGCATCGGCCTCTGGAATTCCAAGAACTCCCCTGGTTCTTTTCCCCATGTCTTTAGCATTCTCTAAACAATCTTTACTCATTTCATCATGAAAATACCCATGAGATTCGTTATCAATCATCTTTACAAAGTAGCACTCCTCTGGATCATCAGAAGCTTTCATTGCCTTGTTCATGCTAAAGGTAACCTCTTGATCGTTGACCTTCATGGTTAACTCACCTTTATAAACATCAATTATAGTTCTTCTAGTAGTTAGAAAAGGTTTTCTCAAAATGATTGGGATCTTCTTATCTTCCTTATAGTCCATGACAATAAAGTCAGCTGGAAAAATTAACTTGTCTACCTTAACAAATACATCCTCAATGATTTCATTTAGATAACACAACGAACGATCAGTTAGTTTAAGAGTCACTGTGGTAGGCCGAGCATTTCCCAAATCTAATTTCTTGAAAATAGAGAGCGGCATCAGATTCACACTTGCTCCCAGATCATATAGTGCTTTATCGATAAAATTTTTCCTAATGTTGCATGGGATCACAAAACTAATTAGATCTTTCATTTTGCTAGGCAACTTCTTTTGGAGAATGGCGCTACATTCTTAAGTCATAGCAACAGTTTCGAACTCACCTAAACACCTTTTTCTTGACTGAACATCCTTCATGAACTTGGCATTACTGGCCATTTGTTCCAATGCCTCTATGAATGTTATATTGATATGAAGTTGCTTCAAAATCTCTAAAAAATTTATATATTGCCAGTCCAGATTGAACTTTTTATGCCTCTGAGGATAAGATAATGGTGGAATAAAATTTCTAGCCCTCATGTCTTACATTGTATTTTCACTCTTATCTTTAACACCTGAAGCATCTACTTTCTTAGTTGCCTTCTCTTGAGGCTTGACAACTTTTTCATTCTTTTCTTCACTGATCACCCCTTGCTTCTGATCATGTGATTTGATAGCATCAATGAGCTCCTTGCCACTCCTTAAGGTAATGGCCTTGCAATGCTTCATGCCCTTTTTTCTTGAATTATTTTCTGTATTACTTGGGAGACTACCTTGCTCCTTTTTTTTCAAAGCACTTGCCAATCGGCCTATTTAAGTTTTTAGATTCTTGATTACAACACTTTGAGTCAGACTTATTGCCTCAGTACTCTCCATAAATTTCATGAACATTTCCTCCATTGGTGACTTATTCTCCACCTGAGGTGGTAGAGCTCTATTTTGGGGAGGATAGTTATTTTGGTTGTTAAAGTTAGGAAGGTGAGATGGCTTACCAGAAGATGAGATTGAAGGATTCAACCAGTGATTATTGCTTTAGGAGAAATTAAGATGATTTCTTGAGCTCGATTGATAAGTATTAGGATACGGGTTGTTCTGGTTCCTTTGTAGATTACTCATGTAATTCAACTGCTCTACTGCAGCAAATTTCTCACAACACCCGTTGATGTAAGCCCCTCCACAAAACTCACATTTTTCTCCCGAAGTAACTAATGCATTTACTCTTGTCGGTGCTCATTGCCTTGAACATAACATGTCAAATTTTTTCATTAACGCTTCATTTTGAGCCAATAAAGCGTTAAGAGTCTCCTTTCCTTGACATATTTCTGGCATACCTGGAAGCATTTTAGCTTGCCCCCATGGTCTCTATTTTCTCCTTGACTTGTATATTGATTTCGCCATCAAAGCATCGCCAGCTACAGTATCAAATTTATCACGAGTACAATGAAAGATGGTAAGTTATTGCCACTCTGGAAGACCATAATTAGGATACTTCATCAGTAAGTCCTTGAACCATTCCCAAGCCTCATAAAGACTTTCGCCTTCGTGCTAATAAAAGGTAGTGATCTCATTTCTCGGTTTGACTGACCTTGATGGAGGAAAGAATTTACCCATAAATATTTTTGTAGCTCATCCCAAGTCGTGATACTTCCTTTAGGCTGAGCATTCAACCAGCTCTTTTCCATGTCCCTTAAGGAAAAGGAAAATAGATGGAGATGTATGGCATCATCACTAGCTCCATTAATCTTAAGCATATCACAAATATCTAGAAAATTTGTGATGTAGTTATTTGGGTCTTCCATGGGACTTCCCCCATATTGACTCTATTGAACCAAATTCATCCGTACTACCTTAATTTTAAAATTGTTGGCTCTGAACGGAGGTTTCATTATGCATGACACGTGTCTATCATTATTAGGTGAGCCATAGTCCCACACAGCTCTGTTGTCATCTTGTTGCAAATGTGCAACTCCATTTCCTCTATTGTTTTCTATACATCTAAGATTCACATTATTCTCTGCCATTTCCTCTTGAGAACTTTGCCCTTCTTGGACTTTTCTAGCCTTAGCTTCTTTTTGAGTGCTCCTTGCAAGCCTCTCGATTTTATGATCAACACAAATTAACACTATAAAAACTAAAAAATGACTCAATAATCAAAAATAACAAAAAAGAAAGAAAAAAAGCTAAACAAAACAAAACACAAAGCAAAGAAGCGTCTAAGTTAGCACTTTCAAATTTCTTTGAATATTAGCACAACCCTTAATCTCTAGCAACAATGCCAAAAACCTGTTAGGGATTTAGCAAGTGCACCAGTTGCACAAGTAATACAATAAATTAAGAGTAAAAATATCATTCCCTCGAAGATTAAGTGGCTAACTACCCAAAAAATTTAACATAATTAGTTAGACGAAAGCATTTGGATTGAAGCCAGCTCTAATCAAAACTAACAAAGTAAAAAGCAAATGATAGTAAATTTTTATAAAGTTTTCTTAAACGACAGCAAAGAAACACTTAGAAAGAGAAATTAATCGATTTAAAAACCTAGAGTTACTAGTCCTTCTCCTCCATCTTAAAAATTGTAAAGCCTCTCTCACGCAATTATAACTCTATCAACTGTATAAGTTAATCCTAGTTTATTCTAATAACTTAAAAGAATTCTTCCGAAACTCAATTAAGATACTTAATACCTACTCAATTTCTTAAGTAAGTTAAGTCTATACTAACTAACCCAACTTTAATTAAACGAGATTAACTAATATTCCTATTAGTTAACAAGCGAAAACACTTAAGGTCTACGCACTTGTTCTTCCTATTCAGAGTTCTACTCTCACCTTCCTTTCCCAAGATCGATGACAGTAACAAGCAAAAATATAGATTGATCATATCTATATTAAGCAACAGTAAAATGAATAAGAAGACTTATATTGATTGAATAAAAGTTAAAAATAGATGAGAAAAAACAAAGTCTAATATGGAGTTGAGTTTATAGTAACCCTAGAGAGAAAATTTAGCTACTCGTGGAAAGTAAGTAACAGCAAACAGAAATAAGGGTAAAAAGCCATGAATCTAAAGTCAAATGGATGATTTGAGCCTCCAAGCCTTAAAAATCAGGTTTCCCTTGCTCTTCTCAGTAAAAATTGTGTTCTCCCTTTTGCTCTATATCAGAATACCTAAGAAATTAGCCTTTGTAGCTATTAAAACATTCCTTAGGTGGCAGAAATTTTGTTTCACCACTACAGCGGCACGTCTTCACCGCTGCAGTGATGGAGCACAACACTAAATGTTGAATAAAGGTCCTAAAAGCTGCAGTGGGTCGCTAAGGGAAGCAGTGGAGGATTTCTATAATTTTTCTTCAGCATACACTACTGCAGCGATGCGAACTCGCTGCTGTAGCAGTAAAATGGTAGAGATAGTTGCTGATTTTTAGGAAGGTGGCACTGCAGCAGTGGAAGGCAGAAACATGATAGTTTATCTGATTTCTTTGCTGTAGTTCCAATCTTTCAGCTTAAGCATTGAGTTGCAGACTTCTACTTCCTTTTTTTGGCTTCTTTGCTTAGTAGAACCATAGCTTCTTCTTTTTCCATGGATTCCAATATTTAAGGCCTGCAATTAGCTCACAAAAGTAGCACAAATCACTAGCAAAAATTGAAATTCAATATGAAATCCACAAGAAGCTATTAAAACTAAAGAATTGATTAAAAGGACAAATAAAATTCAGATTAAGCATGTTCAGGCAAGTTGAAGGTAAAATAATTAAATAAAAAGCACTAAATTAATGTTAATTTGAGAACTTAACAGATATCTTTCTTGAATTTCTTCCAACGGATCTTTTACACCTTGGGCTATAAATATAACCCTCAGATGGTGTCAAATCAACTTGAATACATTCTCTTTGACTCTGAAATCTTTGATTTAACTTCTTGCCAATCATTTACTGATTAGAAAGCTTTCATCTATATATATACTATGTTTTGAGTGAGTTACTTTCTGTACTTCTATCTTTTCTGATTTTATTAATTCAGGAGGGTTTCCTTGAGGTTAAGTTTGAGTGAAACCACATTGTAAGGGGGAGAGACACCCTTGAGAAAGAAAAGTTTTCTGTTGTGGCTCATAAGTGCCTATTTGTATAAACTTGTCATTATTAGTGAAATACTTAAATAGTTGTCTTGAGAACTAGATGTAGGCTTGATTTAAGCTAAAACTAGTACAAATACTTGTGTTAATCTCTCTTTCTCTCATCTCCTTTATTGCTTAAAGATTTATCTTTGACTATTTGCACTTCAAAGTTGTTCATCTGGACATTGCTCTGTTTTCCTGTTGTAAAAAGGCTTGGCATTGATTTTTAAATCTTCTTTTACTTCCAACAAATGTTAGTAAATTTTTTATAAATCCAATTCACTCCCTCTTTGGAGCTAGCTATTTCTAGCATTATCCATACATATATGTACATCAAGGCATCATGATTCAAGTCCAAATATCAAATATTATAATAAAGCATTTGATTGTCTCATACTAAATCCAATCATCACAATTCAACAAAAGTACAATATGAAAAATGAAATTATCTTTAACACGTCATAACAGAGTGTGCACATGATGTGTCCGAGATTAAGCAGAATTAAGTAACAATATCCCCAAGATCCCTCCTAGTGTCCTAAGTGACTACAGAGTATCCTAAGACTAAAAAATAAACTGAATAACCAAACCTACCCAGGTACGAAAAGTCCACCAGAACCTTGCTACTCCTTAAGTTGGGTTTCCTTGATGGTAACTGGATCTGAAAAAAATGTAACAATGAGTGTGAGTTTACAAAACTTAGTGAATGTTATGGCTATGCTATAATAGTCGTTGGGCCTAAATCTCAAACCAAAATTAAAGTTTAGTAACCATACTAGATACTCAGCATTTGCAATACACCAAACATAGTGTATATAAATGATGATGCCAATCAGGAGCGAAGTTTGCCCAAGCCACCTCCTTGTCATGATGGCCGCAAATCATCCAGCTAGAGGTACTTGTCAATAACAATTTGCTAATCAAGAGTCTACTTCACCTAAGCCACTTCCTTGCCATGACGGGATCTTACCTCACCGGTTGGGGCGCCAATTAGGAGTCAAACTTGCCTAGGCAACCTCCCCGACCTCACCATCAGGGTTGCCTCTTACCATTCACCAATCAAGGCACCAATCGAGAGCTAAGGCCACATCTTTGACCTCGCCATGCAGGTGTATACCAACTAGTACCAAACATCATCAATTCATAAATTCAACATATACATATATTCCATAATATTAGTCCAATAATAACAAAACCATACATCTAAAACATTATTCACATGTTCTATTGAACGAAATTTTAAACAACAGTTCATCCCACTGTATTGGTATTGTAACACTCGAGGTCCTCAAGTATTATTGAAATTTGGTTTTACGGTCAAGTGGTTGGATGTAGGAAAAAATTTTCATCCTCGGTTAAGGAAATTCATGGATAGAGTGTGGTATAGTATGTGAAGTTGTAAATGGTTGAGGTATGTGGGGTTGCCACAATAAAGGCGAATGGATAATGAGACCGTGGAGGGACTAGGGTGAAATAAGAATGTTTATGTAATACAGTCTTACAAAAAAATGGAAAACAAGGTTAGTAGTGTGTTAAGAGCCAAGAATTGGGCTTAGAAATGTGTAAGTGTTTTGTGTGTGGTGAATACATCGAGATGGAGAAATTACAACCTTGCCAATGTCTAATTTTGATTAAGAGAGTATCAAATGGCAAATTGGTAATTTCCTTAGGAGAGCATAATTATATTCATAACAAATATACACACTTATTAGCCCATTTCCCATCTCTCACACACACTATCCATTTCAAACCCTAGCTCTCACCTTTCCCCATCTCCTCTATCCAAGTGCACCACCCTAAACCTCCGGCAACCGATCTCCAACAAAGGGTCTGAGCTTCTGGCAACCAAGCCTCACCGGAGGAAGGAGTAGATAAGGAATTAACTCCTTGAAGCATCTTCTACATCTTTTGAGGAGGATTAGCTAGCTTGGATAAGAGGTGAGGGGCTTCTACTTTACCTTGCTTGGAATTCTCTCTCACACTTTATTGTAGACATATCTACATATATATTTGTGTAGTTTCAAGTCACAAGTTGAGCATTAAATTCCATAGATGTATTATATATGGTGAAGGAATGATCTTCTATACAGTTAACATATATATATATATATATATATCTACATGGAATGTGATGCACGAGATTGACTTGGAAATTACTGCGAGTTACATTGTATTGAATTATATTAACTGGTTAACTTATGTATGAAGAGTAGTGATTATAGAATGGATTGTTGTAAGTTTTCAATATCATATTTTTGTGGAATTCATGAACTTATTGTTAATACTGAAATAGTTAAGGAATATGCACCTATGTGAATGGTTTTTATGGATGATTGTGTGTAATTAAAACAATGTATACATGCATATATTTAATTGTGTGCATGTATAATCATACCAATGGTTATGGGAGCAACTTGAGGGGTGCATATGCATGTACTTACCCATTTATTTTCAAATTGAGTATAAGGGAAATGTGTACATGCATACACATACACACACACACACATATATATATACATACATACATACATAGGTATACTCATACATGACCTATAAGGTTTCATGATATATGCCTTAAAGTAAGTATGTATGTGAATATACCTACCCGTGTTTCTCCTTAGGTGAATATGTACACATCTATACCCCCTCGTACATAACTAAACTCATTTATTTGAAAATGTGATATGGTTATATGTGTACACACATTCAAACACACATGTGTATAGATATTGATACATTAAGAATGTGGTAAATGATTGTGACATGAATAACTCGATGGCAATATATAAATGACTATGGAAGTTATTGATGGAATATTGTATTAGTGTGATATACCTCTTTAATAATAAATGTGGAACGGGCCATAAGTATGTGTTATGGTTCATGATGGATGATGAGACTGTATGAGTTGTGAATGATTGGAATTGCTCTTGAATATGATTGATTGATTTTTTTGTTGTTATTCATATGCCGTGCTGAGGTGGGGCATGTATAAACTATAAGCAATGCTGAGGTGTGGCACTTGCTATGCATACACAGTACTGAGATAGGGCACATATAAACTATGAGCAGTACTGAGGTATGGCACTTGCTATACATATACAGTGCTGAGGTGGGGTACTTAGTAAAAATTCTATTTGCAATATCATTCTTATTATAACTTGATTTGATGCCTCCTTAGCTAAGGATGTATGGTTGATATAATTCTTTCGAAAGTGAAATTTGTGCTGGTTCTCTGTGAATAGATCTTCAGTGTATAAGTGAGTATATCTGTAACCATAGGCATGATTGCATCATTATTTTCTCTTTTTTTCCTTATACATATTTGGATTATATTTATGTTTAGAGGTAGGATAAAGTTTCCATCACTAGGTCAGCGTGACTCATACTTAACTTTTTTTTTCAGGAATAAAAGAAGTAAAGTGATGGTAACGATTTGTGTTTAATCCCCTTAGTTTGGAGAAAGGTACATTTTTGTTCTCTTTTCTTTTGTATTCTAGTTGGCTTTGTAATCGAGTAGGTCAATTAGGTTATGTGTGTTAGCTAAGACTTGGTTGTTACTTCAACTTATGTATGGTTTGATTATAGGTATAAATCGTGATGAGGCTGATATAGTTGGAAATAATTGGCCGATTGGTTTGATTTGTATGATAAAAGAAAAATTAACAGAATGGCTTATAAAATTTATATATAAGGCTGTCATATATTGTTGCGGGTTCGAATAAAAGCAAGGCTTATGGAAGAGGGATTGAGTCGTCTTCCATGCTAGTCACATGCTCGGTGTTGGGCTGTGACACATATGTAACATCAAATTTTGCATGCTTTAACAAAATCAGCAATACTTCACGCCTCCTATAGATATTATTATTCGGACATAAAATATTGTGTTAATCAATTTTAATTTACATTCTAAATTCTAAACTTTAGAATTAATCCCAAAATGTGATCTTCAATTTTAATTTACGTTCTAAATATTGTGTTAATTAATTCAGAGTTTCTTTACTACTAGTCCCAAGAGTCTTCCCTATATCACCCTACATAATACCCGATCACATATTCGTATTAAAGCACAATCGTTCCACTCATCTGGATTCTAAAGTTAACCTTTTTACCATGTCTAGAGCGTTATCTAGAGGGGTATGGGGTGTAAGATAGCAATTCATAACTACAATACAAGATATTGCAAGAAAAGTTAAAGTATGAAACCAGAAAACTGCATGTTTCTACACATGACCTATCGTCACTATTTTAGTCATAAATTCCAAACGGTAAAGAATGTTTGAACAATTTTCATTGCGTTGAAAAATATACTCATAGGGCTTTCCAATGATATCTAATTCGTTAAAAATGAATTTTGGATGAGGGAGTTATGACTGTTTTAATCAACATGAAAAACATAGTATGAAAATTTGGGTTTCTTAATTCTTACATTTGTCTCCAAAGTGCACAAGTGAGCTAGGTCTTTTTCCTCTTCCTTGAGTATGGACAATGGCTAGATTTAGGAGAGTGAGAGTTTGGTCAAGAAGATGGCTAGAGTGATTTGGTGGAAAGGAGGCACCTAGGGTTCTCTTTTCCTTGTAAAAGGGTGGCTAGGGTTTCAAGAAGGCAATATAGTTTTTAATTAATATTTATTTAATTATTTATCAATTGAGTGTTCTTAAACTTCCTATTGGATTATTGTAACAAAGTGCAAGGTGGTGTGGAGTAGGGCTCAAGGAAGGGAAAGAGATTGATTTCTTTCTAGATCCATTACAATTTTCCTTTTTGGTTTGGTGAAGACTTTCCTAATTGCTTTACATGCCTATACCTTCCTTATTTCTTGTGATTTTCTTTCCTTATCTTTCACATCACCAATTATTTATTTCCCAAAACCTAATAATTAATTAATTAATTTAATTGTTTTTATTTAATTTTCCAATATCATAAGTCATCTTACACGCCTAGTCATCTTAGGCTTTTTTTCTCTTTTATTTGTTTTATTATTAAGTCACTACTTATAAGAACCCTCATCAATTTCCTCTTTGTTAACTACATAAATACCTCTGAAATTTTATGCCTCAACTCCTCCAGGATCATCTGTTAATAATTTATTACCCTGATCTACATGCCACTAATTTGGCATTACAGATAAACCTTTAATTGATTCTCATCATTTCCCTTACCAGCTCAGATTGTGATCTGCACAAAAGAAAATAAACAATGTAGTATATAGCATCCATGGTTCCACACAATTCACATAATTGAAGAATTGCACACGCACACAGAGATGAAAATGGCATAATTCCCAATACACAGTCAGAAAGTGAAACAAACATAGGATTTTTAATTGTTGGCATCATAGTCATTGCAAGCTTAAGTTGGAGATTACTCTTCCTTACAAAACAATGTAACTCTAATTCTTTGGTACACAAACAATTTGGGTCCATAAAAGGTTAGTTCATATAATTTCAAATGCTCACATGCTTTTAAAAGCGTTGATCATGCAACAAGATATTTGAATACAATGAATTAAGCACAAAATATTCATATCAAAATTTTTGCTATATATATATATATTGGTACTAAGCATTGCACTCCCCTTATAAGTATGATTTATGCAAATTAGAAATCTAAGGGTATAACAAGTCATATATTAAATCATATATAACATTATCCATACATGACTATGCAATGCTCACATCATAAGGCAACAAGCAATAAACCTCAATGAATGTCAAATATAGATACATTAGAGGCTTTATAATTTGATACCTTTACCTTTGTAGTTGAAGATTGCTCTTTTCTTACCCATTGCTTCTCCTTTTGAGTCTTGACCTTTGAAGTCCCAACAATTGGTATTTGAGAAGCTTTCCTTGATGATTCGTCCCTTGCTAGTCCACTTTGTCCATCCTTGTAGGAAAATTTCTACATATTTGAAGTACTAAGAGGACATTTTGGTACCCATCTCAATTTAGGTCCTTGAATGCTAGTACTAGGATTCTTAAAACTTTTAGGAACCCAAATCTGTTTCTTTCTTACATGAATTTTTTTTTCCAATGTGACATAGATGAGAGATATTTCCTTCATGACCACAATAATGACAAGTGATAGATGTGTATGCATTTTGAAGGCTTTTAGAAATTTTTGCCTTTTGTTAGGAAAGTCTTTCAAATTATTTCTTTCAAAATTCTTTCTCAACTTTCCAAAAGATACATCAATATTTGCCTTTACTTCAACATGCTTGGAAGAAGTTGAATTGTCATCATGCAAGTCATTTCCAAAAATTAAATCACAAGTTCAGCATTTAAGATTCAAAGATACTTTCTCATGCAACTCATCATATGTATCTCGTGATTTATCATGAGAAGAGCTAGTGGGAAATTTGGAATTATCATATACCTCTAAGTCATTTCAAGCCAAAGAATGAGAATTTTCCAATTTTTGTTTCCTCTTTTTGGGAATCTTCCTCTTTTCTATTGTTCACCATATGTTATTGGAAGAGTTCCTTCTCAATTAGGCTTATATTGGTCTCTTAATTTCATGTTGATTATCTTCAAGAGGCACAAAGCATTTTTCTTCATCATATATCATCTCTTGAAATCTATCAACACCCATAACTTCAACAACATGGTTAGAATCATATAAAGTACCAAGAGTATCCCATATATCTTTATCACTAAAGCAATTTTTAATTTTTGCATAATCACGTTCGTTTAAAGCATTATATAATACATGCATAACTCTAATGTTCAAATAAATAACTTCATATCATGCTTATCCCATTCTTTTCTTGGTTAAGACAAAACCATCTTGTATTACATTGCATAAATCTAGATCAAGATCTTCAATATATAATTTCATCATTCCTTTCTAATACATAAAACTAACATTTTTAAGAAAAAAGAGGTTTAGTAAAATCTAGGCCTTCCATCAAAGTAATACCTTCCATGGTTGCCATAAAAACTCTTGAGATGGTGAAATCCTTTAAACAAGAGCCTTGCTCTGATACCACTTATTAGACAAGGTAACCATACCCAAGAGGGGGTGAATTGTAGAGGTGTCAAAACGGGTCAGCATTATGTTGGGCCAGCCCTCCATGTGAGGGCTGGCGGGCCAAACAAGCCAGCATGCAGTTTTTTTTAAAAAAATTTTTGCTTTTTTTATTAAAACAAAAATTAATAAAAAAACAATTCATTTGCTTAAAAAAGTGAGAAAGATATAGATTTAGAGATTTGAAACTTTAAAAAAAAAGCTAAAAATGTAATCATTCATTTTTTTTTAAATTATTCTTTCTCTTTTTTTAGTGTTATCTTTTCTCATTAATTAATAATTAAGATCAAATGATTATACAAATTTAATATGAAATTTTCTTCAAATGATGTCTCTTACTCCCTTTGTATTATTTAGTTTAACATATATTATTAATATTTAATATATATATATATATATATATTAAATATTAGGCCAACCCACTGGTTATGAGCGGGTTGGGCGAGTCAAGCCAATTTACCCTGGTCCTAAATAGGCTGGCTTTTAGCCATCCCAGCTATCACGCCCCAAATCTAGGGACATGACTGGCACGGCGGTGAATCTCATATCACTACTGTAAGCCTGACACTATACATGCTCAGCATATAGAAGGCATAAAAATAATTCACTTATAAAATTTAAAAGATAGATGAACTAAATCTATTAATGGTTTCTCCACGACATCACAAACATCCTAGAAGTTCTATTCACTACAGAGTAACTCAACCGCCCATACATACCCAGAGACACTGCTATCAACCTGAAGCCGAAGAGGGTTGTGGACTCAGAGACTCAACTACTCCTCTCGCAGAGACTCACTAACTGACCAAAAACCTACAAGGGTGCACAATCAAAAGGTGAGTACAAAAGATACTCAATGAGGGAAGACAACACCAATAAAAATTGTAACCTGTGCACCGCTCATAAGAGTGGGACCTTGGACAGTATCCCATCTACAACAACAACTAGTCCAACCTGATTAAACAAGGGTATACTGACCACAACATAAAATGTATATAAGATCATACTTACCAAACACAGTGTGATTATATATTTATGCCCAACATGTATAAACGTGAAGTTTCAATCAAACAAACAATAAATTTATTCATAAAAAGGGAGCCACCGAGGCCATATTACAATAAGAAGGCCACCGAGGCCATTCATGTTAATAATTATTTAATAATTCCTCGCCTTTCCTTCACATAGTCAGCATTCTCTAGTGTGGCATTCTTGAGAGATAAGATCTCTTAGCCATATTGTGACTCGTTGCCAGACTGTTCTACTGACAACTCAATGATGCACCGTTCAGCATCTTGAGTCACCTAGATCAATTTAGCCCCATAGGCTTTTCACATATTTTTCCTATAAAAGTAAAGTTGTCGAACCGAGCTAACCCGGCCTGTTCAGGCTGGCCCACTGCAGGCCAGAAAAAATGGGCCAGGCCAAGCTAGGCCACTTTTTAAATTGGCCAATATTTTGAAAATTCGACCCTTTTTTAGGCGGGCTGCGGGCTAAACGAGCCAGGCCTCTAGCCTATTTTATTTTATTTTTTATTTTTTACATCTGGAAAAATAAAAAAAAAATTGATTCCATATTCCAGATCCAAATCCTCCTCCTTCTTCATTATCATCATCATCATCTTCTTCTTCTTCATCTTCAAATCCTTCTACACCAGTCGGGATGATTGTGAGCTTGTGGCTGCTGAAGAGGATTCCAATCTAAAACTCAAAGGACCACAAAGAGCCAAGAACTGTGACTATGAGGAGTCGAGGACGATGGATGGCGAGGATTACGAGGATGCCAGATAGTGAGGATTGATACACAAGTACGTGACGACTGTTGTACGAGTCAATGAAGTAGAGCTTCGCTACGCCATGCATGGCTGTGTCCTACTTGCTGACCTACTGGTTGAGGACATTAAGGTAAGGGTGCTAGGTTTGTCTCGTGTGAGAGGACTAAGGAGTATTGATACTAAGTTGAGGGTGAACTGAAGGTGAAGAGGCAAGGAGGACAGTGAGGTGACAAGTAAGAGACTGAGGTCTGAGGGTGCGTCTGTAACTTTGCTTCTCTCATAGTCTCACTCTCAGCAATAGCATTAATCAAAATTACAAAAAAAATAATAAAAAAAATCAGCGGGTTGGCGGCTAACCTGCGAGTTAGGCGGGCTAGGCCTAAAAAACCTGGTGAAAACTGGCCTCTTCTTACAAAGCCTAGCCCATTCTAAAAGTGGGTTAAACGAGCCCGTTTTGATAGCTCTACATAAAAGACTTAAGTGGCACCATTACCAATCACTTGGCCATATTAATATAAATCAAGAATTCCTCACCGTGTACCATCACAAGCAACTGACGTAATCTTATTCATAAGGGCCACACAGGCTATTAAGATTATGGGACTCTTCCTACAATGCACCGTCTCAGCAATTGGGGTCACCCATATTCAGCTTAATCACATAAGTCTCTAATTAAAAGGTTCAACAATTCACAAATTCAATTCTAATTATGATAATTGCAACCAAGATACAATAATGTTACACCACAATTCAATTAAGAGTATCATTCTCTATTATAATATATTACATTCACCAATCAATTATGTAAGTAATATTATGTGTCATACTTATCATGCATATCCTAACAAGAAAATAATTACTTACATGATTATAAATACAAACAAATTCATTTATACATCACTAGATTGAATTCTAATTCAAAATCGAACTCACAACTTACTATTAGTACATTAAAGCATAAAAATAGGGTTAACCCCCTCCTCTTTCCTTTTATAAAATACAACACTCACATATCATATACCAAACCAACTCATATAAGGAACACACACCCGCATAAAGAGAAAAGCATCCAACACACCATGTCCCTAACAATACCATGATAGCAAGGATAATCTAGATTAATACGGTAAATTTATCCTTCCAATTCAAATAAAGGTATAGGTAAACCCTTCAGTATGTTTAATTCAAAGAGTGTACTTCACCAATTTTAATTATCATGGTTCCACCTCTCAATACAACATATCCTCCCAAATGACTCTCATAATTTCATTTGCATGGCCAAATTTCACACAACTAAAAGAAACACACAAGACTATTCTAATTCAGTCATCACATAAGCTTAATTATGATATCTTTAACCTCTAAGTGCATATATGTAGTTTATGAGCCACTAACTCATCTAACATTCCAATGTAATAAGAAAGTTAGTATAAGCCTATCACGAGGCTACTGGGACTCATAGCATACTTGAGTAGGCAATATATTGAATTCTTTACATACTAACCAAAATACAGGGATTCACCCTTAGGATAATTATACTCTCATTATATCACGATCACACATATAAAGAATTTCAAATAAATAAGAATACAAACCATTCAAGTTTAAAGCAAGAGTGGTGTTTATCTCTTACCTTGTTTCCTTGCTTGTTTACCTTAGCTAGTCCCTAGGTGTATGGAATATGCATCAAAGAATTCATCCCTAGGAGATAACCATGTAAAAACATGTCAAGGTCACAAAATAGAGAAATCTCTTACCGCTAATCCTAACCTTTGCTCACTCCTTTGGTCATAAGTCTTAAATGACAAATAATTTCCAAAAGGTCTTATATCATTAGAAATTAAACTCAAAGAGCTTTCCGCCGATATAAGATTTGCTAAAAATAGAGTTAGATGAAAGAGTTATGATCGTTTGAAAAATGTCTAAAAAAAAGCACTAAAGTATGGCTTAGCATGGGTGGTGCCTGGGCACCATGCACACTTGGCACCTAGGTGCCACGACCTTCTTCTTCCTATTTGCCACACCTGTCTCCTTCGGTGCCATGATCTGGAACTCGCGATTTAGCCTAGGTTTTTGCCTAAAATCAATCAAATATCCATTTGTTTTCTATGATTTCTTCAATGGCTTTTCATTCTTGATGTTCAAGGAGCATTTTGACACTAAAAACTTAGATTACAATCGAGTATAAAAGCTTAAATCATTAACTATTCATCAAGAACCCTAACTTTCACCATTTCCCTCTAATACTCTTTAATCTTATTCCCTACATGATCATTCCTTTAATTCTTAGTTCTTTCATCATCAACTAACATTAAGGATGAGTTTTAAACACTAACCAATCTCATATGCTCTCAATCAAGCCTATTTCCATCCCATGGGTCCAAAAATCTGAAAATGGGAGAAAAGATTGAGATGAGAGAAATATTCCCTTGTTTCATTGCATCTCAAGTGTGGTGGTTTGCCAGAGCTCGTTTCTTTGTTGGTGAGAAGTTGCTAGGCATCAGGAACCAAGAGAGACAGAGATTGAGAAAGAGAAGAAAGGAATAGGAAGGAAAAGGTGTATGATGAATATAAGATGGTATGTGGGGCCCACTTGTTCTTCTTTCAATTAGTCATTCCTTGAAAACAATTGACTAGCATATCATAAGGTATTGAAGTAACTTGATCATCACTAGGCACCCAAATACACTCCCTAAAATACTCATAATTACATCCCATTTCATTAAAATACCAAATTTCTCATATGTTTCACTTTAGTCCCTTTATGACCCAGTAACTCTCCATGTCCTTGAGTCCTGTGTTCATCCTCATCCCAAAGTTGCTTTATTGATTTATACACCGTGCCACTTTAAATCCTTGAATTTTCCTTCCCAGCAAAATGAAAAAATTTTCCTGCACTCAAAATATTCCTTAAGAAATTCCAGTAAACTAATATCCGAAAATGGTCACCCTTTAGGCGGGCTAAACAAGCCCAACTCGTCTGGTTATGCCTATTTTAACACCTCTAGTGAATTAGGTGTTATAAAAAACTTGAGTTATTTTTAAAGATCTTTTCAAAAACACTTCTAATGGAGGTGATTTCAACGGAAGATGGAGCAAATGACAATTAGTTCACTTGAAATAGATTTAAGAAAGTAAATTAAGCAACAATTGATCAATTCTTGAGGTAAAAATCAAATTAAAAATAGAGCATCAAATAATCAACTTAAAATGAAAAGAGTATAGGGATAGAAAAAGCAAACTCAAAGATTTATCCTGGTTCGGTTTCAATCCCAAGCCTACATCAAGTCCTTAAGACTTTTCCTTGAGATTTTCCACTATCTCCACATGTTTAATTGAGCACTTGTGAGCCTCTATAATTCTCAACTCACATTAGAGTTGTTTCTCTCTCTAAATCAAAACACCTCTCTCTTCCTAGAGTAAATCACTTTAAGAGATTCTTCACTTTTGGTTTCTTTCACAAGGGATGGACTACCCTTGTATTACAAAGCTTTCAAAAGAAAAAGATTGCTCAAACAAGCTCTCTCTAAGAATAGATATACAAGATAAAGCTCTAAGAATTCAAATGATAGAGATTATACAAGTGTTGACTTAATGATGTTTGTATCTCTCTTAAAGATGGCAAAACAAGTAAAAGATCACATTATAACAATTGGGTCAGTCATAAAAATGTATTTTTGAGGTCATATATATAGGGTTATTTGAAATATAGCTGTTGGAGACCAAAAAGAATCATTATGTACTTTAAAAAAGCATTTTTCACATGTACTAAACTTTGAGGGTCTACCGGTCAACCTTTTGCTCAATGGAAAATACCAGTCAACTTATGGCTTTCTGATCCACTTTAAAAATTCATAATTTTCTCATTTGAACTCCGTTTTATGTAAATGATATATCATTGAAAAGCTTTTTGAGTCTAGTTTTCAATGAGATAATCAAAAAGTCATTGCCTTTTAATAGATAAGACCAAAACACTAACCAAAAGTCTAAAGCATTAAACTAGTCAACTTGCAGTTTTTATATTTAATTTAAATGGTCATAACTTTCTCATTTGGACTCTATTTTAAGCAAATAATATATCATTACAGTTTTTAGGTTTAATTTAAAAATTCATAACTTTGTCATCTAAGATTCTCTTTAAGAAAGTGACCTATCATTGAAAAATTCATTGAGTATAGTGTTAAATGACATAAGTTTTGTTCAAATATTCGTTGTATTTTAGGAGATATGATAAAAATAGTAACCAAATGTCAAAATCATATTTTTGTAAAAATTCATATCTCAACATCTTTTAAATTTAAAACATGTGTGTTTGTTCAAAATGCATTAAACCAATAAATGCATGTTCTGAATAATGGAATTTCACATGAAATTTCTTAGCCTATTGTAAATATACCCAGTTAAGCTTATAGGCCATCTTGATGCAACCAAACTTTCAAAACTTCAGAACTTCTAATTCTTCATTTCTTGGAGCATCTATCTTGTTTCTTGCTCCTTTGAGTGAAGCATGACATTGTATTTCATTTTCTTCAATCCAATGCTCACTCTTCTTGTTTTGAACCCACCTTTACAAAGGAACATTTTAACTTGCAAATCAAATAGTTATTTCAATTCATAGTAACGAACATGATTCATGTATAAAACATTGCACATTAAATATTATAACCATGTTTAACTTATAGCACAAGAGAGACATATATGAACTACACTTCTCACATATTTTTCATCATCAAAACTACAATTCTCACATATTTGTTATTATCAAAACTTATAGCATAACGCCTTTAGGCTAACAACATGGTTTGCCTCATTTTCTTCCATAGACTTCTTCTTCGCCACTGCTCTCATCAAATCTCCTAGACGATGTTGGCATCACCTCTGTTTGCTAGCCGTCACCACACTAGAACCTCGCCTCGCCAACCCCATTACACTGGTGAACCCAAACCACCTCCAATGGATGAGGATACTATAAAACCAAACAGTTAGACAATGCCAACCTATTCATCCTTTCACTGGCCCTAACCTTTCTCTCTCTCTCTCTCTCTCTCTCTCACATACATTCAGATTTTTCTTTTTGAAAAGTTTAACGAAAATAAGCACATTTTATTGTCTATTAAACTTAAAACAAGGGAGCATTTTTGGCTTCCGAGAGGAAGGGGAACTTATGGAATGAGATTGCAATGTAGACCCTGAAAGCAACATGAGAAGGGAGGTATTTACATATCCAAAATGACACAATAGCCCCTTTTCCCCATTTTGTCTTTCCATATTTTTGGTTCGCCTCCTTTAAAATTTGCTCTTGTTTTCCCTTTTTCCTGGCTTGAACACCTCTCCTTCGCTGCCTCTGCTTCACTAGAGTTGGGAACTTGGCTTCTCTTACTTGCCCCTCATTCTTCTTATTTGATCTAGGTTTAGGGCCTCCATTGTTGACCCTTGCTTGGTTGCCCAAGAATTCAAGGTAAGCTCTAGAAGCATCATTCATGTTTTCAAACTTTGTTCCATTTTCATTTTGTTTTTTCAACAATATTGAGAGATTTAGGTCTAAAAACTGTAGGGGAAAAAAGGAAAGGAAACTCCATATGATTCCTACGTTTCTCTGTTACCCAACTCGGCATTAGCAAGCCAGGATTCCAATGTGGCAATGGCTAGTAAACGAAGGTGGTGCCGACATCATCTAGGAGATTTGGTGAGAGCAGTGAAGAAGAAGAAGAGTCATGGCAGAAAACTGAGGCAAACCGGGTTGTGCACGATGTAGATATCTAGTCATTGGGGCGAGTTGCTAGAGCAGGACATGTGGCAAAAGAAAAAGGGTTGTTTAAGAAAAGGGGGAACTGGGTCTTTTTGAAAGACAAAATGAGGGGCTGGGACTTTTGTGAAATTTTCTCCTTTAAATAAGTCCTTAAAAAAATCCATTACAAAGAAAAAAAAAGAGTTGGTGATCCAACGGCCCATAGAGAGATAAACACTCTGCTTCCTCAACTTGGGGAGGGGGGTTGATGAAATTTATGTGTAATTTATACAAACTTTATTATTCTGTTTGTTGGCCGATTAATTTGTTTGTTGAGTTAGTTAGTTAGTTAGTTTGGGCCTGGGCCGTTTAGCTGTTTTAAGGGTCCATTTATATGTTTTATTCATGTTTGTAACAGGTGTGTGATTTGGATTAGAATAATGCAGGTATAACCCGTTTTGGCCCATATTTGAAGTAGAAGAGATCTTAAGCTGCAAGTATGATATAATTATTGAAGATATAAGAAGCATTCTCGCTAGTTATCCTAAAGAAAATTATTTGTGAAGCTAATTAGTGTGCGAACTGCTTGACAAAACTAGGAGCTTAAGGCACCATCCACCTTTGTATTTGGAACGAACCTTCCAACTAAGATCTCTCTTGCTTTACTTGTTGATTTTATTTGAACGATGTTTTTTAGGTTGTAGCTAAATTTTCACTTTGTTTTGTTTCCTTTTCTGTATCAAAATAGAAAGGAACTTATATACCTTGACATTAATGGTAGAAAACTCTACCTTGGTGAGGTTTAAGATTTTCATCATTAAATTCATTTTTTGAGATTCTAATGATAAAAAAAACTGAGAAAATTAATGATTTAATTTCTCAAAAATAATTCTCATCTGAATTTGATTATATAAAGATAAAATCTTTTGATTTAGTCCTTAAAAATCACTCTCCTTTCAAAATCTTCCAAAGATAAATCTTTTCAATTTAGTTTCCTAAACATTTACTTCAATCAAAATAGTTATTTTGTTAATTATGCAAGAAGGTAACCGACGTAGCCGTTATATATATATACTTCTCAAGTGTTTTCAACTTCTAAAATAATGTTATTTTTGTCTCACAAAACCTACAATTTGAAGGGACCATATATTTTGATTAAGAGAAAATGTTAGAAAAACTAAATTTAAATAATTTATATATCTATAAAAATAGGTATCAAGTCTAACCCTAAACTACTAAATATAACCCACAATTTTGCAGGATTGTATCATCAACATCATCTTGTGGGAGATCTGACATCTATTTTTCTTATTTTCAAGTGCTAAGAGTATAATATATTATATGTATAAAGTAAATAAAAATTACTATTATCACTCCATCAAAATTAGCCGCTGAACAGTTGGTCCTATCAAGAACCATTTAATTGGCAAAAAAAAAAAATCGGTGGTACATTAATCATTTCATTGAACGTTTATCCATTTGGTTGAGTTGTCATTTTCCCTCTGCAGCAGCACTTGTTCATACCTACAAATGGAGTAAGCAATTATTCTTGTTATCCAGATGAATGTCGATTCCGGACATTGCCTAATATTCACAGCATCCCAATTTTTTTTTTTAAAGAATACGAATTTTGGGATTTATGCATTGTGAATTTTTTTAAAACTTTGTATTGTTGAATTTCCACATTGGTGAGAATAATGTGTTTAAGACTTCTTGTATGGACTTGGCATCCATCTCCTTGTGAGTTAGCTTTTGGGGTGAATTAGATCTAAGTAACATACTTAATGTGGTATCAGAAATAGATTATTCTCTTAATGATAGGCTGTTCGTGTTGGGCCACCCATTATTCTCGTATAGTTTCATGCTCTAAAAGTCTAGTCCAAAGTGTGTGTGAGTGTATTGAAATCTCATATTAGAGAAAATAATGTATTTCAAACTCCTTATATAGACTTGAGTGTCCCTCTTCTCATGAATTAATTTTTTAAGTGAGTTATACCTAAGTAACATACTTAACATGTACCTAAAATTTTATTGAATTTTAACTAATTTCTTTTGGAGTAGGTCAAATCAATAAGGTGTAAAACTTTTTCAAACATTCCACTTTTAACAAATTTGAATTGAAAATCTTATTTAAAAAGAACAAATGTAGAACTACTTGAAACAATTAACTTCAAACTCTTTTGATTTTACCAAGACTATTTTTTCACTCAGTAGAGTAAAAAACAAATCATTTTCGAAATATAACTTAACTAAATTTGTGAATTTTGAATATATAAGCCAAAAGAAAACCAAGACTGTTAGATGGATGACATGTGTAATATGTCAGACCAACCAGTCTAAGTGAAAACTGCATGCTTCGCTGGCACTCCTACGATATGTTTGTCTAAATTTCGACCTAATAAAAAATAAAAGAAAAAACAATTCATATCATCCAATGAATTAAATAAAACTGAAACTGATGGGAAGTGGGAATTATTTTCTCATTCATGCATATCGTTTATTGACATTTCACAATGGAAAAAAGTGAGCCCGCCTAAATAACTCTATTAATACGAGTTTAGTACGTAGAGGTTCAAAACGGAATTGACATGTTTTTCACAAAAGAAAAAAATTAGACTAATTTGATAAAAATTATTTTTTAAGGGTCAAAATGAAAATAATATTCTCAACTTAAGCAATTGTATAATTCATCTTCTAAATGTTAAAAATTGAGAATAAATCACTTTAAATTTTAATTTTGTATAGCGTAAGCCCTTTATTGACTTTTTTAATTTAAAACTTTACCACTATTTATCCTTATAAATTGAATAAAGACTAAATTGGGAAAAAAAATCCTATACTAGCGTCCTAAATGATAAAATAATGGTTTTTTTCATTAACTTCTACATTTTTTACACCAAAAAAAATCTTTTAAAATGATACGCTAGATGTAATTTTTAATATCGCCTTTTTAAGTTTATATAAACAAGTAATATAAAAGTTTTAAATAAAAAAAGTAACAAAAATGTTATGATATACAAATTTGAAAGTTCAGATAAATTTATTTCCATTCTTAAAATTGAAGACCTTTGAAACCCGAATACTAAACCATAAATTACACAATTAATCCATAACAAAAAGTTCTTTGTATTCTTATCCTTTTAAGATAAAAACTCATAACAAGTTTTTTTAGAAAAAAAAAAAACAGTGATTCATTACTCTTTCAAATTATTGAGCGATTGGGTGCTTCGTCAGTTTCCTTAACTGCCATGGCAAATTATAGCAAAAGGTGTCTGAAAATATTACAGGGCAGAATCAATTTCATGCTTCTGTCATGTAAAAAAGCTGGTTGGGAGTCAGAAAAATAAAAATGTTATATATATATATATATACACACACATATACACACTCACACAGATATATATATATATATATATATATGGTGCTGATCTGCTAGTTGCCTAGCTCTAACCATTTTTCAATACTTGCATGGTTGACTTTCTCTCTCTACATTCTAAGTTTAGCATTTTAGTGTTTGTAGCATCACTGCCACACCCACCAGTCTTCTGCTTCATCTGCAACACTGATCTCCAAATCATCACTGCAAAAGAAAAATAAAAATAAAAATAATATCTGGTAAAGGATTCTGAGATATGAATGAGGACCAGGGAAAACGGAAGAGCTTATCTAAAGATAGAATAGCTCAGTTCTCCAATACCACATCTTGAATAAGCCAAAGTGTGCTGATTGGAGGAGAAATACCATCTGGTTATATTATAATTAAATAATTATTGGAATAAGTGTTATAGGGAATGAATAATTTTATGGCAAATTAATTATAATGAATTTTTATTGATTTATCATGTAAATAAATTATATATATAACTTTTGGATGTATTTGGTAAAAATAGCTGATAAATTAACTGAAAACTTATAAGCTAATTTTTAATTTAAAACTAAAAGCTGTTAAGCTAGCTTATTGAATTAAAAGTATTTGGTAAAAGTAGTTATTGAATTAGCTGATACAAGTAAAATAACATAAAAGGACATATATTTTATAATTTTAAAATAATACAAAATAAATATATTATTTTTTAATTAAATTAATTTAAATTATATATATATATATATATATATATTATATAACGGTGAGGAATCAAGAGATTGACGGCGAGAAGACAACGGATGATGCAGTGAGATAAGGGTAGAATATGATAAGAGTATAATGAATATTTTCATAAAATAACAAGAGTAAAAAGAGAAAAAAAATATTAAAGTTATAAGCTATTCAAAGTAGCGTTTCAGAATAAACTATAAGCTATTGAAATAAGCTCGTTTACGAAATACTTCTAACAAGTTCGTAAACTAATCAAATAAGTTATATACTAATCAAATAAGTTATAAGCTAGATTTTTAGTATTGCCAAATACAGCCTTTATCAAATCTTCAAAAAAAATAAAATAAAAATTCACGCTTCTCATGTTACCTCACCCTTTTAAGGGGATAAGAAAGCCATATATTTGACTATTTAGCATAGAGATTGAAACGTACACGGAAGGTATCTAGAATATAGAAAGAAATAAAATACATCCATATGGATATCTATCACAATTATACAATCAAACATTTTTATTTGTAATTTATATGTTACCTTTTTTTTTTCGGTCGTGAAAGTTACCCTGTATTAAATGCATACATTAATCCAGTATCCTGTATTTTATAGTATATAAAACAAGGTCACTAGTCCCAGTTAATTAACTACAATAGATGTGTGTGTGTGTGTGTGTGTGTTTGTGTATCAGAAACAATTCTAGTGTAGGGAAAACACACCGAAGCTAAGAAATATTAGAATAAAGTTTCCCTTTCTGATAATTTGTGGCATTTGGAGTAGGATCATAAAACTATATATATATATATATATATATATAAAAGATACTTCTTCTTTCTTTTTTTCTGTTCAATACGATCCCATTTAGAAAAAAAAAATTAAGAATTGTGATTTGGACGTATCCTTTTACAAAGTTAGCATCCTTTCATTTCTATAGTCAATCACTATCTCTAAATTTCATTTGTTGTAGACTTTAACTAGTTCAGAAGCCTGATCAGAAAATCACTTCTAACATTAATTGAGTTAGATTAATATATATATATATATATATATTGCTCTTGAAAATAATATTTAATTCGTGCATATTGTATGAGCATAATTCCTTGAGGTAGCTAGAGAAACATTTTCTAGTATTTCTGAGATACAATTTTCAACATAAAGTGAACCCCAAATTAAATTATTTTTAAATTACAAGATATTGATCTCTTATTTTAAATACTTTTACTATATGGTGATAATACTTTTAAATTTTAACGTATGTATATTTTATTAAAAAAAGAGCAGCAAAAATATAAATATATAAAGAGTTTTTTTTTTAACTTTCTAAATCGACAATGTATGTAATATTCTAAAAGGAAAAAGTGTCAAAAATACTATTTTGCAAAAGGATTTACTTATATATATAATTAAGCAGTTAAAGTTTATTTATGTGGAATAATCAGAAGACCATACATTACTTTCCAAAAGTGCATTATTTCTTTCCTTGCAGGATATATTTACTCTATTATTGTAGAACTGAACTCCATTCATATTTTGATAAATGGTTCTTGCATAAAATTTATAGTCTAATTTAATCAAACATTGCTTAAAATTAAATTATATATCTATATTTTATAAAAAAAAATTATAAATACTCATGTGACAAAATATAAATAAAATTAAAACTAATTTTTTTAATACCAAAAGCAAACTCCCCCTTGAATATAGTCTCACACTAGCATACTCCATATGTTAATTTACACAATAAACCTATTTTTTGTCCTTAAAAGTATTCTTCAATGACAATTTGATCCTTAAAAAATAGTTACTCACAATTTTATTTCTTTAATTTTGAAACCGACATAAAGTAGTTTTTTAATCCATTCCCTCTATTAAGGCAATGAATGGAGGGACAATTTTGTTCAAAAAATTTTAAAATTCAGAGACTAAAATATTCAATCATATTAATATGTTAAAATGTCATATAATTCTATATTATTCTTAACCTAATAAATAACACTATACATCACTATATTAGCATCCATATCAACTTCTAAACTATTTTATATAATAATTTTAAAATATTAAAGTGGTCAATACCATTTTTTGAAGTACCAAGCCGTCATTGACATATTTTTATGATCTGAAAAGTGGGTTTGCTCTAATTTAAAGGAACAAACTTGATGAAAAAGCCTACATTTTCAGGCGATCGAAGTAATAGACTATAGATGTATTTATCTCCATATATTTTCCTCCAAAATTTTGGGTATCCATCACTATCTATCTCGACACCATCCTATTTTTCCTCGCAAAAATCAATTATTTAATTTCAGCCATGAAAGCTGATCTCTAGCCAAAGGTCGTATTGCGACAGATACTTGAAAACGACATATACTTAACAGTAAGCAATATATAAGGAAAGTGCATGGACAGCTCAAAAGATTGAGCTTTGCGATCTGTTTGTATAATAATAATAGATTTTGAAATAATCTAATAAAAAAAATTTTAACTTCTTGAAAGATCAAACTTTATAGATTAATCCCTATATATATATATATATATATATATAGTGAGTCTATGAAAAGCTTAATCTCATAAAGTACTAATGTGAGTTAAATCTAGTATAAAGAGTTAGTTTCTTACAAGGTAATAAACTTAGGTTTAAATTAATCTTTGCTGGGAGAAGTACTTACATTTATTGTCTAATAGTGCCTTCAACGGGATTGCCTCCTATTAAGGATACCCATAGGAAACCAAATGAAAAATATCTCTCATGGGATTGAATTTTTTCACCTATTACTATTTACATAGATCTTGAAGTAATCTATGTTATTTTAGCCTTAATTATTATTATATTTTAATAATTGACTATTGCTATCCAAGTGGGAGAATTGTTAAATTATATATATATATATATATATATATATATATATCCTATGTGGATTAGTATTACTAAATTATTAAAATATTTTTTAAATCATTAATATATCAACTATATTAATTGTGTTTTATAATATAGCATTTTAATTAATTCAATGAATATTGTAATTGAATTGAATCTAATTTGATTTATATTTCTCCTAATTTTTGGTGGCTCTTTTGACCTAGAACTTCACCAAATAGTTGTTAAGACAACATTCTTAAATGGTGATTATTCAAATGATGTGTACATGGATCAACCTGATATATTTTTTCAAAAATATGGTCAAAACCATATAGTATGCAAATTAAGATATCCATATACGTTTTAAAATTGGCCTTGAGGCAATGGTACCTAAAATTTCACTATGTTGTCACTTTGATCAACTTAAGGAGAATATGTGTTTGATTAGTGTTTTTATATGATGACTAGTGGGAGTAAGTTTGCAATTTTAAATATTGTACTCTTAGTTTTTTTTTTGGCCTGAAATTCAATGAGTATTCTTTACTCTACTAGTGGCACTTTGGTATATTATATTCTCCCTGTTAATGTGTCATAGTCAAGGAATTAATATTTTGATCTTTATATTAATTGAATAATTTTATCAGGCATGATATGTATTTATTATATTTTTTTAATACAATTGCTGATTATTTGTATAACTGTAACCTCACCTATCGTGGGTACAATTATACAAATTTTGTGAATTGAATGATTAATTTTTTTAATCATTATTTTATTGCATTAATAATAATTATACCCTATCGGTGTGTTATCATTAATGTAATTTGTTGTACAATGCACTGTTAGTTTTACGCTTATATCAATTATCTTTCGAATACCCTATCGGTATTAGAAACTTTGGTGATATAAGATTTGTGCATTATAATTATTACATTTCTCATTTATTATGGTTCGGGATCTTTAGGCCGGACCATCATAAGTAAGAAATTTTTTTCTAAAGGGCATGATTGGCTGTGTATAAGGAACTATTTAATTCTCTTATTGCATGATCACATCGTGTAAATTAAATGTTCCTTTTGTTGTTATAATGTCAGCCTTCTTTGTCTATGCTTGACTTCTGTCAAGACTTTGAATAGGATCAATTTTGAAGACTGGAAATAAAATAATCTTTAGATCTCTATTTGGCTATCACTAATATGGACTTGGCTTTGAGAGAAGAAGAGCCTGGTGCTCTTACTGCCTCGTCCATTGTTACTGAAAAGGCTTCTTGTGAAAAATGAGAATATTCAAACATAGTATGTCTCACAATGTTGAAATACACTATGAAGAAGTCAATTAGATAAACCATTCCAGAGAGCAAAAAGGTCTCGTATGCTTCCGCTGATTAATGTACGCTCAATTTTGTACTCATCCCGATATTATTTTTGCTATTAATGCTTTAGGGATATATTTGAGCAACACAGATTTAAGTTATTTAAAGCCGTGAAAAGGTCATAAGAAATTTGCAGGGAACCAAAGATCATGTGTTGACCTATAAGAAGTCTGATTAACTTCAGGTCATTAATTATTCTGATTCTTATTTAGCATGGTTGCCCTGACGACCGAAAGTCTACTTCCGGCTCTATCTTTTATGATGACATGAGTAGCTATCTCTTAGAAGAGTGTTAAATAGACTCTTACAGTTACTTTTACCATGTAGGCAGAGTATGTCGCTTGCTATGAGGCTACTTATCAAGCCATGTGGCTGAAAATCTTAATATTTGGCTTTCATATTGTTGAAAGCATTTCTAAGCCACTTGTGACATATTGCGACAATACTGCTGCTGTGCTTTTCTCTCAAAACAACAGAAGCTCTTCTCAATCAAAGCACTTTGATATTAAATATCTTTTTGTTAGAGAGAAAATTCTGGAGTTTCAGACTCGTATTGAGCATCTTGCTACAGAGAACATGTTAGCAGATCCACTAACTAAAGGCTTAACTATTAGAGCTCTTCATAATCATGTAGCTCATTTGGGTTTAGTTAAGTCTTTTGATGTTTTGGGTTAGTGGGAGTCTAAAATTTAATATTTACTTAGTGTCATTCTTATGAGATATGTTTGTGATGATGTCACTTATACTATCATATCTCTTAGAGCATTTTCAGATGCTTAGACCATTGGTCAGGATTGCACAAGGATCATATCCTTGTAATGTATGTTCTGACACCAGTTCACATATTATTCAAATCTTTTGTTGAGGATCTTGACATGTAAGATGCCAATGCCCTTATCGGACATGGTTATTGCATTGTCAAATACTTATTGCCCCTTGATTTGACTTGAGGATTGTTAATTTATAGTGACAACTCATAATTGACATGTCTATTTTGTTGTATTATTAATTCTGGAAATTATTTATCCTTTAAACTAATGATTTATGTTGTCCAAGTGGGAGATTGTTAGATTTTTCATATGGACTACCATAAATCATATTTATCTATACATATATTTATTTATTTATATGTATTATCCAGTTTTAATAATAAGTTAATTATAAATTCTTTTATAAATTAGACAATCCTTATTGAATTGAAACTGGGCCTTGTGTGGGCTGACTAATGATGGGAATGTCAGCCCATTAGGGTTTCACAAGGAAGGGTCTCTACTCTCTGCCTATATATGTGGTGTAGCAGTCCCATTGAAGTAATACCCTCTAAAAGCATATTAGGCCAAGAGGGCAATTATACTCTCCTTAATTATTTTGTTTTCTTGTCTTCAATTTTATTTATACCCGATCATCAATTACTATCAAGAGTTTCGCTGTTTCCCCAAGTACACATAGTTTTGTTATTATTCATATATGCTATAGAACTATCTGCAATACAATACTTATATATAAGAATTGTTCACAAATTTTTCCTTCAATCTAATGATAAAAATAAAAACTCAAAATTGAGCTCTTCATAAATTTTTCCCTGGCATATAAACGGAAGACACTTTTGAGCCCACTTTGGTTTAAGCAACATAAATACGTGTTTTATATATATATATATATATATGTAAAGCTGTCAAAATGGACTAAACTCACTAGGCCAGTCCGACCCAGCGCTATAAAGCGGGGTGGGACAGGTTAAAAATTCAATAACCCATATTTAATAAGGGCTTTTAGCCAAATCCATAGGACACAACCTCATGGGCTTTTTTTAATAAAAAATATTTAAAAATATTAGTACTTTCAGTTTATAATTTTTTTTTGTTACTTAAATCATGAATTGTTAAGGTCGTCCAAGTATAAAATATTGGCCTTTGAAGTAATATATTATGTTTATGACTCAACCTAATATTTTAATCCAAAAAGAAGCTTCTGAAATTTAAAATAAAATGTCATAAAAGTTATAAATTTGTATTTATGTTTTGAATCTTTGACACTAACTTATATTTCTTTCTTATTGAACTTTATTGAATAAATACATGTATAATATATTTTTTATTTTGTTATGTATTAAATTTAAATTTATAATATATATTTAAATTATGAATAAATAGAAATTACTTTTTTAAAAAAATGCAGGACTGGGCTGAACTGGGTTAGGCCATGATTTTCAGCCCAATTAATAGCTTAAAGGGCCAACCCAGCTCACATTTATTAAAAGCCTTGATAGGCTTGGCCTAACCCGACCTAGGTCCAACCCATTGACACCTATATATATATATATATATATGTATGTATGTATGTATGTATGTACATATATGTATATATATCCAATTCAATTTCTGTTTTGCTCTTTCTTTCTTTTTTTTTCATTTTCAATATTCTAAATTTGATGCTTTAGAAAATGAAAAAGAGAAAAACAAAACCTTATCCATTGGAAAATTGAAGAGTGAGTGAGCCATGCAGCGAAGTGGGCAAATCCACCGGTCCAAGTCAACCCAACCCTTCACAACAGAGCAATATATCTACCCTCTCTTGTGCCTCTTTTTTAAGGCCTTACCCATTAGATAGGTGTAGTTTTCAGCGTTTTGTTTACATTTGTATGCCACACAGAGAGAGAGAGAGAGAGAGAGAGAGAGAGAGAGAGAGAGAGAGAGAGAGAGAGAGAGAGGGAAATAAGAGAAGGATAAGGAAAAAAGATCAATGAGAAAGCCTTGCTGTGAAAAAGAAGACACCAAGAAAGGAGAATGGTCCAAGCAAGAAGACCAAAAGCTCATTGATTACATCCGAACCCACGGTGAAGGCTGCTGGCGTTCCCTTCCCAAAGCTGCAGGTTAACTTCTCTTCGTTATAATTCACTCCTGCTGAAAATACTTAAAAGAGTAATCTATTCCTACTATATACCAATTTTTGTAATTGTTCCAAAAAAGGAACTCACTGTGTAATATATATATGAATGATGAATCTGTGTTATGTATATCAATCAGGGTTGCATCGTTGTGGGAAAAGTTGCAGGCTGAGATGGATAAACTATTTAAAACCAGGCATCAAACGTGGAAACTTTGCACAGGATGAAGAAGACCTCATCATCAAGCTCCATGCCCTCCTTGGCAACAGGTACGTACCTGCACTGCAAAAAATATACGATATTCGCAGAAAGCTCAATCTTTTATGCTCACTTATAAAGCCCAAAGATATATATAACTAGTATTTATGGATTATTCATGAAAACTTCATTAGTGGGATATATGTAATGTGATTGGTAGGTGGTCACTAATAGCGGGGAGGCTACCGGGGCGTACGGACAACGAGGTGAAGAATTACTGGAATTCTCACATCCGTAGAAAACTTACGAAGATGGGGATCGATCCAGATAACCATAAGCTCCATCATCATCATCATCCTGTTTCTGCATCTGCTGCAACATCTTCTCATCAGTCCATCAAGGAAAAACCAACATCATCATCCCACTTGAATCTTGACCTCAATATTGCTTTTCCTTCTCCCACACCACCAAACCCAAATTCTGCTGATCAGCGCCCATCCTAGATTGTTAAGATGTAAGAACATGGATATCATAGTAAGCCAATCACCCCCTAGCATTCCTCTATTTATAATTATAATTACCAAGATAACCTTCGGATTATAAATGTGTGTGTATATATGTATGCTGATTGATTTGCTTCATATGCATCTTTTTTACTCCATGTGCCGCCGTGTGAATAAAAATTAGAGGAAATTACACAGAATCCTCTTAAACTATAGCTTAATTACATTTTGTCTCTGAACTTTAAAACATAACATTTTATCCCCCCATAAATTATTATAAAATTGAAAATATAATATAGATCAATTAAAATTAATATATATATATATATATACACATTATTTGTCATGTGATACTATATAGCTATATATGTCATCTTTGATTTGTGTTTCCTAAAAAAATACATATTATTTATATATTAATTTTAACTAATATATATTATGTAATGTTTTTACTATATTACATTATAAAGTTTAGAAACTAAAAATGTAATTAAACTATAATTTATGAGAATTATTGACGACCTAATAGAGACTTGAAATTTGCTTTTTGTACATATACGTACACAAACACACACAAATATATGGTCCATAGCAATGGCTAGTTCAGCAAGGGAACCACACCAAAAAGATAAGTTCTGTTAGAAAAAGAGAAAATAAAATGCAATCTGAAATTCGTGCTACTTAATTTAATTTGAGTACAAATTTTGAAACTTACTGGGCCAAGGAAAAAATGCTCTCTCAAGATAATTAAGAAAAAGCATACAATCATTTTTTTTACAAAAAAAAAAAGGTGGTCGCATTTATGTATAGGATAAAACTTAGATACAATTACTTATATATTTGCTGTTAAGTTCTCTAATTAAAATGTAATAAGTGTATGATTATTTAAACAAAACATGACAAATGTGTAATTTTAAGAACTATTTTTAGAATTAAATGCAAACTTTTACTTGTATATGACTGATATTAAATGCACAAGCCAACCAATGAGATACGTCCAAATTGGAAAGTGAATAACAACATTTATTTTTAGCTGCTATAGGTGTGAAAAAGCTTATTTGAACAATGAAAATATTATGTTTGGTTTGATACAGAGAGATAGATGATTGGATGAAATGAATGTAAGATTAATGATATTGGTAAAAAAAACTAATGGAATAAAAATTAATATTAAGTAAATCATTACAAAAATAAAAATCAAGATGCATATTGGAAAATAAAAGAAAAATAAAATAAGACAGTAAACTTAAAATAGATGCACTTAATTTGAATTCACCTTTTAGGTTCTTGTAAAACAAAAGAAAAGTAAAATAAGACAGCTAATAAAAAAAAAAAAGAAGAAACATTTAGTGCATGTCAGGGGGAGAGTTGCAGTGAGACTAAATGCGATTTGCACTGCCTAAACGTGGTCTGCTTTCATTTTGAGATGTTTGGTTCAGCGCTGATCTCCACCACTGCCACTCTCAGTTTGTCTCAACCATGTTGATGCCAACGCTGGAAGTAGTTGCTTCTGCGAATCAGTCAAAGTGGTTTGGTATGTTAGCGTTATTTTTTAATATATATTTTATTTATTTATTTTATAAATAATATTTGACGGTGACAATTATGTGTATCAATTGACATATTAAATATTGTATATATCTACATATTTTTAAAACATATATATATATATATATATATATATATATTAATGCTATTTTTAATTAGATCTGTTATAAGATTTTCATTAATTTTGTGTTTATGGACCTATTTTATATATATATATATATATATATATATATATTTAGTCTGAGTTGTTGGTGAAAAATAACTTTATGTATAGATGTCAGACCTTAAATAATAATAGTGATTGAGTGTTATTATAAAAGGAGTCAACCCATGAGTCGACTCATAATATAATGAATAGGGTAGTGGTTCATTGAGTTATACGAGGTAAGCTCACTTTTAGTCAGACTACTATGTGTTGTCGTTTGTGTTTCATTAGATTAAAGGTGGGAGAGAGAGCCACTCATATCATCTTAAAAGAACTCAACTGTTTTGATTCTGAATTCGGTTGCGATGGATTAAGGTACGCTCTGGTTACTTTATTAATATGTTTTTATTATTTTTTAAAGATCGACGGACAGTAAAATTATGACTAAAGAATTCTACATTTGTGTTTTCATGATTCTGGATTGTTTTAGCCAGAGTTTATGCAAAATATTGTTTTATGGTAGTCTCATTTTTTCAAATTTCACAAAATACCCCGGACGCTGGGAGAATTGTTTTGCTTTCTCTGCTGGGTTCGTAAACCGCTGTTGCGGAAAATGGAGGCTACGCAAGGTGGATTGGATAGAGACAAATCCAGCTCTTCCTCGTCTTCCCTGATCTCCTCGTCTCCAGCTACTGGAAAGGTGCCCAAATATTTGATTCAACGTCCTCAGTTCACCCTATGCCTATTATACTTTTAGATTTAATATATTATACACGCATCATGTAGTAATTTAATTTTATATTTAATATATTATACTTTTATCAAAAAATAAAAAAGTATATATATATATATATATACACACACTACCCGATGCCGGTTCTGCGTAATTCTGTATTTAGATTACTAGTAAATATATTATACTTTAGATTTTTTATGTTTAAATAGTAAAAGATGCCTGTTCTGCAGAATTAGTTAGTAATCAATGAGTAATGAGGGATTAATCAAAAAATTAATTAGTAATATAATTAGCTATTAGTTATTAAATTAAGAAAAATAGTTACAAATGATTAAATTAAAAAATAAATTTAAAGAATAATTAGTGAATAATTAATAATTTCATAAGAAAAAAATCAGTGCAATTTATTAAAATATAAATTTAATGAGTAATTAGTGACATGTAACATATATGTCTTCTCTAGTAATTACACATCCAAAACTTACAAACTAACATCCAAGTATCATAGTCTGTTCTAAATCATGTTTGTCTAACAGTTTTCTAAACTTATATCAGGTTCACTTAAATTTAAATTTTTTCAAATTATGTTTATCCAAATTAAAGTTTATCCAAACTATATTTATCCACAAATTTTTCAAACACACCCTTAATGCTGAATTTACCTTGAAGACTCATTAAATGCCCCTCGGTGAAATTATGAAGGAAGGTCATGGAGCAATTATGAAAGGTAAGCACATTAAACGCCGAAAGAGCAATACATTTAAGCTAAAGGTCAATTTATTTTAGTTTATGGACTAGCGTTAGAGGAATGAAATGAAAGGTCCGTAACATTAAAAGCAGCGTGGGGTAGTTAGATTTGTTATAAATGCCCGAGTTTGTTACCATTAAACGATTTCTTGTATGCTGCAAATTGCAATCAATTTTGCCTCTAAATCTTATATATAGAATGGTGGTTATAGCTACTCGACACGACATTCACGTCATCTACTAGCCCGGCCAGTCGTTTTAATTAACTAAAAAAAATTTCATCTCATAATTAGGGATAACATTTTTCATCTCAAAAATAAAATTTTGTCTCAAGCAACTTTAGTATATCAGAGATGAAAAATTATTCTGTCTCAAATTAGAGACGAAAAATTTGTCTCGGATTCCATATCAAATTAAGGATAAATTTTTTTGTCCTTGATTCTGTTTCTAATTTTTTGACCCATTTTTTTTAATATTCTATATAAAATTTATATTCCAACCTAAGTGAAACTTACTGAAGACAAACCAATATAGCCAATTTGAACCAAGAAGCAACAGAAAAAGGTTATGGAGACAAAATTAATTATGTCAAACAAAAATTACAAAGTGTAAATGTTATAACAAATTTAAATAAAAAGTCTAAAAAACTAAGCAAATTCAAATAAAATCATCTACTTTTTGTTGTAAAATTTACTATCACCAATACAGTTTAAGTCGCATCTTAAGAGATATTGTCCTTAAGGAAAATTATTCCACAATGACAAAAATTATTTTGTGTTTACAGAACTTCCTTCAAGATTAAGTAGACCCTTTTGAGTGTTTCCTTACAGAAAGTTTGAGAGAAAAAAGAGAAGAGAGAAGACAACTTTTGTCTGTCTCTATGTCTAAAATGATGAGGAATGAGCTTTTTTATAGGTACAAAAGTGTAACAGTAAAAGACATGGACATAAAAGACTTAATAGCAATTTAAAAATTGTTACAAAATATTAAACGCTATTAAAAATATTTTACTCTTTTTTGAAATATCATTATTTTTCTAACAATCCCCCATATTATTCAAAAGATATTTTTGAAAAAGAAACAAAACTATTGGGTTACATATGTGGGTGTAGATGCATTTATCCGGTGTCTTTATTTAGACTATGAACCTAATTTAGACTGATAAGATTTAACTCACATAGTAGTCAGTGAAGCATAACTTCTATGAACCAACATACTTTTAATCGTAAAATAAGGATCTTAACAGTCACATCTCACCCCCCCCCAACAATTTCTACTATTAACGATGTTATGCGCGTCATTTTAGCCGTGTACGTGCCTAGTATTCATGAGTGATCTAAAGATTTCGCCACGATCTCATGGGAGCAGCCCCACTCTATACTCACATAGGTGACTTCATCAAGTGTATTTGCAGTTAATACACCACCTTCAATGTGGGCTATGAAGATCATAAAGAGTTTACGTTCAACTCACCAATCAATGCATTCTAGCATTTTCACACTTAACACCATAAGAAATAGATTGAGAAAATAGTGCTAGCAAAATTAACAGATGAATTGTTATTACCTATATGAACCTTTTTTATGGGATCTCCAATCACAAAGGTTAGATTCCTGTTACTGTTAATTTCTTATTGACTTAAGTCTAATTTCTCTTGAATGACTAATTTCCTTCCTACATGCATATTTAGTCAAAGATTTGGCCAAATTGACTTCACACAATTTATCAGTAGAATTCTTTTTATCTTTTAGCAGATGTTAAATTATTTTGTATTTTAAACATAAGTGTCTGTTTTTACCATTGAAAGTCTATTCTTTATAATGGTTATTGCTGTTTGGCAATCTCAATACATAAACACTGACATTACTGGGCTCTTACCCAATGAAAAAATTTGATAAGAAATTTTCCAACCACTTAGTCTTATTTTCAACCAACTCTAGAGTATTGAACTTTGATTTTAGAATGAAACTAAAAATTTGACTGGCTGCTCTCCAAGATATCATCTCACCATCGAAGATGAGGCTTAATCATTATTGAATTTGTCTCATATGAATCAAAGATTCAGTTAACATTATTATATTCTTCTAGTCAATAAAAAATCTACTTTAAATTATATCGTAAATCACAATAACTCTCAACTCTTTTATTAGGGTTGTGTATATATAGACACTCATTTGACATATAACACATGATATGTCACGCTAGGTAAGGTTTATTAAATACAACAGAGACTCACCTCTATTTTTCTTAATTGAGTATTAAAATCATAAGAAGTTTTTACCATTTCGTTATCTTGATGATCAAACTTTTAAGACATTTTTTGAACATAATATTCTTGTGATAGCAAAATACCATCACCTTTCCTTATGGTTTTAATCCCAAAATCATATTTACTTCACCCATGTCTTTCATGTCAACATTAGACGTAAAGAAATATTATTTGACTTTATGTAACATCTACGTCATACATATACAGACAAATCTTCATCTTTACTATCTATTACTTCCACATATATACACATCCCTCCTTATTTAAAAGAGATATTTTCATTGATCACATAGAGAAAATATTAATAACATAATAACTAAGGTTTTAGAAATATAAATTTTTCAAAATGCCCCCACACTTTTAAATATTTTTAAATCTACAAGAGTATGGCCATACAACTCATATAAAACCTCATATACAACCTTATAATTATTATAGATGGGCATCAAACGCATAACATTTATGCGCATATATTTTTATCTACCATATAATATTATATTCAAGAAAATAATTACAAATAATTATTTAAGAACTTTTTAATCTCATTTTTGTGACCAATAACTCAACAACATTGTACCTCTTTGTGCAATAGAAGTGTTTTTATGAATTAACATTAGAAAATGCTAATTTCAATTTTTATATATATGACATATTATCATCTCAATGAGATAGTTTCCTCAATTTAGAAATTGACAACATATCATCATTTTAATGAGATGGTTTCCTCAGTTTTCAATTCATCCAAAGTTTATATGCCAATATCTTCAAATTTGGTCACAAATCTACAAAAAATTATGTTCCAAAATAAAACTCTCAAAAGTTTAAGATTTATTTTAAAATTTTAAATTAAAACCCTCACATATATATTTATTTCAAGAATTCCACATAAATAAAATTTTTAAAAAGAAAAATTTTAAAATAGTTCACATATAAGCTTTACGTATAAGAAAGCTTTTTCATATTATTAATAGTTATATCAATAAAAATTTATGGAATATACTCAATACTCAAATATTAAAC